>JAUIMM010000626.1:1352500-2552500 GCA_031769625.1 Taudactylus pleione | reverse complement strand
TGATAGTAGCTGCACCTTTTGATTGTTTTAAGTACCCCATGAGTTATCCATCACACTAGCTCTTTGGCACACTCTAAATATCCTACCATGAACCAAAGCAAAGTATCACTAAAAGTGAATGGGTTGAAAATTGCTCAAATACATACAAAGTACTTGCTATATTTTGACCAGTTTAGACCAACCATCAATACTTTCATGTTGACAAGAATACAATCTGCACTTTTAGTAAGACTCGGTTTTAAATGAGTATGACTGAAAAACAATGGCAAATCCACCAAAACAATAAATCTACAGTTCTTGTGGCAGGCGAGTTTGGGAGAAGCCTTCACAGATAACTGTAAAGGCTCCATTAGGTCAAAATGTATATAAAGAGCTAAATTCATTAAAATGTGTGGGTCCATCCCCTTCAAATCCATAAACAGCCCTTGGTCATTCTGCCTGGTCTCGCATGGAAAAAAAAAGAGGGAAAAACCTACATGTTTTTTTCTATGACCAGCACCAATCTGAACCAGCCAGGAAAATTAATGCAGATAAACTTGCAGGGAGACACACACTGTGGGGGTTCCTCTGCCATAACATTAACCAAACTCAAACGGGTCAGTCCAGAGCTGGAATTCCCCAGAAAGTGAATTTATAGTCCTTTATTAAAACACATACACATTACACACGTTGCATGCTTACCAAATCCATGGATGACCTCCTCTTGGATCCATGTGGTAGTACAATGGTCTTCAAACACAAAAGAATGGACATCTGAGCCCCATCGACATGCACTGTGTAGTGTTTAGTGTAAACCTGAAATGAAAGACTCACTTGCAGATACACTAATATTAAAATGTAACTTTTATTTATGTTATTTAAAAATTCTAAAAATCAGATCAGTGAAATAAAAAAAATAAGTTGTGTTATAAAGAGAGAAAAAATAATAAGAAAACTGATCCAAGCCGCTCGGAGTCGCTACCCTGACTTAGGTAACATTATATTATTAGTATGGATACTGTATACTGTATATGTCACATGGGCTATAGTAAACTTACAGAGACAGGTCACACTTAATTCTCTCTATCACAGAAAGTGATTGATAAAATTATCCTATAAGTACAGTCTAGCTATCCCCCATGTATGCTAATTGTTGGAAACAGAGAATCTAATATACAAATAAACTATATAAGATTTTCATTTGTGACAACATTTCCCTCCAGGCATTCTATGTGCTGGAAAATAATGTTTCCATTGAATAATTCACCTCAAAGGGGCATATATCACATTGTTAATATTCATACTTACACGTCTATATGATATATATATATATATATATAGATAGATAGATAGATAGATAGATAGATATAGATATATACAATAATATAAGCTTTCCATCTCATTCTTTCCATTCAATACTCATCAAATTTGCCTCTTCGAAATTCTTTGTGTGGCTGTCTTTTATCGTTCCCCTGGCCATAACTCAAAATTCCTTGATAATTTTGCTTCCTGGCTCCTAGTCTTCAAAAGGGCTCTCAATACCCCTTTCTTCCTTAAAGCTTTCCAGTGCTCATCCTAACCCACTACTCCATGGAGGTCATTCAGACCTGCTTGCAAGCGGCAGGATGCTTGCAAGCGGGTCGATGGTCCCCCACTGTGCATGCGCACGACGGAGTGAGCTCCGTCGTGCGCATGCGCGAGACCCAGTGAGCGACGGGCTCTCCATCGCTCTGGGTCTCACACCAAAGGGGGCATGCTGTCGATGTTGATTGACAGCACGCCCCCTTTGGTGGACGTGCCTGCCAGACGGAGGCATTCCCATGGGAATGCCTACCATCTGAAGCCGGCACCACTGACATCACTAGTGATGTCAGTGGGAGTGATTTTGGCTCTGATAGAGCCAAAATCACTCCAGGGCTTGTGGCAGCGAGACCCTACTGCAGGGTCTCCATCACAAGCCCGATGGTCGCGATGGTCAAGACCATCGTGACCATCATCATGGACGCTCGCATATACTGTGGGTGGACACCCACAGCTATGCAAGCGGCCAGAAGGCGGCTCCATTTTCAGGTAGGTGGGCCCTGATTCAGAGCGAGCACTCTGGTCAGAGTGTTCAGCTCTGAATCAGGCCCCATGTTCCTTCTTCACAATCCAGCCCATCTGTGTCACTCCTGTTTGTCTTCCCCTACTCTTTAGAATGTAAGCTCTCATGAGCAGGGCCCTCTTCCCTCACGTGCTTCTCCTTCCCTAACTTATTCTTTATTTTACAACAGCATCTAACACTTGGCTGCTGACACCCTGCTGTTTTTAATTATTATGCAGCAATGTTTATAAATCATGTATTTGTTCTGCATTGTTTGTACTGTTAATAACAGTTTTTCTTGAGTGTTCATTTGTTTGTGTGCTCTGTAAGGCACTGAGGAACCCTTGTGGCACCATATAAATAAAGAATAATAATAATAATAATAATAATAATAATAATAATAATAATAATAATAATAATAATAATAATAATACATAATTGATCTTTTCTCTCAATTTATGAACTGATATTTCAATTATAAGCAGTGTGACCTGTATTCTAATGCATAACATTGGTAACCCACATTATCCATTGGGATACAGGTCACACTTGTAATTGAAATATAAGTTCATAAATTAATAGAAGATATCAACTATTATATCTCTTATATGGACCTGTTTGTATGAATATTAACAATGTATGCCTCCTTCAGGTGAATTATCCAATGGGAACATTATTATCCAGCACTAAACTGAAATATATACAGTATTCATACTAATAACATAATGTTACCTGCAGTCAGGGTAGAAACTCCGAGCCGCTTGGATCATTTTACTCACTATTTTATATTTCTTTATAACACAACTTTACTTTTTATATTTCACTGTCTAATCGATCTGATTTTTGGAATTTTTAAATGACAAAAATATAAAATACATTTTTATATTATTGTATCACAATATGACAATTCTTTCTTTTGCTTTATTATGTAATCTTCAACTTGTCATTGATAGCACCCCCTGTGAATTCATTTGT
This sequence comes from Taudactylus pleione, assembly GCA_031769625.1. NCBI lineage: Eukaryota > Metazoa > Chordata > Amphibia > Anura > Myobatrachidae > Taudactylus > Taudactylus pleione. The sequence goes on along the minus strand of JAUIMM010000626.1, from coordinate 2,549,463 downwards.
ATCATACATATATGAGCACACTTTTGGGGCCCTTGAATCTATCATTACACAATTTACATTAAAATATTCACAAGAACAATACCTGTGTGGATGGTCTCTCCATTAATTTCTGCATCACTTGCAGAAACTGTCCTTGAAATCAATGGGTAAGCGTTATTGGCTGAGAGAGCATGAGAGTGTATTCTTAGCCAATCAGTGCTTTTCTATTGACTTCAACGACTTTTGCAACAAGTGAACATGTCATTAACCGCATATTAACTGCACATCCCCATCAAGGCCAGGACTGGTTCCTCTGGAATCGGGACCCAAATTTATTTTGGGATACCAAATTTCTAAGGAGTTCCAGCAATTAACTCACCAGTTTGGGACTGGTTATTGTTATTTCAGGGGGGGGCTTGCTGTGTCTCTTCCTGCTATAGCATTATCAACCTGGCTGTTTTAGCCCAGTGCTGATTATAGGAAAACAGGGTGGACCTCACACAGTTCCCCCTTTTCTTTACCTGTACCACCCAAGGCTAAAAGTTCTGGGGCTGGTTATGGATTTGGAACCAACAAATGTTTTTAAATAAATTTGTTTGGACTAGGTTCACATCATTTTTGTAATTATGTCTGCTGTCTGGTTTTACCTGAAAGAAAAGAGTTGATGGCATTTAGATCTGTAAAAACTGACTGACTTTGGCATTGGGTTCAAGTAAGGCTGAAAACTGAAAATTATAATCAGTTTTTTACACAAACATAATGTTGATAACTGCAAACTCTATAACAGTTAAAAACACTCATTTTAGGTTCAGTCTACCATTGATAAGTCCCAAGGTAAATTAAATGAGTATAGTCACTTTTCTGAAGATAGTCCTTCCTTCACTTGAAGTCAAAAAATATTCCTGTTGAAGTATTTAATCCCTTAAGGTGAAATGACCTGGTTCCTCCAATAACATGAATTAGGTTCAACACTTCAGCCCCCTCAATGTCAATGTAGTATCCTTGATGGCATATGTAAAACACAATATGGGGACACAAAATAGTGTAAAACCAAAAACATTTATTCAATGTATAAAATACAAAAAAAATGTGCGTACCATCAGAGCCCTTTTATGAAAGGTACAATCAAACACATATAGGGGTTTAATGCTCCCCCTTTAGAGTAGTACCTTCCCTGGGATGGATTTGGATAGCAGCACTTCAATCTCCTGGACCAACGCATTTCGACCATTCACTGGTCTTTTTCAAGGTGTATGTGGAGGTAATGTTTAGCCAGGTATTTATAGGCAGTGGTGTAATCACCTCCCCTTTTCTCATTAGGGAGACTTGTTCTCTCAATAACATTATTCTATAGAATTAAAATTCAAACTATAACTGGACAGAGGAGTGTACTCTATGGTTTATTTTATCCAACAAGTATATTTACCTGTTGTCCTTGAGATCGCTCGGATTTAATTCCACTTATGAGTGTTTTATATGCAAAACTCCTTTTATGGCCATGCCTACTTATATATTCAACTTAGATCTGCTATTTTAAATGTGGTGTCTAAATATAAAATGACAATTGGCATTCTGTATTAACAATGGTGGATGAGGTTATGGTAAGTATATGAGTGATGGAACACATCACAATATCAAGCGGAACCACTGATATACATTGCGGTTAGGTTCCCACCAATAAAACATAACTAATTATTCTAGGTACCATGTAAAACCATACAAATAAGAATAGTAACATAATATGCAAAGTAAAATCACAATGTATATAACAGTGTATATAAAAATATGTAAAAATATATGTTAAAATGCATGTTAAAACATATATGAAAACATATATTAAAATTCAGGTAATACATGTTTTACATATTGTTTATAGAAACCACTTGGGCTCAAAGTCGGCATTTAATCTGTGTGGTTCAAAGTTTTTTGCTTTATAAATTATTCTCAATTCAGTTTTGGCAAAGAAGGTTTCTACCTCCTTAATGCGCCAATTCCCTTCCACTTTCTGGATACCCATAATGTATTTAATTCACTTTGTGGATCCCTAATGCACTTCTGAAACATGTTTGGACAGGGAATGATTCGAAACCCCTTTCTTGATATTTCTGAGGTGTTCAGCCCATCTCTCACTAAGTTTTCTAGATATTTTTCCATTGTATTGTAACCAACACATACATTCAATCACATATATACAGTTCATGCTGTTACATGTTATGAACTCTTGTACTTTAAAGGTTTTATCATTTGTACTGGAGGTAAATGTCTCCAATTTAGATATCTGTTGTGTGTGTTTGGTACACATAATGCAGGACCCGCACTGGAGAAAAACCTTATTTTTTTTTCTTCTTGCTCTATTTTCAGATCTCACACTCTTAACAAGTCTGTTACTAATATTGGGAGATCTCCTGTATGTAAACATGGGTTTAGGGGGTATTATGTCCTTCAAGATGGGATCTTGTTATAATAAATATCAGTTGTTTCTGAATATCTGTTCTACAAATTTACATCTATTATATTATATGAGGTGATTAAATGAATAGTAGTTTGTTCTATACTATTATTTTTACTTTTGTATTCTAATAAATCTGCTTGTGAAATGTTTTTCATTTCCTCAATAGTATTGTCTATTAATACCCTATCATATCCTTTTACAGTAAATTTATGTTTCAATGTTTTCACTTGTTCATTGAAAATACTCCCTTCTGTGCAGTTTCTACGTACCCTACAAATTTGTCCTTTTGGGATGTTTCTAAGCCATCTCAAGTGATGATGGCTATTAGCATTGATGTATGATTTGCTATCAGTGGGTTTTTCATAATTTCTAAATGCTAAGTGAGCACACGTTTTTTGAATTACCAAGTATAAAAAATGTACTTCCTTCTGGTCCACATTAAAAGTCAAGGATATATTAAAATTGTTTTGATTTAAGTATTCACATAACTTTTTAAGATCCTCCTCTTCCCCATTCCAAATAAAAAATATGTAATCTATGAACCTTAACCATATTGAAATATTTTTAAATAGGGCTTATTATTCCATATCACCTGGTCTTCCCACAATACCACAAATAGATTTGCATAGGAATGTGCCACCCTACTACCCTTTGCAGTTCCCTTCTTTTGTATATAATATTGACCGTTAAACCAGAAATAAATATTGATAAGAATAAAGTCTAAACATTCCTTCATGAATTCTATTTTCTTTTCCTCAGTGGGTCCTGATTTTTCCTTAGGGTGTATTCATCTGCATTAATGCCTAATTTGTGGTCTATTATGGTGTATAGGGATGAAACATCTGCTGTGATAAGAAAGTGACTGTCCTATACCGTAATATTTTGTAGATGTTTTATGGTATCCATGGTGTCTTTAACATAAGATTTTACTTTGATCATTTCCAGCTGTAGGTAGAAGTCAATAAAGTGTGCCAAATTAGAGGTATTAGAATCAGAACCTGCTAAAATGGGCTGCCCTGGGGGGTTGGTAACATCTTTATGTATTTTTGGGAGGATATATATCACAGGCAATAAAGGATGTTCCTGTATCAAATATTTTTTTCTCCTATGTGTTATTAGTGCCTTTATATTCATGCGTGTTCGTGAAGTTTATTAATCTATTTTCTATTCGGTCAGTAGGATTTCCTCTTATAGGCATGTATGTCATTTTGTCACTGAGTTGCCTCATGATCTCCAAGTTATATTTCTAAGTATCCATGATCGCACCCCCCCTTATATTTCTAAGTATCCATGATCACTTACCCCCCCTTTTTATCAGCTGATTTAATGGGTATATTATGGTTCTTTTCTAAATCTTGTAGAGCTGGAAATTCCTTTTTGGTGAGATTATGAGCTGTGCTCTGCTTACAGTTGTTTTTCAACTTCAGAACACAAAATATATAGATATCCAACTCCCTAAGAATATAGCGTGTCTTTATGATATGAACATTTTGACAACTATACAGTACCTTAATAATGAAATTCAGAAGTGGAAACATCTTAGTCTATCATATATGGGTAGGGCAAACTTAAATAAAATGGTGTCCCTTCCGAGATTATTATATCCATTACAAAATCTCCCTGTACTTTTAACAAATAGAGATAGTTTAGAAATTAATAGATTGTTCCGCAATTTTATTTGGCAAAATGGAAAACCCAGAATTAGTTTAATTAAACTAAAACAGAAAAAAAATCATGGAGGTATCAATTTCCCTAATGTAATGCAGTATAACAAGGCTGCATTATTGCGCCATCTTAGAATTTGGATTCATAATTCGCAGGTATATACAGACACCACACTGAAACAAGGATTCTTGAGAGATATACATCTTATAGCTTTTCTAATCTAAAATACACGTATGTAGATTTGACAAACCGCAATAATCCTATACTAATGTCCACAAGGAAATTATGGTGAATATTACGTAAAATATTTAAGGTAATAAGTCTCAATTTTTACCATTCCTACGAAACCCGGAGTTTCAGAGAGGTGCAGCAGCCTATCTGTTCAGTATATGGAAATTAAGGAGAATTAGTAATGTTGGCCATCTTATGGATATGACTCTTGGTAAGCTGCTAACATATACACAAGCTAGTTCTTAATATGGTGGTCTCATATCACATAATTGTGCATGTTTACAGGCTTAGCATTATGTGGCCACTCTATGTAGTATCTTAAAGCAGGAAGATCTATTTAATTCACTGGAGCGATTGTTACAACAACAAAACCCAATTAGGAACGCAATATCCATTCATTATAACTTATTACACATTCCATTTGAGTATAATAAAACAAATATAGGAATAATTAAATGGTTAGATTACTTTCCTCATCTAACAGTGGATAAATTGTTAAAGGCCCTGACTGACTCCTCTCAAATAATTCCAGCAATAACATATGTTGAAATGTTTTACAATATCTATCATAAATCATACTTGTCACCCAAAAGGCGGTTTCAAATAGGATCTCTCAGATGATAACAGCGGCCATAAATGTAAGGCTTCAATAGCTTAAATATATCAATTTCTGTGGCAATGCCCTAAAATTAAAACATTTTGGTTGGAAGTATGGCAATTCACGGTGAGATTCTTAGTGAGACCTTTTCTAATAACCCCATATTGGGCAATACTGGGAATACTACAGCAGGGTATCAAAATTCAGAGGGGCCCGGAAAAGCTACTATTTGCAAAAGTGTGCTCCAGATGTGGGCACATGATGAGCCCCCAACAATGATACTCTGTTTTATATCTTTTGCATGGAATAGGTTGAGGCTTCACTTCAAAAAGAAAAAAGGGGGAAACAATTCTTTGAAACTTGGGAAAGTTTTATATTCTGTCTACAGATATAAAAGTACAAATTTGCAAATGTTTTTATGCAACACAGTGGTTTGAATTTCAAACAGCCAGACAGGAACATTTTTTATATCACTATTGCACATTTTTAGATTTAATTTTTTTTTTAAGATATACATTTCTCAAAATTTTTTGAATATCAATATATGTATCAAATTTACTTAATTTGTTTACCGGTGCATATTTTAGTCCTTTCTTTAGTAGGTTATCCTCATCCTTCTGTAATGTGTATGTACTTAAATTATTTTTTTTGTAGTGTCCTCTACTTGTATTTCCTCAGTTTGTCTGCAGGTGGATAAAGTTCCAATTTTTTTCATTTTGTACCTTTCCCCCTTTTTCCTCTCTGTGTACAGCTCTTTTTATTTTCTACATCCATCTGTTTTGATTTATGTCCCTCTCCAAAAAAACAAAGCGGTTTGAAGTGGGAAGGTGATGATATGTATTGTATGGGGATACCTCATAGTTTCTATTTCTCCATGATTTTTCAGAAATTCATACCCATCATCATCTGTTAGTTTTTCTCTCCCTATTGTCCTCATAATTAACCCTCCTACTATTTTGTTGATATATTTCTCCCATATGTTGTATTTCTATGATAATACAATGGATGATCTCTATGTCTTCCATCCTTTTTGTTTTTCATTAAAGTTCTTATAGTTGGTGTGTAATCGGATCTGGGTGTATGAATTGGACATGTTCTGGGGGTCTCCACTTCAATGTCACTGTGATTCTTTATTTCTTCCACTTCTAATATGTTTAGAGATTCTCTCTAATCTCTAATATATTTCTTCTGCTGTCTGTTAATTAAATCCTTCTCTTTACATAATACTCTACCTTCCATTTTTTTCTCTAGATCCTTATATTCTTTTAATTCCCTACATGGATCTATGAGGGATGTGAATTCATTTAATTCTTTCTTGCTTTGTTAAAGGTATGTCCTCCTTTCTTTAATTATGAGACCAATTAATGAAAAAGCACATCTATTCAAAATGAATTACCATTCTTTTTCAAAATCTTCATTCTCTGTTTTAAAAGTACAATGTTATGGATTTGTAATCCTTTGGGAATTAACTGCTCTGCTATGTATCTCTCTAGTGTTGCTAATTCTCACCATGCCTTACTTTGATTTATCAGAATTTTTTCCAATTTGTTCATTATACTCTCCAAGTTTTCATCATACACAGTTCTGTGCTCTCATTATTTAGATGTTTATCATCTACCATGAAAGTACAGAACTGTACGACGAAGACTTAGAGTATAATGAACAAATTGGAAAGAATTATGGGTATCTGGAAATTGGAAGGGAAATGGCGCACTAAGGGGGTAGAAACCCTCTTAGCCAAAGCTGAAATGAGAATAATTTATAATGCAAAAACCCTTGAACCACACAGATTAAATGCCGACTTTGAACCCAAGTGGTTTCTATAAACACTACATATACCATGTATTACCTACATTTTAATATATGTTGTAACATATGTTTTAACACATATTTTTAATTTTTCACCTATTTTTATATACACTGTTATGTACATTGTAATTTTACTGTGCATATTATGTTATCATTCTTATTTGTATGGTTTTACATGTTGCCTGGAAGAATTATGTATGTTTTATGGGTGGGAACCTAACCACAATATATATCAGTCGTACCGCTGGATATTGTGAAGTATTTCATCACTCATATACTTACCATAACCTCATCCACCGTTGTTAATATAGGATGGCAATTCTCATTTTAGATTTAGATACTGCATTTAAAATAGCATATCTAAGTTGAATATATAAGTAGACATGGCCATAAGAGGAGTTTTGCATATAAAACACGTGTAAGTGGAATTAAATCACAGCAATCTCTAGGACAACAGGTAAATATACTTGTTGGATGAAATAAACCATAGAGTACACTCCTCTGTCCAGTTATAGTTTGAATTGTAATTCTATAGAATAATGTTATTGAGAGAACAAGTCTCCCTAATAAGAATATGGGAGGTGATTACAACACTGTCTATAAATACCTGGTTAAACATTACCTCCACATTCACCTTGAATTAGACCAGTGAATGGTTGAAACATGTTGGTGCAGGAGATTGAAGTGCTGCTATCTAGATCCATCCCAGGGAAGGTACTGCTCTATAGGGGGAGCATTATTCCCCTATATGTGTTTTATTGTATCTTTCATAAAAGGGCTCTGATGGTATATGGCCATTTTATTGTATTTTATACATTGAATAAATGTTTTTGGTTTTACACTATTTTGTGTCCCCATATTGTGTTTTACATATGCCATCAAGAACACTGTGTTGAAATTGAGGGGCTGTAGTGTTGAACCTTATTCATGTGATTGGAGGAATCAGGTCATTTCCCCTTAAGGGACTTAATACTTCAACAGGAACATTATTTGACTTCAAGTGAAGGACACACTATCTTCAGAAAAGTGACTATACTCATTTTATTTATCTTGGGACTAATAATCCGGTAGACTGTACCTAGAAAGATCGTTTTTACTGTTTTATAGCTTGCATTTATTTAAGGTGAATGGTCAGAGTCACATTTGTTTCAAGCTGCCTTTTTGAATTGTGGAGTGCAAACAAGTATTTTAATTGTATGATGTTGATAACTGTTAGTTTTAATTCGTTTTGAGAATTACAACAAATCAATGCTTATTATATTTAGCTCTAATAGCCTATAAATACTATACTACTAAATAAACAACCTGGAAGGGTTGATTTCAGGGAGGCATGATATACCATGTGTGATGGAATTGACCCATTAACCATGGACCATGGCATGAGGATTATAAACTTAATAGGAAAATATAGAAGGTGGGCCTAACTGGGTTTTCATTATAGACATAATGTCTAAACATTCTACAAAGCTTTCCCAGTGCAGAGCACCTGCAGAGACTTTACCAACCATGCCATGTCTGTTGAGAAGCCTGTCAGGTGATTATGTGCCACTGGCTGTTGGCTAGCTTACTGCTCACAACTCTGTACTATATACTTGCCTGATTCCCCATCTTCTGTGTTCTAGGGGCTCCATACCTCTCCAAACCATCAATCACTATCTACCACTGTATCTGTGCCCATGCTCACTGGCTCCCAGAGAACCAGGCTCACCCTCCTCATGGCTCTTTACTACTGGTGTGATCTTCTTCTGCCTACCTCTGTGGGTGGGCCATGGACTTGATTTGTAGGCCAAGACTTGTGACTCCACAATAACAATAATAGAAGTGTGGCTGATGTGACAAAAGGTGAGCTCCTGCTTATTGTGTTTGTATAGCTGCTCTGCCCTGGCTCAGTCCTGGTTCAAAAAACACATCCAGCTACTTTTTTTTATTTATTTATTTTATTTATTATTATTATTACTTATTTTTCTGGGCATCTGTGTGAGGTGTGGACTCTAGAGCTGGGTGATTGTCTTTACTCTCTCTGAATGGCAGTTATAAAAACAAAGTTGCAAAGTGACCGAATTTACATAGTTCAAACCATCAGAGTTTATAATGTATCTGAGAACCACCTGAGAGAGCCTGCATAAGTTATAGTTATTCCTCAGATAAGTCTGCTGCTGGGACTGGTTTTGATTGCTTACTACTATATCCCTGCTAAGCTGCTGTTATTTATTTATTCATCACCTGCTTGATTGTTACCCGCTGTATTGTTACTGCACTGTGACGGACCTCTGGGCCTCATAAACCTGCCCAGCTGGACCAATGCTGCATGGAAAACTCATGATCTCAATACTCTTGTGACAGTGGTCCTGGGTTATCTGAATTAACGGATTCAATAGTGTTAGGATGTGGATTGTGATCGGCAGCTACTCAACTCTGCGCTTGCGTCCTTGGGCTGAGGTGTTCAGTTGCTGGGAGTGGAGGTGAGTGGTGGCTGAGTTTTTCCCTGGGGTCTGCTAGGTATTCTGTTCATGCGTCCTTGCTCCAGTGGTGGCAGGCATGGGCACAGCGATGTTGTTCCATATCACCTGACAAGTCTCTCCCAATGGCAGTCCCAAGGTCATTCAGCTGATCTCCTGATCCAATGACCAACTGCCTAGGGATATTTAGATCTGCAGGAACAGGATGTTGCCTTATCAACTTCATTTCTTCATTTACTTCATTTCTGCTGTGTTCCAGTGTCTGAGTACTATTTCTTCACTCCAGGCTCCCTGTTTTCTTCAATTTCCAGAGGTTCCCAGTAATTCTCTCTGCAGTGAGCAGTTCAGCTCTCAAGCTGATTCTCTGAGTTACATGTTTCTGCTGTTAAGATGATTACCAGTGTTCCAAGTTCACCTCTCATGCTGATTTCTGGTGTACAGTTCAGCTCTCAATGCTGATTTCCTGTATTACATGTTTCAGCTGTTAAGCTGTTACCAGTGTTCCAAATTTCACCACTCCTGCTGCTTTCCCTAAGTAACATGTTCAGTTCTCTCACTGTTCTCTAGTGTTTCTTGGAGCAAGTCTGCATATTGATTCCAGTATTTCCCAGAGCTAATTTGTTGCAGGATATCTGATATTTCATACCACCTTCTGTGTTTGTACTTACTATACATTTTCACAGCAAGTCAGTATCAGCATTTCCCTGTGTTTCCCAGAGCAAGCCTGCATCTGGCTTTTACCAGTATTTCCAGTGCCAATTTGTTTTAAGTGTTTCCCAGTGTCGTCCCATTCTAGTTATTTCTACTACTGCCTCACTGCTAGTATCTCCAGTGATATTAATTTTTTTAGTAACTTTCACTGTTATTACATTTCAAATAATTCTCAATGCTACTTAATTTCTACTATTTTACTGTATCTCTGTCTTTTGCCACTCCCAGATACCTGTCCAGAGGGCCAGGATCTGCTCACTTGGTGCAGCAAAACCCAAATCCACATAGGATGGGTCTCTGGTGAAGACCATCAAGTGGTTTAGACTCCGCACCTCTGGGCAGGTCTAGCTAAACCTGGGTTTTGCCACAGTAGGAAGATATTATCACTGACACCCCCATCAGTTGCTGCTCTACCACCCTAACTCCAAATTTCCTGACCAATACAGAGGTAACCCTAGTGCCTAGTTGTGACAACTAGGGTTTTTCCTCTCTACTACCTGTTATATAGCCATGATGGGAGAGATGTAATTGCTATGATTCCATTGTCATCCACCAATGTTTTCTAAGTATATAATTTCTATTTCCACATGGGGTAATGATACCTAAACAATATTGACTCTACCTCAAGCCATCTTTCAAGTTTACAGCAACATAAATCTCCAGAATTAACTTTCTGGATTTGTGGAGCATTCTGTGTTGCTTTCTCAGGTCCCTTCTTCCATCTCCCTTCATGCCTCCCAAGAAGATTAAGAAATGTGCTCCTCCTAAACTAACTATTAGCAAACCAAGCACCATCCAACCTATAGGATTTTATCCCCAGCTGCTGAGTTAAGAACAGTGGCTGTAGCTAGTACTGGATCCCAAGGCACCTCTATCCTTTTCTTGGACTTTGATGTAAATCAAGACTCTAATGCTTTACCTACTGTTAAAACTCTCTGCCCAGTACTGTCAGCATTCAGAATGGATCTTAACAAGGAACTTACAGCAGCCAATAGGGAGGTTAAAATTGATTTATCCACTTTTGGTGCCTGGAACAACAATTGAAGCCTAATATGGATAAGTTGGTCACATTCCATTTCAGCACATGATCATCTGCAGTCAGAAATGGAGGCATTTCAGGAAAAAGTGGCAGATATGCAGAGTCGCTCAAGGATAAACAACATTAAGATTAGGGGAATCCTTGATTCAGTCTCCAACTCTGTACTAAAAGATTATGTTTTATTACTTTTTGGTAAGCTACTTCCAAATGTCAAAGACAAAGATCTCCTGATAAATTGGATACATCATCTCCCCATGCCTTGTTCAATCCCAAGCTCTCGTCACAAGGATACTCTGCTTTGTATCCATTTCTTTATGGTTAAATAATGTATCTTTCAAGCTGCATGGATGGCTTGGAAGTCCAATATTTTAGGTGACCTTCAACTATTTTTTGACTTCACCATACCTGACCATCTCTAAATGCAGATCTTTTGCTCCTATTTCTTTGGCACTCTGGGCCTGATTCAGACACGCTCGCGAGCACTGAGAGCTCACAACGGGCCGATGGTGCCCTAGTGCGCATGCGCACAATGGAGGGAGCTCCACCGTGCGCAAGCAAGAGACCAGCATAGCAATGGCCAAGCCGTCACTATGGGTCTCGCACCAAAGGTGGCGTGCTGTCGATGGTGAGTGACAGCACGCCCCCTTTGGTGGGCATGCCGGGGGCATTGCTGCCCAGATGGAGGCATTCCCATGGGAATGCCTACCTTCTGGGGCCGGCCCCACTGACATCACAAGTGATGTCAGTGATAGTGCTTTTGTCTCTGATAGAGCCAAAAGCACTACTGGGCTTGCGGCAGCAAGACCCTAATGCAGGGTATCGTCGCAAGCCCGATGGTCACGATGGTATTGACAACCGCGACCATCTTTTTGGTTGCTTGCATAAGCTGTGGGTGGTCACCCACAGCAATGTGAGCGGCAAAGAGGCTGCTCCAAATTTAGGTAGGAGGGCCCTGATTAAGAGCGAGCTCTCTTGTCAGAGCGTCCGGCTCTGAATCAGGCCATCTGTTCTCAAGAGAGCTCTTACTGATGGGGTTTCATAATAAAAACTGATAGTTTAATACAATTGATCAACATAGATGATCTCCTTGTTCGATGGCGAAGTTAGATTTTCCAGTTCAACTGCCATTACTTGCAGAGAAGGAAGCCAATATACAACCAGATTGTTCAATCTAGTTGTTTGTTATTCTCTATTGCAGCTTTTATCTATGATTTTTAGTTTTTTATATGACATGATAGCATATTGTGACAGATACAGCTGCCTGAGGTGTGTTTGAGTGTGCAGGGTTGTTGCAGGAAACAATCCACGCTATGTGTTTCTTTTGGCTAGTGTTGAGAAGCAACTGATTGCAGACACCGGTCAGATTGTTTTAAAACTGTCTTAGGTAGTGTGCTCAGGGCTTCTGGTGGTGGTTTAACTGCCCAGTGTCATGTCCAGAGTGGGAAGTGGACCCGGACTAAGGCCCTGATTCAGAGCCGGATGCTCTGACTGAGCGCTCGCTCTGAATCAGGGCCGTCCCTCTTACTTTTTGGTGCGGCCTCCTGGCCACTTGCATAGCTGTGGGTGACCACCCACAGCTATATTGAGTGGCCAAAATGATGGTCATGATGGTGAAGACCATCACGACCATCGGGCTTGCGACGAGACCCTTGTGGTAGGGTCTCATCTGCCGCAAACCCAGGAGTGCTTTTGGCTCTATTAGAGCCAAAAGCACTCCCACTGACATCACTAGTGATGTCAGTGGGGTCGGCCCCAGATGGTAGGCATTCCCATGGGAATGCCTCCGTCTGGGCAGCCATGCCCCCGGCATGCCCACCAAAGGGGGCATGCTGTCAATCACCATCAACAGCATGCCCCCTTTGGTGCGAGCCCTATAATGACGGCTTGGCCATCGTCATTCGGGTCTCGCGCATGTGCACGATGGAGCCACCTCCTTCGGGCACATGCGCACTTGGGCAACATCGACCCACTTGCGAGTGCTCAGCGCTTGCGAGCGGTTCTGAATCAGGCCCTAAGTGCATTAAAGTCCTTGATAGTAGTTTCTTCATTTTCAAATTAAGCTAGATGTAAGAAGTATTTGTTTATGAATGTTTCAGCAATCGCAGGATAATGCGGAAGATCAAGATCCAGGTGAAACCAGACAACCATCGGGTATTCTTTTCATGACACCTGGAGACACTGTGGTACAGGAAATAAGTATTAGTGCTGAGTATGGTTACTGGTGTAGGGAGGGCTCTATAACATAGCACTGTAGTGGTTAGGATACCAGAACTGAGATGGCTGACCAATTGGCAGAGGCAAAATGAATCATAGCAAGTAGCAATGATTTCTGCAACTGAATATGGCACACTGTAATCGGGACAAGGGAGCACAGAGAACTAGCACACATATTGCACACAGATGTGGCTAGTATTAACACTGCAACATGATGGTCTGCACTTATACTTCAGGCTACAAGTAGAGAATGAATTATACAATTTTCAAACAAATGTCACCATTATTTTATTTTTTAAATGGTGCATCTGTTTTATATGTCACATGAGTACCTTAACACATTACACATTATTGTGGCCTCCAAGATGGACGTTTTCAAGAATAACAAACATTTTTTTTCCTTCAATACTAAATCATATGTGTATACAATGCAATCATATTTTCCTAGTGATTTCCCTTTCAGAACAGTGTTGCCACACTTATGTACTGTGTAATGAGTGAACTAGGACAAACAGTTGTTTATTGAACTGACATGTAACAAAATCTTTAAGTTTATATGACAGATGGGCAGACTTCAGATTCCGCCTAAAAAAATAGCTGCAAGGAGGAACCATGTAAGAAGAACAGTTGGTGGGACCTTCCATCAAACATTGAAATACACCCTAATAGAAGAACTGACATTGGTTTGTATAGAAGAGGAGGTAAAAAGCATGGCTCACACTGACATGCCAATGCATGACTTTGCACCTACTGTTGAGACCCCAGATGCTGTTTCAGGTCTTTGTATTGTATTTTTGCAAAATTTACTTTCTTCATCATGGTAAAGCAAATGTAAACAAGCATTATTTATTCCATTTCAGATGTTGATGATGCTGTTCTTGAAGAGATTTTGGCAGAAGATAGTCCACCAGCTGCCCCACAAGGACCATCTGGGCTACCCATTCTTGCCAATGAAGATATTTTTTACCTCATGCATGAGGAATGCCAGAGGAATGTGGGAGTCTTAATGTGCCCATACACAGTGCGATTTGCATACGATGCAATCTTGTATGAAATCACCCTTGAACTCTCTCCGGCAGCAGAAGTGGAGAATGTGCAGCAAAAGCTGCATGATGTTCACCCAATTTATTGTGCAAGATCTAATGATTTGCATAATCAATAGTTTGAGTGTGATATGACACAGATGCACATGTAGCATGGACCAGGGAGATCCATGCTACATGCATCTGTATCATTGATACAGAAGCATGGGCGGGATCAGTGAGACCCATCGGTGCTAATGTGTATTTCCATGACACAGATGCATGCACAGACAAGGAGATCTGTGGTACATGTAATTGTGTAATTGACACAGATCACGGATGGGATCAGAGCGACCCACCTGTGCTGCTGCAGTAAAAAAAATCCCTTTGTTAAAAAAGAAAAAACATGGTGTGCCCACTTTCAAAGAGAGCAACAAGCCACGGACTTTTAGTGATCCAGTGGTGGTTGTGCTTAGATACAGGGTACAAATGATATAGGCATCTCATGTACTTAAGAACAACCAGCACTGGGCTAGTCAGAACCAGCCCTAATTGCCAAAATATTTCACAGCAGCAGAACAATCTAGTTTCTCAGATCCCGTCTGTGCTCTGTGTCATAGACACAGATGCATGTAGCAAGGATATTCTGGTTCGTGCATGCCATTGTGTCATTGAAATACACTGCAGCACACACGTGTTTCACTGACCAATCCATGCTTCTTTGTCAAGGACCACCACTTTTTACATGATTGGTCATTAAGAATGATCGAAAATGGCCAAATCATGTAAAAAATTGCACCGTGTATTGGCCTTTTAGACCTAATTGCAGCATCATTGGAGCTGAAAAATAAGCTCATGCTAAGGATGATTTCCAACCAGGAACAGCAGAACCTCTTCTTGCATAACAGCATCCGGGATGTCTCCACTCTTCTCGCCCTAATGTTTGAGGGATATAACAGCCAGGTTCCCACTAAAAGTCCCTATACCACAAATCCCCATTAAAGCCACAGCCACTACCACAAGTGTAGCATCCCCCAGCCCTGGCCAGGTGTAGTCCAGGACTGGGCAGGCTACTTGCAGATCGAGTCAGCGATTGGCCTCTGTCACATTTTCGAGTATACCTGCCAAGAAGTGGTCCTTTAATTTTTATTTTTTTGGTGCTATATTCTGTTATATATAGTATTTTGCAAAGGTTATAATTGAATTTAAACATTTAGTTCTGACTCCTTTGTTTTGACTTTGTAGCAAGATTGTGTGCTTATTGCAAATTTGTTTTTGTTCTGTTGATGTTTATTATTAAATTTCATGAATCTAAATTGTTGTTTATGAAAGATAATTATTTCTAAATACAATATATAAATGGTTCAATGCTTTAGTTTTGCAAAATATTATTTGGACATGATAGTGAAAATCTATACAAAATCAAACACTGAAAAAAAATTAGAGATTGCTTTTGATAAAACACATATGTGCATATTTGAGTTTAATATGTGCAAAAAAAATGTAAGACCTTATTAGTTTGTTTCACCGATCATACTTAACACATATTATATGTAACTAAACAAACAATGATGTAACATATGGGTTGGTTCACTGAAAGTGTAATGAATACATACTGTATATTCAACATACAGTGCATCCAGAAAGTATTCACAGTGCTTCACTTTTTTCACAATTTGTTATGTTACAGCTTTATTCCAAAATGGAATAAATTCATATTTGTCCTCAAAATTGTACAAACAATACCCCATAATGACAACATGTAAAAAGTATAGATTATTGCAAATTTAATAAAAAAAAAATGCTAAGAAATCACATGTACATAAGAATTCACTGTCTCTGCCATGAAGCTCAAAATTGAGCTCAGGTGCATCCTGTTTTCACTGATCATCCTGTGGTAAAATCAGTTGATTGGACATGATTTTGAAAGGCATACACCTGTCTGTATAAGGTCCCAAATTTGACAGTGCATGTCAGAGCACAAACCAAGCATGAAGTCCAAGGAATTGTCTGTATACCTCCGAGACAGGATTGTCGCAAGGCACAAATCTGGGAAAGGGTACAGAAAAATATCTGCTGCTTTGAAGGTCCCAATGAGCACAGTGGCCTCCATCGTTTATAAATGGAAGAAGTTTGGAACCACCAGTACTCTTCCTAGAGTTGGCCGACCATCTAAACTGAGCGATCGGGGGAGAAGGCCCTAGTCAGGGAGGCGACCATGAACCCGATGGTCACTCTGTCAGAGCTGCAGCATTCTGTGGAGAAAGGAGAACCTTCCAGAAGGACAACCATCTCTGCAGCAATCCACCAATCAGGCCTGTATATTAGAAAGGCCAGACGGAAGCCACTCCTTAGTAAAAAGCACATGTCAGACCACCAGGAGTTTGCCAAAATGCACCTGAAGGACTCTCTGGTCTATTGAGACAAAGATTTAACTCTTTGGTGTGAATGCCAGACATTACATTTGGAACAAACCAGGCACCGCTCAACACCAGGCCAATACCATCCCTACAGTGAAGCATGGTGGTAGCAGAATCATGCTGTGGGGAAGTTTTTTAGTGGCAGGAACTGGGAGACTAGTCAGGACAGAGGGAAATATGAATGCAGCAATGTACAGAAACATCCTGGATGAAAACCTGCTCCAAAGTGCTCTTGACCTCAGCCTGGGGCGACTGTTCATCTTTCAGCAGGACAATGACCCTAAGCACACAGCCAAGCTATCAAAGCAGTGGTTTCAGGAAAACTCTGTGAATGTCCTTGAGTTGCCCAGCCAGAGCCCAGACTTGAATCCAATTGAACATCTCTGTAGAGATCTGAAAATGGCTATGAACCGACGCTTCCCATCCAACCTGAAGGACCTTGAGAGGTGCTGCAAAGAGGAATGGGCAAAACTGCCCAAATGTAGGTGTGCCAAGCTTGTGGCATCATATTCAAAACACTTGAGGCTGTAACTGCAGCCAAAGGTGCATCAACAAAGTATTGAGCAAAAGTTGTGAATAATTATGTACATGTGATTTCTTATTTTTTTTAAATTAAATTTGCAAAAATCACAAAAAACTTTTACACATTGTCATTATGAGGTATTGTGTATGAATTTTGAGGACAAAATGAATTTTTTCCATTTTGGAATAAGGCTGTAACATAACAAAAGCCCTCATTCAGAGGCGATTGCAAGAAGTGATCACTCTCTCTGAATGAGGGCGACCGCTTCCTTTTTTTTAGTGCGGCCTCCTGGTCGGTCGCTAAGCTGTGGGTTACTACCCACAGCTTAGCGACCAACCAGGTTGATGGTCGCAATAGTAAACAGTTCTGTTTGTGAAACCACCACCCCCTCCCCGCCAACAAAACAGGGCAAGCTGTCGATCAACATCGACAGCCGACCTTTTAGAGAGATCCAGAGCAAGAGAGTTTCTCTCTTGCTAAAGGGCTTGCGCACGTGGTGTGCGGCCGCTGCGCGTGCACAGGGCTAACCATCGACCTGGTTGTGAGCTCAGCGGCACTTGTGACCGGGTCTAAATGAGACCCAAAATGTGGAAAAAGTGAACACTTTCCGGATGCACTGTATATAAATATGAAACAGAGTTCTGGCCAAAACATACACACTGTGTAATGACCATACTGTGGGCCTGATTCAGCCTGAACAGCAACTGCAGATGGCCGATTGTCATGCAGAGCGCATACATTGCAGTGTGCGTGTGAGAATGCAGCTCGGTGACAGGTCTGCGATTATGCAGAGCAATCACAGAGTTAGTGACAGATGGAGAGCATTTGGGGGTGGCAATGATGGGGTGGTCAGAGAAATGCAGGCGTGCCAGTGAGGGTGAACACCATTAGAGGGACGTGCATAAATTAGCCACAGCATCAGCATACTCAGCTTGAGTCCTTACCGCATGCAGGAAAGTTAGCAATTTCTGAGTAAGGTCTGACCTGCTGTCAGGGCAGGATTAAGGTCTGTGGGGGCCCCTGGGCAACAAACTTGTGTGGGCCTCTATTTAACATATATATATATATATATATATATATATATACATACACACAGTATATCTGTATATATAACTAACTATACACACACTCATATATAGGTGTTAGTGTGTGTATATATACATATACTGTGTGTGTCAGTAAAATGAATTTTGAACTACCTTTTATTACTCTTGTGTGTGATGTGCTTATTAGTACCAATCTATATTGCTGATAAGGCTGATACCATAAATGTATCTATCACATTAGTGTCTGGTTACTAATACTAATATAGCGGTGTTTTGGTCCGGCTTTTATCTCAGGATTTACCTGTTAATTTATCTTATCTTCAACTAATATATTCACCTATCCTATTACATTTAGCATAAGATGACAGCATATTATTGACTAATTATAGTCCGTCTGAAATCTATTTTCCTTTATGCTGTTTATGCTCTTCACTAAGATAACAGCATAAATTAATGACTAATTATAGTCTGTTTGTAATTCATTTTTTTCCTATGCTGTTTATGCTCTCCATCAATATCTAATTGTTTGGATTTATATGTTTTATGTTGTGTCATGTCTTGTTAGTCCTAGTCTTACGAAATATATTAAAAGTTAAGTTTTAACCTACTCAGAAGATGAATCAAACACAGAAACAGACCTAAGGAGTCCCACTACATCACAGGGGCAATAAGCTCTGCTGTCCTCAGATTTAATTAACCTAACTCAGTGTGTCAATCAGTACCACTGTAAACAGGCACAATTTGATCTGTATATAAATATATATATATATATATATATACATACAAAAAATTTGGCACTCCAAGGTATAATCCAATTGTACTCTTTTTACTGATGTCTGAATAAAAACTTCAGTATTTACATTACACCCTGGAGTGCAGTTTATTTAATTGTTATATTGCCTTATCCTGGCACCCTCTTTTGCGATTTTGTTTGGCATGCCCATTTCTCCTATGACATATATAGTCCAACAAAGCCTGGCACTCTGGATATCAAGTCCAACGGTTGGGTGCCCTCCTGCAATAAAGTATACTCTCCAAGAAGTCCTTAATTATGAGACCAAGGCGGCACTCCAATGCACAGCGTAGAAAAAAAATGTATTCAATAAAACATCAGAGACATAATCAACGTTTCAAAGTCCGCAAACTTTTTCCTCAGTATATGTCACAATACGTGACGTAATGTTTGTTTCACGTATTGTGACATATCCTGAGGAAAAAGTCTGCGGATTTTGAAATGTCGATTGTGTCTCTGATGTTTTATTGAAAACAATTTTTTCTAAACTGTGCATTGGAGTGACGCCTTGTTCTTATGATTAAGGACTTCTTGGAGAGTATATATATATATATATATATATATATAATAATATAACAAAGCCAATTACTCGGCAGTCCCCAAAGCTGTTAGTTAGTCATGCTTGCTGGGTGCCATCTAATTCCACCAGGAAAAAATATACAGTAATCCGGCAGCGCTCTCAGACTGAAATATCTTGGTCAGAGCAACCTAGAGCTATAGTACAATGATTTCTGTTTATTACAACCTTCGTCAGGAACATACATATAATGAAAAAATCATACCTTTAATAGAAACACCATACAAGTGTCATCTGTATTCCCTCACCCACATTTGGGTGGCAAGATAAAAATAAAACATACTTTAACTTGTTCATCAAGATATGTCATCCACTTTATTAGATGCCCGTGCAGACAACTTTATGTGGGCAAAACTATGCGTAAATTTAAATAGAGAATGGCACTAGATCTGCTCTGAATGGTAATCACAATGAACAGCCAGTAGTGAGACATTTTTATGAGTACAAACACTCACTGGCAACAATGAGATATAAAATAATTGACTTTGTCTCTGAGGACCCGAGAGGAGGGGATAGAGAACGTAAACTTTTACAAAGAGAGGCATGGTGGATTAATTATCTTAATACTGTAAAAACTTTTGGATTGAACAACTATCTTCCTTTGTCTTGCTTTTTGTGATATGTATAGTTAGTGCGCTTGGATACAATGTATAACTTGGATTAAGATTAATTATTTTCTGCATTACAGGCATAGCCTTGTTGTCATTGTGATGGTATTCACAATTGTTTCAGACCTTTACTCCCCTAAGCTGACATCATTTCCACACAGGTGTGCTGTGAGTGATGCTGGAGAGGAGGGGACAGTTTGAATTCAGCATTCACTTGTATGGTATTTCTTTACAAGGTTTGATTTTTTCATTATATGTATGTTCCTGACGAAGGTTGTAATAAATAATTAATAAATAATTATTTTTATGTTCATAGTAAGCAAATTATGAAAATTGAATCTTCATTTAAACAAAAACCAGAGTTCAGTGTAAAAGCATGCCAATATATTTTTCTATTTTATTGTATGAACTTTGATCTATGAAAACTGACCACATTTCCTCCCCTTAATACGTTCCTACAATTTATCATGGATACATCTCTGCATATGGTTCTGATGAGTCATTTTTCATGTAGATATATTGTGCTATTCAAAAGTTATTATAATAAGGGAAATTGGGTATATACTGTAACAGAGATTTCAGTTCCACATTAACAATACTGATGGAGTCATCTAAGTGATTATAAGATTTGGCACATGGGGAATACTGTGTTACAGTGTTTCTGAAGTTTACAATTAAAATTTGGATGAATGTACTAAAGTTTAAAATGAATATCCATTAAAAAAAATTATGTCAGTGCTACATGACAGCATACCGTTTCATTTTTCCATTGTATTTTCCATGTCTCAACATGTAACTGTGTATCACCTGAAACAGATCCATCATATTTTTCACATTTTGTTCTATAAATTGTAAATTTCGTTTCATTAAATGTTACCCAATTCTCGAGCTCCAATGTTGAAGATAATTCTCCATTTTCATCAAAAAAGGTTTCATTACCATATTCATCATTATAATGAACCTTTTTTATGTAGTTGTGAAACTTTCAAAGGAAAAACAAGAGAGAGAGAGACTGGACATGAACAAATATAATCATTTATGAGCATAATAAAATAAAGGATAAGTGAACTAATAACGCAGACTGATATAGAATTAAGACATAGCAATGATGGAGGACATTATTCTACAGATAAACTATTTATATTTATTATCTGTTATATTATCTGCTGTGAAACTGGGTGACAGCTCTTATACTTATTTCCTCTATAAAAGGACTGTTTAATAGTCCAATTGTTTTTTTTTTTTTAATTACTACTAATAGTAGTCTTCTTGGTCCATTTCTGGGATAAAGATCCACCCCCAGCAGCAACAATAGGCGTAGCACTCAAGGATCCTTCTGAGGAATCACATATAGGAGAGGAGTCAGTCATGCTTATGAAATTGGATGCAGTACTACTTCCGATCACGATTGAGGATGTTGATGATAATGCAGGTGTTGGTGGTAAAGATTGCAGGTGCTTATATCCAGAGAGAAGGGAAAAACTAATTGACACTGGACAAATTGTTACTTTTTTTTAGCCAAAGTTTCTAAATTGGAAAAACACTTTTCAAATTAATGACTGCGCTGAAAGTGACATAACAGGGAGGAGGTTCCTAGATTTTTAAGGTCCTCACCTCTACTCACTGTTACTTGACAATGGTTGCAAATGGCTTGGCAAAGACTGTCCGGATTTGGGTGGAACTAATTCTACACATGAGAAATAGATTTTTTGCTCCTTTGCCCAAGCATGTCAACAATGGGATTTTTACAACCGTGGCTACAACTGTTGCCTGATTAACTGTTTTTAGACACAAATCTTCTGCATCAACATCCTCATCATCATCATAAACATCCACATAATTCTTGTTGTTATCACCAACTACAAAAATATCCTCCTCATCCTCCTGGTGCAATTCCACATAAGCATCCTCGATTTCTACTTCAGCATGTTGACTTGTGCTGCTCATCCCCACATTTGCAGAGGGCACACAAATGGTGGATGGAAGATCCTCTTCAAGTACAATATTAGAAAGGTCAGGCTCACACATGGCAAACGCTGACACACTTGGACTTTCCTCGGGGGTCTGTGACTTTTCGGAGCACACTGGTGGTTCCGGTGTCTTACTCTTCTTAACAATTAAATCTTTTTTACCTATCCTACAAGCAGAAAGGCTTAAATCATCACAACAAGACCCACCAGTCATAAATAAAAAGCCAAGGCCTTATCCATTCCTTGCCACTTCATGTAGTGAATGGAATATTGCCAATTTTTTGTTTTAATAAAGCTAACTTAGCTTTAGATTTATTTTTTCTTTAACAGGGTAACAGTTGATTTTACATGAATTAAGCCCTAGTGCATCGGCCTTCACAGAATATGTTGATAACCTTGTATCATCATCATGACTACTGCCAGCAGCTACAAGACTGGTATGTGGATCCGGCTCTACTCTCATGTGACCATTCTCCATATGCACTGCAGTCCTACAACAGTGTCACCAAGCAATTATAGTGCAGCTAAGTTGCAGCTAATTCACACAACCATACAAAAAAATAATAATGTTTCAAAACTGTGGAAGGGCACCCCGGAATGAGTCAGCAGCCCCTTGATAAATGACACAGGCAGCACTCCTGCACAGCTACATTGCTGATAAGTGTGGCTAATGCACACACACAAAACACTTTTATAAATTAATTTTTTGGGGGGAACTTGGGGGAGAGAGCACCCATGAATGAGGCAGCAGCCCTGCACAGCTACACTGCTTATAACTGCGGCTAACGTGCACACACACATACACAGAAAATAAACACTTTAATTGATTTATTAATTTTTGGGGGGTAACTTGGGTGGAGAGCACCACTAAATGAGGCAACAGCCCCTTTATAAATGACACAGGCAGCACTCCTGTGCATCTACATTGCTGATAAGTGTGGCTAATGAACACACACAGAAAAAAAAAACAATTTCATTAATTAGTTTTTTTTTACATTGCTGGGGAGAGCCCCACTGAATGAGGCAGCAGCACCTTGATAAATGACAAAAGCATCTCCCCTGCACAGCTACATTGTTGATAATTGTGGCTAATGTGCACACACACAGAAAAAAATTACTTTTTTATTTTTTTCACACTTGGTGTGAAGAGCACCCCTGATGGTCAGAGCACCCCCTGGACAACACAGCAGGACCACTTTATGGACTGCAGTGATATAGGAGCCATGGAAGCCCCCCCCACAGCAGCCAGCCTCTATGGACAAAAGCAAGCCCCTATGGACAACAACCAGCCCCTATGACAACAGCAGTCAGCCCCTATGCAAAGCAGCCAGCCCCTATGCACAGCAGCAGTACAGCCCCTCTCCTGCATCCTCTTCACTCAGTCTCCACAGCCAGAATGAAAATGGCAGCAAGCTTGGGGAACCTTTATACAATCCAAAACACATGAGAATCCAACACAGGGATGATGAAGTTTCGCTTTGTGATCTGAGTCAGGCGGTAAAACCTGAGCCAACTTAGATCTCATTTAAAATTACTAAGTTCGGTTGGGTTTGGTTCTCAGAGACCCGGACTTTCTCATCCCTAATATATATATATATATATATATATATATAAAACCAGGTAGTATTACAGTTAGTAAAGTGCTTCAGTTTATATTCCATTGTGTTATCAAATTAATGGAAATGTCATCTGTTGGGGTGTGCAAATTTTCAGATATTGCGATGTCCGCATTTAGAGAATCCTTCAGATTTAACCATGGGGTATTGAATGGTTCCACTATCCTTCTCCTTACACCTGCTAGGGGCTAGAAATTCCTTAAGGTTTCTTGGTTTCTTGAAAATGATGTCTGGTTTATTTGGGAGTATATTGGCCAGAATGGGATACGTTTGTACAATATTTACATTTTTGTTGCAGGTTTTTCTAATTCTATTTTCTTCACAATTATATTTTGTAAAAAAGGGAACAAACTCATCTGTCTATTCTTTATCAATCTGAGTCCTAGTTTTGCAGAGTAATTGCTCTCTGTTCAGTTTTTCACTCCTGTAGATGGCTTTAGAAATATTCTCTTAGATTCAGAAATAGAGGATATTCCTATCAGTATATATGTTCATTTGTTCTTTGTATATTTCAGGTTAACTGCAATGAATCTTAATTCTATAGAATTTGGAGTAGGGTATTATATTTTTCCAGGGTTTTGCATGGCCACTTTTATAGTAAAGACTAAAGGTGCACATCCCCTTGCCAATTTTAATGAGAAATTGAATGATAGTGATATTGTTATCATTCAATCACTCATTAATTTGTGTATGAATCGGGCACTAAGATGTCAGAAACAATCAGCAATGCACGCTCCCGCTGGCCAATTCTGACATCAATCATCGCTCAAATCTGCTGGTCAATCTGCCGATAATGGCAGATTGAACATGTTCAGGGATGATAGATGGTGCATACACTAAATGATTTATCATTCAATGTAGGTACTGCAGGGTATGGGGAACAATGGTACAATTACAATGTCGTAATCATACTGTCTTTCTTGGGTCAGCACGTGCATGTGTGCCTTAAGATTTATGGTAATCTCTTTGATGTAAATTTGGGTGATTATTTAATTGCCTTCACTTGTGAGGATCAAATCCAAAAATTCTACCTAAGAACTGCAGATGTGATACATCAATTTAAGATTATAATCTTTGTTATGGATTGTGACCGGACGCTTTTTGCCTAGGCCGTCCCTGGTCACGGGTTAGCACTTTTGGACTCCCACTCACCGTCAGTGACCGCCTGTCACTGACTCCGTCAACTGCATCGTGGGCATGTAGCGATGCTGCCACCACCAAACTCTACCATCGGCATTTGGAACCTCTTTTTATGTACAATTGGGCTCCTGCCTCAGCACCTGGAACCGCTTCTGCTGCATATGTGTTTGACTAACTGCGGACACACCTCCTGTTTGGTGTCGGCTGTATCCTCCTGATCCCTCGCAATGGACCAGGTCTGCACGGAAGCTTGGCAGAGGGCTTGAACTTGGAATCACGGAGCTCTTACCCAGAACAGCAGGAGAACAGAATAGCATTTTCCGCAATTCTGTTGGTCGCAGGATTGAGATACAATTGGATTCAGGTCATATCATAGGTCAGGACAATTAACATATCACTTCCTATATCAGGAGGTGAGAATCTCTCATAACCATTTGACTTAAATGTTACAGCCTTCTTAATCAAAACAACTTATACATTCCTTATAAGTGCATTTTCTCTTCAAAATATACATTTAAACCATATAGTGCATAGCCTATTAAATATATGTTGCTTCATGCACTAATGCATTGCAGATCAGCTGCAGTGCATTACAGCAATACATATATACTTTAATACAGTTTATTATAAACCATGTACAGTGTGCTTTTACACTGTCCTTTTAAAAATGGTGCAATGGCATGAGGGTTAATCCCCTCAGTGCCTTGGCAGCCATTTTAATAACGTGTAGTCGGCCTCCAGCCACACTTCTCCCCCCCTCAAGCGGGACACCAGAGGGCCATGTCCCAAAGATTTGGCTCCTGGTCCCGCAGTCTCTTGGGGGGTTCAGGAAAGCTACCTGGGTGGCTTTGGCTCCGGCCCGGACAGTTCATCCATATTGCAGTGGGCCTTTCCTTGCCTTTGCACAATGTCCAAATAGTCACACTGAAGTCCAAGCCTGCACCACAACAGTCTGTCAGTTTCCCTTTAGGGGGGCCGGTCGCACACATAGTGCTGAAGGTGGTCCAATGCCCAAACAATGGCCAACCACTGTGTTCCAATTTGCCATACCCCACCTCCCACCGTAGCAGTATCCTGCTCAAACAAGCAAAAGGGTGCTCCTGCCCATATGGCTCCTTATGGCTCCGTACTGCTCCCAGTCAATGCAATGACGCATTAGTTCGTACCACAATGTCCTGGTCCTGAAATTGCGCCATCTGCACTGGAGCTGGTATCAGAGCCTCCTTCAATGACTGGAATGCCAACTCACAAGTGGGTATCCAGTCCACTGACTTGGGAAGTCCCTCCCTGGTCAATTCAGTAAGGGGTGTCACTACAGCACTAAGGTCAGGGACAACTCGTCCGTAGGGCCTTACAGTTTCTAAGGTCAGAACCTGTCTTGGGGTTGTGGGATGGGGATAGTTTCTGGTTGCCTCCACCCCCACTGATCTGGGTCTTCCCCTGTCTCCCCCCACTCTGTACCCCAGGCACTGCACCTCTGTCATCTCCACCTGGCATCTGTCTGTACTACCTGTCAGACCTGCCCTACCATCCTTCTCCAATGACCTATGACTAAGGGAACCAACCCTGTCACCTAGGCCTTCTCTCACCACCTCATCCACTACCTGTTCCACAGTGATGGTGGACAGATCACCAGCCTCAGAACCCCGTGTGGCATTCACCACGGGTAGGCTGTGTGTCTTCCTCAATCTACTTAGCACAAGCAGGGGACCTTGCTCCAAAACTGGCCTATCCCCTTCTACTTTCTGGGCTACCCTGTATCTTAACCCTCCCCGCCAGGTCACACTCACTGCCGCTATCCCTGAAAGGCCACTGCCAGCTTGGCACGATATGCCTTCCAGATATGGATCAGCAAGCTGAGCTTCCCTGAACTTCTGTTGGTGGCCCTCACCTCCTTCTAAGTTGGGACAGTCTACAGGGGGATATGGGTTGGGATCGCTAGGGTCAGTTTGGTTGAGGTCAGTCAAAGGGAAGTCAGTGTGGTCACTCATACTCACCGTTGGAGATGGCACTAGGGACAGGCGCATCACTAGGCACCCTCACAGGATCCACCAAGCCGGAACCAACATCCTCTGTGTTGCTAGGGGACGTAGGCATACCAGAGGCAAAAGGCATGCTTGGTAGATGTGCTGATCTGGCCACTGTAATCTTTTCCGCTGGGCTGGTTGATGCTGTGCTAGGCTGTGCTGGCAGTTGTCTAGCTGCTGTGGTCTTTTCCTCTGGGCTGGGCTGTTCTGGTGCAGTTGATATAGACTGTGATCTGGAAACTTGACTCCAGGCAATGGCGTCAGCAAATGTGGTAACGATTCCACCACCAAGGTCAGTCCCCAGGACCACATCTTTTGGAAGGCTATCCATGACAGCAACATCCCTCAACTCTGGGCCAGCTCCCCAGTCCAGGTAGACTCTCACCACAGGTACCTCTCGCTCCATTCCACCTGCCACGGTCACTTTGGCACTGCGACCTGGCAGTACTGTGGCAGAATCATTTAGGCAGGGGCTCACAACAGTGATTGAGGCCCCAGAGTCTCTTAAACCTTTTCCCAGCAGGGGCCCCACTTGGACAGACTGCAGGTGCTGCCACATATTTTGGGGTGGCCCCTTGGCCATGCAGGTGACTCTCTCCGTAGAGTTCACCTGATTCTCCCCACACTCCATTGGACTGACTGGAGGAGGAACAGTCTCTTTGAGCTCATCTCCCCAGGTCAGGAAAAGCAAGCCGGGCTCCAGCACTCGGATTTGGGGCACGAGTCTGGGGTGCTTGGGGTGTGGGACAGTTCATCCTCAGATGTCCGATTTTACCACAATCATAACACTTCTTGACCAGTCGGGGCCCCGGTGGTCTCTGATGATTTGCAGGAACAGGGCGGGGCGATTGCTGGCCAAGAGCACCCGGGTTGGAGGATGCCTGCTTTGGGGGGTGATGAGCAGAAGAGGGGTGTTCCCCTGGTTGTACAGTCCATTGGGGTCAGCTACTAGTCAGGCACTTCTGCCCTTGTGGCCAAATTGCCACATACTTGTCCGCTAACTGGGCCGCCATCTTCAAGCTTGGTGTCTCCCGGTCTAGAACCCACTCCTTCACTCTGGGGCGCACTTGCGGTAGAACTGCTCTTGGCATAGCAGATCAATCAGTGTGTCCCAGGTAGTGGCACCAGATCCCTTCGCCCACTTCACCACATACTGCCTCAGCTGGGTGGCGAACTGTTCATGGGTGCTGGTACGGTTCTTAGGCAAGTCCCGGAACTTTTTCCTGTAGGACTCAGGAGTGACAAAGTATTGCTGTAGGAGGGCCCTTATGACTTCATCATAGTCACTGCAGTCCTCGGTGGCCACTCCTCGATAGTCCTCCAGGGCCTCTCCATGCAGTGTGGGCACCAGGTGTCTGACCCACTCCTGCTTGGGTAAATCGTGTAGTTTAGAAGTTATTTCAAATACTTGCAAATGTCCATCAATGTCCCCATTGCTGTCTGCAAACTTGGCAAACTGGATACGATCTGATCCCGGTACAGCAGTCTGCTACTGTGCTTGGGGTACCATGGCCCGTGGTGCCTGCTCATCATGCCACATCCGAATGATGAGCATACATTCTTGTTCCGTTGCCTTTTCTCCCAATTCCGCTAGCTGATCTGCTAGGGAATCCATTCTGTCCCCCCTGGGACGTTGGGATCCCTGCCATGCTGGGGAATGCTGAGAAACATAACTGCTGTGAGAGGGTGTGGGACTTGTTGCTCTCACCAGGTTCTGTGGGGCGTCCGTTGTTGCGCTGGCTGCACTTTCCACCTCCGTCTGATACAACTCCATTCCACTGTAATCAGTCATCCTTCGCGTTCTCCTGAACTTCAGTTACTCCTCTCCTGAGTAACTTGGCTTCTCTCGTTGGGTGACCGAAAAGCTGCATGGGATTATCCCACCGCTATGCCACCAGATGTAAATGGATGCCTTTCGCCTAGGCCGTCCCTGGCCAGGGGTTAGCGCTTTTGGACTCCCACTCACCGTCAGTGACCGCCTGTCACTGACTCTGCCCACTGAGTCGTGGGTGTGTAACGATGCTGCCACCACCAAACTCTACCATCGGCATTTGGAACCGCTTTTTACATACAATCAGGCTCCTGCCTCAGCACCTGGAACCGCTTCTGCTGCATATGCGTTTGACTAACTGCGGACACACCTGATCCCTCGCAATGGACCAGGTCTGCACGGTAGCTTGGCAGAGGGCTTGAACTTGGAGACACGAAGCTCTTACCCAGAACAGCAGGAGAACGGAATAGCGTTTTGTGCAATTCTGTTGGTCGCAGGATTGAGATACAATTGAATTCAGGCAAGATGTTTATTGCTCAAAGTCTTAAAGAAGACCCTCCCTTCAGCCTGAAGGGGAATATCACACAGAAATCAAACAGCAATTCTCCACAAAGGATTTCCAAAGATGTACCACATACAGGAATCTTATCAGCAGCTCTTCTCCTCAAAAAAGTTACTGGGTTGTACACATACAGAGGCTCACATTCCCTGTATATATAGTCAGAACACATAATACAGCATGGTGACATCCACCCACAGTTGGTCTTGTAACCCAATCAGACCATCTATCGCAAAAGTAATTACAACTCACATTCCACAGGAACTGGTCATTTACTTTCATCCTTTGATACATTTATCACACAGTGACAAAATACCTATGTAGGATGACCAGCAATAATATTCGCTTTGGTCTTCCTGCAATAATCATGAAAAAACAAACACTTCTCTCCCCCAGAAGTGCACACACACACAAACACAGGAGAGATAGTCTCAGGCCATTTCACCCTCTTCACACCACACAGAAAAATTCCAGCCAGGTCTAAACTGGAATGCACTTCAAAGAAAGCTTTGTTACACAATGGTCTGACCACTATCATAGGTCAGGACAATTAACATATCACTTCCTTTGTCAGGAGGTGAGAATGTCTCATAACCATTTGACTTAAATGTTACAGCCTTCTAAAATAAAACAACTTATACATTCCTTATAAGTGCATTTTCTTTTCAAAATATACATTTAAACCATATAGTGCATAGCCTATTAAATATACGTTGCTTCATGCACTAATGCATTGCAGATCAGCTGCAGTGCATTACAGCAATACATATATAATTTAACACAGTTTATTATAAACCATATGCAGTGTGCTTTTACACTGTCCTTTTAAAAATGGCGCAATGGCATGAGGGTTAATCCCCTCAATGCCTTGGCAGCCATTTTTATAACGTGTGGTCAGCCTCTGGCCACATGGATCAAGTCAATTAACTTTTTAAAATGTCCTCATCCCTCTCCCATATAATAACAATGTCATTAATATGTTGTTTATAGAAACATATATTATCTATGTATGAGTTATTATAATAAATATAATTATTCTCCTACACCCCATCAAGATGTTTGCATATATAGGTGCAAAGACTGTGCTCATGTGTCCCACAGGTTTGAAGATAGAATTAATCTAAAAACTTACAATTATTGTGGGCTAGGATAAAATGTATTAATGTACATATAAAATCTTTATGGAAGTTGTTTAGTTCTGGGTCCCTTTCCAGGGATTCTCTGCAGGTTTAGATACATTTTCCATGTGTTATTGAGGTACAGATGTGTCCTACTACATCATTGCTGCACCCATTAGTGGATACTTGCACTGCATTTGCACCAACTCTTCCATAGGATTGCATGGTGCGAATGCTGTTGCCATAGCGTATGCTGCTGTGGCTAATCACATAGCCTGATTTGTGCACACATTTGTAGTGAGATCTGATGCACACCGCACATCCCTGCCCCAGGAGAAGAATTCATGGCAGGGAGGAGTGATGCAGTGAATTCAGTTACTCCCTGCAAGCACTGTGTGGAGAACTGTACAAAGCACTTCCCTGATTTAAAGATGGTTCCCAAACCCAAATAGCAGAGGAGCTATATAAAGCCCATACAATAGGGGGTGGCCCAACAGTCTCTTCACGTCCTTTGAAGAGGAACTGAAGCAAGTCATTCCCTTTGAAGCCCTCCCAGGCAGCCATATTGATAACACAGACCATCCATCCACTCAAGAAGCAGCTGGTGAGTTATAAACAATATTTTCATGTTTTAAGGGTAAAATCATAATTCATTCTGAACATACACTTACCCATGTTGTTACAATTTGATAAACTTATACTGTAACAATTGGAGGTAATTTCAACACAATACCCTGATGAGTTTGATGAACCAATGTCAGAGGAACTGCTATTTGCAACTGTGTACAATGTTTATCAAGAATATAGTGGTTTGATTAGTGTAAATGACCATCTTGTATATTGATTTGCCTCAGATACTGATTTACATTAAACTCGCACATTGAACTCCATCCTAGATCAGTCTATTATTTTATGAGTTTGTTTCTGCAATTTCTGCATGAGTTTAGTGCTCGCAGCCTATTACATCTGGAGAGTTGTATGTTTAACATGGAAAACATCTGGATGGCATGTTTGTCCACAGTGAGAAGGGGTGATGAGAATTTATTGCAAATTTGCATGTTCTCATAGACAATTACATTGGTTGAATGGAAACTCACATGTATCCCTCAAAAAAACTGGCATTTTTTTACAACCTTGAATCTTATTACATTTACCCCAATGAATACTAGTGCCTTATTGGATAGTATAAATTATCGCATACTGTATTTTTTTCTCCAAAGTGCAATGTTAGTGAGTCCTTCTGAGTATGTTACTGTTACTTATTGTCTATAAGTGATCATGTCTTTCTATCAGCATCAGTCAATTTAAACTGCATCTCTTCCAAACTGAAGATTAGTTGATCCTTTTACCTGAGACCCTTTAATAATCCATATTCATATATACTCCAGATTTAATAAATAGTGGCAATTACTGTATGTTGATGTTATTCAGTGCAATATAATATAATAATAATAATAATAATAATAATAATAATAATAATAATAATAATAATAATAATAATAATAATAATAATAAATAATCACTCATCATATAAACTCACATGGTTCTGATTTACTTTATACTTGTTTCTCATTCCATTATTGCTTAAAAATAAATACATATCATGCAAAGCTTGAGCCAGGATATAAACAGCACTATACACGTGGTAGGCCATAGGATCTTCATAATAATAGTCAAGACTTTGAAGTTTCTTGTTAGTGCAATTTCTAAGGGTTTTGTCAGTTAATATTGGAAAAAGCAAATTCTTTTTAATATTTTTAGACCAACATTGAAATTGAGTTATCCAGATATCCTCCAGTAATGGATTATTTGATTGATTTGATTGACTGACATTATTTAGAAATATTTCTATTTCTACCTCAGGGATAATACATACAGGAAGTGAAAACACAAGGCTGCCATTAATGGGAATTCCATATTTCCTGTCAAAAGCAATGTTGAACAATGATGACCATGAAGCCGTAAGAATAAAAGTCTTATTGACAATAAATTGAGCTATTTTGTGGATAAAAAGTAAAAAGTACATGGTATATGTGCCACAAATTATTATAATCTCAGCAGTAAAATGAGAAATATTCTCCATTAATGAAGTTTTAAAATTGTCATCAATATCAAAATGTTTTAACCTAAATTCAATACATATCCCATGAGTGATTAACTCCCAGCTCAGCTGTTGGAGCTCCCGCTCTCCAGTGTCATCATCTGATGAAATTATCACAACCCAGTTCCAGCCAAACAGTTTCAATAACCTGACAATTGCCAAAAATTGCATCTGGTCATTGGGAATTGTTCGAAAAAAATGTGGATAAATCCTTCTGTCACTCAGCAGAGGATCTTTTGCTCCATAACTGATCTAAAATTAACATTAATTTATATTTAGTTGACATAATAATCAATTAAAACAAACTGTTTTATTTTCATAATAGTGTTAAAAACTGTAATATTGTTTTTTAATACTACAGGGGAACATGTTTAAACAAATAAAGGTTCACATTTTAGTTTTCACATTTTCTCTGCACAAATACTTGGTACATCCACTTCTGGGATCAGATTTGTTCTATGCATGTTGATAATGGTAACATAAGTCAGTCACTACAAAATATTCATACTCTTTTAATCCTGGGTTATAGCAAACTCTTTATTATTGTCTTCAGTAGTGCTAATTGGACCAGATGTGATATTTGTAAATTGTCAAAGTAAGAGGACATTGGGATTGTCTGTGTCATATGTTAAATTTCAAATTGCTTCATTTCTTTTGATTTTCAGAATACAAGTGTACTATTACATATTCAGTGCATCTTGAATGGATCATAATAGTCTGTGTCTTTATGCTAATGTCATGGTCTATCTTATGAATAATGAGATGCCCACTTGCAGCATCTTGTGGCAGTACAAATTTGAATATACTGTATGCACATAATTCACAACCATAATGGTTCAGAAGTGGCAGTGTAAGTGATAAATGATTGCCAGGTTATAAAAACAATGTAAATAAAAATATTATCTAACTGAAGCCAAATACATAATAAAAACCCAAGTGCTGTAGATACAGTTTTTCATAACTTTCCAATGGTCATAGGAGGCAGAAGAGAATTGTAATCAAAATGGAACAGCTGAGAAAACAACAAGTTAAGCAATTCATTGAACCAGAGGTGGCAAGGCAGTTAACACTGTAGTAGGAACTATCACTGGTGTAGAGATGGTCATTGACCATGAATGATTTCAAAACATCAATAGTGGCGACCCAATGTTAACTAGTTTTGCCATCAATGGTAGAGAAACAATTGTTCTCCATCATCGATGGATAAGTGGGTGCTAATGTTTTTTTTCCCTTGACAGTATGGAGCTTAGCCCCACCCCCTTTCAGCCACTAAGCAACATATCCAGGTTTGATTGGCCCATGGCCCACCGTCACCCCAGTAGTGATGGCCATCGATGGGGTGCAAACAATTGATAGTTCACCATAAATAGTTTTTGTGCCATCAATGGTAATAACCAATTGGTCTGTAACCCACCCTCTGGGGAAATTATATAAGCGCCTCCACCCAAGCTAGTTTGTATATGTGTTCATGGGTCAGCTTGGGAAAACAAAGAGGAATATGGTGTACAGTTGTGAATTGATATATAATGATTTATCAATAATAATACCCATTCAATCACAACCTGTCATTCATTTGCAGATCCACGGCCACTAACAAACAGGGCTCTTCATCCTTAGGAAAGTAACTACTCTATGCTGATAGAATTATAGGTTAATTTGTATATCTTGTACAAAGTGTAATAGACCACACAATTGAGTAAATGAAACATACAATACTAAGTTACAATGGAAATCAATATGTTAATACTGACATTGCAAGACATCTAATAAAATACAACGTGTACATAAAACTACCCTATCTCATACAATGTCTTGCAGTATATACTTGCAAAATGATAATCACAGTTGTGTGTGTACAATGTCTATACTAGTGAGATTAGAGTTGGCTATTCTCACTCGGAAAAGGAAGTCTAATTCTCCCTATTTAAATTCCTTACAATACTACTTCACTGTTTGCATAGCTGTTAAGCTAATTCAGAAGAAATAGTATAACTGATCTCGTTATCCCATTGCTGAAAAATATTCCCAAAACTTATAATGTAAGTACTGTATTGATCTTGAATTTGGCTAAAATGAAATGTCTTCCTCCAGTAGATGATGTAATCATTATATTGTGGATGATAGATTGGATAAACCGGGAGATAGTCAATTCAAGACCTGACAGTCTATAATAATATACATGTAGTGCAGGATTGGCAGAATAATAAGTCATTACATTTCTGATAATATAATTTACATATCACTCTAAGGTGATTGGTAACAGATTAATAAATTAGTGGTAGGCAACACATCATAATATAAATATCTTATAATTTTCTCTTGGCTTTTAGTGAAAGTATCGATCCACTCTCTTTAAGAAATGGCCCAAAAATCTTCCAACTCCCTCTGCTCCCTCAGTGTATCGACACTGGAATGAGGTAATATGATTTCTGACAATGTCTTGAAGGTGCTATGTCCCTCAACTTCCCCTCTTTGGCAGAAATAATTTCCTATTAATGTCCTAGTAGCCTCTTCTGATTGACAGTAAACAATGCTTGCAATTTGTAAATATGCCAACTAGAATAAGCCCTTATAGGTCTGCGATCACCTCCTCCTCTAAGCTGAATATCTACTCACACAACTCAGCTGTTTAATTCAAAAGTGGCAGACTAGTGACCTGCTGCTGACTTGACTATGCTAATCGGCTTCACTGACCATCCTTGCTTTTAATCAGAGCTGAGGTTCTGTGATGCCTCCCGGTCTCACCTCAGGCCCGCCTCCTGTCAGTACTAAGTGGCTGCAGCAGTGCTGCCTGGCTGCTCTCACTAGACCACTGGAGGGGTCTGTCTGCTGCTGGTTGTTTATTTGGGTACCCCTCTGATCGAGTACCTCCCACTGCCACTATGCCCTCATTGGCTCAAAAAACCTGTACCCTCAGCACTGCTAGCCAACACTCATGTAATCTGGTCAGTAGGCTCTCAAGGGGAAACCAACCGCTCTCCAACTGCCACAGCATTCCGTTCTCCTTTGTCCCCACTGACTGCACAGACCCCTTCTCCCTCTTTAGGCATGAGCCCCACTTTGTGCCATTTCTAGATCATTATACATGCATCCAGAATAATACCAACAATATCCCATTTAGTGCACACTGCTCAAATATGTACATAAATGAGTTGCCCCACCTCTGTACAATATAAAGGCTTTCACCAAACAAATTATCTTAGTGGATAACAATAATACAAATCAATTATATATATTCCATACTCTGGCCCCTCTCATTTCTGCTAACACTAAAGAGCTCATTCTGACCTGGTCGCTAAGTTGTGCTCACTCACTCTGGGCAATGGTCGCCCGTCTGCGCATGCCTATAAGTCGCAGTGTGCATGCGCAAATTAGTCACTGCAATGTGCAATCATGCACTTTTTGTACACAGACAGGACACTATTTTGAGTGACAGTGCAGTTTGTGGGTGGTAATAGGGACAGGTGCTTGTGAACGGGGGAGTGGTGCTGTGAACGCAGGCATGTATGACTGTCAAAACGGAGTTTAATGGGAGTGCAAAATTAGCAAAGTAGCATCATTGTACACGTGACTTGGCTTTATACTCAGGCGTGCGCTCACTGTGGTTGCTCTCTAATACATAGAGGGCATCCTTAAGCCTGACATTGCGATTGTGGGAATTGCATGTCCAGGCCCTTTAGCCATTGAGACAGCACAGCTTAGCTACAGGGGTCTGAATGAGCTCATAAGTGTGTTACATGTTCATAGATGGTAAAATTTGATGGACACCACACTGATGGATATCCCTACACTGGCATGGAGTCTAACCACTCCCTGTCTAATTAAATCCTCCAGCTAATCACAGACTGAGCTATTATCATATGACCACTGCAGAGTTCAGATTGTTCAATGAAATATTTATCTATACATAAACACAGTTGCAGTTGTGGCGGTTGCAGCATATTCTACCAACATAGATGAAACTTTTGGGGTATAATTTTACATTAATACTGATTCATTTTAGAATGAGGCTCTTCCATAGAACTATTTTATAAATATATGTTCATGGGGGCATATCCAATTAGCCACAGGGTTTACCCAGCAGCTAATTGTCGCACTGGATGGGATACAATTAGCGGGGATTCCATGCACGGGTATCCCTGAGACCCCCACGCATGAGTCCTTGCTGTTTGACTTTGCCTCGCACCGAATGTAGGTGTGAGGTAAAATCAGTGTGAGGCTGCCCTATTCAGCCTAGCATGAGAGGGTATTACACACTCATTCAGCAGTTCTCACAGATGTAGTGTGTTCTTGCACAGGAGTCCCTGTCTACTGATGCAGGGAAATAGCTGTTTCATTGAATAGCTAAACCCTGCGTTGCGGGACTTTTGCCTGTCAATTAACCGCGGGGGAAATCCCATGGCTAATTGGATATGCCCCATAGTGTTGAACATGACAAAAAGTAGTTTCAACAATTAGTCATTTTGCTCTGACCTCCTCAATATTGTATGGTTAAAAGAGTGTCAATTATATACTCATTGCTTCTTTGGACTTTACGCTGTCTATTAACTTCCTTTGCCTAAAGAGTCTGCACAATACTATGAGGTGGCATAATAATAATAATAATAATAATAATAATAATAATAATAATAATAATAGTAATAATAATAATAATAATAATAATAATAATGTTTATATAGCACTTTTCTACTAAAGGACTCAAAGTGCTTTACATTTGCCTTTAAAGCACAAGAAGAGGACAGAAACATCTGGCAGCTGGTAAGTATGTGTGAGTGGTTAGGTGTATGCAATAAACTTTTGCTTGTCGCGGTGTGTGTGTTTTATATTTGTTTAACTATTTTTTTTACAAAGGGGGTACAGGTGTTGCTCGTCTGCTGGCACTTGTATTTCCACAAGTGCAAAAGGGCATGCATGCTGGAACCTGTAGTCCCACTGTAAAATACAATAGTTTACTAATATTTCCCACTTTGTTACCCCCATACCCAATGCTCCAGGGGTGCGGGGAAGAGACCCAGCATTCAGACCAGGCCTGGGGATAAGGGAAATGGGTTATCCCTTCTTTTCTGTGGTCCCCACCTCCCCTGGGATCCCCGGTTTGTCCTGATTGGCTTGGCTTGATAATGCTTTGGCCCAGGAGCCTCAGTGAAAGGTTCCCCCTGGGCTGTGGCATTACAGCCCAGCCATTTTGGGTCCAGTGTTGGTTTTATATATAGGGTGTACCCTATGCATTGAGTTTCCCCCCATAATTATAACTAGTACTGGCCCTGCAGCCTGGTGCTGGTACCTAAAATACAGTGGAACCCTATTCATTTTGTTCCCTGTAATCTTAGGCACCAGGATAGGCTGACAGGTCTGGGGCTGGTTAGGCTTTTGGGGGGACCTCACATTATTATTATTTTTTTTTAATTATCCCTTTTTTTTATTTAGAGGCAGAAACATACATGGATCACAGTGATCTGTGTATGTTTCTGCCAAACTCACAGGTCACAGGCAGGTAAATTTTTTTCATGAGTTTTTATAGGAGAGTTTAGAAACTTTCTGCTTGGTTAATTCCCACTAGTGTAAAGTTTCTCGAGTTTTGCCGATGGTGAATTGAAAAGAGTTTGCTAACGCTCTAGTATTTTCCCGTAGCAAAGGAGACTTATCTCCCAAGTTTGACATTTGTAAATTTGTGAGTGGGAAAAAATGCCCAAACTCTCCAGAGTTTGAAAACTCTCCCAAACTCAATTCTTAGTAAATTTACCTCCTCAAATCAAGTGGGATAGTAGAGCTCAGAAGCTACTACAAGTACCTTGGATCCTGGTCATGCAGAGCTTTGAAAGACAGTAAGCCAATCTTGAAAACAATTTGCCATCTGACAGGCAGCAAGTGAAGGGAGTAGAAAATTGGTGTTAGGTGGCTGGAACAGGGCTGGTTGGTTAGTAGCCTGGCAGCTGCATTCTTTTTCCTTGGAGAACAAGGTAGAGGTCATTGCAGTAGTATAGGCATAATGATATTAATGCATGTATGACTTTAGGCAGATCTAATGAGGGAATTAAGTGCTTGATTCTGGCTATGTTCCTTAGATGAAAGAATGAGGATTTGATTGTGGCTGATACATGATGTTTAAATGTCAAGCCACTATCCAGGACAACACCAAGCCTCTGCACATGTTATTTATTTTGTAGTTCTAAACCCCAAAAGTGTAAGTCCTTTTGGTTGGCTGTGCTGCAGACTTGTCCTGTGACATATCAGAAATCATAAGGACCTCTGTTTTATCAGGGTTCAGTCACAGCCAACTGGCACTCATCCACTCCTGGAGGTCAGAGAGGCAGTCATTTAGAATTGCTAATGGGATCTCAGTACCTGGAAGAAAGTACATGTACAGTTGTGTATCATCTGTATAACAGTGGTAGACAAAGCCATGACTTCTGATTTTTTCACACAGAGATAGCATGTATACTGCAAAAAGCATGGGATATAGTATATAACTTTGCTGGGCACTGCATGGAAGTGGCACTGTTGCTGAACAGTTTACACCAGAAGAAACTCTCTGTGACCTGATAGTGAGAAATGATTTGAACCAGCTCTGGACTATGTCATACAGTCCACAGAAAATTTTAGGCACTCAATTAGAATCCCAAGATCAATGGTATCAAACTCTGTAGAGAGATCCAGAAGGATTAAGATTGAACACCTATGTCTCTTGCCATCAGAAGGTATTTAAGCACACACACCAGGGCTGTTTCAGTGCTATGTCTTCTCCTGAATCCTGACTGGAAAGAATCATAAATATGATGGGTAGACAGGCAAATTTACAGTTGCATTGCGACCACTTTATCAATGCCCTTTCCTAGAAAAGGAAAGTCTGATACCTGTCTGCAGTTGGTAATGCAGTCAGGGTCTAAATAATTTTTTTTAAAGTGGTCTAACAATTGCTTCCTTTAGTGGTTCAGGAAAAATGCCTGTCTGCAAAGAGCATTGGACTATTTTTTGTAATTACAGGGCCAATCATGTCTATACACTCTATGAGAAGCTAGGTTGAGGCAGGGTCCAGATTACAGGTGGTGGAATGCAACATTCAGATAATGCACTTGAATGAGTGAGTAATTTTCCTTGGGTGGACCCTAAGTTTAAGTTATTTTTTAAAGCAGATGGTCATTCGCCCTCCCCTGCATTTAAGTCTTAGGTTGTGAATGACAAAGTAATTTGTTGAAAATACAGCTTCCAAGATATGTGCTGCATTTTCATTTAGCCAAGTCTCTGTGATATAGGCAAGATCTGAAGATTTAATAAGGTTAGCAATTGTATCAATCTTGTTTCTTATAGATCTAGAATTACAAAAGATGTACCTGACTATGCATACCAGAGGACCTGTAGTTTCCTTTATATTGAGTGTTGAAGCTCTGGGGATGTCAGTCACAGAGCGAGAATTTACAGAACTGTTCTTCCAAACATAGGGCCATCTATACCACTTCTATGTGACTCCTATTTGAAATTGGTGGGCCTGAAGGCAAGGAACTTAGGTGGTTACAGCATATAAAATATTTTTGACCTCTCATCCCATGACTGCCCTGCTGAGTGTTGCCAAGAAATTTAAGAAAGGAAGTTTGTGTTGGATCAATAGGAACTGCCACACAGGGTGGGCGGAGTAAAACCATAAAGCTGGATATGTAAAAATACATTGGGTCATCAATGAGAAAGGAAGTATGAATTGCATTTGATCATGAGAGAAGATCAATAAAAAAAATATTTTACTTTTTTTCTCAATTCCGTGTGAGCTCCAGAAGTTATATTAGGATTCCTGCACAGTCTAATTTATTTTGGCTATTGCTATGTTCAGTTGCTTCCCTCTTGTAAAAAAAAGTATACTGTTAACAAGGAGTTTCTAAATAAGCTAACTCTTCTTTTCAGTTGCTAATTTAAAGTCATACAAATTATTTCAGAACAAAGCAGGCTTGTGGAAAGGTTTTAGAAGTCATTACTATTGTGTAGGTGGAAAAATCCCAGTGTGAGATTCCTTTTGAAGTGGATATTCTGTGCAATGGTAAAGATAACATGTCTGCAGGGAAAAAGATGGGATCCTTTGTTTTAAAATGGACAGACCTCCAGATTTCAGAGGCTGGGGATATTGTATTTTAGATTATTAATGCAAGAAATCTTAGTAATTTGCTGAGCAGAGTACAGAAGTTAATGATGTATAAGGGGGAGCTGGATGGAGCCAATGATAGTTTGATGGCAATAAATGAGAGCAGAATCACTCAGTAATATATGGAGAGATGACAATTTTTATAATAACTGCTGTGATTGGTTAAAAATATGTTCAGTGTCTTAGTCAAATTGTGGGGGATAATGACAAAAGGTAAAATTATATCTAAAATCTAAGGCAGAAGTTACAAATGCATTGAGATTCTGTGTGAAGTGCAAAGACAAGGTAACCAAAGTGGCTAACACACAGTATATTGCCTATACAACTTAGCTGTGTATAGTCAATATCGAACATCCCATTCTTTAACTGAATTGAGAAGGAAAAGCTTAGACAATGTTGATGATTTGCTTGTAGTGAACCTGCTGCTGCTATTAAACATTCTAGAATGCACAGTGCAAAAGTGTGCCCCCTTCTGGTCATGTAGCTTCTATAGCTTTGCATCTGAGAGTAATGTCACCTACTTAAATTGGGATATATAAATATACATCTTGTTGGGCACCACAATACCAATAAGATGTAAATACAGAGAATAATATAGATGAATTTACTCACAAATAGATCACATAAATAACATTAAAAAAAATCCAAACTTAATCCAAACAAATAAAATACTTCCCAAAGCAATGGAATATACATATACTGTATGATAGAGAACAAATGTACCAAGGACTCCAAAGCCTCTCACCCTATAAAGTGATTGCAGTGGGCTCATGCACTAGCAAACTCCGGTCCTGGGTGGAACACCTCAGCACCACGCAACAAGTTTAAGATGAAAATAGGTGAGGATACAGGTTTCATATACCATCCTTTCTAGATTTAATCATGCCATCCAAATGATGCTTTTCGGAGCTATGCTCCTTCCTTAGGCTTGAATGGCATGACTGTATGGTTCAAGGCTATTTATACCCCTCTCTAAGGATAATCAGGGCAATAATCCTTCAATTTCCGGATTCCGTCAACTGGAAGTGATGCTTGTGCTCCATTTATCAACTTCTGGTAGTGTTCCACATGAGAGAGACGTATGCGTTCCATACACTCAATTTCCGGGTGCATACCAAATGGCGACCATTTTGTTCAATACTTCCGCTTTGCATCCCGGAGCTCTATGAACTTTGATGCACATTATGACGGCTTCTGGAATGACTTTTTACATGTTCCCAAACTTCCATTACCCTTACACTAGGCTGTACTTAGTATTCCAGACTAGTCCCTCCCAGTTACCAGAAGTAGGGAACTCTCCATAATTTCCATATGTAACATGGAAATATAATAAAGAGAGAAAATAATATGTAATATTAATTTAGTAAATATTTTATATTTAATAAAAAAGCAAAATAACTATCAAAGGGATAATAATATCTCTATGAATTTGGAACAGGACATAGAATAGAAAGATAAAGAAAAAGTCCTCCAAAAATTGAAAAATATCACATTAAATACCCCTTTAAACAAAATGGGAAGTTGGAGACCCCCATATAGGTCAGAAAAAAGTAAACAACAAAGACTAAATAGATGGGGGTCTAAACAATGGAATTATTCCCAAAAAAGAGAGTATAAACCCACATATAGGAGGGAATTTCGGGGAAATTTCACCCCTAGATGGAATAGAAATGAAAATCATCCAAGAAAGGAGTACAATGTCCTTGTCAGAAATTGTTTTGCACCCTTGAGAAATGCAAGAGTACCTTTAAGGGAAAATAAAATGTCTTCTTTGAGATGAAACCAGTGGTCCCCGATATGGGATTATAGATTGAGAAGAAGAAAAAAAACAATTAGGGGGAATAGAGGAGGTATAGAAAACAAAAATAAGTATAAAAAGAGAGCTGCTGTATTTTTACCTATAAAGTAAATAATAAAGGAGAAACAACAAATTAGGGTAAAGTCTTCAATCGAAGTTGTTATGAATTATTAGAAGATTATTGAAAAATACTTGAAAATTGTTTAAAATTCACCCCACAGCTAATGTGATTCATTTTGGTATATATGTGGATCTTCAAAAATTCATAAGAAAACTCTGTGAAGAAATTCTTTCTGACGAATGAAAAATCCAAAGAGCCAATAAGGGAGGAGAAAAAGAGAGCCACTTTTAAGCTCCAGACTAAATTTTATCCAAAGTATGTAAAGGGAGGAAATCTAGATTGTTTTAACTCAATTGTAACCAATGTATTAAGAAAGCTCACCAGTAATAAAAAGAAAACTATAACTGGAAAAGAATGGAAAGCAATTCAAACCTTACAAAGAATTAAAGTGTGATAAGTAAACTGGCAGACAAAGGGAGGAGGTGGTTTTAATGAATAAATGTGATTACAAAGAGAAGATAAATAGGCAGCTGGGAGACCAGCTGACCTATAAAAAGCTTAGGGGTGATCCCACCGCAAGTATCATAAAAAAACCTCTTGGAATTCACTAATAGGGCAATTCTAAAAAGCACCATCTCCAAGGATGAGATGGATTTTATTAATGTGTCAAACCCTTCCATCCCCACAATTTATGTCTTGCCAAAAATCCACAAGGATCTCACCAATCCCCCAGGTTTCCCCATTAATACTGGAATCAACACTATCACATCTAATTTATCTGCTATGATAGACTTCTATCAACAAACCCCTGGTTTCAAAAACTAAATCTTTTTTAAAAGATACATGGGAAGTTTTAAGGAAATTAGAAGGTTTTAAATAGGACACAAATTGTTTTTTTTGCCAGTGCTGATGTGAGAAGTTTGTATACTATGATTAAATGGGAAAAAGGAAGAGAAGCAGTTACATTATTTTTAAATTGCAGTGAGTATTCTAAAGATCTTAAGAGTTTTTTAATAGAAGTGATTGATTTTATTCTTAAAAAAAATATTTTTATTTTAATGACACTTTTTTCTGGCAAATAAAGGGTACCGCCATGGGCACCAGGTTTTCCCCAGTTATGCCAATTTATTTATGGCCTACTGGGAGGAATCCACCATTAACACCTTGTTGGTGTTGGGGGCAAACCTGGTGTGCTGGTGGTAGTTTATAGATGACATTTTTTTTTTTGGAGAGGAGAAAAAGCCTCTAGATTGTTTTTGTATTTTTTAAATAATAACTCTTTTAATATTCAATTGATTTTTAACATTAGCAATAAAGAGTTAGTGTTTTTAGACTTGGTCCTATATATGGAAGGAAATATTTGCACAAAGACACATAGGAAACCAACAGATTTTAACTCCTATATTGATATAAGGAGTGAACATCACAGAAGGTGGCTAGAGAATATTCCCTTTGGATAATATGAGGTTAAAGAGGAACTGCACTAAGGAAGGCACGTTAAAGGAACAAATAGAATAGATGACTATATGTTTTGAACAAAAGGGTTATCCAATGGAAGTATTGGAAAAATGAAATGTAGGGTCCATGAAATAGAGAGAAAGGATCTGGTAAAAGATAAAACAAAAGAACAAAGAAATTAACACAATGATAATACCCATCTGTGGGCCTTTATTACTGAATATGGGGACACTATAGAAGGATAGAGGGTATCATCCAAAAGAACTGGCAAATCTAAGAGATGACCCTGTTCTAGGAAAAGTGATACTAGAAAATCCGAGATTCATATATAAAAGGGCCCCTTCTTTAAAGAAAATTTTTGTGAAGAGTGCACTTCAAAATGATAAAGGTCCTAGTGTGAGAACAATAGGATTCCACCATTGTGGATCCTGTCTGATGTGCAGGACCACTACAAATAAAGATGTGAATAGGAAAACCACTGAGTTTCATGTTAATGGCAAAAGATATAAAATAAGAGATTTCATCACATATCACTGTAGGAATGTTATTTACCTTTTAGAATGTAAATGTGGAAAAATTTACATATATAAAGCTTCGAAAAGTCTGAAATGTAGGTCAGCAGAGCATATATACAATATTAGGAAGGGGCTAACCAGACATCCCCTCTCCGAACATTTTTCAACTACTC
Organism: Taudactylus pleione; assembly: GCA_031769625.1. Taxonomy (NCBI): domain Eukaryota; kingdom Metazoa; phylum Chordata; class Amphibia; order Anura; family Myobatrachidae; genus Taudactylus; species Taudactylus pleione. Next base: position 2,504,882 of record JAUIMM010000626.1, on the reverse strand, counting down.
ATGATAAATGTGAAGGTGCCATTATAAGATTTTTAGGCATCCAACAGGTGAAAAGCAATTGGAGGCATAAAGATGTAGAAACTAAGGCCCTCATTCAGAGCCACTCGTAAGCGGCCGCTCGTTCGTTCTGACCTATGTACGCACATCTGCGCATGCGTACGGATTGTAATACGCATGTGCGAACCAGTCAGTGCAGCCAAAAATCGTTTGTTTGCTATATTGCGAATGCCTGTTATTTTGAGTGACAGAAGGAGGCGTATGTGGGTGGTAACAGGGGAAGGTGCTGGAAAATGGGGGAGTGGAATTAGAATGCAGGCATGCTTAAAGGTCAAAACGGGCATTTTAAGTGTGTGCATAATTAAAACTGGAGCGTCATTGACCACGTCACTTGATTTTTTTTTACTCAGAACTGCTTGCAAAATAGCGGTTGAAAAAAACAGCCACAAGAATAGCGAGCAGTTCATACGCTGTTCGATGCACTCGATTAATCTAATAAATAGCGGACATGATGTATGGTGCGAGCGGCCAGGGGGCGTTTTTATCAAAATTACAACCGCAAGTTTTGCTCGCTCGTTCAGACTTAGAGGCGTGAACAGACCGCAAAGAGCGAACGGTTCATTTGAATAGCCACCCCTTGTTTTAGAACGAACGACCGCAAATAGTGAACACCTCTGAATTAGGCCCTAAGTTGGCTCAAAATTAAATGAGATGGATTTTTAATATAAATACTTTACACCCGAATGGACATAATTCCAATTTTGAGTTAAAATGGTTTTTAGATTAATTTATAATGTATTTAGTGATCTAACACATTTATTCATAGTGATATAACATATTTATTTATATTCATATTGTATATAGTGACCTAATATATAGTGACAAAATATATTTTAATATTTTAAAATATTTTACTATATTAATATTACATAATAATTTCTCTCTTTTTTTATATTTGCATGTTACGTATGGAAATTATGGAGAGTTCCCCACTTCTGGTAATAGGGATGGACTTAATATTCATACCAAGTACAGCCTAGTATAAGGGTAATGGAAGTTGGGGAACATGTAAAAAAGTCATTCCAGAAGCTGTCATAATGAGTGGCATCAAAGTTCATAGAGCGGAAGTATTCAACAATTTGGCCACCATTTGGAACGCAATCGGTAGTTGAGTGTATGGAACGCATACGTCTCTCCCATGTGGAACACAAATTAAAGTAGACAAATGGAGCTCACGCATCACTTCTGATTGATGGAATGTGGAAATTGAAGGATTATTGCCCTGATTATCCTTAGAGAGGGGTATAAATAGCAATGAACCATACAGTCATGCCAACTAAGCCTGAGGAAGGAGCATAGCTCCAAAACATGTCATTTGGATGGCATGATTACATCTGGAAAGGACGGTATTTGAAACCTGTATCTGCACCTATTTTCATCTAAAGCTTGTTGCGGTGGTGCTGAGGTGCTCCACCCGAGAATGGCATTAGCTTGTGCATGAGCCCACCACAATCACTTTAACAGGTGAGAGACTTTAGAGCCCGTGGAACATTAGTTCTCCATCATATATGTATATTCCATTGCTTTGGGAACTTTGTTTTTGTTTGGATTTTGTTTGGAATGTATTTTTAATGTTTTTTTAATGTTTGTTATGTGATCTATTTGTGAATAAATTCATTTATATGATTCTCTGTATTTACATCTTATTGGGATCGTGGCGTCCATCATGATGTATTATTATATCCCATTTGAAGTATTTGTATAAGGAGTGAGGTGTCCCCTTATTTATATGACTTGGGAAGCCTGATCCCTAATTGATGTGCACCAGAAAGGATACTATATTTTCTACTCTATAGTAATGTCACCTACAAAACAGCTCCACCAGTGCATAAATAGAGCAAAATATGAAGCAAAAATGGGTGTTCTTAGAAGAGGAGAGTTTAAGGTTGTCCAGGAGATCTATGTGTGATTCTTATATTTGAGATCCTCATACTGAAATAGAGCAGTTCCTTCCACAGGTTCTCAAACATTTGTATAAGTGAAGATAAGTAGAAATGATGATGTTGATTTATACTCGAACTTGAGGATGCTGTTTTGGAAAATGCTCAATAGTATGAGGGGGATAATTGTGGTTCTAACAAAAATAAGGATACTTATGATGAAAATGTTATTGTTGAAAAAAGCCAATGAGTATGATGTTGATTGAGTAGTATCAAGGCAAAATCCAGTGGTACCATTTCAGGACCATAATTATCATGCTTAGGAAAAGACAAAAAATCCTAGCATGTGGAAATATTTTATAATAACCAAGACAATATTAGTCATGTCTAAGTAAGTAGGGGTTAGGATGGTAACAATATATGCATCTACTCACTGTTTGAAAATTTGCTGCAAATTCATTTCAATGTTTCATGAAATGCTGATAAATCATATGTACTGTAGTAACAAGGAGTCCAGCATCATTTATGGTTAGCAGCGATTGATACCACAAGCAATCTTCATGGACAAAACCTTCATTAGCAACCTCCTCATTATATTTAGAATACATTTTGTGCTACGGCTGCTTTAGCTGCTGGGTATGATAAATCATTACTAAATGGGACCAAGACTAAGAATATTTTTTGACTATTGTCTGATATAATAATTTGCAAGATAAATCATTATATCAGCACCCTGTTGAACAGTGGATCACTAAACCCATGACATCCATGTAAGCCTTAGCACTGCATCCAATTTATGACATCAATGTATCACAATGTGCCCATGCTATTAAAATCCATTTCAATTCCATTGCCTCCAAAATACAAATTTTCTGCATTCAGCAACTGCATGTAGAAAATTGCTGGAGCTCAAAATTAAATATGATGCCATGGCATCAAATGAAGTAAAAGTGACTGATATGCTTCAGTGACCTATAAAGATATACAGGGCCTGGTTCAGTAATGATCACTGATGTAATTGCGGCTGCAATTGCGTACACAGGTTTGCTGCAAAAGTATGCTAATATGTGCAATCGCAAAGGAATCGCAAAGGAACCGTGCAGACGCCCACTTCCCCTCTCGTACATCCATAATACCTTGCAATCCAGCCAAAATATCGGTAACATCAAAGTACATCGGAGCCTTTAGCACATTTACAGCAGGTCTGACCTCACTAATAAAATGCTATCTTTCCTGCACGCAGTGATTACTTAAGCTGTGTATGCCATCATAGTGGCTAACTTATGCACGCCCCTGTAACGGTGTCCAAATGCACTGGCATGCCTGCATTTCTCCAACCATGCCCCGTCACAATCCCCAAATGCTGACAACTCACCCTGCAATTGCTCTGTGTAGTCTCTGTCATTGCAGTCCAATCACAGTGGAACATTCACTCATGTTCATTGTGAAGCATATGCATGCACCCTGAGCAACAATTGGCCATCTGCGTGCACGATCACAACATCAATCCTTGCTGGTTCAGGCCCATAGTGCAGTGTTTTTCAACCATTTTTAACTAACAACACAAGATTTTAAAATTGCCAAGGCACACCATCAGTCCTCCATGGGAAAAAAAACAACACATATACATTGGCCTCCACATAAACACAAACAATCACATTGCTCCCCACTGAAAAAACAAGATTGTTTGCTTTTTTCCTTTTTCTATGGGGAAAACAATCCCATTGCTCCTTACATAAAAAAATCACATTGGCTACCACAGAAAAAGAAAAAAAAGTTAATTAATCCTATCAGTCAGTAGCTGCGATTGTTGTCAAAGGGCGGCTCCAGGGGTGGGGCTGCAGCACAGTCCAAAATTCAAACAGGGAAACCAGACCAACAGGCATTTCAAATGCTGTCAAACATAGATGGCTGAGACTCAATGGCAGTTGGTGTGGCTCTCCTATTTGAATTTTGGACTGTGCTGCAGCACCACCCTCAGAGACATCACTGCTTTAAACCCTGTCTTGTCCCTCATTGGCTGGGGTTGCTGCTGTCACACTGAGCTTGGCACTGTGTACTCAGTCACTGTTTGGGCAGCTTGCAGGTGGGCTAGTCAGCAGGTCTGCATGCGGGCTAATGAGGCGTGGGTGACCTATGATGTCATGCCACCACATCTCTGTAGGTCATGGCCCAGGCATTTCTGAGCCTCCCAGAAGAGCCCAGACCCACAGTACAAAGGAAGGCAGCACTGATTGTGCTGACTAAAGTGTGCATGGCACATTTGACAAGCGCTCACAGCACACTACTGTGTCCCCATGGTTGGAAAACACTGATATACTGGATAGCCAGCCATGACATATTTAGATTATGGACATGTTATCTTACTGTAGGACAAAGACAATTATTGTGTTTTAATGCAAGCTACTTACAACAATTAAAAATGTAAAAAATAAAAGTTATTTGAGCAGTGGCATAACTAGGGTGTTTGGAGCCCAGATCAAGATAAGAAATAGAACCCCTCTACTATGTGCATTCACCCAAGGCATGCATGCTGATGTAGTGGGTATGGCCACATGCTGCAATGGGCATGGCCACTGAAAAATTGGGACATGTCAACATTTCGCACCACCATTTCTCATCACTCTGGGAACATTCCTTTCCATTCCATAAGAACATTAATGCCCCCAGTAGTAGTGCCACTTATGCAATGTCACTAGTACTAATGGTGCCCCTCAGTAGTGGTATTTGTTTTTGTGTGTAGTGCTGCATACAGTATGCAAATGTTGCAGCCACAGGAAGAGGCACTAAGAGGGGGGGTGAGTGGGTACTAATTATCCAGGCCCAAGCTTTCTGAAAGGGCCAGGTGGGGGCCTGGGTCTGACGCCACCGCATCCTTCCTGTCAACTGAGCAGCCCAACACAAGCTGCTTTTTGTTGGGCTGCAAAGGGAGACTGCTTGCTGCTGCAGTCTCCTCTGCCTGTGGTTGGGAGCAATCAGCCTGATCACGGCCCCCATGGATATGCACTGGGCTGAGGGGCTCACAGTACCCCCTCCCCAGTGCTCAGCACCGCAACATGATTTTTTTCTTCTTAAGTGGGTGCGGCCATGCCTCCCAAAATTAGGCCATGATCCCTTCATCTGGGACTGGCATGGTTCTTGGCAGCCCTGGCCACAGGAAATTGTAAAGTACCTGTGGCTGCAACCTCTGCCCACTGTATTTTTATTTTGTTTATTTTTTTACAGGCAGGAATATACAACACTACAATTATCAGAGTCTCCTTTATTGAAAGCTGAAAGTGCATCTTTACACCACCACCAATTCCATGTTATACAGTATGTGTACTGATTAGCATCATTTTGAGCAAGCTGCTAGCACCAATGTCTATAGTAGTTAGCAGCAAAGCTGTCTATGTGTCTTTGCATGGAAATGAAGGCTGGGGGATTGTGTGTAGCCACAGTATGCAGTTAGCTATGCAGCAATACCCTGCAAATGGTCAGCATGAATGCATCTCATTTTAATGAAAGATCAAAGTGCATATTTGCTGCTGGGGTGCATTGTGACTTATGCTGTGTGTTTGCGGCTTACTCTGTGTATTCAAATGCACAGTAAGTGTGAGTTTGTGTGCACCTGTATGCGTGTGGCTTGGGCAAGATGCTTTACAGTGAAGTAGCAAAAAGAGAAGTCACATGGTGTGTCCTCCATTTCCCCTCCCCCAAAGAAAGCATAAGATAATTATATACAGTCATTAAATAACATAAGACAGACTTGTTTTGGGTAGCCATACATGCAGTAGACAAGTGTGTATTGAAGGTGTACATGTTATGAGCCACCATCATGGCTCATTACAGGCATGGGTTTCAGCTGTTAATAGGTAACCAGAATGCTGCATCTCTTAAGCCACAAAAGCAGATGGTCTTGCTGATTGCAAAGCAACCAGGGAATGCCATGTGGTTGCAGAGTATTGTGGTCCTGGTTAAGACAGAAAGTCAGGATGCTGGCTGTGTGAAGCTTAGAAGCTGCACAGAATTATCATTTTGGGGGATGGGCTCACTGGAGATCTTTGTGCAGGTTCTTATTAAAAAGCAAACAAGGGGAAAACGGGTGTGGGGGAGACCCCAAGCACTGGTACCAGACAGTTTATCAAGCAGATTTAAATAGAAAAACTCCAAAATACTAGAAAGATTCTTAGGTAATATATACTCAGAAGAGACGTGTGTCGTTCTGTCAGGAGCCTCCAGAGTGCACAAGGAGACTCCCCTCTCCTGGACACACTGCAGTTGGATGGTATCAGGTACTCCTATTTACTTTCAAGGGACACAAGGACTGCACCTCCTCATCCAATGTTCCCACTACACTGTAGCAATACATCAGTGGGGTGAGAGCACTGCTTGCAGATCCTTTTGTTGTTTTTCCCTTCTATCTATTTTCAGGTGTGTGTAGGTTGCTATTGATGTCTGCCGTCTGCTTATTGAGAGATATCTCTTAGTTTTTTGGCACTGACATCTCTTTGATTATCCTACTATCACCAATTATCTGTTGACTATAATTCTTTTCTATAGGTACTCTTATTCCCCCACTGTCTCACTGAAATAACCTGCCTGTCTAATCGGGTTTACAGTGGATGCATACAGGGGAGATTAGCAGATACCACTTATTCTATATTATACCCTCATGATATATGCAGTGGGTCCGCTCATGTACTATTCACTACATTTGCACATGGGATACAGTAGCCACCTAACCCCTCACCTCAAATGATTGGTAACTTTTATATCATACCTGACACCATATCCAGATATTGTATATCCTCTCTTGGCACAATTTGCATATAGAGAAACTTATTTACCACACAGGTCATTTATAAAATCAGTACCCAGATATATGTTGATGTGTGAAGTTTGTTAAGTATCAATGTCATCTTGTGCTATACCATAATATCTATTTTGGTGTTATACATCTATAACATGCCCCTTGGTTGGGGGAATTTATATATTATCATTTAAAGAGGACATCTGAGGATATGCATTGAATTATAATTGTTCATAATATTGTCCTATTGCGGCATATGGATGTTCCACTGTTTATTATAGGAATATATCCATCCATTCATTTAATAGCCTATTGAGATATTTCACCTTGAATTGTATGTTCTCAATAACAGCATACAGTTGATGAGATTTACAATATATTACCAAAATTATTTATTCATACATGTGATTATCATGACTATTAAGATATTTCACCTTGAATTGTATGTACTTTAATACCACATATAACAGCATATAGATGACATGATTTACAGCACACTGCTGAAATGATTTATTTATATATGTGATTTTCAATTAAATATTCTATTGATTGAACACTTTGATAATCACTAAATGATGTCAATCATCATTTAGCTATTTTTATCAACAGGATATCTATGTTTTGTCCCTGCTGACACTATATATATTTTTTTGTTTGTCTCTTTTTCTTTCTTTCATATATTTATGATGTTTTCTTAATTGATACTTAATAAAGGTTATATTTTATTTTATAATATAATTTGTGCCCCAATCAAAGAGAGTATTTTCCCTGCCCCTTTTGCTGTCTTATTAAAAGGCAACAAGACATGCACGCCAATGCCAGTGATAGTTTTAAACTCCTGTTCAAGCCTCTGGTCTGTTATTGATTCCTGTGTCCTGGTGATTTTTCCTGCATGCACCTTGCATGATCTGTGTATTTGGAGACCCCCAGTCTGCTTGGAAACTGTATAGTATATTGTCCCTACATCCATGGGCCACTGAATATTAATCTTTTTCATTCATATATATTATTACTATATGCAAGATATATATCCTACTCCTAAGGGTTTATCACACTGCTCTTGTAGATTATTGCAGGTTACACCTGCTAATTAGTGTTATCCACCTCTGCTATGTTACCATTTGTTTGTAATCTATATTACCAGCACGGCTCTATAGTTACCCTGCAGGTACTTTTAGCATCTTGTCCTATTTTTGTCTGTTTATTTTCTGGTTTAGACTGCTCCAGCCAATTGTTCTGTGATCACCATAATATTTTATAAGTTTCTACTGTTCTGAGTTTTAAGATCTGGCAGCATCCTAAGTACAGATGAGAGTGCTTTACTCTAAGGGATCAATTGGCGGCTGTTAAAGGTGAACACCTCCGTAGTGTTGCTCTAGGAATCTTATACAAATATACTGGTGTTTATAAACAGTACATTCACTAAAAAAACAGTATGTGAATAATGCAGAAACTATTATATACTTGTGAACATATAAAAAATAGTACCTTCACTGCCATGTTTGAAGTGCAAAACAATGGTTATGATTTAACTGCCTATTGTGCATAAAGCCTCTTGGACAATAGCTTAGGGTATCCACCTATAACAACTGCCTTTACTCCATTAGAGAACAACACTCTCAATTGTTCTAAGATGCTGTCAGGTCTTAAACTCAAAATAGTAGAGGTATATCCAAAAAGGCAGGTGATAACATGATTTAATTGGAACACTGAATAAACACTTTTATTGCAATGTTATAGAATTGTTCAATGATGTGTAAACAATCACTGCAGGTGTAACAACAAATGACTGTCACAGATGATAATAGTGAAAGCAATCCCAGAAAGTGTTGCAAGAAATGACTTTACAGTAGCAGATGATGAATAAACCAAAAAGTCACTGTGTAAAAGTAAGTAAATATATACTTAACACTAGAAATATTAGCAGAATGCCGGAGAACAGACTGGCCAGGCACAAAGCTATAAGGAAATCCAATTGCTCCAAAGAGACCAGGATAAGTAAGCTACTGTAACTCCAATGCAAAAAGCTATAACTGGCAGGGAGTCTAAGTCTGCCTTTTATCAGAAACTAAAGCCAATTAAAGCAAAGGTCTCCACATATAATAGCAAGGTGTCCTGGCTGCAATCAGACAGCATGGACACAACCAATCAATTTACCATGGATCCCCTTGGTAAAAGCCAGTCAGGACCATCATCCTTTGTATCCTTTGGTACACAGTGTCCTGGTCACCTAACAATGGCCAGGACATGCTGAGATCTGACATGGCTACTAAAAGGTACCCTCCTTGAGGATGGGTTAAAGAACCCCGAAACCCAGGCTTATCTGTAAATGTTTTGAAGAAGTCCTGCTTCAGTTCTTCAGTATGAAAATTTATTTTGGGTACCCACGATCTTTCTTCAGATCCATAGTCCTTGCAATGGACAAGGAAATGTACCTGTCCTTTAACTCTCTTGGAATCAAGAATCTTTTCCACAATGAATTCCTGCTAACTTTGAACCAGGGCTGGAGATGCTATTCTTGGGCATACAAACTTGAATTTTTTTAAAGTAATGATAGGCTTAAACAGAGAGCAATGGAAGGTGTTAGAAATTGTGAAGGACTTGAGCAGCTTAAGGTGAGAAGCAACATAATGCACCTATTTTACAATCTGAAAAGAACCAATGTACTTAAGCCCAAACTATTTTGATGGTTGACAAAGTAATGTTACAGGTGGATTACCATACTTTGTCGCCCACTTAAAACATACAAGGTCTATAATGAAAAAAAATCAGGAAAAAGAGGCTTTGCTGAGGGTGAAGTGCACTTTCTTCCAATGGCTCTGAGGTGAGAAGCAGTGTTTAAATTTAATGGCATAACAACAGGTACTAATTAGGGAAACAGTATAAAATACAGACGGGATACTGATTGTCAGAATCCCGATGCCGGCAACATAAAATGATTAACATACCAACACTTGTTGGTCGGTATGCTAACCCTTCCCCTCTCCCTACCATAACCCTCCCTGCTTGAACCTAACCTCCCCGCACCCTACACTAAACCCTCCCCCCTTAGTGTATAACCCTAACCATAAACCTAACCCTTCCCACAGCCCTGTTACTTACCTTCAGCATCCCGACAGTCGGGATGCTGGTGACAGGGTTCTGAGAGGCATCATTATTCTGGCACTGGTAATATAAGCATCAGCAATCTGACCACTGGGATGCAGAATGCATGTTCAAATGAGGACAATAATTATGCTTTGGGGTGATATCCGAATATAGTATATATACAGACAGAAGAATATAGTGGCAGAGTTTCACGCATTTGTATAAGTAAATTCCAATAGCGGCAAGTATACTTTTCAGTTGTTAACTTTAAAAATATAACAATGAAGGTATTTTTTCAAAGATTGGTTGACTCATTCTGTCTAACCATTGGAACTTAGATAATTTCCAGAAGACATACTAAGGTTAATACACAATGAAGAGCAGAAAGCTTTCTAAAAGCAGGCTGAGTGTTTCTATTGGATACAATGTCTGAAGGCAAACCATGCAACCTGAAAACATGTTGGATGAATGATGTAGATAGGTCTTTAGCACTGGGAAGCTTGGTCAGAGGAATAAAAAGGTCCGTCTTGATGAAATGATCCACAAGCACCCAGATTGCATTACAACCAGAGGAAACATCCACAATAAAATCCATTGAAATATGTGACCATGGCTTGGTGGGAATGACCAAAGGCAGGAGTAGACTAGTTGATAGAGTTTGAGGAGTGTTATTCTTGGCATAGACTCCACAGGCCTGAACAAATTCTCTGACATCCTAAGTGATAGTAGGCCACCAAACAGATTAAGACAATAATACCAGAGGCATAGAATGTCATGGATGCCAGGACACTTTATTATAATGAAAGTCTGATAAAACAGTACCCCTTAAATGTTCATGATGAGTCTCAGAAGGAGACTGATTTTGCAGAGATTGAAGCTGAGTGGAGAGATCCAATACTAGACCGGCATGAATGGATGCTACAGATATTATATGCATTTTAGAATTGGTGGACTCATGCTCCCTAAGGAAATTATGTGATAAGGCATTCACTTTGACATATATTTAGACCCAGGTATGTAGGTAATGATAAAATCAAAATGGGTAAAGAACAGTGCCCAGCATGCCTATCTGGAGTTAAATCTTTGGCTGACTCAATGTATAATAGATTTTTATGGTCTGTAAATAATGTGTGCTTAGCACCTTCTAGCCAATGTCTCCAGTCTTCCAAAGCCATTTAGATGGCAAGTAGTTAATACATTTCCTACATTATAATTAGCTTCTGCATCAGATTATTTCTGTGACATGGAAGCACAAGGATGTATCTGATTATCCACAGAGTCCTTTTGGGAGAGAATTGCACCAATACCTACTTTAAAAGCATCCACTTTGATGAAAAAAGGCAAGTCAGGATTCAGATGGCAAAGAATTGGAGCTTAGATGAATGCTTGTGTAGAAGCTTCAAATGCTTGAATAGCTTGTGAGGACTAAACAGAAGTTTCTGCTTTCTTGTTAGTTAAGTCAGTGTTTGGAGCAACCAGCACAGAAAATGAACAAATTGCCTATAACTGATGAATCCCAAAATCCATTTAATGGCTTTTATGTTAGTGGGTTGTTTTCAGTCAATAATGAACTTAAGTTTACTAGGATCCATGGAGCACCATTTAGAAGTGATGATGTATCCCAAAAAATAAACTTTTTTGACCCTAAACTCACATTTCTCGAGCTTAGCATAAAAATGGTGCTCACAGAGTTTTCCCAGAACCTGATTGACCTGGCTTTGATGCTTCTCCAAGTGCTGGTAATAGATCAAAATATTGTCTAAGCAGACAACAATACATTTTTCTAATTCATGAAGGACATCATTTATCTTTTCTTGCAATACAGTGGGTGGTGTTTTGGAAGAACAATATGGCATAACTAGGTTTTCGTAATATCCAGAGTTGGTATTGAATGCCATCTTCCATTCATATTTCTCTCATTTCATTAAGATTATAAGTACACCACAGATCTATCTAGGAAAAGATTGTTGCTTCATTAAGGTGGTCAAACTATACCTAGATAAGAGGTAACAGAGGTGTTTTTAAGGGCCTAATAATAACCATATTGTTATTTACATCCCACCATAAGATCTATTACATGTAACCTGTCACAGATGATAGACTACTTCCTCCAACCCATTGACTGTAAAGGCAAAGCATATCTGAGATATACAATAGCTGCAATTAACAAACTGAGGGAGGTAGAATGGCAGGAAGGGGAATATGTTAATAACGGCTGATAAAGGGTCATTATATACATTTATTAAATATGATGAAGGTCTCCAACTGGTTAAGGAGACACTTTTGAAAGAAACATTGTCTAAATACACAAGTATTTATTTTAGAAGGCAAATAATTTATTTAAAAAAATAATCACTTTGCCTTTAAGGACAAATATTTTATGCAGCACTACGGAACTGTGATGGACACTGGGTTTGCCCCCAGTTTTGCCAATATTTTCATGGGCTTGTGGGAGGAGCACCATGTTTGGCAAGAGCTGGGGGTGGGCCTCATGTCTTATCATCGGTATATAGATGATGTTAATTTTGTATGGAGGAGTGGTTTAAATACCATCTCCAAGTTCCAGGAGTATCTGAATAATGATTATGGGATTGTCCTTATTTACACCATTGATAATTCTTTTTTTAATTTACTGTGTATATTGCTCAATCTAAATTCTGTACCAAAAACTTTTTTAAACCCACAGATAGCTGCCATCATTACCTATAAATTAATTGCTATCATCCTATTTGGCTGACTAGAGTACCCAATTGGTAATTTTAATGCATAAAAATAAATTACACTAATTAATTGATATATAAAAAGCAAGTATGCCCTTTAAAATAATATTTTTTAAATAAGGGATATAAAGAAGAATTTTTAGACAAAGCCCTTCATAATATTGATGCCATCTAGAGAGATGACCTTCTTGAAGAGAAAATAAAAAAACAAAAAAGTTTTAACCTTTATCAGAGATTTTTAAGTTTTCCCAATGTTTTAAAAAACACTTTGGCAGTTTTAAAGCTGACCCTATTTTAAAGAATAAGCTACCTGAAAAACCTATAGTGATATATAAAAAAACCTCCAAATCTAAATAACTTTTTAGTTAAAAGTTCTTCTTCCCTTATAAAAAGAATAGATGGTAGGATAAACACAAAAGGTTTCTTCCCTTATTGTCTGTGCTTTGCTAGCAAAAATTGTTACAATAAAGAAGGTAAAAAATTTATACATTTATTTCTTCTGTGACAAAGAAGGAGTATAGAATACATATTTTTTTAACTTGCAACAGTAGCAATGTCATTTACCTGATACAATGCAAATGCAATAAACAATATGTCGGAAGAACAAGCCATCCTTTTAAAATATGTATGGGTGAACACCTATGAAATATTCGTAAAGGGGTAGAAAATCATTGTATGGCATTACACTTTAAAACTAATCAAAATTGTTAAGTAAATGATATAATGAGCTTCAAAGTAATAGAACAAATTAAAAAAAAATAGAGAAAGGGAGATTTTAATGCAGTTTTTAGCACGTGCTGAAATAAAATAGATTTATGAGTTAAAAACCCAACAGTCATGTGGTTTAAATGGTGATTTCAAATTGAAGTGGTTTCTTTAACCCTGGTCTTTTATTGAATTTTTTTGTTTTGTACATTGTTCTAATGGAAGATCAATATATGTGTTTGTATTATTTATACACCCTTGCCTATATTTTTATTACTTATTTTTTACTGATACTTGATTGGTTTTTGCAGGATATTTTTTTTAAATGATCCAAACATAGGTATTAGCATATATCTATACTGTATGTAGTTATGTACTATATATATGTGTGTGTATATATATATATATATATATATATATATATATATATATATATATATACTATTCAACTTATAATACACATTGGAATACTATTTTAATCATATGTCTTTTTTTAAGTATAATGTGTCTTGGGAATATGGATTATGTATAAACTATGCTTTGACAAAGACCACCTTAGGATGGCAATGCTTTGGAAGCCAGCTTATTGAGTCAGTGAAAATATTCTATATTGTGTCCCTGTCACACTCTGTAACAGTGACATTATAAGCATGGTAATCACTTGGGAGGTTAGGAGAGAGCCAGGACAGCTTTATGTTTGGGAAAACAATGGAAAATTCCTGTTACTGAGGCAGTAGACCTTCAGGTGCTGTACCTGCTGCAGAATCCAAACTGGCAAAGACAAACAACCAGCAGCACATTTAGACCCTCACTGGATTATTTCTCCTGTCTCCCAGTTAATCACAGGATGATAAACTTTAAAACAAGGATGGCTTAATATCAGTGAAACCATGGGACAATGAACCAGAAAGAACACTAATATTTCAATATGCAAAGAAGCTTTGGCCACCAGAACAGAAGTAGTTTGGGATTTAATTTGAATATTCAAGAGTGAGATAACATCGATGACTGTATATGGTAATTGCTGGTGTTTATTCAAGACAGGGAATGCCAAGACACTGAGTAAAACTAATGTCAAAAAAATTCCCTGCAGCTCCACTGTCCAAGAAAGCAGATACATTGTCCATTTGTTGGTTAAAAGAAATCTTGGCTGGAAGTAACACAGAATTTTTGGAAGATATTAGTTTAAGGCCTATATGAACTCCTTCCTCATCCATTAGGCCCTGTACTTTCCCAACTTACAAGTACAGTCAAGAGTAAGATGACCTTTGCCCCATAGTATAGCCATAGCCCTAAAGTCTGTCTTGTAATTTGATTCTATTTAACATTTATCTAGCACACAGGTTCTCAAACTTGTTCCTCAGGACCCCAAACTGTGAATGTTTTCCAGGTCTTCTCACAGAATCACAAGTGAAATAATTAGCTCCAACTGTGAATCTTTTAAAATGTGTCAGTGAGTAATGAATACACCTGTGCACCTGCTAGATGACCTAGAAAATTTGACCTTTGTGGTGTCCTGAGGATTGAGATAGCACCTTCTAGAAGATAATAGCTAGATTCTGATTGGTTGCTATGGGCAAAATATCCTCTTCTAAAAACCTACACTTTAGTAAATATACCCGACAGTGTGATTATTTCCAAACAAACTCAATTGTTTCTTAGATTTTTTGCAGCAGAAAAAAAGGTGTTATCTGGCTAAAAAGCACCATATTTGTTCCTCTGTGTTTTTACTTGGTCTTGTTAAGTTTGGGTTTGGTACAGATTGCTAAGCACAGGCTGCTAGGAAAAGGTGTATCTGTGTTAATCTGTAATGCCACATGAAGAAATGCTTTGAATTTATTTAAACAAAAAGACAACATGGTACAAGTAAACCAGGGAAGTTTGTTCCTGTGTGTATTGTGAACAAATAATTCATTTGCAAGACTGTTTAAACCCACTTTAAGGTGAAGTTTTTTTCTTGGTGTTTTTTGCTTTTTTTGAAGGTAGTTTGCAGTGGCCGTTGGCAGCTAGATTACATCAAAAGCGGTGGAAGAAATTAAAAGAAGTGAGAGATCTACTCTCATAAACGGTCAACAGAACCAGAAATATAAAGAAAAAAAGGAAGGGGCAAAAGATAAACAAAAATGGGCTCTAATAACGAGATACCATGTACAACATAAACAAATTGAAAAATGATTTAAGAAAAACTGGTATCTGTTACAAAAGGACCCCATACTGAAAAAAATAATCCCGGATAGACCCACCTTCATATATAGGAAGGCCAAATACATAAAAGACCATCTGGTGAGAAGCATGTTACCGGTTGCTTCTAGGCAGTTGAAAAGAACAAAGGGATTTCACCGGTGTGGCTTATGCATAGCATGCAGAAATATCATGGACACTCAAAATATATATAATGAAATTCAGGTGAATGGAGTAAATTTTAAAATCAGAGACTTCATCACATGACACACGTCAAATGTGGTTACATGGTGGAATGTTCCTGCAGACATGCATATATTGGACGGACTACAAGACCACTCAAGACCCGTGTAGCTGAACACATAAGAGACATTAAGAAAGGACTAAAAACATACCATTTGTCTAACCACTTTCTAACATCCCATCAATGTTCAGTAGGTCATGTCAATAGATTTATAGGCCTCAAGCAAGTTAAAGCGACATGGAGGGATAAGAATACAGAGAGAAACCTAGCGGTTGCAGAGATGTAACTTATTTTTAAACAAAAAAATCTCAACCCTAGAGTCCTGAATCAGGACTTGAATTGAAGTGGTTTTTATAGAGATATTAAATAATCAAACCCTGGAATCCATAATTTTATGGTTTTATTATCATTTAGTAACCGCTCTTCTTGCCAATTGTTTTAAATTTAAATTATTCATTTGTTTGTAATATGTCGTTTATGATAACATTATCAACCAGGTTTTATAATTTTAACAATTTTTGCAATGTATATTGTTATACCTATCATCCTCCAGATCGCAGTAAACTATACTAAATCCTTTATAGTTTGGAGTAATTATCCCTATTTTATTTCAGATTATTGGTCATTTGGGAAACTACAAATCCCATCTTTCCTGTGATACACACAATAGAAGTAGTAATGGACTTCCTGTTTTGAGACAAATCAAAATGGCAGAGAAAAAGAACTAAATTTCTCTACTGCCTCAGCACGTGCTGAGAAAACAGGAAGTCCTTGAAAAGACTGTTTATAAGACAGCCAAGGGCTCCACAGGATAAAAGAAGAACCTTCTACAGCATGGGCAGCAGTATTAAGAATAAAGGAAAGAGCTATGTTGTCCGCGAGTCCCGGAATGCGGTCGCGTGCACACTGGTCGGAACCTGAAGTGCCACCATCTTCATTCCAGCATTAGCCCTTATATAAAGAAGCTTCATAACAATACTCCCTGGACCTTGATAAAGACGTGATACACGTCGAAACGCGATGGTTTGGGAGACTTTTATTCGGGGATCCTGTGCTGTACCCTCACTTTGAGGTAAGTGTTTACACATTTTTAATTGGATGAGAACTGGCCCAATCTGCTTATCAGAATCTTTGAGTTTGCAGCACAGACCCCTATTTTTTACATGTGATACAGTATTTCCCTAGCTATATGTGGGATGATATGTAAAGACATTTTTTTTTTAATATTAAAAGTTATATTTTAATATGGAGAATCTCTTCAGCTAAGAGCGATTACCTACATAAAGAAACTGCTATGTGCTTGAAAACTTCTACCCTAACATGAGTACGGGTACGTCACTCCTTTCAACATTCCCTGGGGCTGGGCTTACCTGTAATAGGAATCGTCACCTGTAAAGAAACCCATATATATGCATATATATTGCAAAAGGTGTAAGTACGGGTACACTATACCCCTTCTTCCGTTAGGAATTACTGCTAAGTAAACAACACAGAATATATTTAAGGATACCTTTAGAAGTTTAAATATGCACTCTTATGTGTAAGTGAGGTGCACTGACAATGATCTCATACATCTTTTTGATTACATTCTGATCCAAAACTATACTAGACATGTTGTGCTTTGTTTTATCCCCTTTTTCCACATGTTATGAGGGAACATCTGTGTGAGAAAATCACTTTATAACAATGAAGGAATAGATACCTACATATAAGTATTCCTTAAATATTATTCCCATATTTTCTGTGCACAACCGGATACAGTGCTATCACATTTTACTAATCCCCATTGTTTACATCAAAACAATGGCTGGCCAGTCTATAATAAGAGAGGCCCAATTTTTCTACTCAGTTAGATTAGACAGCAAGATGGAGGAAATCCTCTAAACTTTAACTAATCTAGCTTCATCACAACATGGCTAAGCAAGCCCAGATGCCACCTCCTCAATGACTAGTAAAATAAGGTCTAAGGAGCACTTATTAAGTACCACACACCACCTTGCACAAAAGACAGGTATGTCCTTCCTATTGTGGGAACATTGTGTAATCCATGTGTAATCCATGTGGGGATTTTTTGGATCTGTGATAATTGCTAAGAAATTGCCCATGTAATAACAGATCTGTCTCCTTGTTCTTTTATCTTAATAATTTGTGATATAGGTGAGAAGGAGGCTTAGCCAGGAGATTAGCAAACTCTAATTTGTCAAAGTAAACCCTCTTTGCATCAACATCGGTCAGTTTTATAAAGGAGGTTTGTGCAGCTGACAGGAGTTAATCATCAAGGATAGAGAACATTTGTTGAAACATAGTGTAAAGAACAGGTAAGTTGCTATTTAAATAAGTTAATTTATTAGTTAATGTGTTATGCAAACACAACATAATAAAGCAATAGTTGACATATGAATATAAAGCAATGGTTAGCAAATGAAACATGTACAGTGAGTGGATCAATGTATCAACTTATTAGACAGTGTAATCACATATTTTGTCAGCATGTATCCACAATTCCCAAAAGATGCTCTAATGGCAAAAACATTTTTAAGGTAGTTTCTGAGGTAATGTTTTTGATGGGTGCAAGGCAAAGTAGTCCACAGCAAGATGGACACAAGATATGCAAAAATAAGTAATTTTCATTCACAACCAAAGCCTGTGCAGCTGCAATGGGCTTCTCTATGGAACCCAGGAGAGATTCCTTTTATTTGTCCATAATTGGCTTTAAACAAGCAATGGAGGGTTTTTACCAATTTTCATGCAAAAATGGTTATTTATTTGATCTGACATCATCATACAGGTGAACATTTCAAAACTCTGGGGATCTTTGTTAATACAGGTCACAAAGAGAGATACATCACCAGTAGTACCAATAAAACACCATAGTAAATCTAGGACAATAGATGTGTTTATATAGTTTTCAAACTATTCAGTCTTGTTACTAAAAGATAAAATCCAAATGTACCACAGAAAAAAAATATGTTAATTAAATATTATTTCTTGAGCAAAGAAAACGTGGACTCCTCTATGTATCTTTTTACACTTCTTGCATCAGCCTTTTGATCATAAAATCATATGACCAAGGGAAATAACAAAAAAGCCAATCTCATGCAACATTGTAAAACTCTTAATTATTTTTTCTGGATTCACTAGGGTGTTTTATTGGTATATAACCTATTGTTGTTTTTTATTTATTTATTTTATAGGTTATGTTGGAATTATCACAAAATTTCACAGCACCAACAGATTAAATGTAATATAATAGAAGGGATAGTTTTAGGCTATTATATTGCTCTATGGCTGCAGTGAAAAGGTTCACTGAGAATCTTATATATTTTTCTATACTATGGCAGAGATTTTTTTACCTAAACATGTTTCCTCCTTTTGTGAAGGAGATCAGGGAGTAAATTTACTAAGATGGGAGTTCTTTTTAAGAAGTGATGTTGCCCATAGCAACCAATCACATTCCAGGTATTATCTTGAAGAAAGTTCTAGATAAATGAGAAGTAGATTCTGATTATTTGCTATGGGCAACATCACTTCTTAAATAGAACTCCCATCTTAGTAAATTTACCCCCAGGAGTATTCAGCACCTTAGTTGCATCTGGCAAATATGCCAAGTTTATTTGAGGTAGTTGGGCAAATAACCTATATGGAGCTCTGCATTTCAACCATCCAGCTATGCAATTCCATCCATGCTATCCCAGGTAAAAGGATGGGATAACCTTTGCAATCATTGGTCACATTGGTGGATGGCACCAGCCAGCTGAGTAAGCCTCGGCTTATGCATACTGGCAGGCGTGTAAGGCCACGAAACTGTGTGCATGGACACAAATCCTAGCCTTGCCACTCGCAGAAAATGAGGCAACATGGGGCATTAGGCAACCCACAGGAAGAGGGGGATATCAGACTCCCACAGGGGGAGGGGGGCCAGATCGGACACCCACTGGGGTTGGAGGGGGGGCCAGATTGGACACTGGAGGACACAGGGGGGAGGGGTTGAAGACAGTGGGTGGTAGAGAGGGGGAGACATGCAGCAGTGTGGAAATACTGGTAGATAATTCAGCTGCAGGGGAAAAGTATCACTTTTCCAAAAACCTGACTCTCCAAAAAGAGCAGTTTTTTGGAAGTGAAACATATGTTAGGGAGGCATGATGAATGAGGCATGATGAATGAAGCATGCTGAATGCCTCCAAAACATTTTTTTAAATAACAGTTAGTTTAAAACTTAATTATCACTATTTATGATTATGCCATGATGAATAGGCCCCTGTGACTAGCTCTCTGCAGATATACAGTAAGGATCTCAGCAGTGATTCTAGACTATTCGTCAAGCACCCTCAGACTGTTAAGCCTGATAATTATATCAGAAATCCTGTGGAATGCAGGTACCCCCGAGTGTGCATTTTATTTAATTAACAAGCTTTACTCACTTTACACTTATGATTGTATCATGCCTATTAAATCTAACTTAATAGTTAAATATCTTGATGACACTATTGTTGTTGATTTGATTAATGGTGTCGATAAGTCTGCATACAGAGATTAGATTGTGCTCCAATCCCAGAGGAGTGAAGTGAATCCTCTGTTCGTAAATACTACTAAAACTAAAGATGATGTAATTGATTTTAGCTGTTCAAGGAAAAGCATCTGCAGTCTCTAATCTTACATGGTAGCAAGGAGGAGGCAGTGAAAACTTTTAAGTTGCTGTGGACATCGCTGCAGATCTTTCATTGTCTACTAACAACTTTTTTTTTGATAACTAAGATTCAGCAATTCCTCTTCTTTTTGATATGGTTGAAGGCTGTAGATCTGCTGAATTGTTGTACATGTGCTGTAGAGAGTATTTTTTTTCCAAATATATCATGGTGTGGTTTGGAAAGTACATTCTGGGCCTGATTCAGCAAGGAAAGCAGCCACAAATTTGCATGCATTGGGTGATTGTGTATGCATTGCAGTGCATGTGCAGAAACCGGCCACTGTGATTGGGTAGTGATCGCAGGGAGCACACATTCTCAGCACACATTGATTGACAGGAAGTGACCATTTGGGGGTAGTGACAGGGTGGCCAGTGAAATGCAGGCATGGCAGTGCATTTGAATGCCATTACAGGGGCGTGAATAATTAAGTACCCATGATGAAATATTCTGCCAGAGCTCTAGATGCAAACAGGAAGTTTAGCAGTTTGTGAGTGAGGTCTGGTAAACCACATTTGTTCGTTTGGGTCCAATGGTTTTCGATGTTACTGATGTTTTCACTGTCTAGCGAGGTATTGCAAATGTAAGTAATGGGAAGTGGACGGCATTATGTATTGCTGGGTGTCGGCTTATCGTGCTGTGTCGGCATCTTGGTTGGATTTATTAGCATATTTTTGTGGTGGCCGGGTGTATGTGCAAACTTGTGATCTGTGCTGAATCAGGCTCTCTGTCAGATTGTAACGTGCTCCAAAGGGTAGTTACTTTGTTATCATTCAAAGTCTATCTATGATGAAAGACATTTTAAATAAAAAGAGTGTAGGGAATGTAAATTGAATTATTAAGGACAATAACAAACGTAGTCATGGCCTTTTCAAATGGCTGCTTTTTAAAAAAAACACTTTAGGAATATTAAAGTGCATACTAGTTGTTTAAGAAATAGTTTTTACTTATCTGTTATAGCTAGTTTGAACTCATGGTTAGTAGTCTCGTTTTTAGAATTATTTCCATTCCTGGAACCTGGCAAAAAATTTAATATGTAATCCTTTGAATTGTTTGATGTTTTGTAGTGTGAAATATAAATGTTGATTGATAAAACTTTTAGGTGGAAATGTAATACCCTCTGAGGTGCAGGCATCGGCGAGTCTGCCCATTTTTTTTAAAGTGCCAATAATATAAAATTCAAAACCATGTTTGTTTTCTCTTTTTAATTATTGACACTTAAAAAAACAGGCAGACTCACAGGAATCACACTTGATACCAGCATCTCGTAAATGTTATGATCACTTGAATAATTCCTCTAGAGTCTTACTGGTGATGTCTTCAAGCCAATAACTGCCCCACATTGTTAACTTAGAGCTAAACATGCTCACCGGTACTTAGATTGCCACCTGGACTTATGCTCAGGCAGTAGTGGATTACATAGTAGTTCAAAAGATCACTATCAGTTTATGCAACTAATGACTGGATGCCAGTACTGATGAGAACCAGGAGATGCTAAACAATATTTGTATAAATGAATAAGTAAGGCTGAGTGGTTAGACCGCTGACAGTGACTTGGCTAAAAGGTGAAATGACACAATGAGGCTGATAACTGAGGACACTGTATATGGGTTGATTATGTGGCGATGCCAAGGTCAAAGCAAGCAGCTTCCAGCTAGTATGGAGTAGCAAGGCCACAGCACAGGTCACAATAATCAGATGACAATGGAGCAACAAGGTCATGGACAGATTCCTCAGCACTGTGATAAAAGTGGAGCAGCAAGGTTGTGGGCAGAATTCACTGATAACACAAAAGCAAGGCAAAGTCCAGAGGGTCTAATAGAATTTAGACTGTTAGAGATTTTTCAGGAGTATGGACAATTACCAGAGTCTACACACCCGGTATAAACTATAACGGGCAAGGTAGAGCAGACCTGACATTAACAGAGAGCTCCACTAATCAGTGTGAAGACAATCAAATTCCAAAATAGCAAGCACTGCAGTATTGTACAGCTATCTGGCAATTCCTGCAGTACACATGGCCGCTCTCCATCTAGGTCTCCTAGCATCTTCAGGTGCCATCCCAGCTCAGTTTTCATGACCAGTGAGAGTATCAGACCCTGTGTCCAGAAGACATCCTGATTGCCCAGTGACTGGCAGAACCTGAGAAGGTAATAACCCGTGGCATTGGCTTGTTACAGCAGACATTTACATTTATCCCTTCAAGTCATATTGGAATACATGTAACAATCCTTTCATTCTTGTTGGTAATCCAAAATGGTCTCAGTGATACTCTGCATGTTTCATTAAAAGTGAGTTCTGTGTTGCTTCAACATTCATACAAATAAATTACTAGATTGCATCAATATTTCTAAATAAGATGTGATGGCACTTACCTGTGTATAACCCAATACATTCAATGTGTCTGCCATTGGAATGGTGGTGTGAGAGTTGAGATCTCCAATAAAACCGGCTACTGTGCTTTGCCCTGTACGCATGTAATTTGGAAAACATTTTTTATGTCCAGACAATATACGTAAAACATCTTGTACAGCTTTATTCTCACTTCCACAAGAATCATACAGATGATAACCCAGAGTCATATTGGGCAGGATGTCTGAGTTCCTGTTAATCTGATCAATTGCTAAGAGAAAAGCTCTGAGATGTCTGTATTGTCTTTGTAGTATACTGTTAAAAATAATATATTGTCTACAATTAATAATAATAATAATATTAATAATAATAATAATATTTATTGTTTACACTGTTTTTCACAATATGCAATATGATTTTCTCAAATTAAAAGAACATAATAAACTTACAATACTATTTAAAATTCATGTTTATACACAAAACCCACACTTTAAAAAAATAATCAGTGCCCAGACTTAAAAAACAGACAATATCATTCCTCTCTCACATTCTTGTGACACAGTCAATTATGTCAGAAAGACCTCTCTCCAGATCATCACATGCAAGTAGATAAATATACTGTACCTCTCAGGCAAATATCTACATATTTATTTGAATGACAGATACTGCCATTTGAGGGTGGTAACAGGGGAAGGTCCAGGAAAACGGGGGAGTGGATGAGTGAACGCAGGCATGTCTGAGCATCATAATGGCATTTTATGGGCATGCATAATTAGCATGGAAGCATTATTATACATGTCACCTGGTTGTATTTCACACTGCAATGAATGCAGTGTTTGCCACGAAGTAGGGTCTACCTCAAGGGCTGAGAGCAGCTCCGATGAGACTCAATGTTACTGATAAATCATACACTTTCTTGAGTTGATGTGTGCTAAGTAAAAAAAGTAGGCATCATTACACCACCGTACAATTGCTCTGTTATCGTTCTCTAAGACATATAGGGTGTCCTTAAGCCTTGCCATGTGAATTGCATACCCTGCCCCTGATGGCTGTGAAAGTGCACTGCATTGTGACCGGGTCTGAATCACCCAATTAGTTTCAATGTAATTAACACACTGTATATGTCAGAAATCGGTCTTAGCCTTGGTGTTGTGCTGATTTGTCTTTGAGGGAGCCTGGCCTGGGTGTATATGGAGTATGCTGTCAGGGAGTTCAATGCATGGAGGTGGTCCCAGGGATCTGGAGCTCTGGTAGAGTTCCTTCTGGCTATGGGCACTGGACGTGGCCATTGTGGCTTCTGTTTAGCTAGGTGAGTTGCTTTTAGATTCTTGGTGTTGTGGTGGTCTCAGTGGACATGGGGTACTGAAAGGCATCCCTGCCAACCATGGACACTGGGCATCACCATGTTGGTTCTTGTCAGCTGATTATTAAGTGTCCAATGCTAACAAGGCCAGTGTCCAACCGACTGCACACAGGGTATATATTCCTGGTCCTGACAGCAATAGGCAGCCTGAGCTTTGTTGCTGATACTTCTCCTTGGCTCCAGCTCCCATGCTAGTTTTCTTAGATGCTCAGAAGAAATCCACTCAAGCTCCAGTTGCTAAGTCTAGTCCCACTATGGCTTCAGTTGATAAGTTTGGTCCAACTCTGCTCCAGTTGCTAAGTCCGGTCCCACTCCAGCTCCAGTTGCCAAGTCTGGTTCCACTCTGGCTCCATTTGCTAACTTTAGTTCCTGTCAAGTTCCATTTTGGATCTCGTTATATAGCAAGTTCAAATTAATTCCAGCTGTTTTGTGAACTCTCAGCCTGGCTCCACTCCAGATCTCATTTATATTTCAAGTCCTATTCCTTTTCAGCTACTTTGTATGTAGGTAGTTCAATCCTCGGCTGGGTCCACAGGTTACTTAGTGCTGACTGCATTAGCTCACCTATACTATACTACTGCCTACTATTTTTAATCTTTACATCTATGAGCAAGAGTTATATAAAACCTTCTTTATTAAAGACCTCCCAAGCTTCCCTCAAACTGCTATCCAGCTATTCCTTGTGGAAACCAGTGTCCCCAGCCTTGACAGTATAATAGTTACAATTATTGTTTAATAACTGATTTTGTTCATGAAGTTCATGAAAATGTCTATTATAAATAGGATGTGAAAGAGAAAATTTATGGATCCTTTCTATGCTAATGACATCCTAACTGGAGATCTTCTCTAACATTAGGAAACCCTTACTACAATTGCTATTCGTGGTGTTAAATTGTGCTGAGTAGGTGTACATGTAACATTAAAGCACTCAGATTTAATTGTCCTATACCCTTTAAAAAGATAATGCTAAAGTGTTGAAAGTTATGGGGAGATCTTTTATAGCCTATTTGCATAGCTTTTGTGGTATTTATTTGATGGAAAATCACAAAGGCAATTAAAAATGATAGACACAACTCCAGTGACTTACAGTTTCTATTCCACAGACAAAAGTGATTTTTGTTTGAATTCTTCATAAACATATTGTCTTCCACTTTGGCAAAAATGTAAAGTAAAATAACTTTAGGGTGTCATAAAATTAACAAAATATAGTGAAATATACTGTCACAATATCCCTGAATTGCATTTTCAAAAGTAGGCAAGTATGGATTATAAATAGGTCAGCCTGCTCTACTCTCCAATTGTTCTTACAGGATTTTTTTTTATTTGTATCAATATATTGTTAATTGTACAATGGTGCTAATTATATGCGATTATAGTAGAGGTATATAGGTCAGACTATGACACTTCAGAGTTACCTTTGATAAAGCTGCCATTTTGGTGCAGTGAAATGCGTTAGCCACTTTATTTTTAATGCTTTATCTGCTGGATGAACTTCTGGCTTGCAGTGCAATACCATGACCCACCTTTGCTTACTTTACACACTATATGCTGCTAGAACAAACTCCTTGGCTCACAGGTGATTTACACATGCATGCTCACCGTACTATTTGAGGATACAGTGTGGATTTACCATCTCAACAGCAGGAGACCATTCCTATATCAGTGCACTGACATGTAATTGTAAAAACCAACTTGAATATTGACTAATAAAGTAGGAGCAACAGCATTACTGTTTGGGACTTACTACAGCAGGGGGGTATATATAGGAATGGGAGTGGATATCACATCTGCAAAAATATCCAGCGGGGTTGCTTAAATGTTTTATATTGTGTGTATTATTTTTATTGCTTACTAAAAACAAATTTACTAATATTATATTCACTTGTAATTGTGATATTCTGTTACTTCATCATAGCTCTACCAGTATTTCCTCTATCAGACACACAGGATGATCACAGAAGTTTACTCTGGGATCTGCTTTCCCTTTCAGCAGACAAGGAAGGGTTGAGCTAGAGTAGAAGAAATAGGGGGGCCCTGCATAACCCCATTTCCACAATTATTATCACAGGGTTCCCTACTGGTAATATTTTACTTTAATACATTTGAACAGATCACATTTCCCAATACAATTTTGGGAATTATGATCTTTAGTAAAAAATGTGATAGTGAGGGCTTTTAGGAGTTTTTTACAAAAGCTCCTCCAATTACCCTTTCATACATTTAAGTGATACTAGAATATTGTTACATGGGTGTGAAAGCACCAATTTCACATTATTTTAGTAAAAATAATATTTATAAATGTGACCCTTAGTGATTGTTAGTCTGCTAATGCAACCTAGAACATAACTGCAAATAATACTTTTTTGAATCTGCGGAAATAACTAATGTGCCATTAGTTTTTAATAAACTGTTAAGTTTAACTCTTAAGGTTCCATTTCCTCTTCTTCCAAAGCAGACCACATTGGTATTACAACCAAAATATCCTAAAGATGTCATGACCATTGATATATCTGCTCCTCAATGACCTACTGTATTCATATTTGCACAATATCTCTCATTTCTTCAATTGAAAGCTTGCTGAAAAATGCTCACATCAACAGACCATTCCCATGTGAGTTTACTTATATAAGAAAGAACAATTTTTAACTTTACCTGTTAATGTATTTTTGAATTCATTTTCTTTTCCATAAATATTTCAGTCTGTGTAATGATTGTTTCATGCTAATAATTTTAGTATGTGTGTTACTGTAATCTACATTTGTGCAACCAAGAAGGGGTAATTTATACAACCGCTCCTGTTGACCACAACTTGCGTCAACCTTTTTTTCGTCATGGTTTAAATTTCTCCTTTGCTTAAAAAAATATTAAGTTACAGTATGTTTTATTGTTACAACCTTGGAAAATCCTACATACCACTACAGTGATCCACTTCTCAGTGCCCTTTCTATAAATATAAGTTCCTTTTTGCTTTCCCTTTTTGTTATAATGAATTACTATTCTGGGTGTTTCATTGCAATTGTCATCATACTATATATGCATGATTTAAATTCTACTGCAATAAGTTTTTACTATATATATATACATTTTATGGCATTGGGCTTTTTTATCTTGAATGAAATACATAAACCTAGAGCACTTAATTGCTTCCTCATATTTCTTTTTACGGGTGATGATAGAGACCAGAGGACTTTTGGAGATGGGCTTTTGTAAACAGCCTTACACTGGCTACAGGAAGTAGATGGAGAATTAGGTACCCCTCCTACAGATGAGTCCTCATACAGCTAGCCTCACTATGCCATTTGTTGTGACACACCACGTACAAGAGAGCAGTGCTACTCTCTCTCTAAATTTATATCTTGTTCACATTGATAAACTCTAGGAAACACCACTCAATCTGTACCCAGGGTCATAATGAGGGTGATGCAACATGGGAGGCAGCACAGGGCACTGCAGGATGGGGAGGTCAGTGCTGTTCTGGCTTGTCAATTTTCTGTTTATAATCATCCTTATTTGTAGCTTCTTATTTTTTTCCCCCAGCATCTCCTGGCCCTTTCACTGGCCCTCCAGCTGTAGTATCAGTCCTGATCACTAGTCAGCCCAGGCCAGGGATCCCTGGGGAGTAGGGGACCCCCCCAATAAAGGGATCCCCTTCTCCAGGGCACCCCTGGTCTATGCTGATAGCCCGGGGCTATCCCCACCACTCTTGGGCATTGGGTGGCAGGTTGATGGTGTAGGTGTGGTGTAAAATAAGAGAAGTATCAACATTGTTTTTACAGTAGAACTGCAGGTCCCAGCAAGCCTCCCCTGCATGATGGTACTTGGAGGACCACAAGTATCAGCATGCAGGACATTAAGGGCCCGCTGGCACCTGTAGTTCACCTGTAAAGAAATGTCTAAAAAAACACTAAACACTGATAACGTGATAGCTCTAGATTACTTACAGACCTATAACCTTGTTTTAAAGAGTACTGAAATAATTCACACAAATACAGATCCTAAAATAAATTACAATGTTTTACTTAAAAACAGCTTAATCATACATTTATATTCCCAGTGCAGACTTACAACAAAAAAAGATATAAGTTAGACCAACAACAGTAGGGAATACTTCTAATATAAATGTGTGACACCCAGTACAGAATACCAGGATAGCAGTCAGTCAATACTTCATGCATATGTAATGGCAATGGCACCCCCAACCCCATTCTGTGCTGTCTCCTCTCCTCTGTTCTCCGACTGCTCCCCCCTACCTCTATCTCTGGTCATAGTTATATCTTAATTTTGTTTATAACTTCAATTAATTAAATTAGTCCAATTTATCCATTTAATATTTGTATGTACTAGGTCCTCATTGGTCATCTGCTTTGGACATAATTTTGACATAATTCCGTGTTATCTTTCTTTTTCCATGTATGAATCAGACAAGGTCTCATGTAAGAATCAGACATTTAGCCTTCATTTCTGCTGATTGCAGTAAAATGCTATGCCAGGTAGGTCATTTGTTTATATAAAAGCTGAGACTTGCTACTATCAGCTATTCTGTGTGTGTTAAAACTTACATTTAAAATCTATTATTCTTATTGCTAAAACCATGTTTTACCAGTTTAACCTATACATATCTCTACAGTTAATCACACTTGCAGAGGAATAAAATACTAATCTCTACCCACTTGTTAATACATAATTTAACATGCTTTTAGGTAAAATATAAAACAAGATGGCTACTGCATCAGTCACACACTTGCTTACTTTAGGGAGGAAAGGGTAGGCCTTATCCTTTCTAGGCCTGAGGCCATTTGACAAGTGTGGCCTTCCACAACTCGCACAACAAATATATATATATATATATATATATATATATTCTCAATCATTTCTATATACTCTAAATTGCAGTGCAGGAAAATAAAGTAACATAAGCATGCATAAAGAAGTGAATTGTTAAAGGAATATGTACGTCCACATTATTATCATCTCCATCCTCTGAACATTCTACATAACTCCGAAGAAAGTTCATATCTCTCATAAATTGCATTGTCTAATTTCTTTTTAATGCATTGGAAAATATTCTTGAAGCATTTCACTAATATTTAGAAAATCAACAACATTATCAGTACAAAAAATATTAAACTTCCCAATGTGTGCATAATATTGATCAACCAATTTCAAACCCATGCAAACAAGGTACTGGGGTTCAACCATGTGAACCAACTGTCAGGGACCACACCTTCACATTTATTTTATTCAGCATAATTATTTTAACCCGAATAAATTAATTTAACCTTTCTTTTGTTATTTTTTCTACATCACAAGAATTGGTGATGTATGTATAACACTTTAACCCATATACCATTTGTAAATTAACACAATATTCTGAAGTTGCAGCTATAAGGTAGTCTGTGCTGCATTCATTTGTTTTTATTGCTTGAAGCTCTCTTTCCACAAATCTAAAACAACACATGGGATTTTCTATCTGGACACAAATTCCTGCAGAATTTCTTTGCTGTGAATGATGCTGTACATGATGTATGATTCCTATGACAATATCTGGATAACTTCATCAGGAGACTGTGAAGTACAGTACTCACAAACAATAAATGGTTAGATAAATGCAAGGTATCCAGGACACATTGAACTTGCTAATGATAATGAGATTAGTTGCAGAAGGGACACGGACATCAGTGATGGTCATCAATTGAATCAACTGAATCAGATTCAACAGTTCACTTCTGGGGATTGGTCATAAACAAATTGTTGATTAGGATAAGCAAGCATAGATATAGTAGTAAGCTTAAGCATTAAATCCACATCATCAGAGACAACAGTCTATGAGGTACAAATCTTAGAATTGTTAGTTAAAACATGCAAACATAGCTATAGCAATAAGCTCAGGCATTACATCAATATCATAAATCATCAAAGACAGCAGTCTTTGAGGTACACATCTAGAATAAAACAAATTAAAAAGACAAAACAGGAGAAAAAAAACAACATTTAGGTAGAAAGGAGGTAAGAGGGTTTGAGGGAGGAGGACCTGTGAGAACTGAGGGAGAAGGAGGAAAGAGCTGTGAGGGCAGTGGGTGCCGTTGGCTGACTGTCATCCCGCACTGTAGGTGTCATTGTGTAGCTTCTTGTTGCCACAGTGTGAGAGATTACAATTGTTTAACTCT
Organism: Taudactylus pleione; assembly: GCA_031769625.1. Classification (NCBI taxonomy): domain Eukaryota; kingdom Metazoa; phylum Chordata; class Amphibia; order Anura; family Myobatrachidae; genus Taudactylus; species Taudactylus pleione. The sequence goes on along the minus strand of JAUIMM010000626.1, from coordinate 2,474,649 downwards.
GTTCTTGGCCAATTTGGATAAAATAATTGTTGCTTTAACAGCTTATAAAAAAGATTGGTTAGATGTGCTAAACATTGGGAAAGTCTGGTGACCATTTGGACATATTCACACTTTTAGAACCAAATTTCACACTCTCATCATCATACAATTCTTTCATAATTGCATACATAATTGACATTCATAATCACATATGCATTTTTTCCCTAGATCCTGCATTGCACTAACCTCATTACCAAGCTGCCAAGCTCTAAACATTGTTTTTTAATTACTTGGTTAACCCCCTGACTCATGGCACTACACTCTGTGCCATTCACAAGAGACCTTTTATTTCTCTGATACAAAATAATACTCCTTTATTTTCCTTTTTATTCCAGTCAGTCTCCTGACCTCTAAATGGGAATACTCTTTCCAGTCTCAAAGAAACATTATACTTACAATGAGAAACATAACATTTTTTCTAAGCATAAGTTTTTAGTGGGATACTAAACAATTATGTGGTAATATACCCTTGTATCATTTGCCATTTCACCAAACAAATTCACACAGCTTGCCCCTGTACTCTGTAGAGTTATTGCAGGCCACAATTAGCTACCTCAGCACTTTCAAATTACTTGCTCATACCCTCTATTTCACTTACATAAACTCTCGTCAATCCCATACAATTACTTATACAGTGTTACCCTTTAAAAAAATAACCTTTTTTTCACTTAAAAATTGTGACACGTCTGTCATAATGAAAACCCCAAAAAAACCTACCCCGTGTTACCTGTCTTTGTTATCAGATCAACAATTTCCCTTTGCTTTCTGTCCATTGTTATCAGACCAGCAACTTTACACCACCTATTACTAAAACCTACCCTGAGTTACCAGTCTTCATTGTCAGATCAACACTTTCCAAGCGCTATCTGTCCATCATTATCAGATCAACACCAAAATTATCTTGTTATCAGATATCTGCTGATCCTTTTCACAGTATCGACCATGTGGATTTTTCCCTTTGACTATGATATTACCCCTGCAACTCACATAACCAGATTCACGTCTCTCTACACATACTTCTCATAAAAGACATTAAAGAAATCCAAAAATACCTATGTCACCAATGCCCATCACCCTAACCCCTAAATAATTACTTATATTTCAATCTAATAGCAACAAAAAACCTAAACAATTTATCTGTCACAAAAAAACAATATTTCAATTTATTTCCATTAATTAGTGGAAAAACAAAATCAACTTCCAAAAAAGTTATTGAACTTAAAACATCAGAATTCTTGAATAAACAACTCAGTATTGCATATATCATAAAATATCAACAGACATTGATCTATGTTAATCAGACCATCCGCTAAATCTAACACAGCAAAATACAAATAATTAAAACACATTTAACACTTCGCCCAACAAGGGGTTTCTACCAACAGAGAGAAAGGTAGGAGAAGGAAAGGTGAGAGAATGTATGTGCAACCTTATTTTGATGGATTACTCACACGTGTTACATACACTGCTATCTATGGGCTAGTAGTGTGTGTGTGTGTGTGTGTTTTCCACTAGTGACAGAGGACCTCTTCTAATCCTATCTCTGAGTGGCAGCCAGAAGTGATACTCAAGTAGGATTCTTACCAGAAGCTACTGCCATAAAGGTCAGTCACAAACATGCACACATCTCTCAAACACAAATCAAAAACTTTGGTTTGCACAATTTTTTTTTCTGAGAATGAGCAGAAAAAGAAACAGAATATATCAATGCAATTCCTTGATACTTACAAGTTCAAGACACTTTACTCACAAGAAATTATTATAACAAAAAGTCTGTCCAATATCTGACAGATAATGCAATACCTCAACCATCCATTAATAATTTCAGAAATCAATGTATCAACAAAAGAATAATTTAAAGACAATCTCTCAATTAGCAAATTTAAAGAATACCAATTTTTATACACATCTTTATTTAAGGAGGGAGGAAAAGAAAAGCCACAGAACAAGAATAAAGTTTGTCAAATACCAACATGCTGCCCAGAGTATCAAAACGAAAAAGGGAGGAAGAAGCAGGCAGAGGTGGAGCAGGAGAAAAAACACTCAGAACCCACAGCACAAATTTTTACACAAAAGCTTATACTTAATTATAATTTATAAGCGAAAAACTTCAAACTAGAATGAAAAAATCCAGAACTCTCAATTAACACAAGCAAAGTTTAACTTACCACTCCATCAGAGACCGAGAGAGGAGGGGCAGGAAAAAACAATACCGCACTAAAAAAAATAATTTATGAGTAAAATAGCATACCACCTGCAGACTCTCTCTCTCTCCCTCCCTCAATCACTGAAATATAGTGGGCGATAACTGTGTTGAGATCTTGCTGGGGCCTCCATGATTGATAACGCAATAGATCTGGATTACTTAAAAACCTATAACCTTTTTATAAAGAGTACAGAAATAATTCACACAAATACAGATTCTAAAATAAATAACAATGCTTTTACTTAAAAACAGCTTAATCATACATTTATTTTGCCAGTGCATACTTACAACAACAAGAAAAATATTAGACCAACAGCAGTAGGGAATATTTCTAAAATAAATTTGTGACACCAAGTACTGAATAGCAGGATAGCAGTCAGTCAATACTTCATACATATGTAATGGCAACGGCAACCCCGAACCCCATTCTGTGCGCTCTCCTCTGTTCTCCGACTGCTCCCCACTCCCTCCCTCTGGTCATATTTATATCTTAATTTTATTTATACCTTCAATTAATTCAATTAGTTCAATTAATACAATTAATTTCCTATGTAAGATTCAGACATGGTCTCATGTAAGAATCAGACATTTTGCCTTCATTTCTGCTTATTGCAATAAAATGCTCTCAGTTAGGTCATTTGTTTATATAAAAGCTGAGACCTGCTAATGTCAGATGTTCTGTGTGTGTTAAAACTTACATTTTATAACTATTCTGCTTATTGCTAAAACAATGTATATAGCAGTTGAACCTAAACATATATCTGCAGTTAATCACACCTGCAGAGGTATAAAACACTAATCTCTACACACTTGTTAATACATCATTTAACATGCTTTTAGCTACAATATTAAACAAGATGGCTGCTGCATCAGACACACACTTGCTTACTTTATAGAGTAAAGGGTAGGCCTTATCCTCTCTAGGCCTGAGGCCATTCGACAAGTGTGGCCTTCCGCAACTCACACAACATATTTATAAATTCTCAATCATTTCTATATACTCTAAATTGCAGTGCAGGAAAATAAAGTAACATAAGCATGCACAAAGAAGTGAATTGCTGAAGGAATATGTATGTCCAAATATTCCTGTTTTATCAAAACACACACCATGAAAGTACAGTTTTATTACATAAATACACACACATACACACAGACATACTCAACTATATTACTAGAAGTGGTCCCCCTGTCCAAAGTAGGCATCCATGGTCTTCTTAAAACAAAAAAATGAATATCACGATCTACGCCCTGAAGAGGGGGACCATTCTATTGGGGGGTCCCCAACTCCCCAGGGTGCCCTGGCCTGGGATGACAAGAGTTCAGGACTGATGCTGCCATTGGGGGGCCTGGTGAAAGGGCTACCCTGGCTGTGGCATCAGCCCCCCCGCTAGAAAGGGTCCAGTGCTGGTTTTTATTATAGGGGGACCCTTATGCAATTTTTCCCCTTATAATTAAAACCAGGACTGGCCCTGCAGTCTGGTGCTGGTACCTAAATTATGGTGGAACCCTACTCATTTTGTTCCCCATAATTTTAGGCACCAGGACAGGTTGACATGTCTGGGGCTTGTTAGGCTATTGGGGCGGACCTTACAAGTTTTTTTCTAAATTAAGCCTTACAACACACTTCCCATTAATAAACATACATAAATCACTCAGATTTGTGAATGTTGAATGGCAACTCACAGCTCAGGAGGTGGTGCATTAAAAACAACTCCTGAGTCCCCGATTTGAGTGGAAAATGGCCAACTTTAGCAAAATGAATAATTGTAAATTGACAATTTGGATGAAATAAGTTAAAAGTACTTACGAATTGAGCCGATGGTGATATAATTTATATTGTTCAAAATGGTCAAATTTGCAGCATTAAACCACCCGATTTCAACACCAAAACAAACACAAATCACTCTACTTTAATGATAGTAATTTCCTGATTTGCAAAAAAGTGATATTGTCACCCAAAAATGCAAATCGGGACCAACACAAATCTTAGTAAATATACCCCTTAGAAAGACAGGAGAAAGTGTGTTTGAGGCCAGCAGCATGTCTTCCAGGACACTACTGTAGCTAGGCAGCAGAGAAGGATGGAGGAGCAGGGGGAGAAGGTTGTTGTGGGCCACCCTTGCAGGTAGGAGGATGAGGGAGGTAGTGAGGTGCCGGAGGTGGAGGTGGTCATATAGGAGGAGAAGGATGAGGTGGAAGAAGCTGATGCACCATTGCCAGGGAAAACCTGCACTGGCAGAAATGTCAGAGTAACCTATGAGAATTTTGTACTAGTGTGTGCAATGGTGAGAGTTTTCCCACCACCTTTTAAGGGACTCCCCTGGCCCAAAGGAAACAGATGTGGGAGGACTTCATTGACTCTGTGAACATAGTAAGCTCAATCTAGCATGATTTTGCCAATGTTATGAACATATTTTACAATGTAAAGCATGTATTAAAGCTGAATTTGGCAGATGAACAGAAACAGGCCAACAGGACAGGGGGTGGCAGACAAACACCCACCCACTTTACATCATATGTAGAAGAACTCAATCAGATTATTCAAACTGAAGTCCTCCCAGTGGTTCACATAGAGGACACAGACTTACCTCCAACCCAGGACCAATCAGTTTAGTAAACAATTTTAACACCACATTATCTATAACTAATAAATTCAGTTTGTGCTGCAAATATACCAGGCCTCACCAATATGCACACCTCCTGCTGTTGTTAAACAACATATCCCAGCATATTAAGACAACCTTTCACCATTGACTTTGGTTTGCAATGTCACGGCATGTTTGTGAGGTTTTGTTTGAAGTGGTTGCAGGTTAAATCAGAAAAATTGGGAACACTAAAATATAGTTTGTAGATTAGTATGCAACAGAAATACATTCATTATGTCACTTAACAGTAATGAGGGTAGTATCATGACATGTATTCACATATCTGTAACACCATGTAATGTGGCCTAAATAATACCAATGATTTCTCGGCAAAATATTTATTTCATATTAATGTACTTTTGCCACATACAAATTCTTTATGAAAACATTTGTGGTTTAGCCAGGATATAATGGGTTTAAATATTAGGCACTGTTAAATGTTTTTTTAATTATGATTTTGTACCAAATCTTTAAAAATATTTCCATCACAGCCACATCCACCAAGTCCAGCTCCACCAAAGCTAGCTCCATCAACACCAGTTGTCCATCTTGATGACCCTGATCAATAGGACATCATAATATAGCCTGTGGATAGCCTGTGGAAGACAATAGGGATGTGGTAACTGTGGCACTCAGTAGTTACAACACACATCACCACAGCTCACACCCACACCATAGAATGCACCAACTGTGGAGGAATTGTCACATTCCAAAATACAAAAGTGGCATTTATAAAAAAAGCAGATGGAACAAATGGATAGCATTAGTCATCAACTATGTAGAATCTCAAATGCCAACAGAGTCGCTCAGGATATTAGGATTAGAATGGTCAGTAATATAGATTTGTCCCTGGTTGTAGATTACACCGTGAATTAGTTGGTCAAAGAGCTGCATTTAAGGCACCATCAGTATCCACAGTAAGCAGTGTGCCACCATCCTCAGTGTCTGACACACCTACTACTTCCTCCCAGCGTAGCCTGAATAGTCCTGGAGGCCTAGGTAAAGATCAAGGTAGGGGGTGTGGAGCCTCTGGGACAAAAACATAAATATGTAAAATTGTATGTCATCAATTGTTATAGCTATGTGGCTGACACAAATATTTTGAATGTCACATGTTTCTAAAGACATTGCTTGTCACAGTAAAAACTTTAAATCTATGTTATGTGCTTTTTTAAACAGATTCATAACAGTATATTGTGTGCAGTCAAAAACACAAAAAGGGTTAACATTGATATTTTTTTACTATGTTTTAAAAGTGATTATGTTATAAGGAACTTATACAGGTTGGATCACACAGCTGCATTTGAACGCAGCAGGTCACAATGTTTGTGCTTTGTGCATGCATATGCACTGCAGTGCATGAACCAGCTTTTGCAATTGGGAAGTGATCGCAGTGAACACGCAGTCCCATCTCATAGCGATTGACATGAGTTGACCATTTGGGGGTGGAGAGGAGGGGTGGTTGGCGGAAAGTAGACATGCCTTTGCATTTGAACGCCGTTACAGGGGCATGCATAATTAAGCCCCCTCAATTGCATACACTGGCAGAGGTCTAAATGGCGACAGGAAGATTAGCAGTTTGTGAGGTAGGTTCAGGTCAACCACAACTGTGCATATGGTTCCGATGTTACTCAATGTTACTGATGTTTTTCACTGACTTGTGGATGCATGTCATGGGAAGTGGGCAGCTTTATACAGTGATGAGATTATTGGTATAGTGCTGAAGTTGCCGTATGATTGCATTCATTAGCATATTTTCACAGCTAGTGGGTGCATGCAAACGTACCCATGTGATCCATGCTGAATCAGGGCCTAAGTACCAAAGATTAGTGGGTTGCACATATATTACACCAAACAAAACACATGTACAGTAGTTTGCTTTTTGTGTTAAACAGCACTTACCAAACATTCACTGACCTCAAAACTTAAGCAAGTACATCTCAAGGCCCTTCTAAAAATGACCCTATAATGACAGTATATTTTAAAAGTAGTACTTATTAATATGCACTAATAAACATATGTCTCTATATTGATATTTACTAAATTCTCACTTACTTGAGATATTCTTGTGAATTATTGTCCTGCTGATATCATTCCCCACCTCTGTAGTGCCCACGTCCTCTGATGGGATAGGATTTGGCTCCTCCACAACTGCTTCAATTTCCCCAAGGTCCTCATGCCCTTGACCTAGGGCAAAGTTATGGAGCATGCAGCATGTCTAGATTATATCTCCTACTTTCCAGGCATCAAAAAATATGGACTCCATATGACCATTTCAAACAATACAACAGGCTCTTGAGCATGCCAAATGTCCCCTCGATGACTTTGTGGGTGGCAATGTTTGCGCTATTGTACCGGAGCTGAGAAGAGCCTTGTGGTATCGATAGAGGTATCATGAGCCAAGTTTGACACCCATATCCTAAGTTAACTGTATTTTTGAAGGGATTGTAAATGAAAAACAAAATACTGTCCAAACAATAAAAAGCACTATAATACCTTCTATAGCACATGTGGTTAATTTAAAGGATAAGTAGCATTTGCAGTTGCAGATTTTTTAAAGTTGCAGTACTGCATATTTTGTGGTATTAAATATGCTTACAAAACTACCTACACTTATATGGGGTAATTATATTTGCTCAACATTAAAAGGGCAGATTCAATTGGGGGCGAGAATAACAAAAATCCGGCACCTGCGAGGTTTTCCTGCAGGTGCTGGATTTTTGCTATTCAATTAGGTGCATGTTTTTTTTTTATTTTGAGCCCCGGGAGGTTTTTATTCTCGCACCTCCAGAGCAAGTGTGATTTTTTCTAAAATCGTAAATTTTAGGAAAAATCAGTGGGACTTGCTCTGGGACCCCAGCAGCACCCTCCCTGAGGACTAAGGGCCTGATTCAGACCAGTTGCAAGCGCTGAGCGCTCACAACCAGGTCAATGGTGGCCCACAGCGCATGCGCACGACGGAGCCGACTCTGTTGTGCGCTTGCGCGAGACCCGGCTAGCGATGGGCAATCTGTTGCTCCAGGTCTCGCACCAAAGGGGGCTTGCTGTCGATGTTGAGTGACAGCTCGCCCCCTTTGGTGGGTGGGCTGGGGGGGTAGCTGCCAAAATGGAGGCATTCCCATGAGAACGCCTACCATTTGGGGACTGCCCCACTGACATCACAAGTGATGTCAGTGGGAGAGCTTTCGGCTCTTTTTGAGCCGAAAGCTCTCTGGGGCTTGCGGCCAGGAGACCCTACTACATGGGTCTCGTCGCAAGCCCAGTGGTTGCGATGGTCTTGACCATCGCAACTATCATCCTGGCCACTTGCATTAGCTGTGGGTGGTCACCCACAGCTATGCGAGCGGCCAAGAGGCCGCTCCAAAAAAAAAAAAGCCCGGCCCTGATTCAGAGCGAACACTCTGTCAGAGCGACCAGGTCTGAATCAGGCCCTAAATATGTAATTTGAAGATTCCAATTAGCTTAATTATTCCACAATTATTTACCTTCTGCAGTGCTGTATTCTGCATACAATGTCGGAAGCCATGTCTTCTGCAGCAGGGTGAATATGTCAGTATGTGTGAGTGTTTGTAAGTGTGTATAGGTAAGTGTCTGTGTATGAGTGCTGTATGTGTGCTACCCCCGGTGTGTTTGGCCCTCCAGTGTCTATGTGCCCTTCCAGAATGGGTGCTGATAGAACTACATCTCCCAGCAGCCCTTGCCCTTCCCAACAGCCCCTGGAGCCTTCCAGAAGCTTCTGGGACTCCCAACAGCCCCCTCTCCAGTGAGAAGATAGAGGGGAGGCCACCAGAAGCCACAAAGACCACCGGAGACCCTCGAGGCAGGTAAGTGCATATTTTTTTTTTTAACGCAGTGAATAGTTTTCAGAGCTAAAAACCTAATGACCACTTTTTTTAATTGGATGCTGTGGGTATTTCAAGGTATTCCTCACAAAACCTCATGCCCAATTGAATATGTCCCATAGTGTGTTAGCCATTAAACTCATGCTTGTTCATATCTGTACATAAAGAAAGTAAAAGACACATGATACAGTAAAAATAAATGATATGGGGATACAGCAAGTGCAACATACCAAGTAGCCAGCCCTCCAGCATGTGTCCTTCTTCAAACTTCTCCCACAGTTATGACTGGCACAGGATATAGGCATCATGGCAAGACCCAAGGTAACCTGTAACCACAGGTTAGTGTTGCGGACCACCTGCACATTGAGGTAGTGGTAACCATGTCTATTTACATAGACATATCACCTCATGTGAGGTGATCTGATCCCAATGTGGGTGCAGTCTATACTGACTGAAATGAGCCTGTGGCAAAAAAAAGTGCAGGGCACAAATTAATGTATGCAGCCCAGACACTGCATAGTTGCTACTAGCCAGAGGCTCCAAATCATCTCTCATCTGCTCATATAAGTTCAGGAGGTTTGTCTGGGGTTCAACCTAAAAAGCTCAACCACCTCCTGATCTGAGAGAGAGTCCAGGTCCACTCTGGCATGATAGCCTAATAGGTACCTGGATCTGGTGCTACTCCTGCGCCCACCTCCTGCACATCTCTTTCAAACTAAGTACTCCAGACACATACAGCTCAAAACTGCTCTGTGAAAACGCCATTGCTACAATCCACACAGGTGCAATTACTGTGGGTGTGATATATATAGTGTTGTAATTGCCCATTAGTGTGTTCTCCTGTGCAAATCAGCCTCACATGTTGATTTACAGTCAACTGAACCTCTTGTATTGTTTTTGCGATTCTTGGTAAGGTTTCGGGTGGAAGTTTATAACTTGCACTCTATTACATTGCTGAGTTATATATTGTAAATTGGAATATATTTGAAAGCAATTTTGATACTCATGAGTTGTGGGATTGTGGGAAACATGTGAGTTTATATGATCTTGCACCCTATTTCATTTGCGAGTTTACCAAAAACTTGCGGCTTATTACATTTACCCCTGTATTTGGCAGTGACACCTGGGTAACAATGGTATAATGGGATCTGTACCCTTTCATCATACAGGACAAATCTCATTTGTCATGGCCCTTCCCCATGAGGCCACCCCTCTATTTCAGGCATGCATATTATGTCCCTATTTGAATACTTGTGTATGTGGGGGGAGGCGCCAATGCTATTTCTGGCCCAGGCACAATATAGTCTAGGTACGGCTCTGTCTGTGCCAGAAACACCAAACTGTGACTTTCAATGAACTGGAATTAGTTTTAAATATGCACAAAGTCACAAATCAAGCACAATGATACTTGCACACAAATGTACAAGTGTTTCATATAAATGTAATCAGTGCAGTATTGCACAGTGGTTTTGTCACATGCATCTAAGGTGCACCTTCAAGCAATAAAAAATAGAGGTGTAAATTATGTTTACCACAAGCCAAGTCACACGGGACCTGGCACCCCCAGAAGAGGTGCTGTTTGGAATGACTGCAGCAATACTCTATGCGGACACATCTGTAGTCTTCAGCATTCCCCTATGTTCTATTGTTTATTCCTGTGTGTGACCCTGACTTATTCCCGACCTCTCACTAGTTTTATCCCTTGGCTCTAATCTGTACTGCTCATTTTTTTTCTTGGCTTGTGACCTGACCTTCCTATTGATAGATCATTTTGAATTTAGCATTTATTTTCCATTACCAGATCCAAGTCCTGATATAGCAGCAGATGCAATACCGATTTTTATGCAAATTGTTATAGAGTACACACATCTCAAAGTGAGTGACAAGTAGCCAGCATTTGGGGGAGGTAACGAGGGTGTGTGGTGGGGGGGTTAAGCAAATGCAATTGTATCTGAGCATTCAAACACTCTTTCATGGGAGTGCATAAATTAGCTATTGCAATCGCCTTTGCAGCATAGGGTCTCTGGGCCTGATTAAGACCCACTCAAGAGCGCTGACCATCAAGACCATCGCGACCATCTTCCTGGCTGCTCGCTATAGCTGTGGGTGGTCATCCACAGCTATACGAGTGGCCAGAAGGCCGCTCTAAAAATCAAGAAGGACGGCCCTGATTCAGAGCGAGTGCTCTGTCAGAGCGTCCGGCTCTGAATCAGGGCCTCTGTTCATTTTTTGCAGCTAGTCAGACCTGCCACAAGAGCTGGATGTGCATTGATGATACTGATATTTATCATTGTGTACATCATAAGATGGATATGAGTAGGCAGTTGGGTGTCCATATGTTCGGGTAAGTTTTGGAAAGCATAAGCATATTTTTGCAGCTTTGTTCCATGTGTAATCACAGATGTCATTGCAATAACATATGTTGCTAAATTAGGCACCCAGTTTGCTGACTACTCTTTGCTATCCTGCTTGGAACCAACATTGGCAGTAGCATCCTGCGTATTGGGTGAAGCAAAGTAAATTGCTACTTGTGTGGGTCCCTGGTGAAACCCTCCAGTATTTTGTACTCCGTAACCCTGTTTTTGATTGTACCAATCTTAGTAGTTCACTACATTCAACATTTTAGTCCATAATAAAGACAAGGGAGGGAACTGCACAGCGTGGGTTTAGCCTGAACAATTCAGCAAGCATTGGGAGAGAATGACAGGCACAGCAGGTGTGGAGAATAAAGGAGGGGTTGAGTTTGGAGTTGTTAATGTAATTAGAAAAGTGATGACATTTTGTTAATGGCTTTATATGCTAGTTGAAATATTTTTTATTGCATTGATAACCAATGTAAGTGCAACTATACAAATCTGTATAATGGAATATTTTACAGTGAAAATTAGTAAAGAGTCTACATGTAAAATATAGAACAGCCAGGAAATCTGGTAAAAGGAATCTCAGTAGAAAAGGAAATGCAATAGTCAATGAAGAAGCTTGACATGGAGTAACCATAATAAAATGTATCTCACTTAATTTCACACATTACTAAATAATTAATAGTAGTTGTTCCTCTGGTCTGGTGTTATTATACAAAAACTGCATTGCATAGGTATATGTAAATTACATGACTTCTTTAGTTTTCAAACAATTGAGATCCACACTATAATCCCACACAGGACCACAGTATCACATATAGATCTGCTTAAATTCAGAGACAGCCCTATATTTTTATAGTATGTTACTTACCCTAGACACACTGATTTTTTCCCATAATCCACATGAAAAGATGTAACCCAGTTATGGCATGTAATTATTCCACCTATAATGATGTGTCCATCTTTAAAATATGTATTTTCAAATATATATTTATTTTTCAGAGAAAGATGACATCCAGGTGTTGGGGTCTGAACCTCAGATGAGTAGAGCATGATGCTAAGGACACACAGCCAGGTCATTTTATATGGAAACATGAAATATAATATTGAATGGCAGAAATGTAGTTTTAATTGTGTCCTCTTCCTTAAATTGCCTCATTAACAGCTGCATAATTGTAATAAAAAACAGATAACACTCAGGAAACTAAATTTGTCCAGTTACATTTACAGTCACTTTGTGTAACAAATGTTGCATATGTATTTAAATATATTTTTCAGATCATAGCACCTTTAATAGACAGAAAGGAAACATTCTTATGCATGTACATTACTATAGTTATATTAATATTGCTCATGACCAATGCTGGCACGGTTTTTATACTTGACAATTATGACTTGTATATTTTGTCAAATTAAAAAATTTAAAAAGGAAATACAGATATGTATGTTTGTATATATTGCACAAGCACAGTCATGTTCTTATATTAAGGCAGAATAGAATAATTGAAAGTAAAAAAAAAAATAAACTGACATTTTTTTTCTTCCTCTTCCTGTTAGGACAAAACTGACAATTTACTGCTTTAGTCTATGAGAGATATTGAGAGATTTTTGGCGAAGGCAAAACTCAGGGTAGAGGACGAATTCAGACTTGGGGTTTATTTTGTCAGGTAGCTCTTGTTCCAGTTTAAGCCCTTTTGAGTTTAAAGTCCTTGAAAAACTTACAGTTTTTTTAACAATTAGCTAATATAATTCCCATTTTCAGTATAGGAAATTCAATTTGTTTCATATATCAAGTAGTTTTCTCCAGGGGTTGTACTGTAAATGGCTTCAGTTCAGAGCACCAACATGGCTGACTTTTTCCCACATCCAGTTTTTATTCTATAAACTTTAGGGGAATTAAATATATCTAAGTGATACAGTCAGGGGGATGCTTTGGGGTTGATAGGCGCACATTGTCACTATAACTAGCCCTTTCACCGCTCTCATTAATGAGTTTTATTGTCCACTTCGAGAGGAGGCAGAGGTGACTGTTATAGCATGAGCTCATGGCATCACTATTTTATTCATGGCTGGGAGAGGGAAGTTCAAAGGTGCTTTGTAGTATATATATATATATTATCCTGCTGGCTTAGTTGGGCATGTTACTACCTCACATAACACCAGGGCAGGACACCTAACAAGGCTGACAGCATTACTATTCAACCCCACTGAGCTCATTGTATGGCTCACCACCATCCCCCACCATCATTCACTTCTATTCAGTTGTCACACATGCTGAGTCTGCTATTGACATTTTACACATTCCCTGCTGTAATTTGCACATTAGACATTGTATTGTACATATTGCAGGGCATCCTGCATCATCATGCTGCCCTGATGCTTACTCATTTCTAACAATATGGCCGCACATTATATGCCATATTGCAGGGTCGAGCTGCTGATCCTGGTGCATTGGCAGCACAGGGTGCTCACCAACAACAGTGAAAAACAGTAGGTATACACTGATGCTTGCCATGACATACTACATAAGCATATATTTCATCTGTGGAGATTTGTTGCAGCAGGGGTAAATGTCTTTTTCTGGCTGAAAAGCACTAAATGTGTTCTCTGTGTATTATTTGGTCTTGTTAAGTTTGGGTGTGGTCAGTGGCATCCCTTCCCATGCTGACACCCAGTGAGGGGAGGGATGCCATGCATGCGGTGAAGTCATGCGCTGCCAAAAAAGGGGTGTAGCCTTGCAGGATGGGGGCATGCCCTCAAAGGTAGGGGCATAGCTGCATGGAAGGGACGTGGCCTCGTAGCTCAATCATAGGCCGGTGGTTATCACTGGGGTGGTGGGGGCTGCTGGAGGTGCGGAGTGCCTGCTCCTTCACTGTTACAAGAGCCAAGTACTGAACTTAATGCTGCCACTGGGTGTGGTATAGATTTATAAGCTCTGGCTGCTAAGGTAAGAGTGTATCTGTGTTAGTCTATATAAGTCCAATTAAAGAAACAGTGCTTTCATTATTGCAGGGTAGTGGAGTGTCATATGAATAAATGTGTTGACTGCAAAGAAAACACAATGTAGTTCAAGTAAACCAGGGAAGTTTGTTGCTCTCCGTATTGTGAACAAACAATTAATTTGCAAGACTGTATAAACCCACTTAAAGGGGAAGTGTTTTGTTGGTGTGTTGTGCCTCTTTAGAAAGTAATAAGCAGTGGCCACTGGCAGCTAGATTATATTAGCATCCACACACTGTCTGTTGGTGTATGATAAGGTACATTAGGCCCAATTTTGCTACTTAGTCAACTCAGAGAGCAAGAGGGAGGAAATCCTCCAAGCTAGTGAGCAACAAACTGTTGCATACAGAGCTCATTTAGCTGTGACTGGGTGAATGCAGGACTGTCATGATGCAGAAGATGACCCCATCAGTCTATGTTGAGGCATTTCTGTTGTCTTTTGAAATGATGGCAACTTGGCTTAAATAGCCAATGAAGGAATGGGTGGCACAATTGGCTCCTTATTTTTTGGGTGAAGCACAGCGAGCCTATGTGGAAATGCACAAAGCTCTGATTGCAAATTATCAGCAGTTAAAAGCTGAAATTCTGGTGCAGGTAGGGGTGAAAGGGCCTGGGAAAGAACACTGTTTCTATGAATGGTAATATAGGCCAGGATCTGTAACATGTGCTCTGCTAGTCGATCTGGCAAAGTTAAACAAGAGTTATTTAGAGCCTGGACAAATACAAGATATTTCTTTGGAATCCACACAAGTATTCAAAATAATATCCAACATGAAAAAAGACCGAGGGTAAATGTAATAGGTTGCAAATTTGTTAAAAATGCGAGTTAAGCACTAAACTCACATTTTTTATTCACTGGCAAATGTAATAGGGTGCGACTATAGTAAAATCTTTACTATAACTCACAAAAAACATCTTGCATCCAGATGGTTTCCTATTTTCTAGATAGAACTCAGGCAATGTAATAGAGTGTGAATGCTTCACTCGCACATATTACTGCCTAAGAACTTGCAAAAATACAGGTCGTAGTAACACAGAACCATGCACCATGATATATGTGCATATTTCTGTTTATAAATATTTAAATAATTTTGTACTAAAAAAAAGACATGCACCCCCTCTCCAGAAGCATAACCAGCAACGGGCTCTGTACTGCCTGTCCTGATTCAAAAAATACAGGTGCCAAAATGCATAGGGGGCCACTGGGTAGTGTTGTGTAAAAATCAGAATTGAAAATATTGTTTTTAGCTGTGGTACTAAAGGTCCCTGCAAGCCTCCCCTGTATGCTGGTACTTAAAGAACCACAAGGACCAGCATGCGGGCCATTATGGGCCCACTGGTACCTGTAGTTCCACAGCCAAATAAATACTTAATAAACACAGAACACACACACCATGTCAGTAAAAGTTTATTATAACATACATGCACACTTACACTCTCAAATACTCACCTAGTATCCCTGTTGCCATCATGTCCCCTTGTCCAGTAGGAATCCACAGTGTACCTATAATGAAGAATCCATACTCACCTCTCCTATGCATATAGTTCATGTCATCTTCAGTCTATGTAGGCATCCAGGGGGTTAAAACAAAAAATGCAAAAACCCAAACCATGCTGCACAGGAGGAAAGGTATGTGTTTACACATACCTTTCTCTGCGCAAGTGACTGGCGCCCACGTGTATCCAGTCATTGCAAGAGCCTCCAGCCAATCAGCTGGCATCTCCATCAGAGCTGCCTACTGATTGGCTGAGTGTGGTCAGCCTGTCTCCACCATAAACTTCAATGGTGTGAAATCTCTATTGAAGTCTCACGGGAACCACTACATTGTATCCAATTTTGTAAAACAAGGTTACTTGAGGAGAACTAATCACACAGATTTGCATAGTTTAGTAGCCTTGAGATCAAGATTTTGCAGGCTATTACATTTGTGAGTACCAGCACCAACTGGTACCTTCCTACAATGCAAGAAAATGTGAGTTAGATTTTTACTTTAAATTGCGACCTGTTACATTTGGCCCCATTAGTCAAAAAAACAACATCATCTATTATAAATAAATCTTTTATGACACTTCGTTGGTGGTGCTCCCAAAAATTATTTGTGTAAAACACATAGACAATATTTTAGTAAGAAGCAGAAGAACAAACAAGTCTTTCTGGGGCACACTTAGATATATATGAACATATGTAAATAGAAACTGACATTAAACATTACCTTTATTATAGAAACCCCTAATATAAAACAAGAGTAAAACACTAAAGGTGCATACACACACAAAGATTTTTTGAACGATTATCGTTAAACGATATCGTTTAACAATAATCGTTTGAAAAATTTGTTCACATTCTGAGTCAAACGATGAACGATTATTGTTCATGCGCGTTCACGTTTGTAGTTTAGTCAGACTTGTCAACTCAACGATTTTCATTAAGTTAATATGCAAAAATCATTTGTAGCTCATAAAAATCGTTCATTACATTTAAATGAACATAGTAAATGAACAACTTTAGTAAACGATTTTAGTTCATTTTTTCAAGGTAGAAAATCTTTTACTAAAATCGTTCATTAACTAAATTGTTGTGTGTGTATGCACCTTTAGAGGTAAATTTACTAAGAATCATTTTTGGTCGAGTTTTGCCAATTCTAAACTCAAATTGACATGCTGAAACTAAAACACTTAAATTAACAAGAATCATGTTTTGCTGAGTGTGTTTTCCAATGGTGTATTTTATTGAGATTTTTCACCTGAGTTTGCAGTGTCTGATTGCAACAAAACACTCCCGAACAAACAGCCTCCACATATCAGTGAGATATGTGAAGGCTACTTGTGTGTTTAAGTAAAAAAAAGGGTTATTTGAAAAAAAAATTCGTAGGTTTTACCTTAATAGAGCACAACCTACCCCGGTCCTAGTTCCTAAAAATACAGGGAAAAATATGAGTAGGGTTCCTCCATATTTTAGAACCCAGCACTGGGCTGCTAAGCATGTCCAGGTTTTAAAAAGTTGGGGAAAAACATTGCGTAGGGGTCCCCTTATTTTGAAAACCAGCACTGAGCTCAATTCCTGCCAGGGTATAATGCCGCACCCAGGGAAACCTTTCACCAGGTTATCTCGACCAAAGCATTATCACCCCAAGCCAGTCACCCCAAGCCAAGGCTCTTAGGGGAGGTGGGGACTCCCCCCAATAAAGGGGTCCACCCTTTAATGTGCACCACAGGCATACACTGAAGCCTGGGGCTCCTCCCCAAACCCCTGGGCTGTGGGTGCAAGGGTAATAGTTTAGCAAATAGTATTAAAGTATTGTTTTTTTAAAGTGGAATTACTATGCCAGAAGGTGGCCGGCACCCATACCCCAGCTGTAAAAAAATTGTTAAAAAACCACAAGACACACACTGTAGATTGTACAATTTATTACATACCTACCACACTCACACATACTTACCTGCTGCTAGCTGTTTGGATGTAGAATTCCAATGGGATGCCTGTAAAAAAAAGCTATACTCACCTACCTCTTGGCATAGATTTGGTCCTCTTCTCCATGAAGCATCCAATGGTTCTTGGCAAAATAAAAAAACAAGTGACCAATTCCACCTCAGACAAGTATAGGTATATGTGTTATCACATATATTTATACCATGTGGAATGATAGATGTTACTCTTCTTAAACTCTCATGGTCTGCAAGCCAATCAGAGGCCACTCTCCATATACCAGCTACTGATTGGCTGTGACTAATGTGCCTGTCATTCTTCATGTAATCAAAGTGACTATTCCTTACATTGAGTGTTGTAAGTTTCATCACTGGAACATTTGCGATGTATCCTTAGAAATACCCCTTTCGGCATATTTTTGATAGTTTGGGGGAAGTCTAAGCTGCTGTAGGGTAGCAGTCTGTTGATTAACATCTCTTTCCTAAAAAAAATAATATTATTTGCATTATTCGCCCCCCTGTAGATCCTAAGATCTAAGAATGAGATGCTGGTTCTGCTGCTTTTATATGTCAATCCCCAATTAAGTAGGTTATTATTGAGAGAATTAACAAAGTTGTCTAATTCATCCTGTGTTCCATCCCAAATTAACATGATGTCATCAATGTAATCACATGTTGCATATGCTCATCCTCTCAGAAAATAACTTCTTGCTCCCACCATCCCCGGAAGAATTTTGCAGAAATAGGGGCAGAGGCTGCCCCATCACTTTACCTCTCTCCTGGATGTGGAAGTGTTTGTTGAAGATGAAATAGTTGTGATGCAAGACAAAATGCTAAAGTTGTTAAAGAAATTCTTGGAATGCATCTATCCTTTCAATGGTTAGAAAGTATTTAACCACTTTAATTCACAAGTCATGTATGATGGATGTATAAAGGGATTCAACATCTAAACTTACAAGAACATATATTTCTTATAGGAATACATAATATACTTTGCACAGTACATATGTTGTGTCTTTCACATAAGAGGGCAGACTTAGAACATGGTGCCTTAAATGCACATCTAAAAAGCAACTTGCTTTATGTAATAGTCCAAAAATTTTCAGATATTATAGGTCTCATAGGGGGTTCAACAGATATTTATGAAACTTGGGTAATGTCACAAGCCGCTGCACTGCCAATGCTGTGCGGGGTGAATGATGGGCAAGCATTCGCTGAAGTCCCCTCCTTCCTCCTGTTAGGATCTGTGGTTGCAGCATTTTGTTTGCAGTCCTAGTCTTGATTGCTGCTAATGCTCTACACTAATTACTGCCTTTCTGTGTGCAGTGTCAGGTGCATGCTGATTGATTCTTCTGTCTGTGCACAGCCCAGGTGCTCACTAGTCTCTCATTAGGGAGTCTTGCTCTGGTTGGGCCCTGCTTTTGTTAAATTCCAGCCAGCCCTTCACTCCATGCCGTTGGTAGAGTTGTTCCAGTCTCCTGTTTGTTCAGTCGAGTATCTGTGTCCAGTTTAAGTATTATTTACTGCTGTTTGTTCCATCCAGGTGGCACAGTCTGCATTCCATCTGCTGCATGCTTCTCAAGACATCTAAGCAGCACAGTGTGTATCTCTGCCCTCAGCAGGATGTGTCATCCCAGCAGTACAGAGTACACCTCCATCCCGGTGCATGCCAGAGTCCGATGGCTAGTATCAACCCAGCGACACTGGTCGAGTCTCAGCATCTCAAGTGTGCAATCCAGAGCACCCATGTCAGTGTCAACTCAGCAACATTGGTAGCATATCAGCATCCCAAGTGCGCAATCCAGTGCACCGACGCCAGTGTGAACTCGGCGACATTGGTAGCATCTCAGCACCCCAAGTGCGCAATTCAGTGCACCGACGCCAGTGTCAACTCAGCTACATTAGTAGCATCTTAGCACCTTGTTCATATTTTCTCTAAAGAGACTCACTAGCCCTCAAGGCTGCCTCCACAGCCCAAAGACTGCATCACATCTTCGGCCACAACAAACCACAGCATTCCAGCCCTCAAAGCTGCCTCCACAGCCCAAAGGCTGCATCTAATCTTCAGCCATCAGGCCACAACTAACCACAGCATTCCAGCCCTCAAGGCTGCCGTCACAGCCCAAAGGCTGCATCACATCTTCAGCCATCAGTCTACCACTACCACAGCATTCCAGCCCTTAAGGATGCCTCAACATCCCAATGGCTACACACACATCCTCGGCCATCAGGCCACAACTAATCAACTAATCAATTCAGCCCTCAAGGCTGCTGCATGGCCAAATCCAGCCAAGGTATACCAGCCCTCAAGGCTGTTGCAGGACTATTCCCTACTATCATGCCCACGCCTTATCAGGTAATTAATAGTATGTTATGGTTCTAAGAAAAGGTGTCTGTAGAAACTTATACTCTTTTTTGGTGATGGCCGTATTAATGGTCCAGAAATATAGATCTTTAAAATTAGTGGTCAAAAAATGTAGTATGGTAGCATGATGTGTCACTTAGTTGTCTATTAACATCTTTTATATAAATGTCTAATGGTCAAATTACTATCTTCTCATCTTTATCAGATGGTTTAATTAGAAAGTCAATAAGATCACTGATGTGCTAATAAAATGTAGAAGAAGTACAAAGGACCTCAGTCACAGCCACTCTCAAAAAGCGAGCGCTCGCTCTGAATGAGGGCGCCCGCTTTTCTTTTGAAAAGCTTTAGAGAGTGACTAGGTGATGGTGGCGATGGTTGAGACCATCGCGACCATCGGGGCTTGTGACGAGACCCTTGGGGTAGGGTCTCATCTGCTGCAAGCTTCAAGTAGCTTCCTGCTCTAATGGCAGGCATTCCATCAGGATTGCCTCCATTTGTCTGGCCACCCCTCCACCCAGTGGCGGATTTACCGCTAGGCAACAAAGGTAGGCGCTTAGGGCCCGGCAGGTCCAGGGGGTCCCACCAACAGGGCTTTTATATAGAGGGCATTTCTGAACGCTGCGCTGGCAGTGTATGGAGTCCCCCTGGCAGGCTGTCAGCACAGCTGCTGGGTGCCTGCTCCACCGAACGCCTGTGTCCTGAGTCCTGCAGTGTGTAGAGCGTGTGACATCATGATGCACGTGTGTATGATGTCACATGCATGGAGAGAGGAGTGGGGATGGCAGTGACAGACCTCTTTGCGGGAAGGACATCAGGCACAGGGTGGAGCTGAGGGAAGGGCCAAAAACCATGCGGGACTCTGAGTGGTGAAGCGGGACCACGGGAGATGATGTGGCTGCGTTGAGACCACTGGTGACGATGCTGCAGCAGCAGGACCCCAGGAGTGGATGCGACCAGCACCAGTGATGGCTCTCCGGCAGGCTTACAGCAAGAGGCCAGGACATGCCCAAAGAAGAAAGAAGAGGCTGAGTTTAGTGCTCCTGGCATAGTTGCTGCCTGCTCCTGCCAGTGCTTTTATTGTCATTTTAATTTTGTATATGCCCTCATACCAGGAGTGGCAGGTAAGTGTTATTTTAAGTACAATTTGACCCATCATCTGCCTGCTGTAATGGAAGAAAGGGCAAGGTGGGTGAGCTTGTGGCACACACTGACTACGATATTTTATATGAGAGCAGACAGGCCCCCATCTCCTATACATACACAATACTCTAATAGTATTGTGTATGTATAGGAGATGGGGGCCTGTCTGCTACAATCAGGAAGGGGCGGGGGCACTGATGTATAATACAGTCACACTAATGGGTGTACTCAAGGGTATTATAAGGGATGTGGGACCTGCTAAGCTGCTACTATCAGTGAGAGGGTGGGGGGGGTAACTGATATATAATGCAGGTACACTAATAGTTGTAACAATAAGTATTATTTCAGTGTCTTCCCCTCATTGATTGTAGCTGCCTAACAGGTCCCACATCCATTATAAATAATACCCATTATATTACACTCATTAGTGTGACTGCATTATATCAGTGTCGCCATGTCCCCACTCCACACTGCTTAATGCCCCATAAGGTCTAAATCTGCCTCTGCCTCCACCCCACCTACAAAATGGGGTGAGCTGTAGATCAACATCGACAGCCACCCCTTTTGTAGTGAGCCCCGGAGTGAGTGCATTTGTCACTCGCTCTGGGGCTTGCGCACATGCAGTGCAAGCGCTGCATGTGCACAGGTCCTCACCATTGAATGTGGTCCAAAGAGCAAGGTGTAGCTTAAATGGGAACAGATGCCTTATGGAAAATGTACACTGTATAGGGGGAGAAGTAAATTGAGGTGTGATTTAGGAGAGAGCTGGTATGCTCATGGAAATGTGCATTACACAAAACAGAGCGAGAGGGAGAAAAAGAGCAGGAGGCTCTCAAGGCATTCACAAAAGTTTTTGTTGTAAAAATATACGTAATATTACTGTGCAGGCTCAAGAGCTGAGAGACCTTAGTCTCTGAACTGTATACAAGATATATTTTCTCCAGTCCACACCAGTATTCAAAATAGTATTCAACATGAAAAAAGTAATTAGTCAAAAAACCAACATTGTAGTCTATTATAGATAAATCTTTTATGACACTTGGTTGTTGTGTGAAACACATATACATTATTTTGCTAAGAAGCAGAAGAACAAAGAAGTGTTTCTAGGGCAATCTTAGATAAATATGAATATATGTAAAAATAAACAGACCTAAAATAACCTTTATAATAGAAAACCCTAATATAAAACAAGATTGAAACACTAAGTATTCTCTTGGATGAAAAAACAATAAAAAGAAGTGAATTCCATATTCTGCCCCCCCAATCTCCTATCATCATGTTTTTCACTCCTTCTGTCCAGTTTTTAATGTGTGGCAGCTCCAAATATCTTGCCATCATTGCTGCTCCTCCATGTCCTGTTATTGTGGCCCTGCACCTCCCATATCCCATTATCAAATGGTCTAATCTCTCATATAATTTTCTCACTGCCTTCATCAAGTCTCACTGCCCTGCCCTGCATCCCCATTTCCAGTCTTCACTGCACTATACCTTATAAAATTAAAGAAAAGTTGATGTCAGAGGGTGGTGTATGTGGGAAAATAAGTTATATAGAGGGTGTCATAATAGAATGACAAAAGTGGGCTGAGGGAGGCTTCTCAAATTTATTTATACAGTTTATAGGATAAATATATTGTCTTTAAAACAACTGTGAAATTCCATAAACCATAATTCAATTGTTTCCTATGTCCCTTTAAGGCTTCTTACACATTTAAAATTTGATAAAACTACCAAATATCTATCACTCAACTAAAACCAAACACAGTTCAATTCCAATCATTAAGGCTGATGCCTTAATGGACATGTTCCCTGTGCATAACAGATATGGTATGCCATCACACCGTGTGGTTAACTGTAAATTCAGCCCACTCACAGAGTATGGACCTTATTCAGAACCGCTCGCTCTGACAGAGTGCTTGCTCTGAATCAGGGCCGGGCTTTTTTTTTTTTTGGATCAGCCTCTTGGCCGCTCGCATAGCTGTGGGTGACCGCCCACAGCTATTGCGAGTGGCCATGATGATGGTCTTGATGGTCAAGACCATCGGGCTTGCGACGAGACCCTTGTGGTAGGGTCTCGTGGCCGCAAGCCCCAGAGAAATTTCGGCTCTAACAGAGACGGAATCTCTCCACTGACATCACTCGTGATGTCAGTGGGGCTGCCCCAAATGGCAGGCGTTCTCATGGGAATGCCTCCATTTGGGCAGCCACCCCCTGACCCACCTACCAAAGGGGGTGAGCTGTCACTCAACATCAACAACTTGCCCCCTTTGGTGCGAGACCTGGAGCGACGGATTGCCCGTTGCTAGCCAGGTCTCGCGCATGCGCACGACGGAGCCGGCTCCATCGTGCGCATGCACTGTGGGCCACCATCGACCCGGTTGCGAGCGCTCAGCACTTGCGACCGGGTCTGAATCAGGCCCTATGTTTGCTGTCACTCATAAAATGCAGGAGCTACTAATTCACAGATTTGTGTGCTCACTGCAATACACACATGCAATCTAATCAACTAATATTTGAGAAGACTCATCCCACTCAGGGCCTGATTCAGAGCCGCTCATAAGCGGCCGCTCATTCGCTTTGAGCGATGTTCGCACAACTGCGCATGCGTATGGGTCATAATGCGTATGCGCTAACCAGTCATTGCGTTCGGAAATCGTGCACTCGCAAAACAATGAGGGGCTGCTAATTTGATTGAAAGAATGTTCCGTTTGTGGGTGGTAACAGGGGAAGGTGTTTGAAAACGGGGGAGTGGAGATCCGAACGCAGGTGTGCCTAACAGTCAAAAGGGCATTTAATGGGAGTGCATAATTAGTAAAGGAGCATCATTGACCACGTCACTTGGTTGCTTTTTAGCCTGAACTGCTCGCAGTATTAGGGGAAAGAAAATCCTACCACAAGCACTGCGAGCAGTTCAGATGCCTTTCGATGTTCCCGATTAATCTAATAAATACCGGAGATGATGTGTGATGCGAACGGCAAAGGGGCATCTTTACAAAATAGCGAGCGCATTTTTTGTTTGCTCACTCAGACATAGAGGCGTCAACAAACCGCAAAGAGCAAGCGCTCAATTTAAATAGCCGGCCCCTTTTTTGTTACGACCGTCCGCAAATAGCGTCCGGCTCTGAATCAGGCCCTCAGTGCCCACAAGCATCCCATTTGGTCATCACATCAATCCCACTGGACCACAGTATTTTGCTCTCTCTATACATCCATCTTATGCAATATACACATTTGGCTTCCACAAACATCTTGCTTAATCGCTAAAACCATCATAATCTGTCTAATGTCTATGCATCTACAGTTTCTTCCCCTATATGCTTCCATGCTCCTATCTTCACCATTCCCTACTGCTGCATGTTTTCCCATCTGTGCAAGTCTATATTATCTAATTCGTACCCATCTGTATTTCCCCATCTTTGATCCCATGTCTTTCCTCATCATTGCAACTCTGTTTCCATCCATCCATGCTTCTCTCTCCCCACCTGTGCTTCTGTCTCCCTCTTCCATATGAGCAGCTCTGTTTTCCCATCATCCATGTTGCTCTGTCCCCCCATCCATGCTATTCTCTCTTCCCACCATCCTTGCCACTCTGTCTTCCCCATTTGTGCCACTCTGTCTTCCCCTCATCTGCTTCACTCTGTCCCCCATCTGTGCCACTCTGTTTTCCACCCATCTGTGCTACTGTCTTCCACCCATATGTGCCATGTTGTCATAATTCCATCCATGCTGTGTAGTCTATGCCCTATCCACTGCCTTCTGTCCCATCTTATCCACAACCCTCTGTCTCAACCTCCTTATCCACACTATTTTACCTCATCTGTGGAGCTCTATCTTCTGCTCAGACAATCAGTTGCACAGACGGCATGTGTGTTTTCAAATGAGCACACAAATCTGTGAATTTGCAGCTCCACCATTTTGTAAGTGACAGCAATCTCACTCCGTGAGAGTTGTCATACCATATCTGTTTTACACAAAGAACATGTCTATTAAGGTGTCAGCCTTAATGACATGAATTTAATAGTTTTTTTGAGGTTGAGTGGCAAAAATCCAGTAGGTTTTGTGAAATTTCAAATCATGTCTAAGTAGCAATAATTGAACATGTGAAATCATAAGGATTTTTGCTTATGGAATTTCATTGCTTTTTTAATTTATTAACCATCAGTGATGGGAGCAGCAAATCGCCCCCCCCCAAAAAAAAACACAACCATCCCCAGGCTATTCACAGCAAGTACTGGTTGTCAAAATACAGGGGACAAAAGACATAGGGGTCCCCTTTATTTAGTAGAACCAGCACTAGGCTCAGCTGAGCTGCTCCTGGTTTTGCAAATACAGGGGATTAAAAATGTAAGGGTCCCCTGTATTATCCATAACCAGCACTGGACCCTTTGCAGTGGGGAGAAATGTCACAGGAACCCTTTCACAGGGTCCTCCAGCCAAAGGATTACCTCTGACTGCTAGTAAGCCAAGGTTGGGGACCACTGGGGAGCTGATGACCCCCCCAATTAAATGGATCTCCCATTCCAGGGCACCTCGGGCCTAGGCTTATAGCCCAGGGCTATTTCTGCCAACCTTGGAGCGGTGGGTGCTGGGTTGATAGTGTATAGTGTAGAGCAAAGAAATATGAAATAATATTGTCTTTTGCAGGAGTACTACATGCCCCAGCAAACCTCATCTGCATGCTTGTACTCGGAGAGAACAACAAGTACTAGCATGTGTGGTATTATGGGCCCACTGGTACCTGTGGTTCACCTGTAAAATAAATATTTAAAAAGACAAAACACACACATAAAACATACATGCACACTCACACTCACTATCACACATACTCACCTAGGGGTGGCACAAAGTTACTGGCATCTGTGATAGGCAGCATACCTGAGCTCAGGGTTAGGTTTAATATGATAGGAGGACATGGTACTGACAAATAACTTATATATAAGGTTAGTACTGGTTAGGGAGACCTCAAGCACTCGGGACCTGATTCAGACCCAGACACTAAGATGCGTTTGCCCGCTATGGGCGATTGTCGCCCGTCTGCGAATGCATATGCATCTAAGTATGCATGCACGAACCAGTCATTGCATCCGGGAATCGTGCTCTCATAGTACACTGACAGTACACTACTTTGAGTGACAGATAGTACAGTTTGTGGGTGGTGAGAGGGGAAGGTAATTGTGAACGGGGGAGTGGATGTGCGAATGCAGGTGTGTCTGAGTGTCAAAATGGAGTTTAATAGGTGTGCATATTTAGCAAATTAACATCATTGTACATGTCACTTGGTTGTATTTTAGCCTGAACTGATCACAGTGCTTGCAGTGCGGTAGGGTCTACCTCAAGTGCTGCTTGCAGCTCCAATGGCACTTGATGCTCCTGATTAATCACACATTTCCAGGAGGTGACGTGTGCTAAGAGAGAAAGGTGGGCGTCTTTATACTCCAGTGTGCATTCTCTCTGCTGTCGCTCTCTAAGGCAGACGGCATCCTTAAGCCGGACAGTGTGATTGCAGGATTTGCATACCCGGCCCATTTTGGATGCAAGCGAGGCGCAACTTAGCATCTGGGTCTGAATCAGCTCCTCTGGCCGGTATGAGTAGTGGTACCCCATACTGTTAATAGGGAATAATAATGGTGGAGTGTTGAGCAGAAGGTAAACCGGTGGCAAGCAAAAATCAGGAGTAAGGGGACATGGGGGGCACTATGTAGCTGGGAAAGGAGAGTGGCCCAATTTGGCTAAGGATGGTGTGTGTCATACAGTGAAAGGGGCAAAACACATGCAAGGGGGCACAGTTAGAGCAGTGTGACCAGTCTCAGGATGGGGTACATAGTGAGGAGCACAGCAAAGGAGTGTGTTATTGATCTATCTGGGTCAGATGAGGCTGAGGGCTGGGCAAACAGGTGGCTGACAGCCCAGTCAAGAGCGTATCTATAATGGGTGCAGTTTGTGCAGTTCAAATAGGCTCCCATGTCCAAGGGGGGCCCGCACCATATAGCCTGCACCCATGTTATCTAAAACTTACCTCTCTGAGGTCCTGCGTTAGGTGTCTCAGCACTGTTCTAAAAGTTTTGTGCATGCTCAGTGAGGAAATCGCCAGTAAAATGGCAGCTGCCCCACTTCCCTGGTGATCTGCACATGTGCATTTGACTCTGGGCACACTCTATTGCCCATAATCTACTGATGCTGTGGTGACCAGCCAGCCACATCAGTCTGTGGCCAGCTGCCAGGGAGAGAGGTGGGGGCCCCAGACAGGGAATGCACATGGTCCCCCTCCTCTCTTAAGATGCCCCTGGGACAAGTGGGTGATAGGAAGGGTGGGGTAGTGACAGGGGCGCAGTGTGTATAATATAATGGTGTTCGCTTACCATCCACCATCTTCTTCTTGAACAGGGAGGCCAAGTATGCTGCTGCTGCCCACATCACTCTATTTCCTTATTCACATTGCAACTAAGAACAGGTTAAACTGCTGCTCCAACCACATGACCTGCCTTGCCCCTCTAATGACATCACTTGAGTGTGCAAACCCCCTCCTCCATTACTACATAGACAATAACATGACTGTCAGTCTGTCATCATTTCAGAGTCTCAGACCAGTCACACAACATTGTACACTGCATTCACTCACCCCATAATGTACAGTGCTGAGTGCCGCCCACATAGCAATAAACTGGTCTGCTACACCCCTATGTGTAACACACTGCTGTACTTGGTGTGATATGGTTTCCTACACCAATAGCTTGAATACCCCTCACCTGTATTTATTCAATGTATTACACACTGATGCCCTCTGTGTGATCTGCATCTCATACACCCTTAGCTCATATTCCCCTCACTTGTATTTATTCTGTGCATTTTGAATACTGTGGCCACCAGCTGAGTATATGAGTATAAAAGGCATCCATGTTTGTGCACCCAAGTGATGCAATTATACACCCTAAGCAGGAAGCCACCCCCGGAGTATACACAGCAAGTTGACCTACCCGATCTTTAAAAAAAAGAGTATATTTTGGCCAATTTTTAAAATCTGTAACTTTATCAATTACCTGAACCCCAAAAGACAATACACAGGAAAAAGAGTAACCTAACAAAACAAACCCCAAGTCCTAATTTGTCCTCTGCCTTGAGTTATGCCTTCCCAAATATCTCCCATAGACTAAAGCAGAAAAGTATAATATTGACCAAAAAGCAGGAGAAAAAAACACAAACGGTTTAAAATCTAGAATACTCCCAATTACTCGTTTTTAATTTTTTTGCCCTGAATTTTGGCAGAACTGCCAAATTTCAGCTTAGTACATCCAATATGGTTTTAAGATGTAGCCCTTCAAACACCATACCCCCATATCAGAAATTCCTTTAGGGCAAATTCAGTTTATTCGATTCAGCCTTTATATAAGCTCACAGCCAGCCAGCACCAGCTGTTTATGTCCACCCTCCCAGCCAGCCCCAGCAGCCCCTCTTCTAAGACCCCCCCTCACAGTGGCATATCTATAATGGATGCAGTGTGTGTGGGGCACACAGGCCCCCGGATCCAGGGGGGCCTGCACCGCACACACTGCACCCATATTATTTTAAACTTACCTATCCGTGGTCCGGCGGTGGGTTTCAGCGTTGCTGAGACCACCGGAAAATGGCCGCTGTGGCCATTTTTCCATTGTTCTGCGCATGCACAGTAGACTCCGGGTACACTTTAGTGCCCAGAGTTTACATTGCATGCACAGAATGCTGGTAAATGGCTGCCATGCCCATTTTCTTGGCGTTCTGCGCATGCGCAGTAGACTCCAAGCACACTCTAGTGCCTGGAGTCTACTAACGCTCCGGTGGCTGGCCAGCCACATCAGTCAGCTGCCGGCCACTGCGGAGAGAGGAGGGGGCCCTGCACAGGGATTGCACATGTGCCCCCTCCTCTGTTAAGATGCCCTTGCCCCCTCCCCAGCGAGTCCCACCAGCCACCCTTCTGTGTTTCCACTCCCCAGCCCGCACTAGCCTTTTATGTCCCTACTATGTAGAAGCCATTTTTTTAAGTCCCCAGTCCCAGCCAGCCCCAGCAGCCACACTTCTATGTCGTTACTCCCCAACCAGCACCAGCTTTTATGTCTCCACTCCCCAGACAGCCCCAACAGCTGCCCTTCTATGTTCCCACTCCCCAGCCAGCCCCAGCAGCCATCCTTCTATGGCCATATGTTATGAATCTCTGGAAAGATTCACATTGGAACCATGACCAGGAATATGAAGCTGAATTCAGTATAGTGAGTTGATTGATTATGGATCTTAGGTGAGTGAATTGATTAATAGTCAATTGATAAGGAATTATGAGGATTAGATGGCTCTTGACTGAAATTGGCCTTGAGAGCTGGTATGTACTTGGCAAGTTGTAGCCTTGAGGACTGATACATATTTGGCAGGTTGCAGCCTTAAGGACTAATAACACTTTGCGGGTTGCAGCCTTAAGGGGTTGGTATGTACTTGGCTGGTTGCAGCCTTGAGAGCAGGTATGCATTTGGCTGGTTGCAACATTGAGGGCTTGTATGTATTTGGCTGGTTGCAGCCTTGATAGCTGGAATGCATTTGGCTAGTTTCAGCCTTGAGAGCTGGTTTGCACTTTGCTTGTTGCAGCCTTGAGAGCTGCTATGCACTGAGCTATATCAGAAACGGATGTAAATGTTAATTGCTTGCTTGTTTTTAAAAGACAATGAAACTAAGGAGTTGTAAATGGCATATAGTGCACATAAGCACTGAATTGCAGTGCAGACAGCTGGGTGTTATTTAGTTGATTGGCCACACAGACATAGAGGAGCTGGTGAAACTGCTGAACTAAATAAACAAAAAAAAAGATTACACAGTACTTAAGTGTGGCTGACATTGCTATAATGTACTTGCAGGGAGTCTACACAGATGTTGAGGTGTGGCAGGCACTGCTATGATGTGACTTGCAGTTAATCCTCACAAATGCTGGGAAGTGGCAGCCACTGCTTAGATGTAACTTGCAGGGAGTACAAAGACGCTGGATATGAGGAGCTGGTACACACAGGAGGATGAACTTCTCACTAGAACCGTAAGCCACAAATAGAAAAAAGTAGGAGATCCAATCAGTACAGAGAGGCAGAGAAAGTACAGTCAGGTAGGAAGACCTCATGGAGCAGAAGCCCGGCATTATTGTCTCCTATCAACAGGCCTAAGAAAACCACCAGGAGCACCTTTGTCAGACAAGATGCAGTGGTGGCTTGTGATACCAAACACCCCAGCCAGCAACAGCCTTTTATGTCCATAATCCTAAGCTTGTCCAAGCAGACTCTCTTCAAAGTACCCACTCCACAGCCTGCTTCAGCCTTTTATGCCTCCACTTCCCAGAGAGCCTCCCCTATATGTCCTCACTCCCCAACCGGCCCAACAGCCCCCTTCTATATCACCACTTCCCAACTAGCCCCAACAGCTACCGTACTATGTATCCTCTTACCAGCCAGCAACATCCTTTTATGACCCCACTCCCCAGGCAGTCCCAGCAGTGCCCCTGACTATGTCCCCACTCCCTAGCCAGCCCCAGAAGCTGCCTTCTACAGTATGTACCCACTCCCCAGCCAGCCCCAGCAGCCATCTTTCTAAATCCCCACTCTTCAGCCAGCACCAGCAGCACACCTCCTTTGTCTCAACACCCCAGCCAGCCAAATCAGCTGCCCTTCTATGTCCACACTCCCCAGAAAACAACAACCTTTGATGTCCCCACTCCCCAGCCAGTCCACTTTCTATTTATCCACTCCCCAGCAAGCAAACTTTATATGTCCCCACTCCCCAGCCAGCCCCAGCAGCCACCATTCTATGTCCAAACTTCTTGTCCTGCAACAGCCTTTATATCCCCACTCCCCAGCCAGCCCCCATTTCATGTTCTCACTCCCCAGCCAGCCACAGCATTCCCCCTTCTATTTTTACACATCCCAGCCAGCAGCAGGCTTTTATGTCCCAACTCCCCAGAAAACCTCCTTTCTATGTCCCCACTCCCCAGCCAGCACCAGCAATCACCCTTCTATGTCCAAACTCCCCATCCAGCAACAGCCTTTTATGTTCCCACTCACCAGCCAGCCCCAGCCTTTTTTGTCCCCACTCCCCAAACAGCCACAACAGCCACCCTACTATGTTTCCACTCACCAGCCAGCAATAGCCTTTACTGACCAAACTCCCAAGGCAGTCCCAGCAGCCCCCTTTACTATGTCCCCACTCCCTAGCCAGACCCTGCAGCTGCCTTCTACAGTATGTCCCCACTTCTATGTTCCAACTCCACTTCTATATTCCCACTCCCCAGCCAGCCCCAGCAGCTGCCCTTCTATTTTTCCACATCCCATCCAGCTTTTGTCCCAACTCCCCAGAAAGCCGCCTCTCTATAACCCCACTCACCAGCATTACCCAACAGCCACCCTTCTATGTCCAAACTCCCCATCCAGTCACAGCAGACATCCCTTATATGTCTGCACTAAACAGCCTGCACCAGCCTTTTATGTCCGCACTCCCCAGACAGTATAATTTTTTTGTCCCCATCCTCCAGCCAGCCCTAACAGCTGCCCTTCGATGTCCCTACTCCCAGCCAGAACCAGCAGCCCCCATCTTTTTCCCAACTCCCCAGCCAGCCACAGCAGCAGCCTTCTACAGTGTATCACCACTCCCCAGCCAACTCCACTTTAATGTCCCCACTCCCAAGCTAGCCCTTTTTCTATGACCCACTCCCCAGCCAGTGCCATAAGCAGCCCTTCTATGACCCAACTCCCCAGCCAAACCCTGCAGCCATCTTGCTAAGTCCCCACTCACCAGCCAGCCCCAGCCATTTATGTCCCCACTCCCCAACCAGCACCAACAGCCGCCCTACTATGTTTCCACTTA
The DNA here is from genome assembly GCA_031769625.1 of Taudactylus pleione. Classification (NCBI taxonomy): domain Eukaryota; kingdom Metazoa; phylum Chordata; class Amphibia; order Anura; family Myobatrachidae; genus Taudactylus; species Taudactylus pleione. Next base: position 2,442,769 of record JAUIMM010000626.1, on the reverse strand, counting down.
GCAGCCAGCAATAGACTTTAATGACCCCACACCCCAGGCAGTCCCAGCAGCACCCCTTACTATATCCCCTCTCCCTAGCCAGCCCCAGCAGCTGCCTTCTACAGTATGTCCCCACTTCTATGTTCCAACTCTCCAGCCAGCACCAGCAGCCACCTTATTTGTCTCCACTCCCCAGCCAGCCAAATAAGCTGCCTTTCTATGTCAACACTCCCCAGCAAACACCAGCCTTTTATGTCCCCACTCCCCAGCCAGCCACCTTTCTATGTCCCCACTCCGCCGGCAGCCCCAGCAGCCACTGTTCTATGTCCACACTCCCCATCCTGCAACAGCCTTTTATGTCCCCACCCCCCAGCCAGCCCCATGTTGATGTCCACACTCCCCAACCAGCCACAGCAGTCCCACTTCTATATTCCCACTCCCCAGCCAGCCCCAGCAACCCCCCTTCTTTGCCCCACTCCCCAGCCAGGACCAACCTTTTGTCACCTCTCCCCACCCAGCACCAGCAGCCACCCTTCTATGTCCAAACTCCCCAGCTGCAACAGCCTTTTATGCTCCCACTAAACAGCCATCTTAAGCACTCCACTTCTATGTTCCCACTCCCCAGCCAGCACCATGCTTTTATGCCCCCCACTCCCCAGCCAGCCCCCTTTCTATATCCCCCCTCCCCAGAGAGCCACAGCAGCTGCTGTTCTATGTCTAAACTCCCCAGCCAGAAAAAGCCTTTTATGTTCCCACTCCACAGCCAGCCCAAACAGCCACCCTTCTATGTTTAAACTCCCCAGCCAACAACAGCCGTTTATGTCCCTTTTCCCCAGCTTTTGTGACCCCACTCCCCAGCCAGCCCCAGCAGCTGCCCTTCTATTTTTCCACATCCCAGCCAGCTCCAGGCTTTTGTCCCAACTCCCGAGAAAGCCGCCTCTCTATAACCCCACTCCCCAGCATTACCCAACAGCCACCCTTCTATGTCCAAACTCCCCATCCAGCAACAGCCATTTATGTCCCTATTCCCCAGCTTTTGTGACCCCACTCCCCAGCCTGTCTCAGCAGTACCCCTTCTATATTCCTTCTCCCCAGCCAGACCCAGCAGCTGCCCTTCTATGTCCGCACTCCCCAACCAGCACTTGCAGCCCTACTTCTAGGTCCCTAATACCCAGCCAGACACAGCAGCTGCCCTTATTTGTCCAAACTCCCCAGCCAGTCAAAGCATTTTATTCCCCAACTCCCCAGCCTACCCCAGCAGTCACCATTCTTTGTCCCAACTAAATAACCTGCAACAGCCTCCTATGTCCCGACTCACCAGCCAGCCCCCTTCTTTGTTCCCCCACCTTAAGCTGTTGCTGCTCATGCAGATCCTCTGTCCTCTTTTTAGCTGCATGGTGTGACATCAGGATGTCAATCATGCCGGTTCACAAAAAAAAAACTTGATTGCATGGCTTCTTCAAGAGTGTGCATTGTCTATAACAGGCCTAGTGAGGGCTGACAGAAGCATTCTCATCCTTGTTTTGACCATGCAGCTGTAATAAAAGTAAAATAAAAAACTTCCCAATTGACAGGGGGTTGGATAAAATGCAGCCATCTTAGTGCACCCAAATGAAGCCACTATAAACCCCCTGCTACATGCACCTACAGAGCATGTGCACAGACAGTGTAATGGTTAGCATTACTGCCTCACAGCATTGAGGTCATGAGTTCGATTCCCACCATGGCCCTACCTGTGTGGAGTTTTTATATTCTCCCTGTGCTTGCATGGGTTTTCTCCGGGTACTCCGGTTTCCTCCCACACTCGAAAAATATACTGGTAGGTTATTTGGCTCCCAACACAAATTAACCCTAATTTGTATTTGTGTGCATGTACATGTGGTAGGGAATATGTGGTAAACTCCTCTATGGCAGGGACTGATGTGAATTTCCAAATATTCTCTGTAAAGTGCTGTGGAATGTGTGTGCGCTATATAAATAACTGGTAATAATAAAGTTAAAGCACCTTGTCTCTATAATGGGGAATTTCTGGGCTAATAGTTTAAAACCTATTACTTTCTAAATTACCTGAACCCCAAAAACACCTACTATACACTGGAACAAGAGATACCTAACTAAACAAACCCCAAGTCCTAATTCACCCTCTGCCCTGAGTTATGCCTTTCCAAACCCCCCCCCATAGTCCAAAGCAGAAAACTGGTCCTAACTGAAAGAGGCAGAAAAAAATGGCTGTTTAAAATTTAGATTAGTCCCAAATACTCATTTATTTACTTTTTTTGCCCTGAAATTTTGCATGCAGCGCCCAGAAAAAGTTCTACCCTTACATTCCAAATTTCAGCTCAGTACATTTAATAGCTTTTGAGATGTAGCCCCTCAAACATCGTGCACCATCTCAGAGAATTCCGTTTAATCGATTCAGCCTTAATATTAGGGCAAAAGTGCCCTTATATTAAGGCTGAATCGAAAAAAAAGTAATTCTCCATAGAGAATTCTGGAGGGGGGCATGATGTTTAAGGAGCTAAACCTAAAAAGTTATAAGAAATACAGAGCTGAAATTTTGCAAGGATAGGTAGAACTGTCGATTGGTGCTGCGTCCCAAATTTCAGGGCAAAACTATAAAAAATTAGGATTAGGGAACAATCTAAAATTCCAACTGTCAGTTTTTTCTGACACTCTCAGTTGGAACCAATTTTCTGCTGTTCTATATGGGGATTTTTGTGAAGGCAAGGGTAGGTGGCAAATTTAGACTTGGGTTCTGTTTTGTTAGGTAGCTATTGTTCCAGGGTAGGGCTTTTTGTGGTTCAGATAATTGAGAAAGTTACAGTTTTAAAACTATTACCTCACACTTGCACCATTACAGAGATAGGAAGCTTCAATTCATTGTGCAGCCTCAAACGGTGCTTTCAGCAGGTGTACTCACTGTGTCTTCACTTGAGTGCATGAAGATGGCTGGCCAGTGCAGGCAGTAGTGGTGGTTGTACCAGGAGAAAGTAGTGGCAGTTAGCTACAGCCAGGATTGGGGTTAGGGGGAATGGGGTAGCGGGCATTAGCGGTGGTGGTGAGGGTTGTGGGACCCGGTGGCGGTGTGGGCAGAGGCAGAAGACAAATGCAGTTTGCACAGATCTGGAAAATCAATGATGCCTCCATCTGTGTGTGATATAAATAAACAAAGATGCACCTAGGGGGTCAGTGAGACCGGTCTGTGCTGCTGTGTTTAAAAAAAAAACGTAAAATTAAGAAAAAACAAAAAAATGGTGTGAGCCCCCACTATGTACAACCAGCATCGGGTTTTGCAGACCCACTCCTGGATGTGTTAAAAACAGGGGACAAATTACATAGAAATCCCCCGTATTAAGCACAACTAGCACTAGGCTATTCAGAACCAGTCCTCGTTGCCAAAATATGAGGGGCAAAAGACATAGGTTCCCCCCATATTCAGTGCAACCATAACTGGGCTCTGAGCTGGTCCTGGTTCTCGAAATACAGGGGGAAAATGTGTAGGGTCCCCCTGTATTATCCAGAACCAGACCCATTCTAGTCAGGGTAGGGGAATTACACAGCCAGGGGAGCCCTACCACCTGGCCTTCCCAGCCAAAGCATTACTCCTTACTGCTAGTCAGCCCAGGCCAGGGATCCCTGGGGAGCTGGGGACCTTCCCCAACAAATTGACCACTCTCCAGGGCATCCAAGGCTATCCCTGGCACCCCTGGCCAGTGGGTGCCAGGTTGTTTGTGTATAATGTGGTGCATTTCTTAATAATAAAATGTTGTCTTTGTCTGTGGAACTGCAGGACCCAGCAAGCCTCGCCCACATGCTGGTACTTGGAGAACCACAAGTACCAACATGATGGGCATTATGCACCCACTGGTACCTTTTAGTTCCATAAAATAAATATTAAAATAAATACAATACACACACACTACAGAAGGTAAACATTTATTAACACATACATGCACCCACTATCTCACATATTCACCTATGTATCCTTGAAGCCAATCACGTCCACTTGTCCTAGTAGATAATCCAGAGTGTATCTGTAATAAAAAATCCATACTTACCTCCTCCTATGCATTTTTCACATCTTGTTCATTCCATGTAGGCATCCCCGGGCTTGGCAATAAAAACCACAAATACCCGGACCCAAGGACATTATTACTATCCTCTAATGACAGTAATACCAGAATGAAGGCATTGCAGTGGGATATCTCTATAGAAATCCCGGTGAGGAGTGCTCAATGGCTGAGAGAGGTGAGCATTCCACCTCTCAGCCAATAATTGGTTCTCACCATTGACTTTAATGGTGAAAACCATGTTACTTATTTAAAAAATGGTGCCTCAGTGCCATTTTTGAAACTTATAGATGGCCACCATGAGCCAATCACGGCTTGCGACCTTAACGGGCCAGACCCCCTCGGCTGGCTTATATAAGCCAGTGCGAGGTGATTGCACAGCAGTCCATCTGCCGGGAGGAAGCAGAGAATAGCTGTCAAAGAAAGAAGATGCCGGGGAAGTCCTGGAAACGGCCATGAAAAAACACTTAAAGGCCGCCATTCTCCAGGGAAAGATGCCGTTAAATTCCTGGGGGTGGCAGCAGCCATGTAAAAGGCTGCCACCCCCCAGATGAAGGTGCAGGAAAATAAAATATTAAAACAATCGGTGTCCTTGTTTTTTTTTATATTTATTTTACAGGGGTATTATTGGTATTATTGGTATTAGCGGGCCCTTAATAACCCGCTTGCAGGTTATTGTGGTTCTCCAAGTGCCAGAATGTAGGGGAGGCATGATGAAACCTGTAGTTCCACTGCAAAAGACAACATTTTTAATTTCAAATGCACCACACTACACTATCAATATGGAAACCACCGCATAGGGGTGCTTGGGATAGCCACAGGCTATCAGCTTAGGCTTGTGGCATTAGCACCCCACTAGAAACAAATCTTGTGCTGGTTTTGGATAATACAGGGAGACCTCAGTCATTTTCTCCCCCTGTTCTTCCAGAACCAGGACCGGATCAGAGTCCAATGCAGGTTGCGCAAAATACTCCTACATCATTTGATCCTTGTATTCTTGCAACCAGGGCTGGTTCTAACTAGCCCGGTGCTGGTTGTACTTAAATACAGGAGAGCCCTTTGTCATTAGAACCCTGTTTTTTCACAACCAGGACTGACAGTGAACAGCCCAGGCTTGGTTGTGCTTTGGGAGGGGGGAACAATCAATCAATCAATACCACAATCAATACACAATCAATACAGCACCCACCACCCAAGGGTGCCAGGGATAGCCCCAGGCTATCAGCCTAGGCCTGGGGTGCCCTGGAAAGAGGGACTCCTATATTGGGGACATTCATTCAGCTACCCAGGGACCCATGTCTGTGGATGACTAGCAGTCAGGGGTAATGCTTTTACAGGGGGGCCTGGTGATAGAGCTCCCCAGGTTGTGCCATTATATCCCTGCTAGAAAGGGTCTGGTGCTGGTTCTGAAATTTACAGGGGAACCCAACTAATTTTTCCCCTATATTTCCAAACAGCATCTGATCAGAGTCCACTGCTTGTTGCGCTAAATTCAGAAGACCCTTATGTTGTTTGTCTCCTATATCTTGGTAACCAGGACTGGTTCTGAATAGCTGGTAATGGTTGTGCTAAATATGGGTGTCCCCTGTTGTTTGTCCATTGTATGTTTACAACAAGGACTGGCAGTGAAAAGTCTTGGGCATTGGGGGTACATCATTATATATATATATTAGGGTGGTCATTAAAAATAAAATTTCTGAAGAACTGAAGTCTTACCCCCTGGATGTGATGTATGTATGGTAGCAATACCCTATGTAAAATTGCATAAGGATTGCAAAGGTATTAGTTGAATCACAGAGTTTGACATTTTAACAATAGGATTTATTATTACTGTTTCAGGTCACTTGAAGTTGTAACTGTACAGACAGTATGCTTGCAGTAAAAGGTGATATTTTCAGTTTTTAATGGTTGTATTTCTTTTTCAGTAACTTTAGAATCGAAATGTGCAAAATTGAATTGATGAAAAAAGATGTGTGGTGGTGCTGTAACACGTTCTGACTCTGATATCTGGCTTGTTGGTCAACAACTTAAACTGATGACAGGAAAAAAGATGCCATCTAATGTGATGCAGACATTCAACAACATTTAGCAAGGAAAGAAGAGCAAAATCAGTATATTCTGAAGGTTGGGGAGGAACATAGAAATAAGTTTCCAGATGCTGCAAAAACAGGAGTTACCGCAAAATTGTCATTCAAATAATAGCTGTAACTGTGATCACTGATCAATGCTTTTTTTACACAAATGTTGAAGTTATTATTGGTATAAATACAATGGGTAAATTGGAAACTGAGTAGTACAAAATTTTTTGGTATTATCATTTGTGCTACGCAACAATTGCTCTTTTCAATGTCAATGAGATACCTATAAATATTATTTAAATAAAGTCAAATTATGCACATAAGGCTTTTTTTCATGTACTTCAATATAAGGTGGTAAGACTTCCACATATTTGAAAAATGCAAAACATGGTAATATATATATATATATATATATATATATATACATACATTATATATTATAAGGGCACGGTCAATCACCTGGGATTCAGGTAATTGAGAAAGTTACAAATTTTAAACTATTACCTCACGAACCTGCCATTCTAGAGAAAGGGAGATTAAATCCCTTGCACAGCTGCAGTAGGAGCCTCCAGCAGGTGTAATAACTGTGGCTTCACTTGGGTACACAAAGATGGCCGTTGTTTGCGGGCTTTATCGGTGTTGAGCTCGGGGGAAGAAAGCGGCTTTAGTTGCAGTGGGAACTGGGGGAAAGGCATGGGGGTTAGCGGGCGTTAGCTGCAGCCAGGAGACTGGGATGGTAGCAGGTCTTAGTGTTGGCAGTGCAGGTGGCAGTGCGGTCAGTGGTGGGGCAGGCATTAGGACCCAGGGGAGGTAGCATCACACAGATGCAGGCTCATGGATCTGGAAGATCCATGATACCTGCTTCTGTGTCTAAAAAAGAAAAATGGCATGGCCCCGCCCCCAAAAAACAACCAGCACCAGGCTTTGGAGCCCCAGTACTGGTTGTTCTAAATACATGGGACAAACGATGTAGGGGTCCCCTGTATTAAGCACAACCAGCACCAGGCTATTCAGAACCAGTCCTGGTTGCCAAAATATGGGGGACAAATGGTGTTGGGATCCCCTGTATTCAGTGCAACCAGCACTGGGCTCTGAGCCAGTCCAGGTTCTATTAATACAGGGGGAAAAATGCATAAGGTCCCCCTGTATCTACAAATTCAGCACCGGTTTGTTCTAGTGTGGGACTAATGCCACAGCCAGGGGTGCCCTTTCACCATGCCCCCCAGCCACAGCCTCAGCCCTGACCACTAGTCAGCCCTGGCCAGGGATCCCTGGGGAGCTGGGGACCCTCCAATAAAGGGGCCTACTCTCAAGTGCACCCCAGACCCAGGCTAATAGCCTGGGGTTATCCCCACCATCCCTGGGCAGTGGGTCATGGGTTGATTGTGTATTTATAGTGTTATTAATAGAACAACATTGTATTTATAGTAGAACTGCAGGTCTCAGCAAACCTCCCCCGCATGCTGGTACTTGGAGAAAAACAAGTACCAGCAAATGGGGCATTAAGGGCCCACTGGTACCTGTAGGTCACCTGTAAAGAAATGTGTAAAAAAAGACAAGGCAAACACACCATGAAAATAAAGTTTTATTACATACATACATACATACTCAACTTCTTCCAGATGTTCATGTCCCCTTCTCAATGTAAAGTTTACAATGGAAGTATCTGTTAATAAAAGATCCAATACTCCTCTTTTGTCCCACAATATTCTATGCAGTGAACCAAATAAGGATCCTGAATACACTGTAACAGCACTATGCAGCTACAGCATCATGTTATGCTGACTACGCTAATGACAGCAAAGGGTTTGAGCTATCATTAGCCCTGGTGCCATGAGATAATCAGCAGTGGCTTCACTTTAATGGCCGCTCATTGGCTGGGACCCACGTGGAGTCTAATGTTAAGCCCACATGGGTCCTAGATAATGAGCAGTTGCTAATGTGAAGCCACTGCTGATTGGCTGCGGCCCGGTAACTAATGACAGCACAAACACTGTGCTGTCATTAGCGTAGTCAGTGTAACAACATGCTGTAGCCACAGAGTGCTGTTACAGTGTGTCCGGGCCCCTATTTGGATTACTGCGGAGAATATCGTGGGACAAAAGGTGAGTATTGGATCTTATTTTACAGGTAAGTCCATTGGATACTTTACATTGAGAAGGGGACGTGAACATCTGGAAGAAGGTGAGTATGTATGTAATAAAACTTTATTTTCATGGTGTGTGTGCCTGGTCTTTTTTTACACATTTCTTTACAGGTGAACTACAGCTACCAGTGGGCACTTAATGCCATGCATGCTGGTGCTTGTGGTTCTCCAAGCACCAGCATGCGGGGGAGGCTTGCTTGGACCTGCAGTTCTACTGTAAAGACAATGTTGTTCATTTTATTTTTAACATTACACATACACTAACAACCTATCACACACTGCCTAGGGGTGGCAGGGATAGCCCCGGTCTATCAGCCTGTACATGGGGTGCCCTGGAGAGGGGGAACCCTTCATTGGCAGGTCCCCAGCTCCCCAGGGATCTGACTAGCAGTCAGGGCTGATGCTATGGCTGGGGAGCACGGCAAAAGGGTAGCCTTGGTTTTTGGCATCAGTCCCCGACTAGAAGGGTAGGGTGATGGTTCTGGAAATACAGGTGTACCCTATGCATTTTTCCCCCTGTATTTCCCGAGCCAGGACTGGCTCGGAGTCCAGTGCAGGTTGTGCTGAATATGGGGGAACCCTACATCATTTGTCCACTGTATTTTGATAACCAGGACTGGTTCTGAAAAGCCTGGTGCTAGTTGTGCTTAATACAGGGGACCTCTCTGTCATTTGACCCCTGTATTAAGCACAACCATTACTGGGGCTACAAAGCCTGGTGCTGGTTCTTTTTTGGGGAGCTGGGCCACGCCATTTTTTTGGTGTATCTTACCCTTGGAATGCGGTTTCATCGGTGTGCATAAATTAGTCTGTATGTAGTCAGGAAGCTGATGGTCAAAATGCTGACTGCTCGATTTCCAACTGTAAAATCCCATAAGGGGTCTAATGTTAGGTGTCAAAATCCCAACACCTTTCATTATCCCTATGTCGGGAGTCTGACGCCCGGCAAATTGAACAAAGGTAAGCTGAGCGACAGGTGCGGACTTCCCCAGGGGGAGGAGGGCTAGGTTAGGGGCTCCCGGGGGGTGACAGGGTTAGGCACCCTCTGGGAGTGTTAGGGTAAGGCTAGAGGGAGGGGGGTTAGGGTTAGGTACCCCTGGAGGGATTTGATGGTTAGTCACCCTGCTGGGAGGGTTAAATTTAGGTTGTGGGGAGGGGGAGGTAGGTTTAAGCACTGACAGGTGGAGGTTAGGGTTAGGCACTAGAGGGGGAGGTTAGGCACTAGGGGGGAGGATAGGGCTAGGCACCCCTAAGGGAGGGTTAGGGGGGGGAGGGTTAGGGAAAGTTAATTTACTTACACCATTGGGATCTTCACTTCCAGTCTTCCGGCATCGGGATTTAAAATTTAGTAATTGCAATATCCCATTGTGATGTCCTGGTTTTGTTGTGGGCACGGGGTATTGATAAGAGCAGACACAGGAGCAGATTTAAAACAAAATGTGGAACTTTTAATAAGTGGTTTGGCAGACATGAACAATGGGAGAAAATAAGTCCAGGGATGGCACTAAAGTGCAAATGGGAACTAAGGTGAATGCAATGAGTAAAAGTCCAGTTAGTGGAAGATAGGAGCAGTCCAGTATCCGGGTCTTGTGAGGGTGGTGAATAAAGACTTGTCCAGCAGTGTGAGGTTCTGGTTAATAGGGAAATGTCCAGTTAATGACAGGCAGGGGAAATCAGGTGTAGTGGTTGAAATGAAAAATGCAGGCTGAGGGAAAATCATCCAGCAGAATGTCAGTGGAGGCAAAGTGCAGGGTGAACAGCAGTCTCAGGTTCTCAGGCAAATGGAAGGCAATGGAGGATGCAGTGTAGTCCAGCAGGGTAGGAGAAGACAAGCAGGCAGGCAGGCAGGTAGCATTACACAGGAACAGATGGTGAGCACAGGGAACACTCTCTCTCAGCTATGCTGAGAAACACATTGCACTGGCAAAGAAGTGAGGCTCTGAACCTCCCTGAATACCAAGTGCTGTGCCATGACTGGCCAGAGAGAGCATGTGACAAACCAGGGATTGGGCAATTAGGTCCTGTGACCGTAGGCAAGATGGTGGCGCCCATGCTAGAGTGGAACGGAATCACCACCAGGCCTCACCAGCCCAAAGTGACAACATGCCCGCACAGAACCACACACAGCCAACACCTGTCACCAAACACCATAGTAACCTCACAGGTTATACCCGTCGACCACCATGCTGAGAAACTCTTGTTGTGACACCCATTATACATGAGAGCTCTGCATGTCAGGAGGGTTGCAGTGTTTGTGGCTGGTCAGACTTGCACGCTGCGTGACTTCTCAATGTGCATTGATGTTACAGATGTTTAGGCTGTTGCACATTTTCATACAGATATGAGAAAGCAGCAGTTTATGTCCCTATGCTTGCGTATGTTTTGTAAGGCGTGAGAGTAAGCAGTTGTGTTTGCATTTCCATCCATCTCTGAAACAGGTTTAAAGGTGCTAGTTATGTTTTTTTGGGGGTCACCTTTTTTATTTGACACATTCAATTTTTAACATAGATGGATCTCACTGCTGCGTTTGTTCATCTGTGACTTATTGATTTTATTTTCACAGGTGCATGCGCACTACCAGTGAGCCCTCTGTCACCTGCTGATGCCCCATTTGCACTGCACTGCTGCCACTGCTCTGAATCACTGCTGCTGCCGGTACCCACACGCGTACAGCCATCTCGCACTCTGCACCTCCCAAACCACCTCCTGTGTGCTGTCCCTCATCCACCTGTGCTAGTGTACCATTAAGTTGACCTTCTCCCCTGCAGGTGGCCTGGTTTGCTCATCCAAACCCTGATAGTTAATTAATTTTAAAAAAAGCTATAAAATCCCATAGACAAAAAACCTTATGATTTCACATGTCCCATTAAGGCTGCTTAGACATGATCTGAGATTTCACAACATCTAATGATTTTTGTGCCACTCAAACTAAAAAAAGCAATGAAATTACGATAATTAAGGCTGATGCCTTAATTCACTTGTTCCTTGCACAATACAGATATGGTATACCATCACACCCGGTGGTCAACTGCAGATTCAGCACTCTTACAGAATGAGATTGCTGTCACTCACAATATGGTGGAGCTGCTAATTCACAGAATTGTGTGCTCATTGGAATACACACAATGCAGTCTATGCAACTGAGGTCTAAGCAGAAAATAAAGCTGTGCAGATGGGATAAAAGTGGTGTGGATGTGGGAAGGAGACAGAGCAGCATGGATAGGGGAGACAAAAAGGCATGTAGAGGAGGAAAGGTTAAGCAGTACAGAGGGGAGGGTAGCCAAAGTGATGCAGATGGGTGAAAAACAGTGGTGCGGATGGGGGGGAAAAGAGTGGCACATTTTGGAGGGACAGCGACGTGGATGGGGGTAGAGAGAGGCATGAACATGGGATGACAGAGCAGTGCAGATGGGTAAAGACAGAATGGTGCGGATAAATGAATTCAGAATAACACAAATGGCAGAACACACATCAGTAGGGATTGGGGAATACAGATTGGTGTGGATGGGTGGGAAGACAGAGTAGTGTGGGTTTGGGTAGGAGACAGAGTTCTGCAGTTGTGGGGAACAGAGTGGTTCAGAGGGAGGAAGGAAGAGTGCCACAGTGGAAAGGAAGACATAGTGGCATGGATTAGGAGAAGGCAGTGGTGCAGATAAAGGAAGAAAGTGTGCCACAGAGGAAAGGAAGACATAGTGGCATGGATTAGGGGAAGGCAGTGGTGCAGAAGGAAACAGAGTGGCACAGATGCAGGGTGGTGCGGATGGAGAAAGATAAATTGGTGCGGATGAGAGAACACAGACTAGCACAGTTTGGAGACCACACAGCAGCAGTAATTGGGAAAGACAGATTGGTGTGGATAGGGAGACAGAGTGGTGCCCATGGGTGGGAGGCACAGAGTTACATGGTTGGGGGAACCAGAGTAGTGTAGATGAAGGAAAAAAGAGTGCCACAGATAAGAGAAAGACAGCAATGTGGCTGTGGAGAAGGCACGGATGCAGGGTGGTGCGGAAGCGAAAACAGATTGGTGTGGATGAGGGAACACAGACTAGCACAGTTGGGAGACCACACAGCAGTAGAGATTGGGGAATATATAGCACCATAAAGGCATGTAGGGGAAGAAAGTGTACATGCTTAGACATTGTATGATAGTTTTAAAAATAAGGGAAATGAAGGTGTATTCTAAATGAGACAAATGTATGGAGTGAGAAGGATGTTGGAAGCCAGTGAGATTGTTGTGGTGATGAATGGGAAGATTGTGGGCACAGATTGGGATGTGGGAGCCACATAACTGCTTTGACCTCAGCTTTGAAGACTGCATGTGTGTATTCCAATGAGCACACAATTCTGTGAATTAGCAGCTCCACCATTTTGTGAGTGACAGCAATCTCATTATGTGAGAGTGCTGAATCTGCAGTTAACAACAGGATGTGATGGCATACCGTATCTGTCAATGCAACTGAGGTCTTAGCAGAAGATACAGCTGCACAGATGGGATAAGAGTGGGGTTGATGGGGGAAAAAGGGGGGAAACAGAAAGGTGTAGAGAGAAGTGTAAGATTAAGAAGCACAGATGGGGGAGCCACAGTTATGCAGATGGTCCGAAAACAGTGGCGCGGATGGGGGGACAAAGTGAAACAGTTGGGTAGAAAACAGGTGCAGATGGGGTAGAGACAGAGTGGTACAGTTTTGGGGATGGATCATTGTTTCTGGGTAGTACAGAGTAGCATGGACATGGGAAGACAGATTGGTAAAGTCAGATTGGTACAGATGAGAGAATACAGACTAGCACAATGGGAAAACACACATCAGTAGGGATTGGGTAAGACAGATTGGTGCAGATGGGGGAAGACAAAGTGGTGCGGGTGGGGGGAGAGACAGAGTGGTACAGATAGAGGATGGAAGAATGGCACAGATGAGGGGAAAAATTATTGTTAGGTTGCACTAGTAGGTTATGTTAATCCAGTTACTTTGCTGCTCTAGACAAACAAAGCATATCAAAATGCTTCCGAGATAATAGCAACATATGTGGTGTCTAAGCATATTCATATATATTTAATTCAATAAAAATTAAAAAGTCTTAATAATATTATTTAATTAATAATACCACATAGGTATATAATTGATAAATGCCAACTTTATTTAAATATATATACATGAATGGGTAAAAGTAATGGGCAATATGAATAAATTAATATGTCATGAGAATAAATATCAAATTCATTAAAAAATACAGGAATAGGTGACTGTCAATGAGCAGTATAAAAAGGTATAAAGAGGATAATTTATGTATATACTGTAAACTAAAAATAATTTCTGTAGAATAAAGAGCTGGGGCTCTCTAATACTGGTATACATAAACATATAAATATATACATTCAGAGAGTACAGTAAGCAAAGTAGCACCTATATGTGGAATCTAACCACTTTGCTTTGAACTCAGTGGGCATACACCAGAGGAGCAGATTACTCCCCACTGAAAGTGTGTTATATCAGATTTAGTAAAACAGTTAAGGTAAAGTGGTCTGCTTAAGTATGCATGTTATTGAACCTGTACAAATTTCAATTGTGTAGGATGTTGCAACTGGTAGGTGTTTCTGCCGTTGTTCCAATATGTGTAAAGGGGAGGGAGGTAGGTTACCGTGGTCTTAGTGTGTTTCCATATACCTCCATATGGTATTTCACTGGAAACAGCTGTAGCACATACCTGACCACGCCATCCTGCTTTCCATCTTGGTGGAGTTGATTAGATAGGTCTGCCGGCAGATGCTCATGCTCACGTTGTGATCGATGGTTCCTATCAATGCGTTTCACCCTCAAAGCCTCTAAGGTGAAACGTGTTGGAAACCGCTCTCTGCTTATCACAGCCTGGACTGAAAATCCCAGGGGGGGGAGACAAATTCCCCTAGGGCTGCCTGTGTGTGACTGGCAGGAGGCACTTCCAATAGGAAGACACCTTCATTCACAGTGTAGCCAGTTCACAGAAGTGGAGGATTTTATTAAAATCTGCCACTGATTATAACCATACTTGGATCAATCCCAAATGTTATTATATTTATGCAAAGTCCAGCATCAAGGAAAACCAACATATTTATTTTTTGGTTAAATACCTGTTAGAATTTGGCATATACCTGTATTAAATGGTAAGCTCTAAGGAACTTGCAAATATCTGTGTATGCTCCTATTGATAATAAAACCTCCTTTAGAATAAGAACCTGAGGAGCAGCATTCACAATAAAGGTCCCAGCAGCATCCAAGTATGCAGATGTCACCTGATTCTTACACATCAGTAGTGGTTTTAAGATTTGATATCAACATATACAAAATTCTTATAGGTCTCTAGCTGGGTTATGTTTGGATATGCTGAGTTCATAGAAAACATGTCACTTAAATATCTGGTCTGAATTAGTGAACATAATAAAATATGTTATTATAAGCAGTTTTCTGAGTGAGGGAAGACAGAGCATCCCCAATCATTTGTAATTCACTTTTAAGAATGCATAAATAACAACAATACTGCACATCACTAGTGCAGTACTGTCCCAAGTGTTAGATGGGGAAGATAAGCCCATCTTAAACTTAATCCATGAATTGTTACCCAGGGAGCACAAGTACTCCACGGTGGAATGAGTGTTTGGCTATTAATTGGGCAGTAGAATCTCTAAAGTACTACTTGTTGGGAAGGGAGTTCCTATTAATTGCTGAACATGCACCCTTACAGTGGATGCATACAAATATAGTGGTGAATGCTTGTGTGACCTGCTGGTTTCTGGCATTCCAGCCATTCAAATTTGTAGTACGATATTGTCCTGGAAAGCTCCACCTCAATGCAAATGCTCTCCTGAAAGTCTATACCTCCTGAAACCCCAGTCAATCATATGGCGCAGCTAGGGGAGGGGGAATTGAGGAGAAAGGAGGGACTCTGGAAGGATGTGAAGAAGAGGTGTATTCCCAGATAAGTCATGGGAAAGAGGCAGGTAAGGTAGTACCTTCACCTGAACAGTTGGTAGCTTCAACAAGGCGGTTGAAGCTAAGGGGGAAGGATTGTGGCAAGGGCAGCACAGATCTGACATGGTTGTACAACTGCAGGTTGTCAGATCCAGGCCAGGGATTTTGTGTGTCAGCTTGAGTTTGGAAAAACAGCTGATTACAGACCCCTGTGTGAGGCTGGTAAAAATGCTGCAGAGACACTGGGAAACTGATCCTGACAATGATTTTATCACCAAGGTTATAGGCCCGGGGGGGACTAGTGTTAGGAATCCTGGAACTGAGGGTCCACTAAAAGAATTGTGTTGCTGTAAGGAAGACTCTGAACCTGCTGTAATATATTGTCTGTGAACACTGCACTGACCTGTATACCTCCCTGTGGTGAGAAAATGAACTTCTGCTGGATTTTTCTCTGGTCTATGTGATTCTTGTCACAATAATTATTGGTGGGTATTAGATGATTTTTGGATTATAGAGAGTCTATTTCCCTCTCCCTGTCACCCTCTTACCATCACCATCTGCATCTCTCTGTCACCCTGTTCCACTCCCTATAAACCACTGTCTCTCCTGATCATGCTGTGCCCCCTCTTTCAACCTCTCCCCATGAACATATACATCTCCTGGTCACCCATTGCCTCACCCTATCATCCTCAATCTTTCCATGCCACCTTTCTTGTCAACATCTGCAACTCCCTGACACCTTCTGCCTCTCCCTGTTACTTTTCTTGTCACCCTCTGCCTCCCTGTCACCTTCCTTGTGACCTTCTCCCTGTTACCCAATTTACTCAGCTTGAAACTCACTCCGTGTCACCCTATGCCTCTGCCAGTCACCCTCTCTGTTACCCTTTGTCTCTCCCCATCACCCTCTTCCTGTCCCCCTCTCCCTATCAACCTGTATGTTATCCTCTTTCTCTCCCTGTCACCCTCTGCCTCTCCCTTTTAGACACTTCCTATCACCCTCTGCCTCTCCCAGTCTCCCTCCCTATTACCCTTTGTCTCTCCCCATCACTCTCTTCTTGTACCCCTCTCCCTTTCAACCTGTATGTTGTACTCTTTCTCTCCCTGTCACCCTCTGCCTCTCCCTTTTACACATTCTCTGTCAACCTCTGCCTCTTTGAGTCACCCGGGTATTCCCTGGGTGGTGGCTTATAGCAGTGCTTTGTGGTCACTCTCCACTCACAAGTTCCATCACTCATCAGACTCATACACTATAGTATGCTCTGGTAATTCCATAACTAAGAAAGGATGTTGTCCAACCAATATATAAATATATATATATATATATATATATATATATATATATATATATATGAAATTTAAGTGTGTAAAGCAAGGTGTTGGGTTTTAATGGAAGAGTAGGATGACAGAGGAAGGATGTGAGGGAAAAGATGTTCTGCCGATTTTTGTATGTAAAGGATAACCTGTTTGGCCAGGGTGGCTAGTCAAATTCTTTGTTTCTAAATTTAAAAGCATAAATACTTGTATTGTAACTTAAAAAATGCTATGAAATTCCATAGACAAACCTTGCAGTTTTGTATGTACTATTAAGACATGTCCCATTTCATAAAACTGTCAAATATATATCACTCAAGCTTGAAAATGCAATTAAATTATCAATGGGTATTTCAGTGAACACACAAATCTGTGAATTAGCAACTCTATCATTTTGTGTGTGATAACAATACAGTCCATGAGTGTGCTGAACCTGCAGTTAATCACAGGGTGTGATTGCATACCATATCTGGATTGCACAAGGAACATATCCATTAATGATAGGAAATGAATTGCTTGTTTGAGCTCAACTGGTAAAGATTTTTCAGTACTATGAAAATTTAGATAATGCGTAAGAAACCTTAATGGGACTAATTAAAATATAGATATATATTTATTGTATATCTATAAAATAAGTGAGAAAGCGTGTTTGTCTTTCTGTCCATCTATTTATCCTTTATGCTTGGTCAGAGTTTTGGACCTGGGTCCACCAAATCTGTCAGAGTGGTGTAGTTTGATCAGGTTTAGGTTTTTGCCTAGATTGGAACTTTGTCGGGGTTACACATTCTCACACAAACTCTACAAATGAGGACACTCTTAAATTACACAAGTTCCATAGCTGGCTCCAGGTGAAATTGGCTGTCTGCAAAAAACCTGTGAGAATACAACAAAAGCATAATTTTAACCTCAGCCTGAGCAAACTTGATTAGCCCTGCAAGATCTTATTAAATCCAGAACCTCTGTATTTGCAGGCAAGGGCACAATTAGAAATTTGTGGGCCACAAAGCAAGACATTAAAAGGGCCCCCCAGAGGTAAAAAAAAAGTACATTTACCCCCACACAGAATCCATTTATATTATACTTCAAAGATCCCATTCATGTTAAACCACACAGAGCCCATTCAGGTTATGTCACACAGTAGTACACCTTATCTACATTATGCCACATTATGCCATGCAGTAGAAGTGCCCCTTATACATTATACCACACAGTAATGCATCTTACACTACATAGCATGCAAGGGCACATTTAGAAAATTGTGGGCCACATAGCAAGACCAGAAAAGGGCCCTGCAGAGGTTAAAAAAAACATACATTTACCTCCACACAGAGTCCATTTATGTTATGCTTCAAAAACCTCATTCAGGTTATGCCACACAGAGCCCATTCAAGTTATGCCACACAGTAGTACACCTTATCTACATTATGCCACATTATGCCATGCTGTAGTAGTGCCCCTTATACAATATACCACACAGTAATGTCTCTCACACTACACAGTTATGCTCCTTGCACAATATACCACACAGTATTGCCCTTTACAGATTATAAACTACAAAAAAGAGGATAGCACTTGAGGGGGGAATTCAGCAGAGATTATCTATATAATTTTATCACTTGAAGGAAATGGGAGTGACTCCTCACAGAAAATGAGTATATTGTACCATATATATTAAACCAACATTTGAATATATTTCTGGACAATGGATTGCTCAGTTGGTGGTGCTCCCCAAAGCCAAAACATGAATGTAAACAGACAGGAGAGAGGGCTCTTTTTACTGGGGCACTCTTGTGTAAGTGATGTATATTAAAATGTAACATTTAATAATTCCATTAAAATAGTATAACTCTAGAGATTATCATGAAAAATGGGTCCAAAGTCACTGGGACTATCAAAGAGAATATATAATACACATGGACAATTTGACAAAACACACACAAAACATACATAGTAAATATTGGCAAAAATATTATCGTTAATTTTAACGGTCTCCTTTTATGCACACCAAGAAGTATGCATTTATACTGAGAGCAGAGGTTCTCTACCTATATGTGGGTGAACAAGCCCTACAGATGAAACGCGCGTCCCCGAGCGGCACAGCAGTGGTTGCAGACAAATTGGTCAGGCAGGTGCACATGCTGACCATCTCTCCCTTCCTGTCCTTCTACAAAGGATAAAAGTATCATCTCTGTGGGACTCTGATCCTGCGTGTATACTCTGCTACCTTGTCTTATGTTATTACATTTACTAGTGACTATGATGACACAGCAATAACTTGGCTGTAATATCTATGACTATTATGGCAGCTACAAGTGTTTTAGTCTATTAATGATCTGCATATCTGACTGTTATATCTCATGCTATTTCACTATATAAATGACTATGGCTGTATTCTATATTTTGGCAGCTATAGATATTTGTGAGTATGAATGATCTGTTCATCTGACTGCTATGCTTCATGCTACTATGTTGTGCAGGCGAATATGGTTATATAGCACTGCTTAATTGTTGTTTTGGAGTCAGACACATTTTAGGCTAAGAAGGCAGTCATACCCTGACATTATGCAGGTGATTATGGTTATACACCGCTGTCAATCTTTTGGTCTGGAGTAAAGGCAATATATGCTAAGAAGACAGTCAGTTCCTGACCCTAACGACCTATGATACACTCCTTTATTCTCATAGGAGATATATTTACATATCTATATGTTGTCATTTTATTATTTTTTGTACAAATTATTTATACATCCAGTATGGTGCTATTGATAATCGAGTAAATACTTGGCAATTTTTTCACAAATGGAATACCAATATAACATCTGATAATTGTTATATATGTTGGGATAGCAAAGCACTCCAAGGAACTACAACATTTCTCCAGGGGTTGCATACTCGGATTTATTTTCCATTTGAATGACACAAGTATATGCCTGTGATCTCAGACAATAACTCAAAAGCCAATACAGGTAGCTACTTTTCACGCCCTTTTGTTACTTCTGGTGATTGCCTACACATACACTCTGTAGAGAAGCACACAGACTATAGTACCCCCAACACTAGTACATTTGTATATTTATGTCATAGGTACTTATTACATGTGAGGGGAACCCTGTATGAGAATGTTTATTCTCTATTTATTAATTTTTTATACAATAATGTTTTCACTGATATCTCCTATGTATGTTTTGTGTGTGTTTTGTCAATTTGTCCATATGTATTATATATTCTCTTTGACAGTCCCTGTGACTTTGAACCCATTTTTCATGATACTCTCTAGAGATATACTATTTTAATGGAATTATTCAATGTAATATTATCACTCAACTGAAAATAAAAATATTTCAGCAAGGCTTCTTATAAATAAAATACACATTTATTATACAGAATAGAAAAAAAAATCTGAAGTGAGATATACAAAGTATATTAAAAATCTAAATAAAAAACATGACAAAAAATGTTTTATCTGTAATAAAAAAATCTAGCTTGAAATAGGCAAATATAGAATAGTGTCCTTGTAGCTGCAATGTGCCTGTAGACTATTTCATATATAATAATTGTCCAAATGGTAACAAGAAGCTGCCTTCTCATTCATTTGTTAAATGACAGTAAGTCTCCTATGTAAAGAATTTAGCACAAACGGATTCCTTAGGGTGCTGTACGTACACAATCCAAATGCAATACCTCATTAAGCATCTCATTCAAATGGATCTCTCTATGCCAGTTTATGGACATTGGCAGCTGAACGCCACTGAGGGATGTAACGTCCTCCTGTGTATGTGGACCTAAGTGTGTACTCACTGCTAAATAGTGTAGAATGCCAACATCAGTCGCACCGGGACTTCTCCTAGTGAAGCACTTGTGCTGTTGCTTTGGCTGGCAAAAGGTAAATGGAAGCAGACTGATGAATTTCCATTTGATTGGTATTTTCAATTTTTTGGAGAATACTCTAGAGTGGCAGGGCAGGTTTAACTAGCACCTTCTAGAAGATAATAGCTAGGATCTGATTGGTTGCTATGGGCTACATCTCTTCTAAAACTCACTTGTAAACACTCTCACTTAACTAAATTTACCCCTAAAACGCTATTGGAATTATCTAGGCTGTCCATTTGGCTTCTATATATCAGCATTAATCCAGCCCAAGGGCCTGATTCAGTAAGGGATGCAAGTGGGAGATCGCACGGAGCCAGCCGATGTTGCATCTCTGTGCATACATATGCACAGAGATGCAACGTATGCATCTTGTATGCACTGCGGCCGGGTAAATGTTTGCACAGCACATGCAGTGAGGACAGAGACCCCTCCAATGTTGATTGACAGGAAGCACCGTTTGTTGGTTGTGACAGCGGTGGCTGGGTGAATGCAGGAGTGCCTTTGCATTTATACACCTTATAGGGGCGTGCATAATTAAGGCAGTGCAGTGGCATACACAGCCAGATGACTCGATCAGAGCCGTAGCTAGACTTTTTGATGTCCTGTGCCATAAAAGTGTTTGCGATCTCTCAGATGTGTCTCTGGCTGAATCAGGCCCTAAGTTGCCAGTGGCCAATTTTCTCTATAGCACAGAAGTCATCATTGTGTTTTAGTGAAAGACCTCTCTAGGGAAGAGGTTGATGTTTTCCACTGAATCTTCTTTGCTTCATACTGTATGCATCAATAAAGTAGTCTTAGGAGGGTATTCAATTAGTCTGCAAAAAGTCGGAATCGGCGATAAATTATCGCCGTTGTCATTTTCGCCTATTTCAATTATCTCCATATTCAATTTCAAAGACTTTTTGCAGGTTTGAAAAGTCTTTGAAAAAAAACGGGGGTAAGTTTTCACCATGTTTTACATGGCGAAAAAAAATGCAGAATTGGGGTTTAGGGCTGCTGGCTTATAACAATTAGCCTGCACCCCTGCTAATGTCATTTATAAATGATCTGTGTCAAAAAAAAATTAAATATAAAATCGGGACACCCAAAAAAATTAACTTTTTTTTTTTTTTAAACCGCAAAATTAGAGTATGAAAATAATTATTAAAATAGCGGAATAGCCTCAGGGGGCTCCCCATGTATGTGGCAGGTGTTTTCTAGAATGCAATTGCTAGCGGCAGGTGCATTTTTGCAGAATTTTGAAAAATCATTTTATGGACTTAAAAAAATGCTTACCCCCATTTTCATGTACCCGAAATTTGATGGGACCACTTAAAAAAAATTAAAAATATAACCTAAGTGCTCTTCTACATCACTTCTTCAATGTCGGGAAAAAACACCTTGCGCGGCTATTTAAAAACTAGACTTTCTTTTGCAGACAAAAACGGGGTACCCATAGTGAAACCCCATGTCTGAACATCTTTATGGGGGACCCAGGCATATTTACCGAAAATTCACATTTTTGTTAGTAAATGGGGTGAAGGGTCAATTCTAAAAAACAGGGATAATTTTTCAATTACCTATAGCAGGTGAAAAAAAGTGCAGATTTGGGGTTTAGGGGTGCAGGCTTTAAAAAATAGCCTGTACTCTTGGGAATGCCCCCTTAAAACTAAATGTTCAAAAAAAATAAAAAAATAAAAAATTGGGACACCCCCCAAAAAAATTCTAAATTTTGGGGTGAAAATAAAAATAGGGAAACAAAATGCCAAACTAACTAAATTAATTCTGGTCTGGTCCCCAAGTATGTGGCAGGTGTTTTTTTTTCAATACATAGAGTAGCGACAGCTGTATTTTTGCATAATTTTTAAAATTACCTTTAGGGACTTCAAAATATGCTTACCCTCATTTTCATGTACCCCAAATTTGGACTCTTCTGCATCACTTCTACAATGTCAGGAAAAAAAACACCAGCCACATCTATTTAAAAAGCCGACTTTATTCTGCAGGCAAAAACGGGGGTACCCATAGTGATCCCCCATGTCTGGACATCTTTAGGAGAGTGCTACAATTAAAAATCCTAGTTATTTTCGCTGATCCTAAATCGCCGGGTCCTGTTTTTGTTCATTTTAAATTGAATACGGAGATAAAGCGGGCACGCGCCTGATACTTTATCCCCAGAAAAGCTCTGACGTGGAGCGACAAGTCCAGCACAGACTTTTCACTCCAATATTGAATACGGCTTTGTGATGATCAAAATTTCTTAATGGTTCATAATGTATACTTAAACATGAAACTAAATGTCAATGTATGTTTTGAATGTTTTTTGCCTCTAATTGTAAATAAACTGTCAAATAAATACAATGTTACCAATAAAAATAAGCAAATAGCCAAACACAGAAAAAACTATTGTCAATAGTGTGTCCATTTTGCGATTTTTGTATAACAAGGTCTACATTAAAACCAGGATGCCTATCACTTTGAGGGGACCATTGACTTCACAAAAATATATTTAATAACATCAGCCTCCTGTCAAAATAAATGTGGCCCTACTCCATCTTTATATTTCTAGCATTGTCATCTAATGTTGTGTGTGCATGTGTTTGTGTAGAAAGGATCATTCTGTTTGCGTCACAATATTTTGTATTTTTATACTGGAATATCTATTATACCCCAAATCTCCTCTTTACAGATGACAGAAGCAGCAGGCTATGTTCCATATATGAATACAATGATATAATATGCTACAGTAGGTATAGTGGAAAATATTCATTATGGGGAGGCATGAGAACACTTATTAGATTTGATCTATTTTAAATTGCAGTGATCACACAGCAAAACCCCCTAAGAGAGTATTAGGATAATCCAGTTAATAAAGCTGTAATAATAATAATAATAATAATAATAATAATAATAATAATAATAATAATAGTAACAATAATAATTCATTAATTTACTTAAAGAAAAATACATATAAAAGTAAAACACTTCTTAAATTAAAAACATGAATCACCAAGATACAGTATTTAACCACAACTCATTCTAATGTCTGAATAGAGGGGGAAAGAATATTACAACAAACAAGTTAAGTAAAATATGTATTTTTTTTTCTGTACATCTAGTATGGTATTCTTAAGAAATATTATAATCTACCATTATCAAGTTTTTATTTAATGACATTTATAACTTAAATGAAAGTTCTTACTTATGTTTTTAAATTAAAACCTTAAATAAATAACTGGAAACTTACACAAGAAGATGTAATGCATAATTATTATTCTTTAATCATGTAGCACCATAGTGATATACTGTACAGTGAAATCAGATATAAGCTTTATTCTGAATAGGTCCTGAACAAATCACATTTACAATTTAATTAGTTTACCAGTGGCACAAAAACACATCAGGCAATATGTTCTGAAGTTAAGTTACCTAACACTATTCATCTGAAAAAAAATGCACATGGCCAAGGGGAGGGGAAACATATAACCTTTGGTTATTGCACAAAATGATTGTGTAATGATCAGATTTCAGCCCAGGGACCCAGCACTAGCAGGTGGTAACACTAATCACCGCCCTACTACTTAGGCTGCACAGTGTTATGGGAACTGCAAAAACAAAGCAATATCAGATTACTGGAAACAAATAAATGTAAGCATAATATTTTAGCTTGATTTTAATTACTTAAGGTCTTGTAAGAAATAATACAGTAAAGCAGAAATCATGTAACAGCAGATGAGCAGAAAGGAATTGATCACAATAACATTATTTGGGGACTAAACCTGCTTTTTTCGTAAAATGTTTAGAAACAATGTAATTTAGGAATATACCTCTGTTTTTGCTAAATAACAACAAATAAAAGTACAAGTAATGGTCAGATTTGTCAGACTTGTCAGATTTGTCAGATGAACGACTGAACGATTAAAGGATTTGAACGATTGAACGATTTTTGACTGCATTAAAATGAATGGAATCGTCCAAGTCTGACTGCAAACCCATCAGATGTCAGATATCGTTATCTGACAAACGGGAACGCGCATCGTTGATCGTCCATCGTTCAGGCATGTCAGATATGAACGATTTTCCTTCAGATATGAACGACTGAACGATTTTTAAATCGTTATCGTCCATATCTGAAGAAAAAATCTGATCGTGTGTATGCACCATAAGAGACAAATATAATCTGTTTGATGTAAGATTACACAGAGATGTGGTCAGTTATATTACTAATGTAATGCACAGAATTTTAAGGAATGTTCTGTGTGTGTGTGAAATGTCCATGTAAGTTATGTAGCATCTAATGTACTTACATCATGCAGATGACACCCATAGCTCTGAGAATATAATCTTGTACGTCAAGTAAATAAACCTTCAATAATGCTATCTTCTTCCTGAGAATACTTATATTTTAAATGATTAATAGTTGATTACAAGGGGACATCCAGGTCTAGAGTTCCATGTCTCAGCCAGATCTGCAGAGTGTTACATACAGGACCAGCAACAAAAACAAAATGAGTAAAAAGTTACGGAAAATAAAAAACATGTGAAAGGGTTTCTCCTCTCTGTCCCAGCTCAGCACTGAAAGCTGCCCAAATGTATTATGGAATATTCAGGACACAGGGAGAAGAGGAGCTAGTGAGAGCTTTATATTCACTGCATATTACTCTTTTGTCATAGACTAATAAAAATACATCAGTGTAAATAGAATAATGTTCCATTTCAATTGAACAGAAAAAAAAAATTATTAAAAATAGAAATCAATTGCAGCACCAGGGGCCACCATACATAGATGCTAGATTATGATTTTTTTTAACAATATAATCATCAATTTTGTAACAGGTGTGCCCATAAGGGTTTTACAGTGAAATTAAACAAAGTAAAAAAGAAATGAATAAATGTATTGTAACTTTATACTGCTGCTGTACAGGACCTGGTACCAATGGTACTGAACACTTACAGCATTGGTGAAAAATGTGGGTCTCATTCTGAGCAACACACAAATGGCCATAAGTGCGTATTGGGGCCCATACATCAGCAACACCCAAAAAAAAGGATTCTGCTTTTTTTCCCCGATTTCATGAGTCTCCAATCCACCAATCTGTACCCCTATAATACATATAATTATGAGATCATTTTCAGCAAATAACAAATCTTCCAGTCGTGAAAGGCACATCATTATTTTGTAATAGCTGGCAAATAGGCTGATTTTTACCATACACTAGCCATATACAATGTCAATTGTTCTGGGAATTCCAACATGTTGGACAACCTGATTTACAGATTCATCTTGTCTGAATTGGCAATCGGTAACCCCATGCTTTGCAAATATTTTTAAACAATTTCAATCACAACTTGGAGTTGCCCCAATTGTTTGCTGATGTATTGCCTCCAGGGCCGGATTAAGGGGGGGGGGTGACAGGGGCAGTCGTCCCAGGGCCCCCACACACAGAGGGCCCCCACACTACTGCATGCAGCAGCACAGTCAGTGCTGCTGCATCAGCTTGGGGCAGGGTGGTAGTGTGGATGGCACATAAGCACCGTCCGCACTACACAGCACAAACACACAGCTGCAGACGCCGGCAGCTTTGTGTTTATTTAGCAGCTGATGAGAGTCACACAGACTCTCATCGCTGCTGCGCTGCAGCCCACTGCTGGAGCCTCCATCTTTCGGCTCCCGCAGTGGCTGATGGGAGAGATGATGACGTCTCTCCTATCATGCACAGCATGCCGGCCCGGGAGGATGCCGGACGGAAGAGCAGATGCCGGAGCGGGGATTAAGGTAAGTGGAGATTTTTTTTTCCTGTGTGTGTGTGTGTCTGGGTGTGCTGATGACTACTCCTAGGCACACTGATGGGGGGGAATGAACTACTACTAGGTGTACTGTTTTAGTGGGGAATGGACTACTACTAGGTGCACTGCTGTGGGAGGGAATGACTACTACTAGGGGCACTGCTGTGGGGGGGAAAGGACTACTACTTGGGGCACTGTTGTGGTGGGGAAATGACTACTTCAAGGGGCACTGCTGTGGGGGGAAAGGACTACTACTAGGGGCACTGCAGGGGGAAGTATAAGGGGCACTGCTGGTTATACTACTGGGGGCACTGCACACTGCTGGGACCACTACTGGGGGACACAGCATAGAGGGGGATTACAACTAGGGGTACTCCTGGGGGGACTACTGTTGAGAGGGACTGCTACTGGGAGCACAGCTGGGCTGGGCTCGGCTCTGTGTGGCTTGAAGGGGCCCCCACAACTTAGTTGCCCTGGGGCCCCCACAAGCCTTAATCAGGCCCTGGTTGCCACCATTAGACAATGTCATCCAGGTTTAGGGGGAGATTTATCAAAGCTTGGAGAGAGATAAAGTGTTAACCCATCAGCTTCTAACTGTCATTTTTAAAACACAGGCCCTGATTCAGAGCCGTTCGTTAACAGCAGTACGCTCGTTGCGTTCCGATGTTGAGTAACCGCGCATGCGTCGGTGTTACACTGCGCATGTGCGTACGGCAGATTGCGAGTTTTTTTTGTGTCGTTCGTCAAATAGCGTACAGGAAGTGACATGTCAAATGTGATTGACAGAACAGGCCGTTTTTGGGCGTTGTTGTGGTGGAGATGGAAAAACGCAGGCGTGGCGAGGCTTATTTGGGGCGTACATACATTAACAAATGCGAACATCAAATGTGTTCGTACCAACTCATACGTCACTGGATGATCCTCTTTCCCTTCAAAATGCTCGCACAGCTTAGGGGCTGGATAACTCGACCACAGTGGCGATTGCCTTCTCCTCCGTCCCGGTACTCCACGATGTTGCATCGATTAATCACAGTTTGTCAGAAACTCAATTAGTGTTGGATTGAAAACCGGCTTGGTATGTGTTTGGAAAGCAGTTTTTTTGGTTAGCACACAACCAAACGCAGGTGGAAATCATAGCTGCTAATGTAAGGATTACACAATCAATTAGCGTACATTTGTGGGGGTGTATTTTGGCCGCAATGTGTTCGTTTTTGGACTATTGTAACAATAATGTCATCATGTTTAGGTTTGGTCCCTCATTTTGTGTTTGCAAGGTGTTTTTTCCTCCTTAGGTAATGTTTTAAACGTTCCTTAGCGAGCACTTTTGTTACAATGTGTAATTTTTTTTTTGAACGTTGTTGGTTTGTGGGCCCGGATTAAAAGTAACCCATTTTTTCAATAATGTCAGAATACAAAGTCGTACATTTTTGGCAAATTTATTGGTATCCACCCAAAAAAAAACCACATATTGAACTCCAACATTTTGGGCAGTGTTCCACAATATTTATTAATTGTGCAAACAATAATTTTTGGGTAAACGTAAAAGCAAAAATTAAAAACAATTCACAAGAAAGGAGAGGGAAGTTTTGGCCAGAAAGGAATATGAGGCAAGCACAGAAGGAGTGTGGGAAAAGTAGCCAATGGTGTCACCGTTTTTTCGTCCGTTTGGCTGGGGGAGGGAGGGCGCCAGACCAGGTCCGGGATGTCATCGGGCTGGCCTGTCCAGAGGCATATGTTGTGGCCTCTGGACTAGGCACAGGGCTAGGCACATTTGGAGGATTGGCTGATGTTGTGCCAGAGGTGGAGGATCCTGATGTTCCGGCAGGAAGGGAGGTCGGCTCCACCATGTGCTGGCGAACGAGCAGCTCCAGGGCAGTGGTGATGCGGATGTTGGCCCTGGTATTATTCCGTCAGGGCCTGACCAATGGTCACGTTGGCCGCAGCATTTTGCTCCAGGGCCTCAGCCACCCATACCAGACTGGCGTCCATCCTCTGCAGAATCTCCGTATGGTAATCCGATTTAAAATTGAGTTCTGTGAGGAGGGACACTGCCTGCGAGGGGGATTGCCCTGGACTTGCTTCTGCAGGGTCCTCAGCCGGATGTACTGGTTCCTCCCCAGCAGAGCCAGCAGAAATTTTGCGGCCAAGGCTCCCCTCTGGAGCAGACTCATCTGCCTGTGTCTCTGTTGGAAAATGAGAAAAGACTCACATTAGAATCGACATATTGGCACAATAACATTTCACAGTTGGTGACATCACAACATTTACCTGGGACAACATGAGGAGCCGCAAAGTCTGGCATGTCCGTATCCATGTTGGACACTCCAAACACCTCCACAGGCTGCACACGCCCCTGTGCCAGCTCTTCTAAATCCGTAAACTCCAATGACACAGGGGTTGGACCTCCACCTGTCCCCCTTGCATGACTAGCCCTGTGTGCCATTTTTTGTTTCAGGCGATATTTGAAGTCTTGCCATCTGTGGGTTAAATTGGAACCATTACTTTTTATTTGATTTTGTTTTTGGTTTTAGGGTGGTCAAGTGTTTACTTACCGCCGTTTGACATCCCGGGCTAGACAGACATAATCACCCACCCTATTGACATCCACGGCTACCTCTTCTCACATTCTACACTTCTGGCTTGATGTCATATTCCTGTCTGCCTGTGGCAGGATGTCCACACACTTCTGAATCAAAACCTCCATCTCCTTTCTTGTGAATTGTGGCTGCCTTTTCTTTTTGGCAGCTTTGCCTGGAATACTGGGCCCAGCAGCCTCTTCCATGTCATCCTCCTCACCTATTTGGGTAAATTTGCAGAATTCTCAACTTCACAACTTGCACAATATTATGTTTATAATTGCAACAAATCATGACAATACCCCGGCATGTAAGCATCAATGGATGGTATTTTCAAGCAAAGTTACATGTATTTTTTTTGGGTGGGGTAAAAAGGCTGACATTCCAATGTTGTCATTTCAGGTTGATATGGGTCGGATTGTTATGGCCCTGCTCCCGGAAGCCGACCAACCTCAATCTCATCCCAGGCATAGGCATCGTAGGCGTGCAAGGCCCCAGATATTTTAAACACGTGTCACCCTTTTTGGAATGCCAGATGATGAGGTTTTAAGACGATACCATCTTCCTCCAAAAATCATCATAGACACTCTCTCATTAATAGAGAGTGATCTTGAGCAGCAAATTGACAGTCCAACAGCAATTCCACCACTTACGCAATTAATGGCGGTGTTACATTTCTGTGCCTCAGGATCGTTCCAAACAATGGTGGGAATAGTGGCGGGCATCACACAATCCTCCTTTTCCCGGATCCTGAGGGCAGTGATGGAGACACTTTTCAAGCACCTCCATCATTTTATTCAAATGCCTTTGGATATGGGTGCCCTTAGTGTGGCCAATGCCAATTTTTACCAAATAGCTGGCTTCCCACACATCATAGGGGTTGTGGATGGTACTCACATACCACTTCAGCCTCCAGCATGGCTGGAGGCAATATTTAGAAACCGGAATCACTATCACTCCCTCAATGTAATGGTGGTATGTGATGCCTCCCTCCAGATCCTGTCCCTGAATGCAAAATTACCAGGAAGTGCACATGACTCCTTCGTCATCCAGCAATCAGGGAAATGGCACAAATTAACCAACCTACAAGCTGGTGATGCGTGGCTTCTGGGTAAGTGGAGACCTTTAGTACATAACAATGTTAAGCTTCATACAGAGTGAGCCTGATGTTGTCTTTTCGTTTTCACAGGAGACAGTGGCTACCCTTGCACGCCCTGGCTGCTCACTCCTTATTTGTCTCCCACACCAGGGCCACAAAGTGAGTATAATTCCGCACTTACAGCAACCAGGCAAGTGGTGGAGTGCTGTATCGGCCTTTTAAAAGGTCGATTCAGATGCATCCACCGCTCTGGTGGCGAACTCATGTATTTGCCGGATATGGTTTCGAAAATTGTGGTCCTGTGTGGGATATTTCACAACATCGCCATAAGGAGTGGTGTCCCAATGCAGCCAGAGGATGCCTTACCTGAGGATGGCCCCCCCGAGGTTGGTCGGAGGTCAGTATGTGGGGGGGCCATACGCGATGATGTGGTGGCCAGATTTTTTAGGTAATTATTTGCCAAAAAACAGTGTTGATACCTAATGTGTTTGGGTTTGTTTGAGAACATCTAATTTTTGGCTAATTTTTTTCTCCCTCTTCTGTTTTTTTACATAATCTTGGGCACTCCAATGATGACTACTTCCTGCTACCCTTACAAAACCTGTATGTGGATATTTTGTGGCTATATTCTGGAACACTTATTGCCACGCCATATATGTGGAATCATGTTGGCATGGTCCTTCATCAACCAGTTCTTGATTTTTTTTTTGTGATGTTGGTTTTTTTGTATGTGTTGTATTTGAGATTATCACTGTGTGTTTTGTTTGTGAGTGACCACTTTGAATTTTCAGTTATGTTGCTAATAAATGTTTTGAGAGTGAAATGTTGTCCCTTTTTTGGAACGTTACCACCAAGTGTAACCTGGTTCACACACGTTACATTTGACTAAGGGGTAATCCAGTACTGACGCCATTTGAGCAAAAATGTTTTCTTTCTTCAGGGTCCAAACCAACACCAAAAGGAAGCCTGTACAATCCTTTAGCTTCGTAATATTGCCCTAAGCTGCTTGCACACCAACTAGGAACCTGTAAAATGTCAAAATATCTAATTGTGACTACACCAAAAAAGGGAAATCAGATTTGTACTGTTTGGTGTTTCTTGTGGCTGTTTGACAAAAAAATACCAAACACACTCTTATTGCCCAAAACTAGAAATCCTTGCAGGAACACTCTACTTATGTCAGGGTAAACAATATGTGGTTTGGACAAAACGAATGAACTAGAACGTAACTTCAAACAAAACAATTTATTTACAGAATGGGGAAAAAAACCAACTACTCCCTAAGGAGGACCGACATACGGTCAAGGACCACCAGCACCCCGATGATTTGGCTGTGCATATGGGCCACACAGCCGGATAAATTGGCCTGAAGCCTCTGTTCCTCTGTGGGTGAGAAAAGTTTGGGGATTAATACAACAATAGTGAAACCACATAAAAAAAAAAAAAAAAAAAAAAACAACAAAAAACATTTTAAAAAAACAGCAAGAAAACTCATCACACTAAAATGGTGTAGGGCAAAAATACAAGGCCTATTTCCAAATTCCGACAGGTGTGCTATGTGTATGTTGAAAACAGCAGTAACAGGTTATGGCAATCGGCCAAAACCACTTAATTTTGGAAAATAAACACAAAAAACAAAAATAAAAAAATACATACAGTTTTTGATGATAAAAAAGTGCCAAAAATACATACCGGAAGACCCAACGCCAGCTACAGAAGGCCCTCCATCGTCCTCCTCGGAGGTGCTTCCATTCCCCAAAGATCGGGGCGGTGTAATGACCGACTCTGGGGAGGGGGTCATTCGAAGAGGGGTGGTTGGAGGAGAGGGGGAATTGGGACAGAGGGGAAGGAGTCAAGAAAAATCTGGCTGAGGGTGTAGGAAGGCTGGGGAGGAGTGGGGAATAGGGGAAGGAGTGGAGTTGGAGTGTTGGCTGGGGGTGGGGGAGAGTGGCCGTGCTCGGCGTCTGGCGGGACGCTGACGGCGTAGTCTTCGCTGGGCCCCTAAAAGATGGGAAACAAATTGGGGTTAGTTCCAGCACAAATCCGCATACAAAAACAATTTCAAATGTACCCCCCAAAAAAAAAAAAAACAAATATGAGGAGAATGAATAAATATGAAAGACAGGGAAAACATGGCCATGCAGATATGAGGAGAATGAATAAATATGAAAGACAGGGAAAACATGGCCATGCAGATATGAGGAGAATGAATAAATATGAAAGACAGGGAAAACATGGCCATGCAGATATGAGGAGAATGAATAAATATGAAAGACAGGGAAAACAAGGCCATGCAGATATGAGGAGAATGAATAAATATGAAATATAGAGAAAACAGGGCCATGCAGATATGAGGAGAATGAATAAATATGAAAGACAGGGAAAACATGGCCATGCAGATATGAGGAGAATGAATAAATATGAAAGACAGGGAAAATATGGCCATGCAGATATGAGGAGAATGAATAAATATGAAAGACAGGGAAAACATGGCCATGCAGATATGAGGAGAATGAATAAATATGAAAGACAGGAAAAAATGGCCATGCAGATATGAGGAGAATGAATAAATATGAAATACAGGGAAAACATGGCCATGCAGATATGAGGAGAATGAATAAATATGAAAAACAGGGAAAACATGGCCATGCAGATATGAGGAGAATGAATAAATATGAAAGACAGGGAAAACATGGCCATGCAGTTAGGGCCTCAAAGACAAACATGAAAACCACAATCAATTAAACTTACTCTCAGCCATCTGCATGCGAAAGCATGCCAGCAAGCGGGTCGTCCGCCGTTGCAGGTCCGACCACCTGCGCTCCAGCTGCCCGATATGGCGGCGTGAGCCGAAGGAGCGCAGGCGGGCCCGAACCTCCGCATATGCGGATCGCTTCTCGCGGTTGGTGATGGGTGGAGGCCGGCTGGTGATCCGCCTATCCATCACCTCCGTAAGCACCAGTAGCTCGCGCCTGGTGAATGCGGAGGCTCTCATGATGGCAATGGAGTTTTTCATAAAAATCATTTTTGATAAAGTGCTCCCAAATTTAATGATAGGCTAATGTATTTAGGAAATTTACAGGAGCAATTCTATTGGTTAGTGTATGAGTCATGTGTTCGACAGGGCTTGAATTCTGTGGAGACTTATGATAGGCTTAATGCAGTGACATGCGTAAGGAAATTTACATAAAGAAATGAACTCCAGGAAATATGCGGGTCTAAAAACAAATAGACCAATTATTTAATAGGGGCTAACATGTATTTTGACAATTAAAAGCGAATGTTTAAGCCGTACGTATTCTGCGGGTAAACACAAACACGGACATAAATAAATTTTATTGCATTGTGTAAAAAAAAAAAAACAATTAAGCTAATTGATATATTGATTGGCATGTTACGATTGATGGAGGTAGGCAGAATAAACGAGCAGTTAATCGAAATGTCACAGTCCAACTTCCGGGTAGTACTAGTGCGTGCGTTCCCTTCAAACCACTTTGGGGAAGTACGCTCGCTATTTGGTACGCTCGTTAGTTAGAGGAGGGGTCGCCTGAGTTTTGATGCGAATGAAAATACGAGCGTGTGCCTGAATTTAAATATTTTTTTACGTTCGCCTAACGTACGAACGGCCACTTGCGACCGGGTCTGAATGAGGGCCACAGCCTTTATGTAACATGGCAGTTAGAAGCTGATTGATTTATCTCTCCACTTTATCTCTCTCCAAGCATTGATAAATCTCCCCATTATTACCCTGTGCTAATGTGAGTATCTGTATAGCTTCAAGGCAGAAGCCGCACTGCCCGTGGTTGTTCCATCTACTGTCTCAACCCCTATCATTAGTATCATCGATTTCACCAGCCCCATGCTATGTGCAGGATATGTGTCGTAAACAATCTTCCTTCCATAGTATGTGTGCCTCAGATTAGCATGGAACACTAGCTACTGTACAATTACCCAACACTCCAATGAGACTGATATCTTGGGCTAGATGTAATAGGGTTTAAGTTTTTTGTGTGAGACAAACTCAGAGCTTCTTTCACATTTTGGGGTAAATTTACTAAAGTGAAAGTTTTTAGAAGTGATGTTGCCCATAGTAACTGTGGAAAACTAATTTACAAGAAAAAAATTTACATAATTCCATATTTACATATGCTGTATGCTTTATAATGTAACAGTTCATGAAATTCAATATGCCTTTGCACATCCATTTTAAACTCACATTTAAATGGAGAAATTAGGTAAGGTGCCTTTAAACCCGCTCCCAAGGGAAACTGTTTATCTAACAGAGTGTACAAGAGCTTGTGCATTTATGTATAAACACTCTGACCACATATAGGGATGCAGCTCAACATGACCATCTCTTAAAGGAATTTAGTTTCATTTTCATTGACGAAGGAAATAAGACCATAAGAGCAAACTTTGTCTATTTGATTATGTCAGTGGTAGTACAGGGGAGTAGTACCTGAAAACTGTAATAGAAGGTATAAGTACTATGTAACAAAGTCAATGGGTGTTGGTTTGCTGCATCAACCCTGAGAGACATGTTCCCAGCTAAAAGGGCTAGATCTATTTATTTAATTAATTAATAAAATAACAAGTTCTTAAGTATACTGGATTGGACTTTATTACTATATGCAACAATGGAACATCTGATAAAAGGTAGATTTCTACAGTAACCAATCAGATTCTAGTTATTATCTACAAGAAAGTGCTAGTTAAATGTTAAGGAAAATCTAATTGGTTGCTATGGGCAACATCACTTCTAAAACTCACTTCTAAAACCTCTCGCTTTAGTAAATTTACCCCTTAGAGTTTAAAGTCGAGTTTGACTCAAAACTCGCCAAATATTATAACCTGCAAACTGATGAGTTTGAAGCTATTACAGTATGAGAGTCCGGGAGAGTTTTCTCTGAGGAAAACTCAAACTTTTAAATGTGACTAGCATTAAAAGGCAATACAAAATCAAGTGGAGGAGGTATTTGGGAAGCTTTCTGCACAGGATATGATATAATGTATTACATATACCAATGGTTAAAAATCATGAGTGAGATTGTAAATCTTTTTAGTAATATATGATTTGTTGGTGCTGCTACCTCGAGTCAATGAAACAGTCACATATACGGTATACAAAAAATTCCTTGCACAGGCAAGTAAGGTCAACTCCTTTTTCCGGCACTCTTTTTAGTTCAAAATTACGTGCGAAATAGAGATCATATTTAAACATAATTTTTTTAATATTCTAAATTAAAAATGTATAAAAAAAATATATAATGTTTTTTCCAAAAGGATTATTAATGTTTATTGGATGGTCAAGAGTTGGCCATCAATAATAGTAAATTGGGTAAAAATATTAAATAGGTAATCCTAAATTATGGTATCCCACAGAATTATCTTTATTGTTATATATACAGCAAGAATTACCTTTAATCACAGGCAAATAACATACATTTTATTAAATTCCACAGTGAATTGTATGAACACAGTAACTCCATCCATAAACCAATCTGAAAAGGTTCAATATTTATATCTGTTGAATTTATTATTCACAAGAAATCCAAAATCTTAGATCACAGTAGAAACATACAAAATAATAAACCAAAAATAATTTTGTAGCATTAAAAGTTCCAAGTTATACAGAAGCATTCACAGATCAGTGAAAACTATGAAGGCTTCTGTGTTGTAAAAAAAAAGTAAACTGAAATAAAAAATGTGCATCCCTTCCCCAACAGCATAAGAAGACCCGGGCTCTGTTGAGACTGTCCTGGTTCTAAAAATACAGGGGAAAAATGCATAGGTGTCACCTATATTTTAAGAACGAGCAATGGGCTCTGCTGAGCCAGTCATGTTTGTGGAAATACAGGGGACAAAATGAATCAGGGTCACCTGTATTTTCTATAACCAGCCCTGGACTTTTTATAGTGGGGGTGTAATGCCACAGCCAGCAGATATCTTTCACCGGGTCTCCCGGCCAAAGCATTACATCAGACCACTAGTCAGCTGAGGCCAATAATGGGGTCCTTCTTACCATGGCACCCTAGGCCAGGACTGATAGCCAGCGATATCCTCAGCACCCATGCCTGGTGGGTGCCGGGTTGATTGTGTTAAAGTGTAAAAGAAAGATGTATTAAAATTGTCTTTTGCTGGAAAACTACAGTTTGCAGCAAACCTCTCCCTTATGCTGGTACTTTGAGAACCACAAGAACCAGCATGTGAGGCATTAAGGGCCCACTTGTACCTATAGTTCACCTGCAAAATATATCTGAAAATAAACACAAGACCCACACACCATGAAAGTAAATTTTTATTAAAGCATACATGCACACTCACATTCAAACTCACATTCACATACACTCACATAGAATTCCTATAGCCATACACATTCTCTTGTCCAGTAGAATCCACAACACCTGTAAAATAAATTCCATATTCATCTATTCCTAGAGTAGATCACATCCTCTTCATTCCAAGTAGGCATCCACAGGGTTAGAAACAAAAATGTAATACTCAAATCCAGCACTGATAGGAGGAAGGGTATATGTTTACACATACCCTTCCTCTGCATGAATGACTGGGACCCACGTTTGCCCCATCATTGCAGGAGCAGCCAACTAATCAGCGGTTGCTTCCATAGGAGCTGCCTGCTGATTGTCTCTAAGCAGTCAGGCTGCCTGTCCGAATTTCCCCCATAGTCTTCAGAGGTGGGAAAGCACCATTGAAGTGTATGGTGGGAACCACTACATTGTAGTCTATAAAGTTAACTGCAAGGTTACATTTGGTTGTATATGTGACAATCACTCCTAGGGATACACAAAAAACGTATAAAACAGAAATGGAAACCTTCATTGGGCTTTTATATTTGTAGGGAGGATTATTATTATTATTATTATTACATTTTATTTATAGGGCACCACAAAAGTGCCCTATACATACAGAACCGTACATACAGTAAAGGGTATACAGAACATTACATTACAATACAGTAATCAACTTATAAACAGAGCACAAGTAACAATTAGCAACACAATTCTCCATACACAATACAGCTGGGAAGGTGAGGGCTGTCATAGAAGTGCTAGAGAAGAAGGCTGTGACACAGTGGGGAGGAGGACCCTGCTCCTAGGAGCTTACAATCTAGGGGAAAGGGGACACAGACAGATGATGTGAGGCATGAGTATGTAGAGGGGGACCTGAGTGCAGGAAGTAAGCAAGGTAGAGATGGCTGAGGCGGGAGGGACAGAGACCTGGTAACATGGTTATGTGGTGGAAGGGTATGCTTTGTTGAACAGGTGGGTTTTCAGTGCAAATGATTGGGTTTGTTTTCAATCTAAATGATTTGTGGGATAATGAAAAAGTTTGATTGATGATGAGTCTCAAAAGAATCTGGTTCATACTTCAAATGTTGAGATTTGACAACAGAGAAATCAGACAACAAAAACAAATAGACCATCTAGCACCTATTTGAGACTTATCCAAATTATTTTTGAAAAGGTGCACCCACACCTGAAACAAAATTGACAAATATATATATATATATGTGTCCAATCCTGAGTGCTACCCTTCTTCCAATATCTTCTTATTGTAACAATATAACACAATATCCACTTGCAAAAGGTAACAAGTACAGATTTATTAACATTCAAAACACTATGATAAAATTATTCAAAGTATTACAATAAAATTATTTGTTAATCCATAATTTCAGTATTTGTAAAGCTGCAAATGGTGATATACTGATATTGATATATAAAACGTAATGATAAGCTGAATATCTTTATATGAAACAATGGTAAGATGGCTGCTTTTCCAGATCCCAGACGTTAGTGTGCTAGGTAAAATGGTATGAAGATTAATCCGGAATCCTCCTCCACCTTCCTGACATGTTCCTCTGTCCCGGTAGCAGATACTAGAATGAGGGTAGCGCTCAGGATTGAACACATAAGCATATTGTTCTGTTGGGGATGATGTCACAATAGACGCAAAATTAGAATCCTTCAGAGGCAGCTGTCCTTTTATACAGTATATCGTTTTGAAACGAGCAAAATATGGTGACAAAAAATTTACTTTATTCAATTCAAAAATGTATTACACCTGTAATATGGAGATTTACGCAGGTAGACAACTGGAGGGGCCTTTTCAAGTTAGTAATATAAGTACAGATGTTGTGGAGCAATTGATATCCCCTATTAAAAGTTATGTAACTGCTGACAACTAGCTCAGTAAGGTTATTCTTCTTCAACTTTTGTCAGAAAAATATTGCGTGTCCTTCATGGTTTCTTACTTCCCTCAAAATAAGAACAAAAAAAGTCATTTTAATCTCCAGTATGCACATGGATGAAACAATTGATGAAGACACTGAAGGCAAAAAAGCCTGAAATAATAACATAACACAACAAACAAAAGATAGGAGTTGATATGGTGGCCAAAATGTGTTCTATTTATAATGTTCAGATTGGCACTAAATGTGGCCAATGATTGTTTTCTTCTCGTTGCTCAGCATTGCAGTAATTAATTCTCAAATTATTTATTTGGGAAATGTAAATGATGTCCAATCACATTGGAAGTTCCTTCAACAACTGGGAAGAGAACTAATTGATGGTCAGTTTCATGAAGTGATTGCTCCTTCCCAGCCTACATCGGACAATTTCTGAAAGGATTCGAGAACTTTTGTCCAAAAATCAGCAACCTGAGGTATCTAGTGGGAACAGTTCAAGCAACAAAGACTGAAAACCAAGAAATCAGTATTGACAAAATATTCCTTCCAAATGTGTGAACAATATTTATGCTTGTAGCACTGTGTCTTGTTTGTCCCAATGGTTGCAATTTGAGGGTCTCCAAAGATGAACAAGAATTGTGAAAACAACACGAGTAGTGTTCTGTGAGATCCAAGTAATTTATTGTTAAGTTACCCATTGTATACAAATTATATTGTTAACTACTTTTTGTTTAATAGTAAGTTGCTTAGGCAAACTTGTTCTACACTAATGAATACTACTATATGTGCCAAAGGCTGGTAAAGTAAATGTAAAGATCTCATTCATTTTATATAGTTTATCTGAGAGTTATTTTAATTTTATGAGTCATTTTCTAAATACAATAGTTGCTCTTAAAATTTAATTTTATATTGTTTCCCACCATTTCCAAACATTATTAGAGAAATGTGTAATAATATCTTCAGAATTGGCGACATGTATCCTTACAGATATGATGCAAGCACGTCTGTTAGTTCAAGTGAGGTGAGCAGTGGAGTTTTCATTCAAACCATGAACTCCACTAAAGTAATGAGAGAAGGTAGAATGTACTTTATATACAGCCAATCCAGGTTATTTTAAATGCCAAAACCATACTCCCATCTAGATGACATTCCAAAGACAAGCAATACAAGAGTTATACTTCCTAACCTGCGAATGGAAAAGCAACCATTTACTATTGATAGTAAGGCCACAAATACTACACACCAGCAGACAGAGCCAAACACCAGCAGTAATAATTGTCATATCAGCAAGTCACAAAAAATATGGAATTATGGAGTTTGGATGCTTTTTAATACTTTTATGGCAGAAAATTGGTATGATGATTTTTAATTCTAAATATTGCTGTCTCTATGGGATTGCATCAGCTTTAGTAAATTGGTGAGATGTAATTCTGCTGAGAAAATGCAAATTGCCAACAATATTTAGTAAATTTTCACTCATATCTCTTCTCTCATGTGGTGAAACTGCTCTTCACCAAAGGTTTAGAGATTTAACATCATCTAGCATAACTGCAGCAATCAAACTCACTTCCCTGGTTTACATCAGTGAAGCGTCTTTGCAATAAAGCACAGACACAATTAAAAATTTGCTGCATAAATTTCATTTCATTTGTGTAAACTTTCTTGAGTGAATGGGCCGAACACGCGCTGCTGATAATGATATTCTAGCATTGGTAGCTTATTACCACAATTGTAGGCCTGTATAAGCAGCATCTTGTGAAAAACACCTCTATAGTTTATTGAATTTATCCATATGAGTTAGTATTCTGAAACCTGCTCCTTCTTATATGTTTTTTTTATCATTTATTATATGTAACTCTTTTTGACTGTCTTCCTAGCAAACCATGATTTTTGGAAGTCTAATTTGCTCTCAATGACAAATAGTTTTTTTTAATCTTAGTTCTTAGTTGACTATCTTTTCTGTTTCTAGTTCTTAGTTGACTATATTTTCCTGGAGTTTGCTATATCTGAGTTTACATATTTAATCTCTGCATACACAGGTACAGTATAAGTTTTTCACTGAAACTTGTTCCTATGACTGGAATCCACAAAACTAGTACCCACTGTATTTCTTCCAATAACTGGCATGGATAAAGACATAGGATGAAATAATTTATTAAATTAATCTAGCATGCACCACAGATCCTAGATAGACAAAATACCCAGGGGTTAACTGAGATCATTGTTTTGAAAATGCAGAAATTCCAAGACAGTCTTTGGATCACCTTGAAATTTTTACAAAGAGATGTTACCCAAACCTATTATTATAAAAAGCATTTAGTTAATAAAATACCTCAAGTAGAAAATATATAACATATTTTTCAATAAAGTTACAAATGTATTTCTTCATTAGTATAACAGTAATTAAAAAATATATAGTTTATCAAATTTGTAAAAATTGGGAACAGAATAATGAATTAATTAAAATCTGTAGTATGAAACAAAATATTGTTTCTAAAAACAAATAGATAAAAAAAAACATGTGGCTATCACAAGGAATACAACATTTTCATAAATGTAACAATTTGGTATGCAATTAATGCTAATTTGTTAAAAAGAGTGTAGCAAGAGTTTCATGAGTCACAAATGAGAGCTTCACAATAAAGCAATTTATCAATTGTGAGGTGACACATGTGTCATCTCCATTGTATTGGTAGGATTAAAAGATCACTGAAGACATGATTAGCGATAACAATCCATTGTGTGTTCTTTAAAAAGCATAAAAATGCTATCATGGATCTCACTGTTTTTGAGAAATGAATAATTCACAATTACAAATAGGGAAGAGATACATTTACTAATTATGTTTTGCAGAAGCCAATGGACTGCAAAGCTCTGAACCTTGACATCAGATGAATTAACCGTAACATTAGGGGGTAGATTTAATAAATCATCTAAAAATGTAAAATAATGGTGTTACCCATAGCAACTAATCAGGTGTTTGCTATAATTTCCATATTGCATTATAGAAAATTATACAAATAATCTGGCTGCTACAGGCAACACTACCATTTGTCTATTTAAGAAGCTTTATTAAATCTACCCTTATAATGCAATATTCTTGAATGATGTGGGAAGATAGATTTGTGAAAAATATATAATACAGTATATTTTTGAGTTGATTCACCTTTTTATTCCTTCAAATTAAAGTCTTCTTTGTATATTTTCAAATAATAAAACCAAAATTAAGAATATAGACTTCATAGTTTTGAAATAAAACTATGCACCAATTACTCAATATTATTGGAGAGAAATAGTAATTATAAAGCCAATTTTTGTCATGCAACAATTGTTTCTCTTACATTACTTCTCTAAAATATACTGTAACTACATTTGAAAGTTAATAATATATATGCATTACAAATAAAAAAAAGATTAAAAAAAATAGATAAATGAGAATAGGTAAAATTAATTATATAATAATTGGAATGCAATATTTTCTGGTACTGTATGTGAAGTAGAAATAAACATTTCTTATATGATTAAAATAGATTTAATATTCATGTGTAAATCTTCATTAATTTGTAATAATATATAATTCGGTCATATTGCTTTGCATAGAGTGGCCCATGTGATCAACAGCGCTATACAGACTGTCGGCAACAGCGCCTTTACCCACCATGCACACCAATGTTACTGTGTACCCTGTGCACAGACTGCTATGTAACCTCTCCTATTCAACCACCTCTCACACCAATGTCACTGTGTGCCCTGTGCACAGACTGCTATGTAACCAATCCTATTCACCCACCACTCAAACCAATGTCACTGTGTGCCCTGTGCACAGACTGTTATGTAGCCTATCCTTTTCACCCAGCACTCTCACCAATGTGACTGTATGCACTGTGCACAGACTGCTATGTAGCCTATCCTATTCAAGTGAAAATTAGCTCAAGACACCTCTCTCCTCATCACTTACAGTACCAACCACGTGCATGGTGCCACACCTATATCTTGCATTAATCATATCAACAAAATCTTGTTTTTGTTATTGCTCATCTTTAACTTTATGGATTGAGAAGAAAGAAAGGGCAGTTATTTCTAGCAGTTTCTACTACAATATAATTCAGTTTTCATGAAAATCGGGTTAGTAGCTTTTGCGCCAACTTGGAACAAACAGAAAGACACAATGTTTTCATTATACAGTATTAATATATATTCTTATACAGACAGGTGGGTATTTTATAAGGATATATCCAGTGCTATGCTATTGTTCTAGCATGATATGTAAACATCTAGTAGGTTGCCATAGTTACATGATAGAATGATCTCGGAAAC
Source organism: Taudactylus pleione (assembly GCA_031769625.1). NCBI lineage: Eukaryota > Metazoa > Chordata > Amphibia > Anura > Myobatrachidae > Taudactylus > Taudactylus pleione. The sequence goes on along the minus strand of JAUIMM010000626.1, from coordinate 2,400,404 downwards.
GACGCCGGGATGACCCACTGATTATGTGGTTTTATCTCATATCATGGATATGGTTGCCCCAAGTGATGAGTTGTGGAGGTGGTGTAGTGTGGGCTGCCTCTGTGTGCAGTCCAAGAGGTGAGTGACATGGATCTGTCATGGATGGTGCAGATGAATAAGTTAATTGAACTGACATCCTACGTTATGTGTGGAAGTGATGTCACTGCATCCCAGGGTGGAAAGAAGAAGTCCTAATATGATTGACACACAGATGCATGATAGTGAGTGTACTAGGATGTGCTGGAAGTGCCACGCATGTGGGGACACACTGGGACTGAATCATTAGCACCATGAGAAATTAAGGATCTGTTATAAGGAGGACATGGACCTGCAGGGTAAGTGTATTCATGCTATTTGTGAGGTGACTGTCTTGGATGACAGTAGGCTGTGCAGCTGTGTATCTTGACAAAGGTCTGACTTAGGAACGAAACTTCGACTAAACTTCTAAGATGTATGTATAAATAAAACACTTATTTCTCTGCAAGAAAAATCCTGGTGAGTGCTCCTCTATTTTCATATCTACATTATTGGAACCGCCTTGGATCCTTATTTGGATGTCACCTCATGTGTTATGGAGAAATATACAGGATGAGAGTGCGGCTTATTTTTAAAATTATATATATATATATATATATCATATATAATGTAGGCGGCAGCAAACAGATCAACCAATGGAAGTCACAAGCAGGTAAGTAGAAACTCCAATGTTTCCGAGCGCTTTTCAATGCAATATCTTCAGGGTTGCAATATATATAAGAAACAAAATTCACTTACTTTATAGCAGCTCCAGGACATCCAAGAACGGCATAGGGATGGTGCCCAAATGCGACATCATCACCCAGCATCGGGAGTCTTGGAAACTGCTAAACATAAACACAGACAACAGTGATTAGATGGCTGAACTCCAAGCAAACTGTTGCTTGGTCTGTATAATGCGGAAGTAACACATTTACATTTCACATGTTATAATAGGTGAATATACACACCCATTAATCAAAATATCATCTCACCATTTGATGCATTAGAACAACAAAAAAACAACTGTATTAATACTGAAGCAGAAGAAAATTGATAATCACATATGATAAGGCAGTCATAGAGCATAAAATTACTAAAACCTCACAAAAACCTCACAAAAACAATGCAATCCCAGAATTTTGTTTAGACCTTTAGGAGCCATAGTGCCCAACCAGTAGATCAATTGTGTTTTGCACTGCAAAGGCTTGCACAATCTATTACCACCTCATAACAATTTAGGGATATGATCTATGATAATATATTTCATAGTAGCCACACTATGGCCTGCCTGGGCAAAATGTTGTACCACCGGTTGGTCGCTGCCACCTGCAGAGATGGCTGCATGGATGGATGAGCGGTGGAGGGCCATCCACTCCCTCAATGTTCTGTTGGTCTTGCCAAAATATGCAATTAACAACATGGGCAATTAAGGAGATAAATAATACATCTAGTTGTACAGCTTACCCTGTGACGAGTCACATATCTTTTGCCACTAAAAGGTTGACAAAAACTGTCACTCACAGTCAAATATTGACAGGTCAGTCAATTTAAACATCTGAAGCAGCCACTTTTATGCCGTAAAAAATGACCTGTAGCTTGTACTCCAGGATACCCAACATCAGTCCTAACAAGCCAGTCCCTTAAATTGCAGCCACATGTTTAACATGGCACAATTCTATTGTTTTGTAGTTTCAGATCTTGACCAGATATCACAATAGGCCAATGTCTGTTAGTGGCCCTTTAGTCACCTCACTATGTACATTTTAGTGTTCAACCCAAGGCATTCTAGTTTCCTTACTAGCTTCTTTAACTACACACTTATTGACCGATGATAAAAGGCTATCATGTGTTCTAGCCCATGCCTTTTGCATGGCTGTATCTAATAGGCTACTGTTATAACCCCTAGCAAGAAACTTTGTTTTCATAGCTTCCATGCTGCAGGCAGCACATATATCATCACTACATATTCGGCGTGCCCTAATAAACTGTGAGTATGGCAGTCCAAATTTCAACAATTTTAAATGAAAACAGATGCAGTTTCTGTCAGTGGGTTTATTGTAAAGAGCTGTGGAGAACTTACCGTTACTTGCCTGGATCTGCACATCCAGGTAGTTAACACACTCACAATCAGCATAAAAAATCAACTTCACAGGACTATCTGAGTGATTGTGATTAGATATGAAATTATCAAGCTCTTCACTGGAGCCTGTCCAAACAAAAAAAATGTCATCTATGTATCTGACAGAAGAAAATATTGTCAGATACAAAGGAGTTGTTTTAAAAAGATATCTTCTTCTGTCATAAACATATACGCATTGGCTTTCGATGGGGCCACATTGGCCGAATCGCACAGCCAATTAGTTGTAAATACATTTTCCCATTAAAAAGAAAAAAATCTTTGTAAGAATCATCTCTAATAAATCCTGGACTAAATACATATCTGGTCCAGAATACACATTACTCCCAAGAATAAATTGGCGTACTACAATTAAACCATCATTTTTTGGTATGATCCTGTACAAACTGTTGATATCAATACTGCATAATATACTACTTTTCGGAACATTACTCAGGCTGTTAATTTTATTTAAGAACATAGCTGTGTCCAACAGAAATCTTGGGTTTTCCATAATGCATGGTTGCAAGATTGCATGAAGATACACCGAAGTAGCCTGAAACAATGACCCCCAAGCAGAGATGCTAGGCCTGCCCTGGGGATTGCTCGGGCTTTTGTGTGACTTGGGCAGAGTGTATAGGATTGGAGTTTCTGGCTACTCTGGGACAAGAGCTTTACACAAATATTGTGAAATCATGCTCTGATCAGCAGCCATAATCCTTGATGCTTGTTTAAACAGCATAGTGGGATCAGAATCCAATAATCGATACACCACAGTTTCTGCAAGTTGTCTTTCAATCTCAGTTTTATATTGAACCAAATTCTATACCACCACAGCACCTCCCTTGTCCGCAGGACATATAACAATATTGGAGTACGAAGCCAGATTTTTGAGGGTTTTCCACTTCCCTTCTGACAAATTGCTGTGTGGGATAGATATTGGAACACTGGACAAAGTACTATGAACATCCTGATAAACCTAGCATATAAAGGTTTTAATAGCAGCATTTTAGACACGGATCAAAATGAGATTTACCAAATATCTTACACAGCTGTACAGGTATACCAGATTAATGTTGGGTGGAGGTGAAGCTTTCGTGCCATGAAAAAATTTGTGCAACTTCAATTGCCTATTGAGCTGATATTTCTCAATCTCCCAACTCAATCCATCATATATGGCAGTAGGTACAAAGGAAAGTCCACAACTTAAAACAAAAATCTCAAGGTCAGACAGGGTATGAGAGGATGAGTTAAAAACTCTCTCCTCCTGGACAGGGGTGGTCTCCTGGCTGGTTTGCAACCTCGCCCACTGATGACCCTGTCTGGTAAACCTATGCTGTGACCTGCAGTTTGGTTGCCACTGGTTTCCCCTAAAGGGTGAGCACAGTCATTATGCCTGATATAAACATTATCAGAGTCACTAGTGGAGTAAATATAGGGTGACAAATCCCAATTTTCATGAGGTCTCCTAGCCCCCCATTTGTTGGGTCATAGAAGCTCATTGCATCCACTGTGAATCCAATTATATACTTTATTAAGTTCATAATCAGCAGTGACTTTTACTTTCTTTGATTTTTCAAACTGAATAAGATCCTGTTTGTATGTGGATACCTGTTTGTCTAGCCACGCATTGTTGGTGTCAGATTCAAAAGCCACTTTGTGTATATTCTCAAAAGTGTCAGTCTTTTCATTCACATTATTCAATTCTTTTGCAGCCTCCTCAATTACAAGCAGCATAAGGTCGTAACTACATTTATTAAGCACGGAAATCCATTTTTTACAAAAGTTCAAGCTGTATCGACCAATTGTAGGACAGTTTATAACCCTGAATCCCTGTGGGATGTGTTTTTGTTTGTAGTATTCATTAATCATGACACCATGATAATAAAAGTCAATCTCACACTGCTTTAGTCTCAAACAATCATGGTATAGACTCTGCAAGGATTTTGGTACATTATCATCAGTGAATTGATCCTTAAACAAGATGGATTCAGCCTTTGAATCTGAGAACATCAACATGCTCATAAACATGGCAATGTTAATAACGTCAAATGCCTTCCCAAGGCTGTCATCCTGACCTTCAGCCATCATAGACAGTGATCAACAAAGAAGCAAAACAACAATTTAAATTAAAATTAAAACCAACAAACTGCTCATAGACATAGTAGTAATAGAGCTGATATGAATGTGCTATACTCCTTACAAATCTCAGTGTCCAGTCCTAAGGTGAAATCACTCCTGAGAAAGCGATCACACCTCACAAACAAAGTTCCAAGGAAGACGGCACTCCACATAATATATTGCAATGTTTCTGATGCCACACCACAAGAACGTGGCTCCAGGACTTCCGGGAATGGCATAGGGATGGCGCTCATATGCAATGTCATCACCCAGCATCGGGAGTCATGGAAAACACTAAACATAAACACAAACAACAGTGTTTAGATGGCTGAACTCCAAGCAAACTGTTGCTTAGTCTGTATAATGTGGGAGTAACACATTTACATTTCACATGTTATAATAGGTGAATATACACACCCATTTATCAAAATATCATCTCATCATTTGATGCATTAGAACAACAAAAAAAACAACTGTATTAATACTGAAGCAGAAGAAAATTGATATTCCCATATGATAAGGCAGTCATAGAGCATAATATTAATAAAACCTCACAAAAACCTAATAAAAAGCAATGCAATCCCAGATTTTTGTTTAGACTTTTCGGAGCCACAGTGCCCAACCAGTAGATCCATTGTGTTTTGCACTGCAAAAGCTTGTACAATCTATCACCACCTCATAACAATTTAGGGATATGATCTATGATGATATATTTCAAAGTAGTCACAATGTGGCCTGCCTGGGCAAAATGTTGCGCCACCGGTTGGTCGCTGCCACCTGCAGAGATGGCTGCATGGATGGATGACCGGTGGAGCACCGTCCGCTCCCTCAATGTTCTGTCGGTCTTGCCAACATATGCAGGTACACATAGGCAATAAAGGAGATAAATAATATATCTAGTTGTACAGCTTACCATGTGACGAGTCACATACCTTTTGCCACTAAAAGGGTGACAAAAACTGTCACTCACAGTCAAATATTGACAGGTCAGTCAATTTAAACATCTGAAGCACCCATTTTTAGGCTGTAATAAATGACCTGTAGCTTGTACTTCAGGACACCCAACATCGGTCCTGACCAGCCTGTCCCTTAAATTGCAGCCGCATGTGTAACATGGCATAATTCTATTGTTTTGTAGTTTCAGATCCTGATCAGATGTCACAATAGGCCAATTTCTGTTAGCGGCCCTCTTAATCACCTCACTATGTACATTTTAGTGTTCAACCCAAGGCATTCTAGTTTCCTTACTAGCTTCTTTAACTACACACTTATTGCCCAATGATAAAAGGCTATCATGTGTTCTAGCCCATGCCTTTTGCATGCTGTATCTAAAAGGCTACTGTTATAACCCCTAGCAAGAAACTTTGTTTTCATAGCTTCCATGCTGCAGGCAGCAGATAAATCATCACTACATATTTGGCATGCCCTAAAAAACTGTGAGTATGGCAGTCCAAATTTTAACAATTTTGTATGAAAACAGCAGCAATTTCTGTCAGTGGGTTTATTGTAAAGAGCTGTGGAGAGCTTACCATTACTTGCCTGGATCTGCACATCCAGGTAGTTTACACACTCACAATCAGAACAAAAGTCAACCTCACAGGACTATCTCAGTGATTGTGATTAGAGATGAAATTATCAAGCTCTTCACTGATGCCTGTCCAAATCAAAAAAATGTCATCTATGTATCTGACAGAAGAAAATATTGTCAGATACAAAGGAGTTGTTTTAAAAAGATATCTTCTGTCATAAACATATACGCATTGGTGTTTGGTGGGGCCACATTGGACCCCATTGCACAGCCAATGAGTTGTAAATACATTTTTCCATTAAAAAGAAAAAAATCTGTGTAAGAATCATCTCTAATAAATCATGGACAAAATACATATCTGGTCCAGAATACATATTACTCCCAAGAATAATTGGCATACTGCAAGTAAACCATCATTTTTGGGTATGATCCTGTCCAAACTTTTGATATCAATACTGCATAATATACTTCTTTTCGAAACATTACTCAGGCTGTTAATTTTATTTAATAACATAGCTGTGTCCAACTGAAATCTTGGGTGTTCCATAATGCATGGTTGCAGGATTGCATCAAGATACACCGAAGTACCCTGAAACAATGACCCCCCAGCAGAGATGCTAGTCCTGCCCTGGGGATTGCTCAGGCTTTTGTGTATCTTGGGCAGAGTGTATAGGATTGGAGTAACTGGATACTCAGGGACAAGAGCTTTACACAAATCTTGTGAAATCATGTTCTGATCAGCAGCCATACTCCTTGATGCTTTTTTAAAAAGCATAGTGGGATCAAAATCCAATAATCGATACACCACAGTTTCTGCAAGTTGTCTTTCAATCTCAGTTTTTTATTGAACCAAATTCTATACCACCACAGCACCTCCCTTGTCCGCAGGACATATAACAATATTGGAGAACGAAGCCAGATCTTTGAGGGTTTTCCACTCCCCTTCAGACAAATTGCTGTGTGGGATAGATATTGGATCACTGGACAGGGTACTATGAACATCCTGATAAACCTAGCATATAAAGGTTTTAATAGCAGCATTTTTAGACACAAATCAAAATGAGATTTACCCAATAACTTACACAGCTGTACAGGTATATGAGATGCCTGATTAATGTTGGGTGGAGGTGAAGCTTTCGTGCCATGAAAAAATTTGTGCAACTTCAATTGCCTATTGAGCTGATATTTCTCAATCTCCCAACTCAATCCATCATATATGGCAGTAGGTACAAAGGAAAGTCAACAACTTAAAACAAAAATCTCAAGGTCAGACAGGGTATGAGAGGATGAGTTAAAAACTCTCTCCTCCTGGACAGGGGTGGTCTCCTGGCTGGTTTGCAACCTCGCCCACTGATGACCCTGTCTGGTAAACCTATGCTGTGACCTGCAGTTTGGTTGCCACTGGTTTCCCCTAAAGGGTGAGCACTGCCATTATCCCTGATATGAACATTGTCAGTGTCACTAGTGGAGTAAATATAGGGTGACAAATGCCAATTTTCACGAGGTCTCCTGGCCCCCCATTTGTTGGGTCATAGAAGCTCACTGCGTCCACCGTGAATCCAATTATATACTTTATTAAGTTCATAATCAGCAGTGACTTTTACTATCTTTGATATTTCAAATTGAATAAAATCCTGTTTGTATGTGGATACCTGTTTACTTAATTTTTCTAGCCACGCATTGCTGATGTCAGATTCAAAAACCACATTGTGTATAATCTCAATAGTGTCAATCTTGTCATGAACAATATTCAATTCTTTTGTATCCTCCTCAATTACAAGCAGCATAAGGTCATAACTACATTTATTAAGCACGCGAATCCATTTTTTACAAAAGTCCAAGCTGTAGTGACAAATTGTAGGACAGTTTCTAATCCTGAATCCCTGTGGAATGTGTTTTTGTTTGTAGTATTCACTAATCATGACACCATGATAATAAAAGTCAATCTCACACTGCTTTAGTCTCAAACAATCATGGTATAGACTCTGCAAGGATTTTGGTACATTATCATCAGTGAATTGATCCTTAAACAAGATGGATTCAGCCTTTGAATCTGAGAACATCAACATGCTCCCTTGCATAAACATGGCAATGATAATAACGTCAAATGCCTTCCCAAGGCTGTCATCCTGTCCTTCAGCCATCATAGACAGTGATCACCAAAGAAGCAAAACAACAAATTTAAAAAAATATATAATACCAACAAACTGCTCATAGACAGAGTAGTAATAGAGCTGATATGAATGTGCTATACACCTTACAAATATCAGTGTCCAGTCCTAAGGTGAAATCACTCCTGCCAAGCGATCACACCTCACAAACAAAGTTCCAAGGAAGACGGCACTCCAAATAATATATTGCAATGTTTCTGGTGCCACACCACAAGAACGTGGCTCCTGGACTTCCAGGAACGGCATAGGGATGGCGCTCATATGCGATGTCATCACCCAGCATCGGGAGTCATGGAAACTGCTAAACAAAAACACAGACAATAGTGATTAGCGGCCATCCCTATATTGTTCCCAGAAGTCCTGGAGCTGCGCTCACATGGTGTGGTGTTGGTGCTATAAAGTAAGTGTATTTTGTTTCTTGTATATATTATAACCCTGAAGATGGAGCATTAGAAAGAACTCCAAAACATTGGAGTTTCTACTTACCTGCTTGTGACTGTCATTTGTTGCTCCGAGTGCCACCGCCTACATTGTATGTATTTGGGGCTTACATGATAATCCCTAATCGGAGGGCACCAGAAACATTGCAATATATTTTTTGGAGTGCCGACCTCCTTGGAACTTTGTATACATATATATATATATATATATATATATATACATATATATATATGTAAGCAAGAATATTGGAGGCACTCCAGAGACTTCTTTAGTTAAGTGTTTATTTTCAACATTTCAGGGTACAGCAACCCCTTCTTGTGTATCCTAAAGAAGGGGTGACTGTACACCAAAACGTTGAGAATTAACATACCATTTTTCACTTAACTAAAGAAGTCTCTGGAGTGCCACTGCTATTATTACTTGAAAAAAGGGGACGCATATCCCTAGAGGAAGGCACTAGGAGAAAGGAAATGGTACATAGTGACCAGTGGAGTGCCAGACTATTTGTGTGAACACATATAATCTACAATCCTATATTTGACTCTGTTGCTAACATTAGCTGGTATGACAAACTTAACAATCATATACAGATATACAAGTGCAATCTTATTAAAGAAAGATAAGGAAATTAAAGTTGTTTCTGATTATAATAATCACAATGTATACAAGTGGACAAATAATTCTAGATGTTATACAAGTAAACCATTATTCCATAGAAATTACAAAAAGAGCTGGTTTATGGAATCCTCATATGATCTTACTTCCTCCGCTAGTGAAGTGGACACACTATCAATGTAAAAAAAACTTACAATGCCCAATTGGGGTCACTAAAAAATCAAAGTGTACAGATGTATTAGGAGGAGAAGGTACTGTACACCAGATGTGGCCACCAGTAGCAGAGGAAGAGGCATGCCTCATGGCACCAGACCCCCAAGGGGCAGGAAGACATAGTTATCAATTTATCATCTTATGAATTATCACCTTTAGAGCAACACATTTTGTCTAAAGGGATATCGTTCATCCCTGATAATAATTTTGATCATTTCCAATGTTTAGTGGACAAACAACACTTGCACCATCAACTGAAGCTCAAAAAACATTTTGCATGTTCCCCTAACACTAATACTACCAACAATATGTTCCCACTGGTAGTAGTGAAATTAAAACCCAGATCCACATTCGATCCACAGTCTACCAATTCCACCATCAAAACTTTCATGAGACTATTGGATCAGGAAGTTAATACTACTCAGGAGAATTTTCCATCTAAAGGAAAACAATTCTCTAGATTACAGTAGAATGGGAAGCTTTGAGAAAACTATTTAAAAATCAGACATTGATATTTTGGCCTGCTGACCAAGGAGGTGCATTAGTAAATCAAGATACCAAGGACTACATTATGGAGATTGAGAGACAAGTAAAGGGCAATGTAACTTACCATAATTTCGTACAAGATCCTATAGATATCTTCAAAAGGCAGCTTATTGATATATTACAACTTGCTACAGATGCAGGATTTACTAACTAAGGTTTGAAAACTGTACTTATACCAGTTAATCCTGTAGTACCAGTGTTATACACTACACCAAAAATTCACAAATTGCTAGATAGACCACCTGGATGTCCTATTATCACCACTACCAAATCATTATTGCAACCAGTAGTTGTTTATAATTGCATCCAAGATCGTCCGCAATATCTTCTTGACACCACTAAATTATTGAAACAACTCAGAGAACTTCCCACTTTGGATGGCAACATCTGGCTTAATAGCATTGACATCACAAGTTTATACTGTATACTGTTATTCCTCATAACATGGGTCTGAAGGTTGTAAGGAACTTGTTGGTTAATTACCTGGAATATCAGGGTCTCAAATTATAGTCTATGATTTTTACTAAAAATCATTTTATATTTAATGGGCAATTCTTCCTAAAATGTGTTGGCTGTGCAATAGGGACCAGTGTGGCCCCATTGTATGCCAACATATAGAAGTTTGATGTACAAAAGGACATTTTCTTTAGAGCTAATTCCATATTCTACAATATTATTTACTTTACTAATTTTATAGCTGATTTGTTTGTTTGGTGAGGTGAGAAACAACTGTTTGAAAATTTTATTGATTCACATAAACTAAGAGATCACACTGTCAAACTGACACATAACATCAGTAATGAAACTGTTAATTTTTTGGACATCAGAATAACCCTCATAGATGGTGGATTGGTGACCTCATTATACACCAAACCTACAGACCACAATAATATTTTACATGCGCATAGTTTTCTTCCACAATCATTGAAAAAAGACCTTCCTGGCACACAGTTTCTGCAAATAAGGAGGATCAGTTCAGACTTTAAAATATCTGAAGATCAAATTGATATCATGCTGGCTAAATTCAGACATAGTGGTTATGACCTAGAGTTACTGTACTACATATGGCTAAAACCAAATCCCTAAAGATGGATCATACAATGCTGCTTATTAATCATAGGAAGGACAAAAAAGTTATAATACATCCTTGGGCATCAGATTATAACCCTGTGAGTACTTACATTAATCGGATTAGCAAAAAAATGTTTTTCTGATGATACAATCAGACACTGATCTTAATCTGCAATAGGTTAATCTATTATCTGGTTACAAATGTGACCGTAATTTACATGATTATTTAGTTAGAACAGATATCACCTCCAGGCACTTTTTGAGTGTTAAAGAGTTGCCTCAAATGCTCTTGCCCTACTTGTGGATTTATGCTAACTGGTGACAGTTTTTAACACACTCACTGGTAAACCATATACAATCAATTATACATTAACCTGTAACTCTAAATATATAATTATCAAATCATTTGCCCCTGCGGGCTCTCTTATATAGGCAAAATAGAACTGGTTTTTAATTAACATATGGCTGCACACAGGTCGGCTATGGTAGTAGTAGTGGAATTGCCCAATGTTTTGCCCACCATTTCTGCAGTATTCCTTATCCATTATCTACCCTTTGTTATAGGATGATAGATCATGTCCCTGCTTGCATCAGAGAGGGTACTAGGGATCTTAAACTTCTTCAGCTAGAAACCAGGTAGATCTATAAAATGGGTACCCTTGTCCCCAAGGGACTTAATGACCACTTTGGTCTCAACCATTGTTTATGATCTGCCGTTTTCTCGAAGTTTTGAATCATATAGACATTCACACTATAAGTTTGGATGAAAGCATGCAAATTACCTCTATTTGTTTATATGGATTGGGTAACATAACTCTAATCCATATTATATGGCTCTAATTGAGAAATCTTCATTTATATAATATAATCTATTTTCTCTGTATGATTATGCCTATGTAATATTATATGTCATATAATTTATAATTAGCATAGTGTATATTCGTATATGCTGTTTCTTAATAAGATAATTTATTATCTATTGTTAGTTTGTAGTTTCTTGTCTAGTTGTGTATAGTTCCAATGGTGATGGTCATGGCACTATGACACACCTTTTGGTGTTTACATTATTATTCATGTGCCACCAGGCTGGGTTTGCAGTCTTGGCTCCAGAGATGGTGTGCAGTTGGTACCCCTCTGTATTGTTATAAGGGGTGGATTTTATTCATTATTTGTTAGCCTAATAACAATGCTGGTAGGGCATTGAAATGTTGCACTTGTTTTAGTCACATTAAATACATAATTTTGAACTGAGTGCCATGCCCTTGGATTCTCTTTGGGTGCTTATAGCATGGGCATCTATTCCAGCTAATGGTGATTCCAGAGAGTCGGACCACACACACTGAAGATGTTTATATATATATATATATATATATATATATATATATATAGTATACTATTATAATATTCAGGCAGATCAATACAAAAATCTTGTGGATTTATAAGAAATGGTTTTTACATTTTGTTTGCCAGAATAGAATGAAAAATTATTTTGTATCATAAATTACCATTTTAGAAATGCAGAGAACTCTTTCCCTCATTGAGTCCCCCTGGGTTGAGACTTCAATAAGGAAAACCATTTTTGATTCCTGTCTCATCTCATATTGCCAATTGAATTTGTCTCATCCAAAATACATTCAGGCCTTTGGTATTTCCAATACAATATTAATAAAAATGCATGGCTATAGATGTGATGATTTTATATTTAGCCAAATCTTGATTGACACTGCAAATATTGCCCACATGTTTAATATCCTAATGTTTAAAAGTATAAAGGTTTTGCCTAAATATCATTCACTACATGAGCATTCAAGATGATATACAACCCCCATAATTGTACAATTAATACAACTTAATATGATTGTTAGATGGTAAACATAATGCAAGATCTGCATTTGTTTTGAGAATTGCAAAATGTTTTAGGAGGATACTGCTAATATCTCTCGAATGTGTGTTAAAATTTCCAATGAAGACAATGGGTTCTTCTCCATGCTGTTCCACTTTTGATCTAAACAGAGATTCTCAATTATATTGTTTGATATCTATAACTGCATCTTTAATGAGTCTATTACTATACACTCTATTTTTTGTCTTTTACATATATGTTGTTTCAAACTTTTGTACTGTAGGTCTCTAGATTTAAACAATTTCTCTTTGTACAGAGTTTTCCCTTTGGGATTGCTCTTATAGTAGCAGGTGAGTGTGAACTAATAGATTGAAGAATTCTGCAGTTGCTTTCTGTATATGTCCGTTGTGATAAATCCATTTTCTTCAATCCATATTATCAAGTAAAATAACTGTATTTCTCTTTTACTAATCTCTCATGTGGGTTTCAAAAGCAAGTCATTGATATTTAATATAGATATGAATTCCTCAGTTTTATTTTTTCACTTGTCCACAGTAACAAAATATAATCAATGAAGTCGAGGTATATTAAGAAATGTTTTATGTATATCTCAATGGGTTTAACAAAAAACACTTCATTCTCCTTCCACCCCAGCTAGAGGTTTGCAAATGTGGGTGTACAGGCTGTCCCCATTGTCATCTCTCTAACCTTGACAGCCTATGCCCCAACTAATGCCATTCTCTACCTGAGGTGGAGGGAAATGGAAGTGGTCTTTGCTAAACCCAATGAGATATACATGGAAATTATTCTTTTTATTATTTTAACACCAGCACTTTTAAATTCAATTTACACTGGCATTTAATATTGTCTTATGGTGCATACAGGTGGTAAGATTTTCCTTTAGATCTGTACAATAATGATTTAAAAAAATGTTCAATCATTCATATCTGAAGGAAAATCTGACATATCTGACATTTGTCAGATGTATGATGAATGATGCACATTCCAGCTTGTCAGATAACTATTTCTGACATATGATGTGTTTGCAGTCAGATTTGGATGATTCCATTCATTTTAATGCAGACAAAAAATGGTTCAATCAATGAAATCATTAAAATCATTCAATCGTTCATCTGACACATCTGACCATGTGTATGCACCATTGGACACTTTTCACTTTCACACATATTAAGTATTATCTTATGACATTTTAAACATATGTTATATAGAGTTATTTACTTATTTTGAATTATTACAATTCACTTTCCCACTTTCCTCACCTCACAGATTTTTGTCAAATGTTTTTATTTATTTTTTTAATTTTACAAAAATGTACTTTATCATGGTTTGCGCATATTAATATTTTTATTATTTTGTTGGTCGACACTTGGAGACTTCACTTCACATTCATGTTTTTATATTCACATCATAAGTCCATTATAAAGATAAAATTGTATGGCATGACCAAATAACTATAAAGTAAATAAGAATTCAAGATTTAAGAGTAAGATTATACAGAATAAATATTAATCTCAGATACCAATAAAGATAATAACTAACATACTGGGACCATTGTCCCACAACAAGTTATAAGATCTAATATGAATATGAATTAGACTAAACTATAGACATGTGTGGGGTTGGTTCCCAGAGAACCAAAAACAACCAAATTTTGGGGTTTCAAGTCAAGCCATTAAATCCAGCAGTAACTTGGTTTTGTTTACATACACATCTGCAATCATTGGCTTAACTAACTCAGATGGAAACCAATAATGTGTGTGAGTCACTATTGATTGACATGGATGCCATCTGGAATCACCAGCCATGTGAGAAAAGGATGGCCCTGATTTGTAGAATTTTCAACTTGACTGGAACTAAGAGATTGGATTGACCCCAAAAATGTAATAAATCCCAGATGCCTGGAACTATCGGTTAAGACTTGAAAGCTCCCATGACAATTAAATGCATGTTGGAACAATGTGTTACTACGCTTTTTAATGTTTTAAATATTTTGTGAATGTTGCCCTTGCCAGTCTAGTTAGAAAGTGGGGCACCCTCTGGGTTATATATTAGTCATAGTGTGGCACAATTGTATATTAATTGTTTGAATGTTAATCTTTACCTTTGTATCTCAAACAGGAGAATTTTCTCTGGCTAATTCACAGTCTTTATACTGTAGGAGCAGTCTGTTCTTTGCACCAGATACCCTACAAGTCTAGCATCATAAATTACTAAGAAATAAATGGCAACATTATATTATAAATAAATACAATTCACACACAGAATAACTAAAGTCATTTATTAATATCCATTTAATTAATTTCTGCAATTGTATGGAGAGCATAGTTAAATGCCCAATATATAACAACAAGCTAACACTATAATTTTTAGTTGAAATATCCCTATAACCACATTAAATACACTTTTTGCAGCTCCCAACAAGCAACATAGGAATGCTTCAAATACAACACTAGAATAATAAATCAATTATCAAAAAACTGAGTGCATATATGAAAATATGAACAATTTAATAGTTTATATTGAACATGTTAAAAAAGATTAAAAACAAGAATTCCTGAAATAAACCTCTCATAATTTATGTATAAATTATGTATGCATCATGTAAGCTTAAATATCAAGATTGCTAAAATGTATATTATTCAATTAACTTGAAAAAAAAGAGTCCATAGGAAATAGTTCTTGTCCAGAAAAATGTAACAGCAGTTCCCAATGGTAACTAAGAAGCTTCCATGTACATTGGAATCTACTAGGAGGTGCCTGTCTGAATCCCAGTGATAATTAGCCCTCAGTGAATATAAATGTTTAGGCCAGATGTAGGTTAAAAATCCTGGAGTCAAAAATAATTTTATGTGGACTCCCACACACTCCCAGTACATGGTTCCAGGTCTCAGGCTGGTTACCAGAGATGTAGTAACCTCAGCTAGGGCTGGCAATAATGAAGAGCCTTCTGGTGATCAGAGGGTGGAGGGAGAGCACAGCCATCTTTATGTATGATGAGCAGTTCGGTAAGATAATAGCCATCAACAGCAGTGTGCAGTTTCCTTGATGGAGTATATGTTTTTGATAATTTATTTATCATTTCTACTCTTTTGTCAAGTGCATATGCTGACGCATCGTTAACTGATATGTTCTGGCAAGTATAATTTGATGGTGTAAATAAGTGACTGTTCATAATTTGCTATTTTTAGACATTTCACACAAACATTTCATTATTGGTAACTCTACAGCACCTGATGTAACATTACATATGCTGTGTACTAAATTGTAACAGTAATTACTAAAACCAAAACCACAAAATAGGGACCACAAAATAGAAATAGAATAACCTAAAACACTTCACTTTTAAGATGGTGAGGTAATATTGGCAGATGATTATCTCCGGTTGCCATAAAATAGGAGAATAAAATCACTAAAGTATAATATTGTAGAAGAACATAAATTATAAGTAGTAAAAGTCCATTGATCATCCATTTATAAAGTTTCCCATTGAACTTCAAAGCACCTACATGTGGTTAATAAGGTGCTAATAGTGAACGTTTGAAAGTATTTTTCTGACAATGGGAAAATAACATATTATAGATAATCAGTAATAGATTTGGGGCCAAATATAAAAGGATGAGAGTTTAGAAAATATGAGAGTTTAGCAGTAAGCTCTTACACTATTATAATGGTAGAGCTGTATTTTCAAAATGGTAAAACATCTGGATGAGAGTTTAAATAGCAAGAGGTTTTTGAGTCTGAAAAACATGCGTTTACTCTCACCCTATTACATTTTGCCCATAGAAAGAATATAAATAAATAAGGCCTTTGCAAATATTTACATTTTAATATGAAGTTATATTGACAAATACCATCACTATAATATTTCTCCAAATTATTCTTATGCATTGTTCCTTGAGCATAGAGCTTACATATTACTGGACTATAAATATCAAGCTAATATATATTCTGGTTATATAACTTTAACTTAGTGCACATGTAATGTGTTACAGACAATAACTTATGTGCTTATGTTGGATGGTGGGGCTTTGTGCAGCTTTGTGAACTCCTGGCACTGCAAAGTCATAGTTAGCAATGCTAAGTTTCACTGCTATAGAAGACTGCTGATGTTTGGATCAGCTATCTCAGCACGGTTGAATTACTCCATTAATTTTATATCCACCACTGTTACTCACAGCGAGATGGATTTGTTATTATTGGGGTCACCCAGCCCCTGATAATGAACTTATTGAACAGTCCCCACAACAAAGTAAATGAGGCACTGCAAAAAAAATAGAATATAAATGAACTCTAAAATGCATTAATATGAATTAATTAAAATTGTGAGTAGTGTGTATTCTCTAATGAGCATAATTTATAATGTGGGCACTTTTCAGTCCTGGGCTGACTTGGAGGAAATCACAGCTGATGTATTTTAGCCATACACATCTATTGCAGAAACATAAACATATTCCCAGCTCTGCATCTGACCATAAATTCTAACTCATTTGTGGATGTGAAACATACTGTTTACAACTCAATATGTGCATGGCAGAAGCAAACTATGTTACTTTTGCATGTGCTTCTTTAAGCATAATTTCCTTTATTATTGTGAACAACTAAGCATCAGGACCATTGTTTTAATATTTTTTCTATTTTGTTACAGGAAATCAGATCATATTAAGAGGGATTAATTTTTTCCATGGAAACCAAGTGATTTTTTGTTTATTTCGGATCTCATCAGTATAAAGTAGCATTTAGGGAAGAATATACAGCCTAATATTCCAATACATGAAGCTAATATAGCAAACACCTCTACAATTACAGTGTGTTTCCCCTTACTGCTCAGATAAGCTGGGATGGCACAGACCCAAACACTGCAGAACACCAGCATGCTGAATGTGATGTATTTGGCCTCATTATAGATGTCCGGTAATGTCCTCACCAGGAAAGCTAAAACAAAGCTCACAGCTGCCAGGAATCCTATGTAACCCAGCATGAAATAAAAGGCCAACTCAGATCCCTCATTACATTGGATGATGATAGTCCCGGGATTAGAGTCCATGTTAAACTCTTGAAATGGAGGAGAAAGTGACAACCAGATTACACCATTCAGGACCTGGACAGATGAACAGATCATTAGTAAAAAATTTGGTAGTTTGACTCCCATCCATTTTCTCCAGTAGCTTCCAGGTCTTGTGGTCTTAAAAGCGATGCAAACAGTGATAGTCTTGGCCAGTACAGAAGACAAAGCAATAGTAAAGATGATTCCAAAGAAGATTTGGCACAGCATGCAGGTTATATGCTCTGGACGTCCCAAGAAAAGAAATACACAAAGTAAACCCAACTTTAGAGATACAAGTAGAATAAAGCTGAGGCTCTGATTATTTGCTCTGACAATTTGGCTGTTTCGGAAGATAATAAATATTGCAATTATTAAAACAATTATAGCAGAAAATAAAACAGATGTGACAGAAAATACTGAGGTTATAGTGTCCATTTCATAAGAAAGAAAGTCTTGAGCTTTGGCAATACATTGGTTTCTTGCATCATTTGGCCAGTCAGTGTCGCTGCATTTCACACAATGTTCATTGTCTATGGAATAAAAATGCAACAAATAAAATATTTCATTAATAGTGGTGCCTTCTACCTCAGTACCTTTATTGTCTTTTTACTCTATCATGTTATTGCTCTATCCTTTCTTCATTCTCTTTCTCTTTTACAGTTTGTTGATCTTTTACTCTCGATCTCTCATTACCTTTGTCTCCATTTTAGTAAAAACCTGTTTAAACCCTACTTTGTTCATTTCTGAATAATGCTGATTAATTTGCTTATCTGTATATATTAGTATTACCAATACAATTGTGTCTATGGGGATGTGGCATATTAAATTTCAACAGTCATTTGGTTGAAATTAAAATGTCGATGTGGTTCTAGTGCCAGCATTGATCATGTTGACATGTCATAATATTGGCAGTAACCAAGTCAACATTTGGTGTGTCAACATATACGCAATGTTGACATTGCTGAAATGTTGTGTAATTCTTTACCGGGACCATAAAGCTAACTTTATACCTAAACCTAATAGTAACTCTAACCACTAACCCTAATCCTGACCCTAAGCCTATCTCTAGATGTAGATGTAACCTTACCTAATGGAAATGCCAACATTTTGGCAATGTTCACAATTCCTAAAGTATGTCAACATTCTATGTATGACATTTTGCAGGTGTTGATGTTAATGATGTTGACATGTTACCCTTGCTGACATTATTAATGATGACATGGTGGTGTCAACATGGTAAATTGTGTCATTATGATCAAGGACATAGTAACTACATACCACCCATGGGGGTAGAAAAATTTATTTATAAACCTAATCATAAGATGTAAGCCACCAGTTAGTATTTCTTGCAGTCTACTTAAGATTTAATAAAATGCTAAAAATCAGTGTGAGGAACTAACTTACACTTGTAGTAATTACTTAGCAAAATAATATTTTCTATTATTGAATATTTAACAACTTTGAAAGCTCATTTTTAAATGCCATATCATGTAGAATCACCATACTGTATATATAGTACTGCTACAATGATTACCACTCATTTCTTTGCCAATTATAGTAGAGTGATTTTAAGGTACTTATGTTATGTTGATATTAAATATGACATTGTTTTTTTGTTTAATTATATGGGCTCTATTTTTTTAATGGATGAGAATCAAGAAAAACACAGTAGACTACTGCTGACTGACTGCTAGTTGGGTGGCCGATCACTTATCTACAGAAAGGGAATTTTCTAACATAATATCGGAGTGAACAATTAGAATTTTCACATCTCACATTCTATAATGTTTCAACACATAACCATATGCACACATTATGGCTAAGTTCCTTATCACTTGAGAGTATCCATTATCTCAAGAACTCGAGACAATTAAAAAAAATACTTTTAAAATTAGAAGTTGAGAAAATATTGCACTTTTATAAATACGGTAAAGATTTTTTACTCTGAATTTTTCAAGTACGCAAATGAATGTGTGCACAAAATATTTACTGGTCTGTTTAATCATCCATGAAAAGTGGATAATAGGAATTTACAAAGTATTTTTCATAGACATTGTAGACATTGGAACATCATGCTTGAGCATGAGACACTTAATGACCTACTCCCAGGGAAACCTAGAACCACCTTTAGGAAAACACCTGACTTGAATAAGGAATTAGTACACAGCAATATGAAGGAAGCAAATCTGACACAGGCCACATTAATAGGGACCAAACCCAACAAAGTTTTTCTTCTATAGTGGCACGTGTCCTTATTGCAAACTCCAACCTCACACAACTAAGCAATGTTGCACACAAAAACATTCAGAATATCTGAACAAATAACCTGCAACATCATAATAACAGATTATCAGTTGACATGCTTCTGTGGACTACAGAATGTAGTAAGAACTACAAGAAAACTTAAGTTATGCATTGCAGAGCATACAGTATAAGACATATACAAATAGGCCTTTTGACACATTAGGCCAAATGTAATAGAGTGACAGTTTAGAAAATGTGAGAGTAAACTCACACATTTTCTAAATCAGCCAATGTAATAGAGTCTGAGAACATGCAAACCCGCATGTTTTTCAGACTCAAGTACAGCAACTCTCAAGATATAAACTCTTATCCAAATGTTTTTCCATTTTGAAAATACAACTTTATCATATAATAGTGTGAGATTTTACTGCTAAACACTCATATTTTCTAAACTCTCACCCTATCATGACTAAGAATGGTCTTCACTTTACAGGAATACACTTAGGGTCTCAGTCAAACCCGCTCACAAGTGCAGGACACTCACAAGCGGGTCGATGGTACCCAAATGCGCATGCGCGCGATGGGGAAGCTCGGGGTCTCACACCAAAGGGGGCATGCTGTCAATGGTGAGTGACAGCATGCCTCCTTTGGTGGGCGTGCCGGGGTGTGGCTGCCCAGACGGAGGCGTTCCCATGGGAACACCTACCGTCTGGGTCCGGCTCCACTGACATCACTAGTGATGTCAGTGGGAGTGATTTTGGCTCTGATAGAGCCAAAATCACTCCAGGGCTTGCGGCAGCGAGACCTTACTGCAGGGTCTCATCGCAAGCCTGATGGTCGTGATGGTCTTGACCATCGTGACCATCATCATGGATGCTCGCATAAGCTGTGGGTGGTAACCTACAGCTATGCGAGCGTCCAGGAGGACGCAACAAAAAAAAAAATACCCTGATTCAGAGTGGGCGCTCGTTCAGAGCGTCTGGCTCTGAATCAGGCCCTTAGTCAGTAGGAATTGGAGAGGGGGAGACTTTTACTGAAAAATTAACAAGGAGAGTTTAAATGGATGCAAACCCATAATACTTTTTACGAAAATGTATTAATCTAGAAAATGAGGTGAATTAGTCATTATAGGTGAAATTATTATATCAGCATTTTGTCTGAGGCATTTTATATAGCCACCCCACTTGGTCCCTTTCTTTATGATTACTGCCTGATATCTGGTTTATTCTGTTTTTTTACTTTTGTCATGATTCCCTCTTATCTGGTCTAATCTGGTCTATTCACACCTTTTCACATTGTATAGCTGGTTACCATTGCAACCAAATAATTGACTCATTCAGTACATCATCAGCTGCTTGTGTTTTTTTGCTGTAATAGCAGAAATGTAAACAGCAGTGATTTTTAAGAGCCAAGTCACCGACTCAAGCTGAAGAATTTTTTGTCCCTTTCATGCACGTTAACCATTTACCATGGAGACCATAAACAATCAGTGACATCATTACACCATCAGTAATAAATATTAATTCCACTACCAACATGGCAAACACAGTACTCCCTAAGGAAGGCCTGAGTGGCCGATATGCGTAGGAGCTATCACACAACATCACTCTCTGAACTTCTGCTGCCTTTATTACAACTAAGCCTCCTAGCTCCACTGGCCAAGTCAAGCGCACAGTGTCCTCAGGTCCTGTAGAGTCTGGAGCATGTGATATCACTGCAACCTACACACACCGAAACACAGTCCTTTCCCCCACAGGTTGTGTTTGGAGAAGAAGATGCACAGAAAGGCATCATGGAAAACAAGGTGAGCCCTCACAGGGACTTTTAATTGGATGATTAATACAAGACCTGCATTATGGGAGGTGAGGGACACCCTCCTCCCAAACACTGAATGGTTTTTATTATACTGTACAGTATATTTTT
Source organism: Taudactylus pleione (assembly GCA_031769625.1). Classification (NCBI taxonomy): domain Eukaryota; kingdom Metazoa; phylum Chordata; class Amphibia; order Anura; family Myobatrachidae; genus Taudactylus; species Taudactylus pleione. The sequence continues at coordinate 2,378,450 of JAUIMM010000626.1, read as the reverse complement.
TCCTTACCCCCTTACAATTACCACATAACCAACTGTACATCTACTGACCAGTCTGCTACTCTTCTGTAGCCATCCCCCACATTTGCACCTATAATTTTTATACCACATGTCTCTCAATAAATTATAGTTATTCAAACCTCATACTATATATATATATATATATATATATATATACAGATGGTGGTGTATAAGGGTAAACCAACAAGTACTGCTGCAAAAACAAACACCAAAAATGAGCATCTATGTCCTTTTACACAAGGGTAGGAGTTTATAGTGACATTTGCCTAAAGTCACAGATGGGCCACTGACAAGAGACAAAGCTGTGTATGCTCTTGTGTGCAGCTCAGAATCAACCCCATAATAACTTGATTTATGCTAATAATAACTGTCAGGATATGGATGCATCTTGAGATAATAAGGTTGACATGTCCTGATTTAATGGCCTTGCAGGACACCTGCTTTTACTTACTGGGCCCTCCAATATTTAAGGACTATAAATACACTTGTCTTGTCTTTTATCCTCGATTCTGAAATTGAAGATAATAATGGTCGCTACCTAATATTGACTGGTTTATTACAGAATAAATTGGTTAATATAGTAGCACAGTGCCCCAGTAGGCTTTGGAGAGCAGGACCACTCGTGGGTAATCCATCTCAGAATCCACCTCCACCTTGTGCTTTCTTACTTTAAAAAAATCTCTACTGTACAGTATTTCTTCCTAACTGCTTTTAGAAGTTTGTAGGGTAAACTGGAACTAAACAAGTATTGTATTGCAACTTTTCAATTCAAAGCATTAATTACGGAACATGTTTTTAATAAGATTTTTGTATTGATTTACAAATTTAATTAATTTCATCCACGAAAACTTTTATACAAAATTGTAAAATTAAGTTGAATCCTCACTATAGTCTATTGGCTAAAAGATTTCATAACCCTTTAAAATAAACCGTAAAATGTTACTGCATAAATTAAGTTTTCTGTGAAAAGAATTACTGTTTAATTCATTAGCAAATTAAAGTGGTAAAATATTTAATTTATACATATACCAGTTTTATTAGATATTTCCCCTTCTGAACACAGCACACAGTCATAGCAACATGCATTGTATCCTCCCTTTGTAGCTTTTCTGAATCCACTGAGACACTTTTCTGAACATTGACCTTGTGGCATCTATTAAAAAAAACAGTTAAGGCTATGGATGTTTCCTGTAACTGAGCCTTCCATTATAGCCCCTTATTTTAAAATAGCAACAACTTTGGAATAGTAAATACACAAAATCTTCAGGATTGTTTGCAAGCAGGTATATTTTCCATAGTTAAATATTTATATTTATGGAAAATGTATTTAGCTGATTATTGAGACAAAACATAGATTAAATTTTTCATAACTATTTTCTTTGAAACAAATTACTTAAAACCAAAGTCAGTCAGAAAAATCTTCTATGATACGTGATATAGGCAGCTATGCTGGACAGTGTGTGCTGTAAATTGATGTTTGTAACTAATCATATTTGAGATAAGTAATTTATTATCTAGGAACATGAGGTTTATGTAGAGCTCTATGCTTTAGAAAAAGGGTGAGGGGATTAGGTAAATCTTTTATACATATTCTATCTTGTTATTGGAAATGAGAATACCCCATATTATGTATGTCTTCATAAATAATAATAATTTATTAGTACAGGAGTGCTGTGTATGACAACTGAAAAGATTTGTATTTCTGTATTGTTTCTGGTAGGTATATATAATTATGGTCAAATGAGTAAGGAAATATTAATCCAGTGTCTACATATATGATATGGTAGTGTGGAAAAACTGTTTAGGGTATGTCACCAGTATGGCGGCCATCTTGGATGTATAGTTCTAAATGGATTTGGTTATTAAAAGTGTAATACAGTAGATTTGTTGTTAAAGTTTCCAAAATATTTATTTCAGTCCTTCACAATAGCTTAGCATCTGTGATTAATGGTGATATCCATTACAAATAAGCAGATAGTTGTACATACAAGCTAAAGTGATTTTTTATATATTTCAAAAAGTTACAGTGTTAAATATTGTTTATCGTTTTTATCCACAAAAATAAATTGTATATTTGTTGAAGTTCCTAACAGTTCTGGATCTGAAAGAGCACTATACTGTTAGGATACTAATAGTTTTAAGGTGCCTTTACTGATCATAATCAGTCCACGACTATGATCCAAGAGATTGACTGATTTTCTCATTTAGTAATTAACTATGTTTATTTAAAATGTGGTAAGACAATAAAGTCAATTTCACATGTAGGAGGCACATAAACAAAATAAAGTTTTTAATATAATTAAAGAGTGACAAATAGAATAAGTTGCTCTTGATTAAATTATGTAAGTTGCCTTGGAGAATATATTGCTACTAAAATACTTACAGTATTTATGTTATTTGGTCTATTTATAAATTTAAAGCAGCAATTTCTTTCTGGTTAGTTATATATAGAGAACAGGGTTCTATATTAGAAAAAAACAATACATTTTAATCATTTAGGACAAGATTCAGCAATCACAACTGTAATCACCTACAGATAGAAGTTTCAAAAATATGCTAATGCTTGCCAAAGCACAGCCAACATAAAGACGCCCACTGCTGTCTTCTCATATCCATCCAATGTCACTCTTCTGCATAAACAGAGGTACCATCAACACACATCGGGCAGTCATGCAGCATTTACAACCAGTTGCAAACAGTGTAAGGGGTCTATTAACTAAGCATTGTTAGGAGACAAAGTGAAATGAGATAATGTACAGCCAATCAGCTCCTAACTGCCATGTCACAGGCTGTGTTTCAAAAATAACAATTGGGAGCTGATTGGCTGGTACCTTATCTCCTTTCACTTTTTCTCATAACACTGCTTAGTAAATAGATCTCTGAGTGTCCTAGAACAAAGAGAACTCTCATGTTGCATACGCAGTTGCAGTGGCAAATTATGTGTCTGTAATCACAATGTTATCCCTGCACATGCACAGTGAGGCTTATATGCATGTGTGATGACAATCAATTGCACAATCTGCATCCATAATCGCCATTACGTCAGCTGATGAATCAGGACATAGTTCTGAGGTTTATAGAATAATTTGGTATCACAGCAGTCACACACACTCTGTTCTGTGGCTCATGGGTATTCCATCTAACTATTCTAACTCTTCAGCATTCACACACATACATTTATATCAATATCTAATTAACATAGTGATACACAGTGGGCATTTTGCCAGCACATGTTTTGCTGTGGACATATTTTTCAAGGCTAACCCAACTGACATGATTGGGCACTGTAATTTGGTTATCTAAGGGCAATCATATGTCTCAATTCAGTCACATATTTTAATTGTCCAACTGGAGTCGTTACTATTTATAAGAGTGAAATAGTGTGACATCTGATATTACATTGTGCTGACCAATAAAAAAAAACTAGGGGCAGTGTTTCCTTTCACCCAAACATCATGTTATCCAATAAGAGCCAAGAGTTTATATTTTTACAACAAACCACATCATGTTAATTAACATATTGACGTCATGTATTGCCGTCTAAGTTTGAGTTGTTATATTAAGGGTTTTAACATACAGTAGCTAAATAATCACTACTTTTTATTCATCCAATAAAGATCATTCCTCATTAGAAAAGGAATCTTTGCCTACAATATTGGTCATAGTTTCATCTTATCGAATAAAATCTGTGGTGGGGGTTGGGAGGTTGTATATTTACATTCAAGCACATCATTTATATGAGCATATGTAAATATTGACATACTAGGGTAATTTTATTTTAGTTCCATTTAAAATCGGCCAAAATAGAGCCACCATCCCCCCAAAATTCCCAGTGTTTCTATTCAAAATAGATAATTTACTAACAGTAGATTTTGGGTTTTATTCTGATTTTGATGGTGCAATGATTTCTATTTAAAGTTTTATTTCAATTCCTAATGTGTTCTATTTACCCTCAATAGAACCCAAAATCATCCAAAGAAGCAAACCTATTGGCAAAAACATGTAAAGTATTGCCTACAAACACCTTCATCCCATTGCTAATTTGAAGTATCTTTAAATGCCTTATTTATACAGCTAAAGTGCACCATGTGTTTCTCTCCCATGTTTTTACCCATCATATTGATTTTTCAGACAATTCAACATGATTTAAATCAAATACATCTGTTTCTCATGGTATTATTGCAAATGGTAATTTTTAGTTGATTATGGGTTGATTTTCATATCGACTGTTAGTAAATAAGCATTGGTGAAGAAACAATGGTCAATTTTAAGTTCTAATTTTGTGTGAAGTTGAATTTCTGGGGATATTGAAGGTTTACCATTAGTAAATACCTGATTACCAAAATTACAACCAAATTAACCTCAAAACAGAATGGAACTAAAAATCAACCCTTAGTAAATTTAGTCCCAGGTGTTGCCTAATATGGACCTGATTTAGCTGCGATCACAAATACAGCTACGCATGCAGATTGAGCTATTGAAAAATTTGTGAGCATATCCTAAACATATACTTAGAAAAACTCAGATACAGGCAAATATGGCAATACCATTGATATCAGACAATTTATGAACTGCCGTGCAATGAATGTGGTCTACTGCATTACCTGTAACTGTCAGATTATGTATGTAGGAATGCAACATGGATGCTTAAGGAAAGAGCATTGGAACACATTGGTTCCATTAGGAATGCTGACCTTCAGTAGAATAAACAACTTACGACCATGGTGAGACATTTCCATTTTGAACATACAAATACTTACAAAGATTTCAAAATCTTTGATCTGGAGAGAATTCATCTTGGGATTCGAGGTGGCAACATCACCACCAGACTTTTAAAAAAGGAGAGCATGTGAACCTTCAAACTATTAGTCATTACATTTTTTTCCTTTTTCTTTTTTAGTTATCACGTTTTTCTCATTACTAGTACCATCATTTTTGTTTCACCCATTTTCATACCATTTTCCATTTGTTAAAATGTCGCCTCTTTTTCTATTTTTTCTCACACAACACATCGTTATATTAAATTACATATTTTTTCGCAACACTTCACTATGAATTTACATTATATACATCAAGTACACACACATCACTTTTATGTTATTATTTCTCACCTATGTAATCCCTATTTTGGATGATACATCAGACTCTTTTCAGATGGTATCACCACCGCTCACATTTTCTTATGTATTTTATTTGTCATCAGTATCATTCTTTATGCTTAATGTATTATTATTATTATTATTATTATTATTATTATTATTATTATTATTATTATATGTTTATATTTATTTTTATTTTTGGTTTAATTTTTTTTATTTTCATTTCCATCTTTATTTCTATATTTCTATTATTTTTATTTTCTTTTATGTCATTATTTCTCTTGTTTTATTATTTATGTTCATTGTCATATTCAGGATTCTCTGACCTTGTGTCTTCATCCATGAAAACTACAATAATTTGCTTCCCTCTCCTTTCTTTCACATATTATGTCCTTGATTGTCCAATTATATCACCGATTTATCTACTCATATATGTGATCTTATGAATTTAGTGTTTCTTTTCTTTCATGTTACATAATTGCAACATTCAATATTTATATGATACAAACATAATCTTCTCTACAGTATAACGATCTTCAGTACTGAGGCATTAATCACGTGGCTATGATTTTATAATTATCTTTGCACTTTTCCAGCAGCATTTATTTTTCACTTAATTTTCCAGATTGACTTTGTGTATTTATATATCACAGGATTACTTTGATTTTTTACCTGCTTTACCCATTTTTTATGCACCATTCAAATTTTTATTATCTTTGTTATTTTTGCTATGTGTAATCCCTGTTTTCCTCAAACACCATGTTCCTAATTACAAACCATCCAATTATTTTTAAACCTGCTTTTTCTATTCTGAATACCATTGGGTTATATGCACATATCTCTATTGGCTAATCCAGATGCCACTCATTCTAAAGTGCTTGGCTTAGCAATGCTATTTCATCCTTAACCTTGACACTAGCAAGTTAGGCTGATATCTGTTGAACAAGCTCTGCTTACATAGGGTGAAATGTGCATCCAGCTACAGGTCCTGCCAGCGCCGACAGGTGCTTCTATCTTTGGGCATTTGGAGGAAACCCACTGCTATCACTGATCAGGCTTATAAAATTATAAAAGGTATTCCCCTTGCTCGTCACCATCTCATTCGGTCAGGCATAGGTACCCTGCAATACTTTGTATCAGGAACCACATCGGTTAACTTTCTACACAGACAGCAGAGGTCACCTATCTTTCTTTCACATTGCTATCACCATATGTTGGATTCCTGAGCTGTTTGTTCATTGCTTTAGCACACATCCAGCTTCTGACCATGAATGTGCAATGCCATTATTATTTTCTATTTAGACTCTTATTTGTTTGTTTAGTGATCCAGAGATGTCTGGTCACATGAGATCTATTTATCAAACATTGTATTTTGTGTTTGGGTGCATACACTATAGATACTTTTGCTTTATTTATCTACCTATTTCTCTCATCTTTGAGTACATTTTTCTGGACAATTTTCCTAATATGTTAATTCTATCTAGTTAACTTGATACATGTTATTTTTATTCTTACAAGATATCCAAGTGACATTATCACTTGCATTGATGTTTTTATATCCTTGAGTTGAGTTATAAATTATCAATTACGCACAGCCATCTATTTGAACTCTTTGCACTAACTGATAAATTGATTAGTTAACTACTAGGTTATTTGCATCCTGATAACAGCTAGATTATACTGCTAATCTGACAATTATTAGATTGATTGTAACAAGCAATCCAGGTAATATTATTTGTCTCTCTCATTTTTTAGTCTCATGAAGGACCATATATTTACCCCAACAAGTTAATTTGAGCAGTCAGGATACTGACCTTTGCTTATTATTATAATAATAGGGGTGTGTCATCTTAGAATACTAATTTTATATGTCAATGTGCTACCAATAAGAACTAAATGATTATCTATCAAAGCATTTACAAGTAACAGAGATTTGAGCAGTCAAGATACAGACCTTTATCAACTGATAACTATTGGGATGTGTGTTTTTTTAGAATACTCATTTCATTTGTCGCTACAAATAAGGACTGAAAGATTATCTCAATAAGCATTCATTTATAATTAATGTATTTATAATAAATTAATGCATTACTTTAAAGTAACAAATTCTGGAAAATAAGTTTTGTAATTCTTGGGAATCTCTATCTCCATGAATGGGTTAATTGTTTCCTCCTGTCTTCATCTCACACATATATAATCTGTGGGAATATATTAATCTGACAATAGTCACCAAGATGGGCAATTTCAGTTACTAGTTGCCATCTGTAATATTACATGTTTTTCTTTTTGGACTAGTAACATCAACCAATATTTATAAACAAAGTTGACACTAATATGTACAGTATGTCCTTACCATATTTATTTTCCTTCATGTATGAATTGAAGGGTATGTATTGTGTGTGAAGTAGCACCATTATGCCTAATGAGCCTGACAAATCTATTTTATTTCATTAATATTAAAAGTTATGTTTTAATCTAATTACAATTATCTGTATATAAGTTGTGCCCCCACAAAGGGTTCTCCCTTATTCAACATTCTTACAGGCTCTTCTTTTCTAGTTTTTCCTTTAGGGATGTTTCAAATGAATATTCTATGATATTGTTGTCTACCATGGGGAGCACCACATTAGGGACTATGTCTAATTTATGAGCCTTAATAAACACTATATGATAAGCAACCACTCCTGTGCAGGATAACCACTATTACCTTGTACCCAGAAACCCCCCTGTCAGATTCAAAAGCAGGCACCATTTGATTGAGCTCCGTCATCTTGTGAGAAAATGCAGTGATTTGCATGTCAATAAAGTGGAGGGGGAGCAAAGATTCATTTAAATTAAAGTCATTTGGCATCTCCACCCCAATTGACCCATGAATCATGGCATTTTGCTGCTAGGGGGTCTAATGACATGGTGCTAGCCTGCCAGGTTACATCTTCATCAGATCTACAGCACAACTGCTACAAAGTATGTATGTGTAATGCATGTGTGACATGTGTATGTGTATATATATATATATATATATATATATATATATGTGTGTATATGAATGTCTCTATACATTAAGGTATGTGTGAGTGTGTATATATATATATCTCAAGATTATGCATGGGCAGCAGTCCTCCAAATGTGCTATAAACAAGGAATAATGCAGGTGCCCTCCAGTGCAGCCAGAAACAAATCAGGCAGACAGAGGCAGGGATCAGCACATCGGCAGCACTTGTTGCAACAATAAAGACTCTGCAGGCAAGATTACCAACATTTCAATACATGGCATAGTTTCGTCAGGGTGCAAGACAACAAAAACATCAAACTTACCAACCTAAATCCCGTTCAAGACTGCCCATGGTGCCGAGTGGCTGACGAGTCCCAGCAAGTGCGGTGATGTAATCAGTGACGCGTCATCATGGAGGTCCAGACATGTGATCTCCTAAGAGAGCAGGGATAGGACAGATAGGTTGCTAAGATACATGGAGAATATAAACAGGATATAAGACACTGTGCCAAGTCCTAATCCATGTACAGGAGCCTCCATATGTACAGCAAATGAAAAAACAAATACATGCACAAACTAGAATGATCAAAGAGATAATACAATACATACTGGTACCTCCATAAATAGAGAACACACAATAGTAGGACTCTAGATGGGTAGTGCAACTACAACCAACCATAAATAAATACATTTAAAAGAAATAGCCACACAGAGAATTCATGGACTAAAGAATAAGTCCATTGCACAAGAGTATGTCTTGGGCTCAATGCTTTAAACAAAGAAGAAACTAAGTAGAAAAAATGGAAAATCCCCATAAAGGAATTTAAATAATAACAGAGGGAAAAACAGGAAAAAATAAAAAAAGAACAGGGAAAGAAAAGAAAAAAGAAAAAAAATGGGGAGGGGGGAAGAAATAAAGAGGGGGAAAAAAGAGAAAAAAAAAAGAGAAAGGGAGCAATACATATTCAAATAAAACAAGATAATCCAAGATGCTCATTAAGGCCTTTGGGAGATGGCATTTCTAAGCAGTGATCCCATCTGCTCTCAGCCTGTAGGAACATCAGTGAACAGTTGTCTCCACATTTGGGTACAGGGATGTGATCAATGATACAATATCGTAAGGTAACAAGGCCATGTCCAGCTTCCACGATGTGTCTGGCTGTGGGATGTTCACTCCATCCTGAAGAGAGGGCCAAGCAAATGGTGAACCGATGGATGACAATCCTTTCTTTAAAAGCTTGTTCAGTCTTTCCAATTTAATTACGCCCACAAGGGCAGCTGATAAGATACAGTATATCACAAACTTGCTATAGCAAGAAAGCCAGTGTCATACAAAGAACATTTTCCGTGTGTAGGGATGATAGAAAGTGTCCCAAGGAATCATGTACCTGCACATAGTGCAGTTGATGCACTTAAAGCAGCCACATTTGTTGCTGTTCAAAAAGTTTTCTGTTACAGCATTGCCAAGTTCAGGTGGGGTATTATTCATAATATTGGTGTGGACCACATCATCTCTAATGTTATATCCTCTCTGGTAGGCTGTCATGAGCTTGCATGCTTGTAATGTTTAATGTGCCGGATCTGACTGGAACTTTGTTGATTAAACAGATTGACCAAAATTAATTTTTTATTGGTATTGCTTAATTTGCGGGATCCATTGATGGCCTCCTCTCATGGTATCTTCTTAACCTGTACCATGGTGGAGAGCAAATGAGAGCTAATGTACCCTCAAGCTTCAAATTTATCCACCATATTGAGAAGTTTGCTCTGTAGTGTGGATGCATCACTTCTTATCCTTCTCACCATAAGCATCTGCGAATATGGCAGTCCTTGTTTCAGAGGAGTGGGGTGGAGGCTTGTTGCAAGGAGAAGATTATTACAATCTGTGCACTTGTGAAAGATAGCTGTGGATAGTTGTCCATTATTGACAGAGATTGACACATCCAGAAAGTTGATACATTTTGTGTCAATATTGTATGTAAGTTGAACTGGTGACAAGGATGCATTGTGTGTTTCAAGGAGTTATATTAGATTTTCATGTTCACCCTTCCATAGTAGGAGATCATCAATAAACCATTTATAGAAGACCACATTTTCCATTACACGTTCATTTTGATAAAACATCATATGCAATATATCGACCATATAGCTGTTGGCAAATGAGGGAGCCACATTTAAGCCCATGGCACAGCCAGACACTTGTAAAAAATAAGTGTCATTAAACACAAAGTAATTTCTTTTAAGGATAAGAGTAAGTAGTTTCAAAAACAATGCTATGTCACATGCAGTGAAGATGGGATTGTTGGTGATCATCTTTTGTACAACAATTAATCCCTCCTAATGAGGGATTATTATTATTATTATTATTATTATTATTATTATTATTATTATCATTATTATTATTATTATAGTTTATTTATATGGCACCACAAGTGTTCCACATTGCCTTAAAAGGTACATAACAAAAAAGTGACTTACAGTAACATACTATACATTGAAGGACAAGGACATGGATAATGTACAATGATACATAGGTGGCCATAACACCAAATTAAGCAACAAAGCATAGGCACCAAGTGTTAGGTGTCCTAGTGGTGAGTAAGAAGTAGATGAACATAAAGTAAGGAGAAGCACAAGAGGGTAGAGGGCCCTGCTCGCAAGAGCTTAAATTCTCATGGGGAGGGGAAGAGAGATGGGCATGATACAGATGGGGAGGACAGGGAGGAGGGAGCATGTAGTAGCAAGTAAAGATGAGAGCTGGAAAGCATTGATGAAGTAGTGGGTCTTGAGGGCCCATTTGAAGGATTCTATAGAGGTGGAGAGTTTGATTGGGAGAGGGAGAGAGTTCCAGAGGTGGGGAGCAGCATGGGCAAAGTCTTGGAGACTGGAGTGGGAGGAAGTAATCTGTTGGCATGGGAGGTGGTGTGCATTTGTTGAACAAAGAGGGTGAATAGGAAAGTGAATGGAGATGAGGTCAGAGATGTAAATGGGAGAGGAGTGTGTGATGGCTTTGTAAGTGAGTGTGAGAACCTTAAATTGGATTCTGAAGTGGAAGGGGAGCCAGTGGAGGGCTTGTAGAACAGTGGAGGCAGATGTGGAGCATTTGGAGAGGAAGATAAGCCATGCAGCAGCATTAAGGATAGACTGGAGAGGAGAGAGATGGGATTTGGGGAGGCCAGATAGGAGAAGTTTACAGTAATCCAATCTTGAGATGACCAGTGAGTGTATTAAGGTCTTAGTAGCATCCTGGGTGAGAAAGGGTCTGATCCTGGAAATATTTTTAAGATGGAAATGACAGGACTGTGAGAGGTTCTGGATATGTGGTTTAAAGGAGAGGGAGGAGACCAAGATAAGGCAGTGCACATTGGGGCTAGATAAGATAGGTGTGCCATCAGTTGCGCTATGACATCCAGGAAGATATAGCAGAAAGACAGTAGGAGATACGAGTGAGGAGAGAGGGAGAGATGTCAGGGGAGGAAAGGAAGATCTGAGTGTCGTCAGCATAGAGATGATAATGGAGGACAAAAGAGCTGATGAGTTCACCTAGAGAGGATGTATAGAGGGAGAAACAGAGTGGTCCAAGAACAGAACCTTTGGGAACACCTACTGTGAGAGGATGTGGGGGGAAGATAAGCCATGAGAGGAGACAGAGAAGGATCGATCAGAGAGGTAGGAGGATAGCCAGGAGAGGGCAGTGTCACGTAGACCATGGGATTGAAGGATTTTTAGCTGGAGAGGGTGGACCACAGTGCCAAAAGCAGCAGAAAGGTCAAGGAGAATGAGTAGAGAGTAGTGGCCTTTGGATTTGGCAGCAAGGAAGACTTGCTGACTTTAGGGCAGTTTCTGTGGAGTCGAGAGAACGGAAGCCAGACTGAAAAGGGTCAAGGAGGGAGTGGGAGGAAAGAAAGCTGGTAAGGCGGTTGTAAACAATACACTCAAGGAGTTTGGATGCAAAAGGGAGGAGAGAGATAGGTTGGAAGTTGGCGAGAGTGTTAGTATCAAGAGTAGGTTTTTTAAGAATGGAGGAGACAAGGGCATGTTTAAATGCAGAAGGGACAGTGCAAGATGAGTGGGAGAGATTGAGGAGGTGAGCAAGATGGGAATAGGCACAGGGACAGAGGTTGCAGAGGAGATGTGAAGGGACAGAGTCAAGGGGGGAGGTGGAAGGGGGGGAGCACTGGATAAGGGCCATGACTTCCTCTCCAGATACAGGGGAGAAGGATGTTAGTGTAGGTAAAATGGAAGGGGAGCGATGACACAGGAAAGGAGGAGGTGTAGTGTTGGGGCACTGGTGGGATACGATATCCTAACATATGGAGTCAATTTTAGATGTGAAGTAGGAAGCAAAGTCAAGGGCAGAGAGCAAGAAGGGAAGGTGAGGAGGGGGTCAGCAGAGGAGGGAGATCAGGGTGGTGAAGAGACACTGCAGATTTGAGGACTGGGAGGAGATGAGGTGCTTGAAGTATGAGTGTTTAGAGAGGGAAAGGGCAGCACTGTATGATGAGAGCATAAATTTGAAATGGAGAAAATCTGCCTTAGAGCGTGACCTTCTCTACTGTCGTTCGGCAGTTTGGGAACACTTTTGCAGATATCTGGTGCATTTGGAATGCCAAGGTTGAAGTGTGGATCTGCGAGGGTGAGTAGTGATCACCGGAGCAACAGAGTTCAGAGCAGAAGTAAAGGGAGGCATTGTATAGGGAAGCAGCTTGTTAAGGGCAGGAGAGAGAGAGCAAAGGAGTGAGAAGTGAGTCAAGTAGGGCAAAAAAGGATACGGTGTCAATAGCCTCATTGTTACACCTAGTGATAGTGGCCTTCGGAGGTAGAGGGGGGTAAGGGGAGAGGGATAAGTTAAAAGAGAGAAGGTGATGGTCAGAGAGGGGGAATGGGGATTTGGAATAATCAGAAATATCACAATGGTGAGTAAAGACCAGATCAAGCGAATGCCCACTCACATGGGAGGGTGAGGAGGTCCATTGGGAGAGACCAAATGAGGATGTGAGGGTAAGGAATTTGGAAGCAGAGAGTTCAGTGGGGATATCAATTGGAATATTGAAGTCACCTAAGATAATGGAGGGAAGGTCTGAGGAAAGAAAGTGAGGGAGCCAGGAAGCAAAGTTGTCAAGGAATTTGGAGAGAGGGCCAGGGGGGATGGTAAATGATAGCTACTCGCAGGTGTACTGGTTGGAAAAGACGAATAGTATGAACCTCAATTGTAGAGAATGTAAGGGATGGTTCAGGGGGTATAACTTGGTAGGTGTAACCAGGGGATAGAAGTACGCCAACATCACCACCATGGTGATCCCCAGGCCGAGGGGTGTGAGAGAATGTGAGGCCCCAAGAGGAGAGAGCTGCAGCAGAAGTGGTGTCAGAAGGTGAAATCCAGATTTCAGTAATGGCTAGGAGATGCAAGTTCTTGAAGATTTAAAGGTCATGGGTGGGAACCAGTTTATTACAGACTGATCTGGCATTCCATAGTGCACAGGATAAAGGGACAGAGTTTGTGGGAGAGATGTGAATTAAATTTTCAGGATTACTGAAATAAGTATGTGAGATTGATTTTTGGGACGGAGATGAATAGAGTGGAGAGATTGTGCAGTCACCAATGCTGGGAAGGGAACCTTTAGGTGGTGAGTAGGGTGGGGGCTTAACGAGATGTGTATACAGGTGTAGATACTTTTGACATCAATGGTACAAAATAGGCATTTGGATGGAATGTTATACATTGAAGTTTCTGCAGAAGACCACTTCTGTCTTTAAGATAAGTTTTGCTTGCTTGTATACATGGCTGTAGTAACAAATCAAAAAATGTAGAGACAGATTGATAGAGGGAACCCTTTGCCATTATTTTCGGTCTCTCAGGAGGATGATGGTAATCCTTATGGAGTTTCAGTAAGGTGTATTATACAGGGGTGATTGGAAACTCAGTGGTTAATGCTTCCTGTAGTGCTTTGGACAGTACTTGTTCTTTAACTGCATCATCCAAAATCATATCAAGTTCTTGTTTGTATGCACAAATTGAGTCACCGTCCAATGGTGTGTAAACTCTTGAATCCGCTAATTGGCCATTGATCTCCAGTATGTAATTTGCTGTATTTTGAATGACAATGTCACCGCCTTTGTCTTCTAGCCTAATGGTGATGAAATAATCTTCACTAAGACACCATAGTGCATGCCACTCTGCTTTTGCAAAATTAAATTGAAAATTTGCTTTTGGTTGTTTGATAGCATGTTGGGTGTCATTGTGAATCATTCTGGTAAATGTTCTAATGGATGAATTGGTGGACACAGGATCAAATTTAGATTGTTTCTTGATACATAGTGGAAATAGATTATCCAGTTTTTAATTTTTTTGATCTTTATCGTTGAAATATTCTTTAAGGCTTAACTGTCAACTGAGTTTAAATTGCTAAACTTTCCATTGAAAAGAGTCTTGATAAGACTTTGGTTTCCATGGGTGACAGCTGCCTTGTAGAGTGATTGAATATTATTGCCATTTGGGCAGAGGAGGCTTCTTGTTTCCTCTTCCTTTCATTTTGGCCCCATCGTCAGGTGTATCTCCTCTGTGGTCTGTTCCCTGTGCCCGTGTATGAACCCCTAAAGGGACATGACCACGGAAATCTACATCGCTGGTGGAAGAAGAGCCGTCACCAGATATATCCGTATTAACGTTCCTTCTATTGGATCTATTGAAAGGAAGTCTTCTTTCACCCCATTGGGGTTGTGACGTGCCAGTCAGCTATAGGTAAACCAAATGACATTCATAATCATGGTTTACTGTGTCAAGCTTTTTATGTTTGTAGGCAATTATATCCTTACGATATTTATCAAGTTGAGAGTTGAGTTTTTCATTCCATTTAAAGTTTAAGTCAACTTTCAGTATGGGTTTATACAAGGTTTCAATGGTGTCTATTCTGCTCTTGATCACAGATAACTCCCTTCTCACCTCCTCTATGACCAGGAGCATCAGATCATTTAAGCACTTGTTTAAAATAGACACCCATTTCCTGCAAAATGGAATGTTGAAATGTCCGATCGTGGGGATGTTTCTAATCTTGAACCCATGTGGGATTCTATTTTCTTTAAAATAGTCAAACTGTGTATACGGACATGGCACAGTGTCTTATTTCTTATTTATATTGTCCATGTATTTTAGCAACCTGTTTGTCCTATCCCTGTTCTCTTAGGAGATCATGTCTGGACCTCCATGATGCTGCATTGTTGATTACATCACCTCGCTTGCTGGGACTCGTTGGCTCCTCGATGCCATGGACAGTCTGCAAGGGAATTGAGGCTGGTAAGTTTGTTGTTTTTGTTGTCTTGCACCTTGACGAAAATTTGTCATGTATTGAAAAGTTGGTAACTAATCTTGCCTTCATAAACAAAAAGAAAAAGAAAGAGAATAGAGTACTATTATATGGTGCACTCTTTATCACCCAATTGTTGCACACATTATTATGATAATTAAATAACTATTAAAATAACAAATGTTTATTGGTATTATATTAAAACTAATATACAAGGGACACCAATACAGCGAAATATAAAAACAATAGAATTATTCCTAAACAGAAATGTAAAAAGTAGTGTTGTGAATGATATCAATGAATAAAGTGAATTAAAAACTATCCAATTATCACTGTTGTATGTTATCTTTAATATATATTGTAAAGTAAATTGAATCTCTGAGTGTAGTATATCTCTATTCATAAAGACCTTTCAGAACATTTATACAGTGTCAGTTGTTGTCTAAACACCATATGTTTTATATTAGAAACAACTATGGTCTGTGTTTCCCTTATTAGCTTCAATCCACAATATTGTGACCACTAGTGCTATTATGCAAAATATATATCCACCTGTATCTATTAACTTGTTACTATTGCAACAGAGAGGAATTGACAGATAGATTGTATAATTATATTGCAACAATTGTTGCCTATATCCAAATTCTCCTACTCAGAGGGAATTTGTAAATACTATCTGCAAGTTATGGATATGTTTAGTGCATTAGCACAATCTATTCTCCACTTGAATAATACAGAGAGAAAGAAAACCAAAAGAAAGTGCAATTCTGTTTAATATAGTATATATTATAAACAGCATATCCATTTTTTATATATATTTGGATCATTAAGTTCACAATCCTTACAGAATGCAATTATTCACCTTTATGTGGAGTATAATGAAGAAAAGTTCAAGAGATATACTCAATCTAATCTCTGAGTTATAAATCTGATTGTAGTGCAATCAATCAGTCATATCTGTGTACATTATATATCATGTGTACATTTCTCCATCCACGTTCTTATTGCAGATGAAATATGCAGTATATCCAGAGTAACACTATAGTCAGTTTTAAAGTTCAGTATGCTGTAAATGGTCCATCAATCATATTTATATCATTATATCTCATGCATATACTTCTCCGTCTATATGTTTGTTGCGGAGAAAGTACACATTATCCCCAAAATAAAGCTATGGTTAGATTTAGACTCCAGTATACTACAAATCACAAATATGATTGTAATGCAATCAATCAGTCATACCTGTGACTTTATTGTTGCAATGAGTGCAATTGATCTGCTTTTCCACATATATATATATATATATATATATATATATATATATATATATATGGTACACCCCCCAGCAAAATCATTAATTTGCACAAGATGTATCAAATTTTTATTCTTCTTTTGATTATAATATAGCAAAAAGGGCTCTGTCAAACCCATGATGACTTCTCAGTCTTATTACTGTGTAAGTACCCAAGCTGTATGCAAACACTATGTATATGAATTTTATTAATAAATTGTAAAAAGTGGAGACTTCATTTAGAAAAAAAACAACAGTCTCTTAGATAAACGAAAGTCAATGTGATGATTAATTATTAAGATTTCTGTAAGTTTTAAAATGACCAAATTAAACTTCATAAAAATATTTTTTTAATTGATCTATCTCCTGGTTAGATGTATGTATTCTCTTTATATTTATCAAACAATATACAGAACAATATATCTTGTCAATTTTCATGCAGATTTGTTGTACTATTCAAAATTTAGTAAAATCTTTATAAATGGGTTATACGGAAATGTTCCATTATACAATAATAATAATCATGGCCCTAGTAGCACTCCAACAGTTCAGGTATTGTAGATATTCATGCTTGAGCAGAGGTGGCTAAATCAAAATGACTGAGGGTCTTATTAAGTCACCTGTGGTGAATCATAGATATAATTTAAACCTGGACTGTTAGGGTTGCCTTGAGAGCAAGCTTTGGAACCTCTGTTCTAGTTGATTATAACACTTAGCACATGAGGAATATTGTATATTTTCCTAAGTACATGGCTACTCAAACAATGCAGTGGGAGATACTACACATAAACCATATCAGGTATTATGCATTGCCTGACTACAGTATATACCTATCTAGTGTTAATACAATCAAAATGGTAAAGTTTGAAAGTATGTTACATTATAGATAGATAGATAGATAGATAGATAGATAGATAGATAGATAGATAGATAGATAGATATCAGTTAGATGAATAGATAGTTAAATAGATAAGAAATAGATATGAGAGATATAGATATGAGAGTGATAGATAGATAGATAGATAGATAGATAGATAGATAGATAGATAGATAGATAGAAACCAGCATATATTAATAACATACCCTTCCATTTTGCCAATGTATTTTCATCAGCTGAATGTACAGCTGTCCATCCCCTGGAACTGATCCATCAAATGTTCCCACATGGTCATACTGAAAAACATAATCCTTATATATCCAATTTAGAATGTGTAATGGAGAAGGGGATTCTCCCTTTTCATCAAAGAATATTTTTCTACCATAATTATCTTTCAAAATAACATTTCTTAAGTATCTGTGAAGCTTAACAAGAAAATAAAAGTGCAAGAGAGACAAAAATAATGAATTTGGTGAGATTATGTCAAATTATCAGCACGTGTAGTATATATTCTACATTTGTAAAATAAAGCATTAGAATGCAGGGGAAAATGAAGGAAGTTTGCAGATATAACTAAATTCTTGCCACTCAGAGCCATTTACCAGTTCAGTGCAGATAACTAACAGTAAGACATTGTCCAAACCTGACCATACACTAGACCAACTTACATCCAAACATCCAACTAGTTGGTTGGAATTAATATCTGGTAAGGTATGGAAGCATTCCTCCCAAACCCTGGAAAATGGGAAAAATCTGTTTAAACAAATTATTTAAATCAAACGTTTAACTAACTTGTCTGCATGAGCAATATTGTCTGTTTTCTAGTGTTCTGGGAGCAAATTGCTGATGATCATTTGCTCCCATACATTACCAGATTTTCATTAGAACCAGCCAGCAATTTGAATGGTTTAATGAACTTGGGTATAGTGTATAGCCAGCTTTAGAGCACACATCATGCTAGATTGAATCAGGCTCCAACTAATTCAGAGTTGCACAAGAAAAATGTATGCATCTTCTACGTGTCAAAAATGAATATAAATTTGGCTTATTGTCATACTTACCTGGCCATGTGTCAAATAGACATGTTTACTTAAGCAGGCAGCTGCAAGCATTGTATGTATGCGGAAAATAATGTGTGGATATAGGTACATACTCAGAGTTAGGCTGAATAACATAAAACAGCCATGGACACAGATACATCAGTGTTGGGGCAACCATATATACATCTTATTCAGGCTGAAAAGTATTTTATTACTCAACAGATACTGTAGCACAATTTAAAACAAATTAAAGAAGCTAATGCAGGTTATTTAACCATTTTTGGAGACTATATTACTCTTTCCTCTAACACTTACATTCCATCAATCCCACTTTTGGTGGGACACTCCCTATTATTTAACCACTTACCTGACAATGTCATTTGTGATGCAAAGGTAACTAGAACTGCTTCAGATGGCAGTGTCACATCACCTGCGACCATGCCATCCTTCTCTGTCACTCAGCTTTAGAAGAGGAGATACATTGTACACAAGTGCAGAATGGATCTCTTCTGACCCAGGACTCTTCTGTATTTGAATGGCATTCCAGACCACAAGCACCGGGTATCAAAGTGTGAGTTCTTCTTCAAGCACTAATATGCTGATCTTTGCAAGTGCAGAGATCAACTGAAGCAGGAGGTGGGGTGATCATCAGTCTCCTCTGACACACTATACTGTGCAGTGATTGTGGGGAGGGAGGTTATATACCCCTGGGGGTTACATTTTTTTACAGGGGTGGTTTTGTTTATTAAATAGGATTGTTTTTTTCTACCAAAGGGGTGTGGATGTTATTGCTATTATGATTTATGACAACTGGGAGATCCATTGCCAATGGGGAAAGTGAAGTTATTTTATAACAGGGTACTATGGACATGGGTTGATGGGGCTGGTGCAAAAAAAACTATATATATATTAAGATAGAATGAGAAGGGTCTGCATAAAAGCACGCTATACATCAGCAATCTGAAAGTATAGTAGGGAGAAATAGGTTACCGCACTAACGGACTGTTACATCTGTGCATTTATTGGGAGTTCACCGCTATACCTCCATTCCTACACTTAGTCTATTAAGACTATAAACGTTAACTATTTTTATGTTTGTTTGTGTATTATGCATTGTATATTTTCCAAGTGCTCAATTCTCCTTTTAATGATAATAACATATTTAGTTTTCCGATCAGAAAAAAGTTACCTTCAGATTAAAACATCACCTTCAGTACAAACCTAAAAAATGCAAACCTACAGATTGCCTTTCCAATTATTCCCGGCGGGATACCATCCATACTCAGGATTCTTACATACAGTATCTTTCCACTTACTAATTTTCAATAAATGGAGTAATTTTTCTAGTCTTCATTTAGGCCTTTTGGGACTAATGTATTAAGGGTTAGAATCCAGTAGTTTTCTCTTCTAAGTAACAAGTTTTCACTATATCCCCCTCTTTTACTTTGAGACACTACTTCTATACCCTTGAACTTTAAACCTTCAGGGTTCCCTTTATGATAATGTTTAAAGTGCATCAGAAAAGTATGATTTGTATCTGCATTTTTTATGTTATGTAAGTGTTTGAGGACTCTTATTTTTAGTACTTGTTTACTGTTTCCAATGTATGTTGCAATTGAAATGGCCCTTTAAGCCTAATAATTGTATTATGTTAAGCAGTACAACTTCTAAATATATGAAACACAATACTAAATGCATCTATTTCAATGTCCCTAGTGATGATATCTAATGAGATCGGCATTGTTATAAGTAAAGGCTTATGAATATTCATGCAACTCCTACATGGGAGCTAATTGACTAAAAGCCTTGATAAGAATATCCATCAGCATCAACCAGACCAGCCCTCTGATGAAGTTTGAATACAAAATATGTTAGGGCCTTTCCTGGTGAGGCTTTTCTAGTGTGATCCAGCATAGCTGGAAACCATCCTAAACCTGAAGTGGTCTCACCAGGCTGCATCGCCACTGGCAGCTGGTGGTTTGTGGATTCCACCCAAAGGTCAAAGATTTAAGGTTGGAGATTGCCTGGGTTTACAATTATCAAAGCCAAGTGGTAACCAGCACAATCAGCTACATTATTAATACGGGTTCACTCCATGGTTCTATTCCAGTGTTTTACTATATGTGAATTCTATGAATGTGAATTCTATGAAAGATTTTTATGCACTATGGAGCACATCCTTCTTTTTCTATTTTAACAAATTCACATGTGCCTGAAGGATTCAAGGATTTTTTTAAATGAAGGGTAGCTGTGGTCTTACAAGCAGAACCTGGTTTGAAGATTGACACACTTAGGTGGATTTTATGAACTGGACTATATAGTGAGAGTATATCCAGGCACGCCTGGACTGGATGAAGGGGCAGTGGCGTAACTAGGGCAGGACGAGCAGCGTGCATGCCATGGGCACCGTGGGACCTGCGGCGCGAGGGGCGCCACTGGCCACATTATTGGCCCACTTGCCCTAGTTAGCCAGTGTAGCGCTGACCGCAGTGAGTGCGGTCAGCACTACACATTTACACAGGAGCAGTGCTAGGCTTCCAGCACCAGTCCTGTGCTGCACAGCTGAGCCCCTTCCCTCCCCCTAAGTGCTTGCCCAATAGCACCAGGAGGAGGGTGGCAGGCGGGCTCAGACTGTGCATAACACACACATCACTGCCAGCACTGGTGGTGATGTGTGTGTTAATCAGCAGCCAATGAGAGTCTATCTGACTCTCATTGGTTGCTGCTGCACACACATCACTGCCGAGCGGCAGCAATGTGTGTGTGAATCAGCAGCCAATGAGAGTCAGATAGACTCTCATTGACTGCTGCGGCACGCACGGCTCTCGGGCACCACTGCAAAAGCCGGGCTTCCGTCCGGCTCCTGCAGTGGTAATGGGAGAAATGTCATGATGTCATGATAATATATATACTATATATCAGTTTTGACTGTCACTTTTCATCATATGTCAACATATTGGATATTTTATCCCCATTTTCCCACAGAAAGCTGACATTCATATCATTGCTAAAGCAGGGGTGTGCTGACTGACCAAAGGGGTGTGCTGTACAGTGTTGTGCTGTCAAACCACTGTACTGTCTGTCCATGGGCTGTAAAAAAAGAAAAGTGACTGAAAAATAAAAAAATAGGTAAAAAAAAGTTAAAAATATTTTCTTGTGCTGTACCCCACAGTGGGATGCTGTTTGCCATACACCTCCCAGTGAATCCATAGCACTGTGATGCTGCTGGCCATAATGTGAGTGATGCTGTAGTTTCATCAAACTGCAGTGTATAATTCATAAAGTACTGTGAGTGACGCTGTTGGTCAGTACTACTGCAGTGTAATATATTGATAAAAATATTGTGACACTGTAAATGGTAGCGCATTGTAATAATTATTAAAAAAAATTATGACAATGTAGGTGGAAACAAAGTGTAATGTTCCTAAAAATATTGTGACACTGAATGTGGTAGCTCAGTGTAATATTCAACACAAATTGTGACACTAAATGGTAGCACATGGTAACATTCATAAATGTATTGAGACACTGTAAGTGGTAATGCAGTGTATAATTCATAAAAATATTGTGACACTGTAAATGTTAGTGTAGTGTATTATACATAAACAATATTGTGACACTATAAAAATGTAGCACATTTTGTTATTCAGAAAAATATTGTGACACTATAAGTGGTAGCACAGGGTGTTATTCATAAATATATTGTGACTCTGTATGTGGTGGTGCAGTAAATTATTCATAAAAATTACTGTGACACTGTAGGTCATTGATACCACAGTGTAATATTCATAAATATTTTTGTGACACTGTAAGTAGAACCTCATTGTAGTATTGCTAAAAAAATATTGTGTCACTGTAAGTGGTAGCACAGTGTATTATTTCTAAAAAATATTGTGACTGTTTGTGGTAGTGCAGTGAATTATTCATAAAAAATATTGTGACACTGTAGATCTTTGATACTGCAATGTAATAATCATAAATAAGTGGAACCTCAGTGTAATGTTCCTAAAAAAATATTGTGACACTGTTAGTGGTAGCTCAGTGTAGTACTCAACACATATTTTGACACTGTAAGTGGTAGTGCAGTGTAATATTCCTAAACATAATGATACTGTAAGTGGTAGTGCAGTGTTTCATTCATAAAAAATATTGTGACAGTGTAAGTAGTAGTGTAGTGTATTATTCATAAAAATATTGTGAAATTGTAAGTTGTAGCACAGTGTATTATTCATAAATAATATTGTTACACTGTAAGTGCAGTGTTTTAATCACAAAAAAATATTATGACACTGTAAGTCATTGACACCGCATTGTTATATTCATAAAATAATGTGACACTGTAAGTGGAACTGCAGTGTTATATTCCTATTAAATATTGTGACCCTGTAACTGGCAGCTTAGGGTAATATTCAACTCATATTGTGACACTGTAAGTGGTAGGGAAGTTTAATATTTCTGAACAAATTGTGATACTGTGGTAGTACAGTGTATAATTCATAAAAAATATTGTGACACTGTAAGTGGTAGCTCAGTGTATTATTCATAAATAATATTGTGACACTGTAAGTGGTAGTGCAGTGTAATATTCCTAAAAACTATTGTGACACTGTAACTGGTAACTTAGTGTAATATTCAACATATCTTGTGACACTATAAGTGGTACTGCTGTGTAAAATTCATAAATGTATTGTGATGCTTTATGTGGTAGTACAGTGTATTTTTCATAAAAAATATTGTGACACTGTAGATCATTGATACATGCAGAGTAATATTCCTAAAAAATGTTGTGACACTGAAAGTGGTAGCTTAGTGTAATATGCAACACATATTGTGACACTAAGTAGTAGTGCAGTGTAATATTCATAATCGCATTGTGACAATGTAAGTGGTAGTGGATTATATTATTAATAAAAAAATATTGTGACTCTAAGTGGTAGCATAGAGTATTATTCATAAAAAATATTGAGACTCTCTTAGTGGTAGCGCAGTGTATTTATAAAAAATAATTTGACACTAAGTAGTAGCACAGTGTACTATTCATATAAAATATTGTGACACTGTAAGTGGTAGCACAGAGTATTAATCACAAAAAATATTGTGACATTGTAAGTGGTAGCGCAGTGAATTTTTCAGAAAAATATTGTGACACTGTAGGTTAGGGGAAAAGTAAAATTTTTACCTTTTACCCCAAAATATATTTAGATACACCGACATTACTCCCTTGATTTGAAAGAAAGGAAATCATGTAGTAGTGTCCCCACATAATGCCCCTGTAGTAGTGCCCCCATAGTTATGCCCATGTAGTTGTGCTGCCATATAATGCCCCTATAGAAGTGTCCCCATAGTTATGCCCCTGAAGTAGTGCCCCATTTAATGCCCCTTTAGTAGTGCCCCCATATATTATGCCCCTGTAGTAGTGCCCTTATATAATGCCCCTATAGTGTTGCTAGTACAAAAAACCCCAAAAAAACCACTTACCTTAATCCCCGCTCCTACATCTGCCACTGTCCTGTCTGCCCGACTGCTCCTCGGAACTAAGGGAGAGATGTCATGACGTCTCTCCCATAGTGTGCATGAAGAGAGGTGGAAGCTGGAGCTCAGAATAGAACTCCAGCCTCCAGCTAACTCGGCACTGCAGGGAAGGAGCCGGGCGCCTGCTGGTAATAACATCTCATCAGACGCCTGGCTTAGAGCCTCCCTGTGGCACAGCCGGGCATGCATATTGAATGTTTCATATGCATGCCCAGCTGTCCGTCCATTACCCTGAGAAATTTCATTTTTACCCAACATGGGGTCATTTACCCTTGTCCCCTGACTACTGCTGTAGGTCATTGATACTGCAGTGTAATATTTGTAAAAACAATTGTGACACTATAAGTGGAATAGCAGTGTAATATTCCTAAAATATGTTGTAACACTAAGTGGTATCTCAGTGTAATATTCAACACATATTGTGGCACTGTCATTGGTAGTGCAGTGTAATATTCATAAAAATATTGTGACACTCTATGTGATAGCACAGTGTATAATTCATAAACAATATTGTGACCCTGTAAGTCATTGGTACTGCAGTGTAATATTCATAAATAAATTAATGACACTGTAAGTGGAACTGCAGTGTTATATTTCAAAAAAATATTGTGACACTGTAAGTGGTAGCTCAGTGTAATATTCATTAAATATTGTGACACTGTAGGTGGTAGTGCAGTGTAATATTCATAAGCATATTGTGACACTGTTAGTGGTTGTGCAGTGTAATATTCATAAAATAATATTGTTACACTGTAAGTAGTAGCACAGTGTATTATTCATTAAAAATATTATGACACTGGATGTGGTAGTGCAGTGTATTATTCTTAAAAATGATTGGAATCTGTAGGTCACTGAAATCAGTGTAATATTTGTAAAAAAATTGTGACACTTTAAATGGAACTACAGTGTAATATTCCTAAAAGAATATGTGACAATATAAGTGTTACTCAGTGTAATATTCAACACATATTGTGACACTAAGTGGTTGCGCAGTGTAATAACCATAAATGTATTGTCACACTGTAAGTGGTAGTGCAGTGCATAATTCATAAAAAATATTGTGATACTGTAAGTTGTAGTGTAGTGTATTATTCATAAAAAATATTGTGACAATCTAAGTGGTAGTGGTGTATTATTCATAAATTTATTGTCAAACTGTATGTTGTAGGGCAGTGTATTAGTCATAAAAAATAATGTGACACTGTAAGTCATTGATACCGCAGTGTAATATTCATAAACATTTTTGTTGCACTGTAAGTGGGACTGCAGTGTAATATTCCTAAAAAAATTTGACACTGAAAATGGTAGTTCAGTGTAATTTTTAACACACTGTAAGTGGTAATGCAGTGTAATATTCTTAAACATATTGTGACACTGTAAGTGGTAGTGGAGAGTATTATAAAAAAAATATATTGTGACTCTATAAGCGGTAGCACAGTGTGTCATTCATTAAAAAATATTGTGACACTGTAGATCTTTGATACTGCAATGTAATAATCATAAATAAGTGGAACCTCAGTGTAATGTTCCTAAAAAAATATTGTGACACTGTTAGTGGTAGCTCAGTGTAGTACTCAACACATATTTTGACACTGTAAGTGGTAGTGCAGTGTAATATTCCTAAACATAATGATACTGTAAGTGGTAGTGCAGTGTTTCATTCATAAAAAATATTGTGACAGTGTAAGTAGTAGTGTAGTGTATTATTCATAAAAATATTGTGAAATTGTAAGTTGTAGCACAGTGTATTATTCATAAATAATATTGTTACACTGTAAGTGCAGTGTTTTAATCACAAAAAAATATTATGACACTGTAAGTCATTGACACCGCATTGTTATATTCATAAAATAATGTGACACTGTAAGTGGAACTGCAGTGTTATATTCCTATTAAATATTGTGACCCTGTAACTGGCAGCTTAGGGTAATATTCAACTCATATTGTGACACTGTAAGTGGTAGGGAAGTTTAATATTTCTGAACAAATTGTGATACTGTGGTAGTACAGTGTATAATTCATAAAAAATATTGTGACACTGTAAGTGGTAGCTCAGTGTATTATTCATAAATAATATTGTGACACTGTAAGTGGTAGTGCAGTGTAATATTCCTAAAAACTATTGTGACACTGTAACTGGTAACTTAGTGTAATATTCAACATATCTTGTGACACTATAAGTGGTACTGCTGTGTAAAATTCATAAATGTATTGTGATGCTTTATGTGGTAGTACAGTGTATTTTTCATAAAAAATATTGTGACACTGTAGATCATTGATACATGCAGAGTAATATTCCTAAAAAATGTTGTGACACTGAAAGTGGTAGCTTAGTGTAATATGCAACACATATTGTGACACTAAGTAGTAGTGCAGTGTAATATTCATAATCGCATTGTGACAATGTAAGTGGTAGTGGATTATATTATTAATAAAAAAATATTGTGACTCTAAGTGGTAGCATAGAGTATTATTCATAAAAAATATTGAGACTCTCTTAGTGGTAGCGCAGTGTATTTATAAAAAATAATTTGACACTAAGTAGTAGCACAGTGTACTATTCATATAAAATATTGTGACACTGTAAGTGGTAGCACAGAGTATTAATCACAAAAAATATTGTGACATTGTAAGTGGTAGCGCAGTGAATTTTTCAGAAAAATATTGTGACACTGTAGGTTAGGGGAAAAGTAAAATTTTTACCTTTTACCCCAAAATATATTTAGATACACCGACATTACTCCCTTGATTTGAAAGAAAGGAAATCATGTAGTAGTGTCCCCACATAATGCCCCTGTAGTAGTGCCCCCATAGTTATGCCCATGTAGTTGTGCTGCCATATAATGCCCCTATAGAAGTGTCCCCATAGTTATGCCCCTGAAGTAGTGCCCCATTTAATGCCCCTTTAGTAGTGCCCCCATATATTATGCCCCTGTAGTAGTGCCCTTATATAATGCCCCTATAGTGTTGCTAGTACAAAAAACCCCAAAAAAACCACTTACCTTAATCCCCGCTCCTACATCTGCCACTGTCCTGTCTGCCCGACTGCTCCTCGGAACTAAGGGAGAGATGTCATGACGTCTCTCCCATAGTGTGCATGAAGAGAGGTGGAAGCTGGAGCTCAGAATAGAACTCCAGCCTCCAGCTAACTCGGCACTGCAGGGAAGGAGCCGGGCGCCTGCTGGTAATAACATCTCATCAGACGCCTGGCTTAGAGCCTCCCTGTGGCACAGCCGGGCATGCATATTGAATGTTTCATATGCATGCCCAGCTGTCCGTCCATTACCCTCAGAAATTTCATTTTTACCCAACATGGGGTCATTTACCCTTGTCCCCTGACTACTGCTGTAGGTCATTGATACTGCAGTGTAATATTTGTAAAAACAATTGTGACACTATAAGTGGAACAGCAGTGTAATATTCCTAAAATATGTTGTAACACTAAGTGGTATCTCAGTGTAATATTCAACACATATTGTGGCACTGTCATTGGTAGTGCAGTGTAATATTCATAAAAATATTGTGACACTCTATGTGATAGCACAGTGTATAATTCATAAACAATATTGTGACCCTGTAAGTCATTGGTACTGCAGTGTAATATTCATAAATAAATTAATGACACTGTAAGTGGAACTGCAGTGTTATATTTCAAAAAAATATTGTGACACTGTAAGTGGTAGCTCAGTGTAATATTCATTAAATATTGTGACACTGTAGGTGGTAGTGCAGTGTAATATTCATAAGCATATTGTGACACTGTTAGTGGTTGTGCAGTGTAATATTCATAAAATAATATTGTTACACTGTAAGTAGTAGCACAGTGTATTATTCATTAAAAATATTATGACACTGGATGTGGTAGTGCAGTGTATTATTCTTAAAAATGATTGGAATCTGTAGGTCACTGAAATCAGTGTAATATTTGTAAAAAAATTGTGACACTTTAAATGGAACTACAGTGTAATATTCCTAAAAGAATATGTGACAATATAAGTGTTACTCAGTGTAATATTCAACACATATTGTGACACTAAGTGGTTGCGCAGTGTAATAACCATAAATGTATTGTCACACTGTAAGTGGTAGTGCAGTGCATAATTCATAAAAAATATTGTGATACTGTAAGTTGTAGTGTAGTGTATTATTCATAAAAAATATTGTGACAATCTAAGTGGTAGTGGTGTATTATTCATAAATTTATTGTCAAACTGTATGTTGTAGGGCAGTGTATTAGTCATAAAAAATAATGTGACACTGTAAGTCATTGATACCGCAGTGTAATATTCATAAACATTTTTGTTGCACTGTAAGTGGGACTGCAGTGTAATATTCCTAAAAAAATTTGACACTGAAAATGGTAGTTCAGTGTAATTTTTAACACACTGTAAGTGGTAATGCAGTGTAATATTCTTAAACATATTGTGACACTGTAAGTGGTAGTGGAGAGTATTATAAAAAAAATATATTGTGACTCTATAAGCGGTAGCACAGTGTGTCATTCATTAAAAAATATTGTGACTCTTAGTGGTAGCGCAGTGTATTATTTATAAAACATATTGCAGCACTGTGTGGTAGCACAGTATATTAATCGTAAATATTATTGTGGCAATGTAAGTGGTAGCACAATGTATTATTTATAAAAAATATTGTGACTCTGAAAGTGGTAGCGCAGTGTATTATTTATAAAACATATTGTGGCACTGTGTGGTAGCACAGTGTATTAATCATAAAAATTATTGTGACACTGTAATTGGTAGCACAATGTATTATTCATAAGTGGTAGAGCAGTGTATTATTCATAAAAAATATTGTGATAATCTATGTGGTAGCACAGTTTATTATTCAAATTGTGACACTGTAGGTCATTGATACCGCAGTGTAATATTTAAAATTGGTACAAATTTACGTGTGTGCTGTACTCCACTTTGTTCATGTTTGCTGATATGGAGAGTGATCATTTGAGAGCGGAGTAGGAACCACATACTAGTGCAGGAGCTGCTGTCAGTGCCACCATTCATGATGATACTAGTCTGTCTATGTCATCTACTAAAGCAGATGCCCAACTGCTTACACGGCTTAAATCAGGACATCTAAAATCAAAGAACCAATCTTTTACAGTGATAAAGAAAAAACTTCAGAGGGAAAGCTAGCTGCAGAAAGACATAAAATTAGCAATATGCCTTTCACTGCACAAAGTGGCAACCAAAGGCTAAGGCCTTGGCCTTTATTTTTGACTGGTGGTTCTGCTTTTTATGATGATATAAGACATTCTCTCTGTAGATATTTAAAAAAAATAAAAAATTGTTAAGGCACAGGAACCAACTGTGTACTCAGAAATGTCACAAATCCCTGAGGAGAGTTTAAATGTCTCTGTGGGTGCCATGTGTGAGCCTGACCTTTCCAAAACTGTTTTTTTAGATGAGCCTCTGTCACGTCTGAGACTGGAGGAGAGGACGTGATGGGCCTAAGTTGGGGAAGGAAGCAGAGACGAGGGGCCTGGATATATGTTCTCCTCATCCACAGGTCTTTAGTGTTGGTGAGACCTGGGCAAAGGTGCGGAGTCTAACCCACAGGATGGTGTTCGCCAGTGACCCCCCCAATTGGGATTTGGGCATAGCTGCACCCCGTGAGCAGGTCGCGGTCCTTTGAAAAGGTACCCAAGCCCTGCAGGGATAGAGACACTACACCCATGGCCCAGAGAGGTTATGCCTGCTTAGGCACAAAGCAATTCCTTTAAAACACGGTACAGTAATACACCTTGACACGAGGATCAATAATAAGGATTACAAGTGGGGAGCGACTCACGGTTACTTGATAATTTACCAGAGATAGAAGGCACACAGGTAGAGGTGGTATACGCTGTAGCACGGGTATTCACCAGAGACGTAAAGGCACACAGGTAGAGATGGTAACACTGCTGCACGGGTATTCACCAGAGACGTAAAGGCACACAGGTAAAGATGATAACGCTGCTGCACGGGTATTCACGAGAGATGTTTAAGGCACACAGGTAAAGATGGTAATGCTGCTGCACGGGTATTCACCAGAGACGTTTAAGGCACACAGGTAAAGATGGTAACACTGCTGCTGTAAGGAAAATAGGAACCTGAACCAGGAACTCACTAAAGTACGCTAGGAGACAACCGTTGTTCAGGCAATTTCCTATAACCTGTGGAACAGTTTTATACCCAGGGGAACTCTTAGACAGGTGCACAGCATCAGCTGATCACGGTCCTATCAGGGAGAAGGATACAGTCACATGGGCCGACTGTCATGGCGGCGCCCATGTCAGGACTTGCGATGCCAGACACCAGCCCACCAGGAAGCCACTGCATGCGGGGTGAATACTCAGCTTCTCCCCTGCCATCACGCAAGCTGCCCGACCACCCAGGATGACAGGGGAAGCCGGCGGCGTGGTAAGCGGGAGCCGATCCCCAGCTGAGCCCTGACAGTACCCCCCTCCTTTAAGGGTGGGCACTGAACACCCATCAGGCTTTTCTGGAAATCTCCTATGAAAACTCTGGATTAGTCGCAGAGCGTGTACATCAGAGGCTCTGATCCAGGCCCTTCCTCGGGGCCGTAGCCCTTCCAATCGATGAGATATTGAAGGGTGTTGAATCTGTGCAAGGAATCCAGGATCTTCTCCACCTCAAATTCAGTGCCTTGTAATGTCTTGACTTGAGGCAATTTAGGAGAACAATTCTGAAAACGATTGAGCACCAGGGGTCGTAAGAGAGAAACGTGAAAAGTATTTGAAATCTTCATTTGAGGAGGAAGTTCCAATTTATAAGTTACTGGACAGATTATCTTAACGATACGATTTGGCCCATGAAAACGTGTAGCGAGTTTCATGGACGGGACTCTTAAGTGAATATTCTTGGAAGATAACCAAACCCAACAGCCAAATGTCTTCTGTCCGCAAATTTCTTGTAATTCCTTGAAGATTGTTTTAGGGATAGGTGAATTTTATTCCATAAAACTGAAAAGGATTGGATCTCTTGATTCACAGCTGGAACATCTATAGATGGAAGCTTCTGTAAATCAGGAACTCGTGGGTGTCTACCAAAAACCATAAAAAAAAGGAATGGATTTAGAGGAATAATGGAATTTAAAATTATGAGAAAACTCTGCCCATGGTAGGAGGTCCACCCAATCATCCTGGGAAGATGACACAAAGAGCCTAATGAAGGTCTCCAGCTCTTGATAGACCCTTTCCGTTTGACCATTCAACTGTGGGTGGTAGGCTGAGGAAAAGTTCAGTTTGATTCCACAGGTATTACACAGGGCTCTCCAGAATTTGGATGTAAATTGAACTCCTCGATCAGAGACTTTTTCCTTCGGGAGACCGTGTAGTCTGAAGATGTCTCAAATAAAAATTTTTGCTAATTGAGGAGCAGAAGGAAGGCCAACGAGCGGGATAAAGTGTGCCACTTTAGAAAAGCGATCCACGACCACCCATACCGTGTTATGCACCTTGCACCGAGGTAATTCAGAAATAAAATCCATTGAGATGTGGGTCCATGGAGCAGCTGGGATAGACAAGGGATGAAGAGGACCAACCATCTGTCTACGCAGAGTTTTATGTTGGGCGCATTTGATACAGGAGCGGACAAACTCCGTGACATCCTTCTTCATGGTCGGCCACCAGTAAGATTGAAGTAAGAACTGGTAGGTTTTGGTGATTCCAGTGTGACCTGCGAACACGGATGCATGAGCCCAAACCAGCAATTTTTTATGTAAATTAGGAGGTACAAAAATTTTCCCAGGTGGCAGAGACACTACTTGAGTAGGAGCAAATACAATTGGGTCGAAAATGGAACAAACTTGAGAACACTCCTCCTCCTCCAAGTTAGTCATAAAGGTGCGAGATAATGCATCGGCTTTTTTGTTCAACACACCAGGACGAAACTGGAATTTTAAATTAAACCTAGAAAAAAAAAGTGACAATCGTGCCTGCCTGGCATTCAACCGGTGTGCAGTTTGCAGATAGATCAGATTATTATGGTCTGTAATAATCGTGACAGGAAATTTAGCCCCTTCAAGAAGATACCGCCATTCCTCCAAGGCTAAACGCATAGCTAGAAGTTATTGGTCGCCTATAATATAATTGCTTTCTGCAGGGGAAAATTTATGGGAGAAAAATCCACAGGGATGCATCTTCCCATCTTCAGCAGACTACCGCCCCTACTCCAACAGAGGATGCGTCCACCTCCACAATGAATGGTTTGTCTATTTGAGGCTGACAGAGAATTGGAGCTCTAGAAAGGCATCTTTTAGGTTTTGAAAGGCTTGTAGTGCTGGAACAGACCATTTAGAAGGATTGGCTCCTTTCCTTGTGAGGGAGGTAATGGGTGCTACCAGCGTAGAAAAGTGTGGAATAAACCTCCTATAATAGTTTGCGAATCATAAGAAGCACTGAGTACCTTTTAAAGAAGTAGGCAGGGGCCACTCAGAGATTGCTTTTATTTTATCAGGATCCATCTGGAGACTCCCCCGGAAATAATATGGTCTAAAAAAGGTACTGAAGTTTTGTTAAACATACATTTGGAAAGTTTCCCAAAGAGGTGATAAGTGCGAAGGCGGAACAATACCTCCCGTACATGAAGACAATGGCTCTGTAAA
The DNA here is from genome assembly GCA_031769625.1 of Taudactylus pleione. Classification (NCBI taxonomy): domain Eukaryota; kingdom Metazoa; phylum Chordata; class Amphibia; order Anura; family Myobatrachidae; genus Taudactylus; species Taudactylus pleione. The sequence goes on along the minus strand of JAUIMM010000626.1, from coordinate 2,345,672 downwards.
TCTCTGGAAAAGATTAAGATGTCATCGAGATAAATCACAACAAATTTATGAAGAATATCCCGGAAGACCTCGTTGACATAACCTTGAAAAATAGCTGGTGCATTGCAAAGACCGAAGGGCATTACGAGGTACTCGAAGTGTCCATCTCTGGTATTGAACGCGGTCTTCCACTCGTCCCCAGTTCTAATTCGAATCAAATTATACGCACCACGCAGATCCAGCTTTGTGAAAACCTGAGCCCCTTGAACCTTGTCAAAAAGTTCCGAAATTAAAGGTAAAGGGTACCGATTTTTTATGGTAATTTGATTTAAGCCTTGATAGTCTATGCAAGGGCGGAGTCCACCATCCTTTTTCCCTACAAAAAAGAAACCTGCCCCTGCAGGAGAAGAAGAAGGCCGAATGAATCCTTTAGCAAGGTTTTCCTTAATGTATTTTTCCATGGCCGCGGTCTCTGGCACAGACAAAGGGTAAACACGGCCACTGGGAGGGCTTTTCCCGGGAAGCAAATCGATTGCACTATCCCAAGGTCGATGCGGAGGAAGTTTATCTGTGGCTTGTTCACAAAATACATCAGCAAAGTCTTGATAAGCCTCGGCCAACCCCGGCTGGGGGGAATGTTTAGGAGACTCAGGACGGAGGAACTTCTTAGCTGGGTTGGAAACCGTCGCCTGGATACATACTGGAACGACCTTGGTCAAACAATTTTGGAAACAATGTGAACCCCAGGATAGGATTTGCATAGTATCCCAGTCGAAGACAGGATTGTGTTTTCTCAACCAGGGCAGCCCCAATACCAGCTCATAGGAAGATTCGGGTAAAATGTAGGCATCCAACTTGAACAGTCACAGGATGAGAGAGCGAAGAAATGGGTAGCCCTACCAGAGTTTTACCATCTAGGCCGGACAGTAAGAATTTATTAGGCAGGGGAACGACTGGAACACCCAAGGTGTGAATCAATTTTTCAGCAATAAAATTACCAGTTGCTCCAGAATCAATTAAAGCGTGGACCTTTCTTGTCCTGGACCTATGGGAAAGTGACACTACTAGAAGACACTCTGATAATTGGGATGGCTTGAGAATAACCCCCAACTGAATGCTCCCTACTTCAGTCAGGGTTTCGCATTTCCCGCAAGTAAAGGACAATTTTTCAGAATGTGGTTAGGTGCAGTGCAATAAATACACAATTTATTTTGGAAGCGTCTATTGCGCTCTGCCGGGGTGAGTTTGGTTCTGTTGACCTGCATCGGTTCCTCTTCACTAGCTAAGGTGGGTATAGGCGGATTAACAGTAGAAGAACGGGCTGGTAGGCATTCACCTCTTCCCCTAATAGCCCATCTTTCCCGGTGGCGAAGATCAATTTTGATGCAAAGAGAGATAACGTCAGCGAAAGATTCTGGCAAATCTCTGGAGGCAAGTTCATCCTTCATCCTCTCAGAGAGTCCATAAAGGAAGGACGCTTTAAGAGCTTCCTAATTCCATTTTAATTCTGATGCCAGGGTCTGAAACTGGACTACATACTGCCCCATGGATCATGTGCCCTGACGCACTCGGAGAAGGTCAGAAGATGCAGATGCAGAACGACCTGGCTCATCAAAAATTCTCTTAAATGCTGAAACGAATTCCTCGTAGGTAGATACAATGGGGTCAGCCCGTTCCCATAAAGGGGAGACCCAGTCTAACGCTGCTCCTGTTAATAGTGAAATCACATATGCCACTTTTGCCCGAGACGTGGGAAAGTTCTGGGGAAGACATTCAAATTGGATTTCACATTGTTTGATGATTCCGCGGCACCACCTGGGATCACCGTCAAAACTTTCCGGAGTGGCTAACTGTAGTCGGGGTTTGGGTGTAGGAACCACCAGTGAAGGAACTGATGGAGAAGGTACAGGGACTGCAGCCGGGGGAGCCGGGAGAATAGATGCCAGCGTGGTTTGAATAGAAACCAGTTGCCTCAAAAGCTCCTGTAAATACTGAGCCACTTGTTGTTGTTGCACCTCTTGGTTGTCCATCCGAGAGGTCAACTCTTGTAGTGACACAGTACCTTGGGATCCTGCAGCCTCCATTGGGCCTGAACAAACTGTCACGTCTGAGACTGGAGGAGAGGACGTGATGGGGCTAAGTTGGGGAAGGAAGCAGAGATGAGGGGCCTGGATATATGTTCTCCTCATCCACAGGTCTTGAGTGTTGGCGATACCTGGGCAAAGGTGAGGAGTCTAACCCACAGGATGGTGTTCGCCAGTGACCCCCCCAATTGGGATTTGGGCTTAGCTGCACCCCGTGAGCAGGTCGTGATCCTTTGACCAGGTACCCAAGCCCTGCAGGGATAGAGACACTACACCCGTGGCCCAGAGAGGTTATGCCTGCTTACACACAAAGCAATTCCTTTAAAACACTGTACAGTAATACACCTTGACACGAGGATCAATAATAAGGATTACAAGTGGGGAGCGACTCACGGTTAATTGAGAATTCACCAGAGATAGAAGTCACACAGGTAGGGGTGGTATACGCTGTAGCATGGATTTTCACTGGAGACGTAAAGGCACACTGGTGGAGATGATAACACTGCTGCATGGGTATTCACCAGAGACGTAAAGGCACACAGGTAGAGATGGTAACACTGCTGCATTCACCAGAGACGTAAAGGCACACAGGTAAAGATGATAACGCTGCTGCACGGGTATTCACCAGAGACGTTTAAGGCACACAGGTAAAGATGGTAACCATGCTGCACGGGTATTCACCAGAGACGTTTAAGGCACACAGGTAAAGATGGTAACACTGCTGCTGTAAGGAAAATAGGAACCTGGATCGGGAACTGACTAAAGCACGCTAGGAGACAACCGTTGTTCATGCAATGTCCTATAACCTGTGGAACAGTTTTATACCCAGGGGAACCCTTAGACAGGTGCACAGCATCAGCTGATCACGGACCTATCAGGGAGAAGGATACGGTCACATGGGCCGACTGTCATGGCGGCGCCCATGTCCGGACTTGCGATGCCAGACACCAGCCCACCAGGAAGCCACTGCATGCGGGGAGAATACTCAGCTTCTCCCTTGCCATCGCGCAAGCTGCCCGACCACCCAGGATGACAGGGGAAGCCGGCGGCGCGGTAAGCGGGAGCCAATCCCCGGCTGAGCCCTGACAGCCTCCTTCCTCCACTTGTTCCTCCTCTGCAAATGTGGGTATGAGCAGAAGAAGTCAACATCCTGAGATAGAAATCGAGTATGCTTCAGTGGATGTGCACTGGAATGAGGATGATATTTGTGGAGCTGATGCTAAAAAGGATGTTGATGATGAGGATTCTGATGATGAGGATGTTGATTGTATAAATCAGGCCCCAGTGGAAACAGTTATTGCCCATGATAAGTAAAAACCCATTGTCATGCCTGAGCATGAAACAAAAATTCCACTTCTTATGTATAGAATCATTCTATCAAAATGTGGACTACAAAATTCAAGCCATCTGCACACATTGTTAGGCCAGAGAAAGTAGATGTAGGGACCTTAACCATTTAGGAACCTCCTCCTTGTTACAGTACATCAACTATAGTGCATTTATCAAACGTGTTTGCAAAATTCAGATACTTTGGCTAAAAAAGTAACAACAAGCAGTGCAGCATCAACTAGCTCCATCTCTCTACTAGATCTAATCACCTGGCATCTTCACCATCAATATATTCATATCATCAATCATGATCGGAATTAGCCCTGCATCCAATTTGATAAGGCTAACTGAGTCCTCCCCTATCCTGGATTGCTTAGAAGAATCCTTGAGTACTATGCCTGCTGCTGCTGGGAGTGGATCTTCATCCCTTAAGGGAACCAGGAAGACTTCAGGTTGTAGTTCAACAAAACAATTGACTGTTAAACAATCCTTTGAAAGGGGGAGCAAGTTTGACAGCAGTCACCCAGTTTAACAGTGAATCACTGAATCAATAACATCTATGCTGTATTAGCTGTGCATCTGATATCTGCCATTAGTGCAGTGAATTTTAAACTGTTAATAGAGGTCCTATGACCCCGCTGCAGAATCCCATCTAGATTCCACATCTCTAGAATAGCAATTCCCAGGCCTTAATTAATGCCCTCCAAAATGCTGCTGTACCCACTGTCCACTTACCTAAAGATATGTGGACAATTTGAAAATGGCAAATGCAAGACTACATGACTATAACAGCCCACATGGTGGGAGTATTGCCCTAAGCACCACAATCAGCAGCAGCAACATCTAAGAAACATCATCTTATTCAAAGCAGGCTCCTCTGTGTATTGCCAGTTTCACTAAGAGGCATACTGCTGACAGCCTCTTAGAAAAACTAAGGGAACTCTTTGCAAAATGGCTTACCCCACTTGGACTCTCCTCGGGATTTGTGATTCCTTACAATGCCATCTATATTGTGATGGCATTCACACAAAAATAACTTGGTGGTGCAAATTTTTTATTAAAATGACAGGGTTGTACAGGAGATGCTCTCTGTGGCCTGCAAAATTTCTGGACATTTTCACCATTCAGAAGGTGCATTTAGAAGATTGCAGCACTTGCAAGAAATGTTGAATTTGCCCTATCACCAGCTGAAGATATAGGTGGTTACAAGGTGAAACCTTACCCTTTATATACTTCAGTGGATGGATGAACAGGAAAAAGCCATCCAAACCTACACAATGAAATATGGCATTGGAAGAGGAGGAGGAATGTACCTTACTCAAGCTCAGTGTAAAATACTTTCTGTTTGTGCAAAGTGCTGAAACCCTTTGGTATAGTCAACTGTGAAGTGAGTTCAGACACTGCCAGATTGAATCAGGGAATTCCCTTAAATAGACTGTTGGAAAAGCAGCTTAAGAAACTGAAGGAGGAGCTGAAACAAAGCGATTCTGCTAAGTATGTTGGATTTGTAGATCAAATCCTTTATTCACCTTGCCAGGATCTATGGGTTGTCAGGATCCTACAATTGAATCAACACATTTTGGCGACCATGCTGGATCCTTAAGTCATATATTGACTTAAGTCATATATTGTGTCTTTCTTCCCAGCAGACACAAATCTGAAGAGATGCAAAGATCTGTTTGTTAGGAAATGGACAGCTCAAGTGGCACATGATGCAGCAATGGGTCCTCCTTCAGTTACTCCAGCAAGTGCGGCTCCCATAAAAAAAAGAAACTTTCCCAAAAAAAGAGAGAGGGGTGATGCAGATGAATCAACACAAACATGTTTTGATATCTGGTCAGGTCTAAAAGCATTGCCAACAATTAATGAGACTACCATGACTCCATCTGATATGGTCAATATTCAAACATTGGTTGAGGACTATTTTAATTATAGAATCCATATAGCCCTTGCACACACTGGCTTTGCTTTACTTGTGCTGCCCACCTTCCAGTGGGTAGTCAGAAATAGTTTTCAGCACAGCCAGGAAACTTGTCAGTGATCGGCCTATGAGGCTAGTTCCCCAAATTGTGGAAAAGATGATGTCCATCAAAGTGAACTACAAATTCTATGAGACAGACCTTTACCTTAAATTACGTGAAAAAATTACAGAGTCACCTTTAATGGTGGATTCCAGTGGGGACAAATTAATATTGTGTGAAAATGTTGTATACACTGATGAAGGTGAGTAATCAGATTATGATGATGGTGACAACATCTAGCCTCTGTAAATCTATTTTGTGCATGTTATGATAATTGGTAGCTTGTTTTGTGGGGGCCTAAAAAAACCAATCACTTCATAATTGAGGATATTGTTGATGAATGTGTTGGTGGTGAAGATGGCAGGTGCTTGGATCTAGCAGAGAGAAGGGAACTAGCTTACTCTGGACTGCTGCTTGTTCCTTTTTTTGATAGAATAGAGAAGGGGTCTGTTGCACAGAAGATTATTGTCAGAACGTACAGAATATGCCCCAAGTAATATTAATTCTCAATCTTAATTCTATTGGGGGGTGCTACCACAGATCCATTATGATTTAACCAGTATTATGTCTGTATAAGATCCTATGAAGTGTGATTCTACATTCCATATATGAAACCTGATCATTCAAGACTGCATTACTATCCTATCATCACAAAATTATAGGAACTACAATCATATGTATATTGTAAATTAAATAATTGATATGCTATTGATGTAGATTATTGTATAAATCATTATTTTACACACAGAAAATTTCAAATACAGACATCACACATTCATTATACTATTAGAGTAAAGAGTTGGGTGATATACAGGAAAATGTATCTCTTTTTGTAACTGAGCTATAATTGTATCTAACATAGACAGTGAAGTATTGTTTCAATATAAGATACACACAGTTACCTAAATTATAGGCAACATTTTCAAGTAGCTGGAGTGAATCTGAGAAATGCTCTGAGAATAGCAGCTATAAATGTGTATGATATTTTCAGTATATATAAAAAAATTACAATATAACCAGACATTAATACTAAGATAGAGATTAACTCTTGATTGAAAGACATGAAAATAAGATATTTGACTATTTAAAATATTTTTCTTTTATTTTAATCATCAAACTTATTTTCATACTGTGCACATTTTTTGAAGCAAATATTTCACTTTGTATTGATATTATTGGCATATTTTTAAATAACATAATAAAGGTTATATTTTAGTTCTGTGCACCATAGACAGATTCCTTTTACCTTTCTTCTTTAATAAATGTTCCTGTTTATGCCAAAGTTTCTGAATTGCAAAAACATTTTTGATGGATGCGTTGCAGATGACATAACAGGGTGGAGGTTCCTAGATGGTTAAGGTCCCTATCTCTACTAATTTTGGCTTTACAAATGGTATAGAATACAGATGCCTTCTCAACTGTTATCATGATTTGGGATAAAATAATTCCACACCCAAGGTTTGGCTTTTCTGGTCTGATACCAAGGCAACACTCCAGCATATAACCCTTGTTTATATCATTACCACAGCCTGTACCATCACCCCAGATTATACCAGCACCCAAGCCTATATCTTCATCCATCCTGTATTTTGTATAAATTACAGCTGCACTCACTGTTAGATTGGGGATTCATTGTCCAATTTAGTGGATGTGAGCTATATTTTAGTCCATATCACCACACCTACACATCTTTTGACCTGGGCTACATTAGGAGCAGCTGCACTCTTGAATATGGTTGCATTGAGTTGCCTCTCTGACTTGCTGGGGCCATGAGTAGTAAGTACACTATATCAGAAAATGCAGTTTTAGCTGCTTTATTCCATTTTTTAAACCATATCCTCTATTTTCATCTTTTGAAAATGTTTACATGAATCTCAGCTGAGGCATTTATAATGTCATTATGTTTAATATATTATGCACATTATTTAGAACTTGGTTGAGGTCTTGAAGTCGGCGTGTAGACTAATAATTTATTCATGATTGATAAAAGTGAAAAGTTGCATTTTGTTATTGCTAACTTTGTGTTATTCAATTGTAAAATTGTGAAGTTTCCACTTACAGTGTCACAAGATTTTTTATGAATAAGTAAAGAATAACAAACTGTGCTACCACTGACGGTGTCACAATATTTTTTATGAATACACTGCCTTTCCACTAACAGTCACAATATTTTCTGCAAATAGACTGCATTTTCCATTTACAGTGTCACAATATTTTTTACGAATACACTGCATTTCCAGTAACAGTGTCAGAATATTTCTTATGAATACACTGCGTTTTTCACTTTTTGTCTCAATATTTATTATGAATACACTGCGTTTCCACTAACAGTGTCAATATTTGTTATGAATACACTGCCTTTTCCACTTACAGTGTCACAATATTTTTTATGAATACACTGCGTTTTCCACGTACAGTTTCATAATATTTATTTTACGTTGTGCTACCACTTACACTGTCACAAACAATACATGTATGAATATTACACTGCGGTCTGACAGGCAGCATCACAGTAACAAATAATAATATTTATATAGTACACTGGGGTGCTGCACAAAAAATATATATTTTTTATTATTATATTATTATTAAATTTTGTTATATTATACACTGGGCACCCTTGGAGATACAGAGCACCCCTGGATGGACACAGCAGCCCCTGCCTCTGGATGGACACAGAAACCTCTGGATGGACACAGCAGCCCCTGCACTGGATGGTCACAGCAGCCCCTGGATGGATACAGTAGCCACTGGATCTACACATCAGCCCCTGCCCTAGATGGACACAACAACACCTGGATGGACACAGCAGCCATTGGCTGGACACAGCAGATCCTGGATGGACACAGAAGCACTGCCTTTGGATGGACACAGCAACCACTGGATGGACACAGAAGCTCCTGCCCTAAATGGACAGGATGGACACAGAAGCCCCTGGATGGAAACAGCAGTCCCTGCTTTGAATGGACACACCAACCCCTGGATGGACATAGCAGCCCCTGCCCTGGACAGATAAAGCAGCTCTTGGATGGACACAGCACATCCATTCACTACACTCTCCACAGCCATAGTGAAAATGGCACCAATCATGGGGACTTTTATATAATCCAAAACCCACAATAATCCGACAGCGGGAGGATTAGTTTTTCCTTGCTTTGAGGTCTGAGTCAGGTGGGCTAACCAGAGCCAAACTTAGTTCTCACCTTAGATAGGGAAATTCTGGTGGGTCCAGTTCTCTGAGAACCGGACCCTCTCATCTCTAAAATAAAGCAATTCTGATAAATATCATGGACTTGGAGATAAAGTTCTTTATTTGCTTTGACAGGACTAAAGGGTTTTCAAGATCTTGTAATCAGAGCACTACATTTTGGCAACTATGCTTGATCCTAAGTTTAAGGCCTACATAATGTCTTTCTTTCCAACTGATACAGATCTTAAGTGATGCAAATAGCTCCTTGTGAGCTAGTTGTCAGCTCAAGTGGCACATGACATGGCACAGTCTCCAGCTTCAGTTACTCCTGCTGTCAGGAATAATCTAACCTGTTTTTTGAAATACTCACTTGTTATGGGAATGAGTCCACTCAGTGCACCAGAATGAATTACCATTATGACATCTGGTCAGGCCTAAAAAAAATGCCCAAAATTATTGACACCTCTACCATAACTCTATCTGATAAAGTAAGCATCAATAGAATGGTGGAAGATTATTTTAACCACAATGTACATGTTAGTATATTAGACAGTCTAGGAGAATAAAAAGCAATTTGGAGCCCCATGTACAAAATAGCTTTTCTGCACAAACTCCAGTGTGTACTAAGAAAGAGTGGGAAACAGAGAGTGCATCTTAAAAATGTGCAAAAGTTGATGTTCATAAAAATTAACCACAAAGTCCATGGTAAGACCTGCCAATTACATCAATTTACAGTGATTTTAATGGTGGATTCCAGTGGAGATGAGCTAATATTGTGTGAAGATGATAGTAACACTGATGAGGGTGAGTAATCGGAAAAGGTAGAAAGACCTCTTCCGACTGCAGAGAAGATTTACAACACAGTTAGTGCCCTTAAGTACATTGGTGTCTTCTTTTGTGGGGGCCCAAACAAACCTAGGTCTTTAGTCTAAAATGTTGAAGTGTAGTACCTGTTGCTGAAATGCTTGGTTTGTTAAACTGTGCATGTCCTTTTTAATATACAACATAAAAGTGAGTGGGAGGACCCAAGGATAATTCCATCTTGCAACACTTTTGTTTTCATAATGGGCTGTAATTTTGGATTGTGGGGATAGTCTATTTTGCATAGACAAACATTGTTAAAGGTTATTGTCCAAATACTTTACTACAGAATTTTAAAAAAATAAAAAATTAAATAAAGAATAATAATAAAGTTAATATCCAAGGATACCTGACAAAGGGACGAGAACACAATATTAGAAGTGCTGACCTGTTGGCTATACTATCCCCCTCATTCCTCATAAATTCTCTTAGTCAATCAATGAAAATTTTTAAATGTAATTATCAAATGAATCAAACCTTTTTTCTTTTACCTGCCTTCCTCTACATATTCCACCTCCATTTTCCTGTACTGACCTCTGATGTAGTTATTGATTAAAGAAAAACATTATTGGTTTAAATGAGATTGTACCATTTATTAAACTGCCATCCTTTTATAGTTGTGCTACAGTCTTTTAAACAGCGATGTGTTTGTGCCACTGCTCTGTTGCTAAGTTTAGCCAGCCAGTCTTTAGACAATATTGGTAAACAATTGTGTGAACTGTGAGATGGTAAAAATGTACTGGAAATGAATTTTATGGGAGTTAATAACACTGTAGGAATAAAAACAGGCAAAATTATATGATTTTAACTATTTTTATCATTTACATTAAAAAACACAGATCCAAAACCAAAACATGAAGATGAATCCAAAACCATAATATGTGGGTCAGAACACATCTTTAATTGAAAGTGCTATTTAAAATTAAGTGTAGTATCGATGGCAATAAAAAATACTGTACACTCGAGAAACCTTTGCATGAGATCTTGTGCCATATCTGTTAATATGTCAGGCTGATAGCAAAGCTGAGTAGAGACACATCTGTAGATAAAATGTTGGACAGTGTATGGCCATCATTGCTACAAATGCACTACTCTGTATGTACTACTCATAATAGCAGTTTGCTCTCAGGCACAGTAGAGTCCAACAAGAACACCACAGGCCATCTGATTGCCTGTACTTCTCTTGCAAAAATATTCATATGCAGTACAGTGAAGCAGAAGCTCCATCTCCCATCTGAATATACTGTATGTATATCTTTTGCAAAAAATGCGCTAGTACTTCAAGATAATTTGGTGTGAGATGGTTTTCTTAACAGAGAAATAGAGTATCTGCTGTGCTAGAAGCAAAGCTAACTAAGGACACTTCTCTAAATTGGAGAATCACAGCTTGCTGTACATTAAAAGCATTTTAATATGTCTTTGGAAAGGTACCAAATAATAATGAACATAATTAAAAGCTTGCAGTCACCTCAGTTTAAATTCAAATTTGGAAGGCATCCTGATGCTATATACTAATTGTGAATTGATCTGTATTGGTTAGAGACAGAGGGTTATATTTACTGATGTTCGATTTTGATTTTTTAATGAGTTGTCATTCAATTTGCATTCGATTTTGCCTTTGAAGATTTACTAAAGGCAAAACTAAATGTCAAATTGAACATACAGTTAAACCGATTCCCACTCAAATCCCACTCAAAAGTGAACATCGGCAAAAGATCTCTTCTTTTACATGGACCAATATACAAATCTCACATTGACTAATATTCAACTTGAAAAGGAACACCAAAATGAACTTCAAATTCCCAAAATAATAGACCTGCTTAAAGCTGGCTATTTTAGAATGAGCAGATATAAATTACACAAATGCATGCGCAGATCAGTGAGATCTGTGCATGCTTCTATGTGTAAAAAGTTTGTAAATTGTCAAAACAAAACAAAATGTGGGGTCCCCCTTAAAAGTACAACCAGCTTCAGGGTTTTCTAAGCCAGTCCTATTTGTGAAAATATGGTGGACTAAAGAGGAAGGGGACCCCAGTATTTTGCACAACCAGCTCTGGGCTCAGTGAGCTGGTACTGGAATTGGAAATATAGGGTTCAAAAGATGTAAAGGTCCCCTTTATTTTCCAAAACCAGCACCAGACTCTTTCTAGCGGGTGTTTTACTGTAGTACCAAAGCTGGAGAATCCTTTCACTGGGTTCTGCAGCCAAATCATAAAGACATGACTGCTAGCCAGCCCAGGACAGGGATCCTTGGGGAGTTGAAGACAACCAAAAAAGGAGTTCCCCTTATCTGGGGCAACCCAGACCTGGACAGATCCCCGGCACCTCTGGCCAGGGGGTACCATGCTGATTTTGTTAAAGTGTAGTGTAAAAAATAGATGTAATTATATTGTCTTTGCTGGATAACTACAGGTCTCTGCAAGCCTCCTCTGCATGCTGGTACTTGGAGAATCACAAATACCAGTATGCTGGGCATTAAGTGCCGCTGGTACCTCTAGTTCACCTGCAAAGGAAATATTAAAACAAACACAAGACATACACATTCTGAAAGTAAAGCTTTATTACACTCCCACTACCATATACTCCCCTACAATCCCTGTACATGTCTTCTTCTCCATATAGGCATCCACATCTTCCTGCAATTCTAAAAAATGCAAATTCATGACCCACAGACAAGTACCATCTTCTACGTACAGTACTTTCCAAATGACAGCTCACTGAGCTCAGCTGCAGCATTTCATTAGCTGAGAGAGGCAAGTTTCCACCTCTCTCAGCAAATGAATGGATTGACTTCAATGGTGAGAACTGCTAGGTTACTAAATATTATCTAGTGGTTCTTACCATTGAAGTCAATTGGGAGTACTGTTCATTAGCTGAGAGAGGTGGAGGCTTGCCCCAATGAACTCCCAGCCCGTCCTTAGAGGATGTAACTATGTCCATGGGTCATTACTTCAGTTTTATTATTTTAGGAAAACATGGATGCCTACATGGAGAAGAGGATATGTATAGTGTTTGTAGGTCCCCCATATTTTCACAAACAGGACCATCTCAGAAAAGCCTGGTGCTGTTTGTGCTTTTTGGGGGGCCCCATGCCATTGTTTTTCAATTTTAACACTTTAGAAACTTTTTGTACACAGAAGCATGAATGGATCTCCCTGATCTGTGCATGCATCTGTGTAATTCACACTTGCTCATGCTAAAAAATCCAACATGAAGCAGGTCTATCATTTTGAGGATTTGAATTACGATTTGGAAGTTCAACTTTATGTTTGATTTTGTGTTCGACATTGGCATGCAAAATTTAACTAAAAATCACTATTCAAAATCAACCCAAATATAATTTTATTTAGAAAAGGCTTCCAAAATCGAATTTTAGTAACAGTGGGATTTAGGCCCTCATTCAGAGCCACTCGTTAGCGGCAGTACGCTCGTTCCGAGCGATGTTTGCACATCTGCGCATGCGTACGGTTTTTAGTACGCATGCGCGAACCAGTCAGTGCGGCCGAAAATCGTTTGTACGCTATATAGCGAGTGCCTGCTATTTTGAGTGACAGAATGAGGCGTATGTGGGTGGTAACAGGGGAAGGTGCTTGAAAATGGGGAGTGGAGATCCGAACGCAGGCGTGCTTAAAGGTCAAAACGGGCGTTTTATGGGTGTGTATATTTAAAACAGCAGCGTCAGTGACCACGTCACTTGGTTATTTTAGAGCCAGAACTGCTCGCAAATTTGTGGTAGCAAACACCAACCACAAGAATAGCGAGCAGTTCATACACTGGTCGATGTACTCGATTAATCTAATAAATAGCGGACATGACGTATGGTGCGAGCGGCCAGGGGGCGTTTTTAACAAATAAACGAGCGTATGTTTTGCTCGCTCAATCAGACTTAGAGGTGTGAACAGACTGCAATGTGCGTACGGTTCATTTGAATAGCCACCCCTTGTTTTTAAACGAACGACCGCAAATAGCGAACGGCTCTGAATCAGGCCCTTAGACTGGGATTTCTATATTTGATTTGATTTGATTTCAGGTGAGCTAAATCGAACATAAATTTGAATTAAAATCAAACTTTGACAAATGTACCCCAGAGTCTGGATTACCCACTGCCAGTATGTAGCCCATGAATTGACTGCATCATCTTGAACATATTACAGTGCAAATATCATCTAACCTGTGAAGAACATATGTCTGTTGTTTGAGTACTATTAATACTTCCAACTGACAGTACTATCCATTAAGGTCATTTTATTGTAACTAATATAAAAGCAAAAATGTTTATCCATTGTCCAACTGTTGTAAGTTAAGTCCAGTATCTCCAAACTCACCCTTTACTCACTAGCAAAAAGGGTTGGACTGGCCCACAGGTGTACAGGGGAAATACCCAGTGGGTCCCACTGCCTAAGAGCCCATCCCCATCCTATAATTTTAGGAAACCTCCTGCTAATCAAAGAGTGCAGAGACTGCATAAATTCAGTTATCCAGATATCCTCCATTAATGGGTCAAAAGAGTTATTTGGTGGATTAACATCATCTAGAAATTCCTGCATTCCTAGGATCATATATACAGGAAATGTAAACACAAGAGTGCAGTTAATTCGATTTCCCCACATATTAGGTCTGGCAAATTCTTCTACACTTGACCATGAAGTAGGAAAAATTAATGTCCTATTAGCAGTAACTTGTGCTAGTCTACGGGTACAATTTATAGAGTAATAATTATTTGTGCCACAAATTATTATAATCTCCACAGTAGAATTCTTAATAATATTATCATAATATGAATATGTATCTTCAGAAATACACAGCAGTGGCTGTGGATTTTAACATAATGAACACAGATCCAGCCAGTAATGGGAAAACTATTGAAGCTCTGCATTCATTCACTATCCTAAAATGAAGTTATCTCAGTGGTAAGAGCTCAGGAATTTGTTTTTTTTCATTACCAATGGCACAAATCTCCTCTTTACTAGACCTAATGTCATTTCTTTGAGTTTTTAGACACTGGCTGCTCAGTAACGGGATCCCTAATCACATGTACACTGCATTATAGTGGTATATACTGTATATACAGGATCACAATAATTTGCTTAATTATATATATGTTAGACTATACTGCATTCACATGGCTATAGTGTATTCAATAAAGTGAATTGCATTTTTCAATCTGGTACATTATTATTCATGTTCTATCAGTATGTACTATATATAAATGGATATAGTGGCCTGACTATGCACTCACTAAAGCTTAGCCAAACCTCTGTGTTGGCTGACAACAACCCCTCTGGTGGCTGGCCACACACTTTAAGCAGGGGCCTTATCACTGTATTCCCTCAGTTGGCTCTATATGCTCCACTCTAACACTGCTATGAAGAAATCCCTGATATATAGTAAGCAGTCAGTGGTAATTACCCATTACTACCGAGGAGGTGCTGAAGCAGTATTACCACACATACATCAAGGAGTATGCTGTTCCAAGCATTTTTGCTGCAACCTGGTTGCAGCAGCAACTGAAGCTCTTATGATTCAGTAGGAGGAGTCAGCAACAGCCATTTATCAATTGGAACAATAAAACCCTGTATACAATGAATGGGCTGGAATAAAACCTTATGGTCATATTCTTCTTTTATATTAATTATGCAAACTATAAAGTTTGGTGATAACAATAAAAAATATTTTAACTTACTTTGAACTCATTAATTTTAAAGTTATTCCTTGTTCCATGATTGTTTAAAAATAAATACATGTCATGCAAAGCTTGAGCCATAGTAAAGACAGCATGATACACATGGTAAGGATGTGCATCTAAAGTAAAATTATAATGATCTTGAAGACTTTTTTCCCCAGAGCAGTTTTGAAGGGGTGCTTTAGTTATGAATGGAATAATTACATTTTTTAAATTATTTTTAGACTTGCACAAAAATTCAGTTATCCAGATATCCTCCATTAATGGGTCAAAAGAGTTATTTGGTGGATTAACATCATCTAGAAATTCCTGCATTCCTAGGATCATATATACAGGAAATGTAAACACAAGAGTGCAGTTAATTCGATTTCCCCACATATTAGGTCTGGAAAATTCTTCTACACTTGACCATGAAGTAGGAAAAATTAATGTCCTATTAGCAGTAACTTGTGCTAGTCTACGGATACAATTTATAGAGTAAAAATTATTTGTGCCACAAATTATTATAATCTCCACAGTAGAATTCTTAATAATATTATCATAATATGAATATGTATCTTCAGAAATATATTTTATTTTGAAATCAATACATATTCCATGAGAAGCTAAATCCCTGCTCAGTTGTTGGAGCTCCCGCTCTCCATTTTCACCACCTGGTGAAATGAGCCCAACCCAGTTCCATCCAAAATGTTTCAATAACTTTATAGTTGCCAAAAAATGCATCTGGTCATTCTGAATTGTACGAAAGAAATGTGGATATAGCATTCTATCACTAAGCACAGGGTCTCCTGCACCATAACTGATCTATAATTAACATTAATTTATGGTTAGGTAAGAAAAACTTAAAATAAAACATAGTATTTATTTTCAACACATGTATAAAAAGTTGCAACATGGTTTTTTTCAACAAAATCATTATAATCTTTCTTGTATCCAATTTACTTCTGGCTTTCACAATAATAGCAAGAAATATCAACCTCTATGATGATAGCATAACGATTTTTTTGTGGATACCAATTTGTCATGTGATTTATAATAATAGCACAAATGTAATCTTCTGTAGCTGTATTGTTTTCCTAGTATTAGTAACACCTCACACTACTAATTATATATAGACAAGGAAGTATATGAATAAACTAAAAAAATAATACATTCTTTCTAAATTCCATGATATGTATATGATGGAAACTTTGAGAACCCAGAGGTCAGATCCTCTTGTAATATACAATAGTCAATAAACACATTGGCTACAGAGGTTTTTTTAACTAACTTTATTTCACAAAATTTCTTCTCTATTGCACATTCTTTGTTTTATAGTTTGTCATAATAATAGATTTCCAATGTAAAAGATTTAAAGTATATTAATAAAGACTAATGTATTGAACCCTTGGCTATAGCATTAAGAATGTCCCCGCAAGAGGAGGAAATTTCAGTTGGTGATGTCACTTTGAAAATCGCACTTTTTGCTGTCAATATGTGGCTATTCATTTCTAACCCCCATGAATTGTTCCTAGTAGTTATGGATTCCATATCTTCCTTTGGGTTGATATCAGGGTATAACGTTAACTGAGATAATTCTGAGGCAATGCCTATATGTGGATCAAAGACTAACTTTGACTCTCTACCATTTATACAATCATTTTGTGGTGTTTCAAACACACTTAAATATTTAGGTGTTTACATTACTTCAGATTTATCACACTTATATGAGGCCAATTATATACCAATAATAGCCAAAATGAAATCATTGCTAGACAATTGGAAATCCTTACCCCTTTCATTATTAGGGAGATTGGCAGTAATAAAATCTATAATTTTCCCAAAAAATGTTTCTTGATGCAAATGTTACCAATTGGTCTGTCCTTAAAAGACATTAAAACCCTTACCAAAAATTTCATGCATTTTATATGGCAAGGAAAACACCCACGAATAGCACAGACTAGGATGACTAATACTCGATCTAAAGGAGCTTTTGGTCTTCCCGATCTAAAAAGTTATTCTTTATATATATTTTTCCAATATTTTAAAGATTGGATATTAGACAATGAAAATTATACAGATAAATGGATAGATTTGTCATTATTCTCACCATACTCCCCTAGTGCATTATTACATTCCAAGATTAAATATATCCATCCTCTTATTTTACAAAATAATATTTTCAAAGACACTTATTATGCGTTGATTTCTATTGACAAAAAATTACAAAGTAGTTATTTACATTCCCCGTATATTCCTTTATGGGGTAACCCAGCCTTTCCTCCATCTTTGACTAAGAGCAACTATCTTAGATGGAGAGAGAAAGGTCTATCGAATATCACCAAAGTTTTTGACCCGGGTGGCTCTCTATTGTCTTTCGCTGACTTACAACAGAAGTATCAATTACCGAAACAACATTTTTACATGTATTTGCAAACAAGACACTATATCTACTACTCCTTTAGATTCTGATGACATTGAATCTATCTCTCTTAGATCACTTTTAAAACTTTTAGTTAATGTCCCATACAAAATTAACATGTTATATGCACATTTGGTTAATAATTTCTCTGCTGCTCAGTGGATATCATTACATAATACATGGAAGAAAGATATGATGGCAATACCTATCCCTTCTGATTTAACAATGCATCTAGATTCAACTTTAAGAAAATTGCAATCATCATATTTGCAAGAAGTACACTTGCGGACGATTCACAGGGCATAAATTTCTCCAGCACAGCGTAAACACATGGTTGAGTCTGAAACTGGTGTTTGCCCTAAAAGTCACATGACAGATGCTAATTTTATCCATTGCATGTGGGAATGTGGAAAGTATGGAAATTTTGTAACAAAGTTGTCCAAATGATTAATAATATATTTACACTAAATTTATCACTTAACCCATTAGCATGTTTATGTGCTAATTTTCTACGTTGGGATTTAGGAACACATAAAACGTCATAATTCCCATTAATTATTAGTATAGTTACGGTAGCAAAAAAAGTAATTTTAGTACATTGGACTAATAGATTGTCTCCCTCTTTGATGGAAGTCAAAAATATATTGCTACAATTAGTATACTATGACAGAAGGTCAACTATACCTCATAAAAATAAGGGAGTGAATTTTTTTTATGATAAATGGGAACCCTATATCATTACACTGAATAAATCCACTCAAGACTACATCTTTCAGTTATTTGAAAATACAGATTGGACACTACTCAGACATATCTTCATCCTAGAGACAAGAATAGAAATGGTATGATGTTTGTAATTCCTACCCATTTCACATCATTGATCTGACTCTTATTAGACTCTAATTTTAGTCAATTTGATAACGACAATGTTGTCTAATTTATTACAACATATTTCTCTAATTTCTTCCCCCCCTCCCTTTTTTTCCCTCCCTGTCTTTCCTTATGTGTTACCCACTCCCTGTTTGAGCTTTTTCACATTTATTTCAGATAACAATTATTGAAAATTGTTCTATATAATATTTTAGAAAATATTGATTGTGTGATCTGAGATGCAGACAAAGTAATTACTTATCTTCGGTTAAGATAAAAGTATACTTTACTGCTATCTCATTTAAATTTGTTTCTGTTTGTACTATGCACTTTGTTCTTTATAGTACATTAGATACTATATTTGTACCAATATTATATATATATATATATATATATATATATATATTTGGCTGCTATACTGGTAAAAATCAATAAAAAAATATTAAAAAAAATAAATAAAAATAAAGACTAATGTATTTTAAAAGACAAAATACCATAAGGACTCATAGTTCATCACATCACCAATCCCTTTGTTTTCTTGCTTATGTTTGTGAATTTATTGTAGAGTTAGTGGTAGGACCTCATCACACAAGTACCTAAGAAATTGTTATCTTAAAAGCATGAGTGAAATGGTATGAGATGAGACCTATGATATAGTATGATAATAAATACCAAACTAATGAACACACTGTTGTGGGATTATCCTTGTTTATTAAATCTGTGGCTTTGTCTACTAATAAATATCTTAAGAGTAATCAGTAAAATTAGTATTGTTAAATTTCTATGTTACAGAACAACAATAAAATACAAAACAATAGTATATTATAAATTTAGGAAATATATAGTATAAATAAACAGAATATAGTATAAAATGAATACTAAGCGACAAAGGGATAAGGTTTTCAAGCATCAAGCAGTAAAAACATGGAGAAGTGAACCAGTGGAGAAGTTGCCCAAAGCAATTAATCAGCTTTGAAGTAGCATTTATCAAGTACACTATATAAAATAATAGGTCGGAAGAGCTAATTGGTTGCTTTGGAAAACTTTTGCACTGCACCCGGCTTTTCAATGCTTGATACGATACATAAACCATTAAATGGAATAGGGTACAAGTTCTGAAAGGTGTGAGTTTAGCAATAAACTCATACATTTTAACACATTTTAGTTAGTTTAACACTAAACTCTCACATTTTCAGAACTTACACATGTAATAATGGGTGAGACCATACAAACTGGCATGTTTCTCACATTTTAAATACTCACATACTGCAAACACACATCCAGATGTCTTCCCCTGGAAAACATACAACTCGCACAAAGAAGTAGGCATAGAATTAGTTAGAAAATACTTGCAAAATAATAGACCTGATTCAAGCTAGTGAGTTTAGCCAGAGCTGCAGTGTCTACAGCAAAGATCAGAGAGTTCAATGTAGGTGTCTGTGTGTAAAAAACAATTAAAGTGTTAAAATTAAAAAAAGATGTGGGGTCCCTCCCAAAAGCACAACTAGTACCAGGCTCTGTGAGCCAACCTTGGTTGTGTAAAAATGGGTGACAAAATGAGTAGTGGTCCCCCATATTATTGGCAACAATCACCAGGCTCTTACTAGTATGGTTGTAATGCTGCAGCTGGGTGAAACAATTCATGGGGTCCATCAACCAAATCGTTAATCAACCCACACTAGTCAGCCTAGGCTGGTGATACCTAAGGTGGGGACTCTCCAATAAAGGGATCCTCTGCTCCAGGGTATCTCAAGCCTGAACTGTAGCATGGGGCTATCCAATGTGTCCCTGGCTGGTGGATGTAGGGCTAATTGTATAAAAATAGATTAATATAATATTGTTTTTACAGAAGGACTAGAGGTCCCAATAGGCTTCCCCTGCATGGGGGTACTTGGAAAACCACAAGTACAAACTTGTGGGGCATCAGGGGCCCACTGGTATCTCCAGTTCACCTACAAAATAAATATTTAAATAATTACAAGACAAACACTGAAGTTTGTAATATATTATTACACATACATACATACATACATACACAATTAAACTCAATACATACTTACCTTGTCACTTGTATCTGTAAAAAATATCCATACTCACTTACCCCTTGGTCCTGGTCCTCTTCATGCTATGTTTGCATCCTTTGTCTTGGCAAAATTTAAAAAAGCCAATGCAGAGCCCACTAGACTGAGTACCATCCTCTAATGATGGTACTTCCCATTTCAAGTTCACCTGCCACATTTCCCCTAGCAATGCATTGGCTGAACATTTATTGGCTTAGAGCGGCTCCCCCTTTGACTTCAATGACTAGTGTGGGATGAATAATGTTTTAACTAGGGAACACCTTAAAATATGTCCCATGGCTGCCTCAGCCTCTCAGCCAATGAGCATTTCCCCCATAGACTAGGCTGACAAGTGTGGGGTGAATAATGTTTTGGCCAGGGGACACCATTTATAATGCCCCATGGCTACAGCATTACACCCCTCCAGTTCGAGCAATGTGCTGGTTGCAGATAGTACAGTGGACTGGTGTAATAGGCATTTCCACTGGCCACATGGCTGGCATTTCAAATTCCGACAGCGGAAGCCAGGCAGTGGTGAAGATCCCGATCGCTAATTAAGATAAATATTGCTTTCCTAATTCCCTACACTAAGCAAAACCCTCCCTTAGGGGTGCCTATCCTCTCCCCTAGTGCCTAACCCTAACCTCCCTCTAAGTGCCAAAACCAACCCCCCTTTGCTGCAGCCTAAACCTAAGTCTCCTTGGGGGGTGCCTAACCCTAACCTCCCCTTGGGGTTGCCTAACACCCCCTTCCCCTAGCCTAAGCCTAACCCTCCTGGGAAGTACCTAACCCTAAGTCCCCCTGGGAGCTCTAAAACCTAACCCTCCTCCTGTGGCTGTCCGCACCCAATGCTCGGCTTACCTTCGATCGGTATGCCGGGTGTCGGAATCCCGGCATAGGTCTAATGACAGGCATCAGGTTTTCGATGCCAGTCATTAGTACCCTGCCGGGATTAGACAGTCAGGAAGCCGGCGGTCGGCATTTAGACTGTCAGCTTCCTGACTACATCCCCAGAGGACTCCTAGTTATTTTGTCACCTGTATTTCCACAACCAGGACCAGCTCACAGAGCCTAGTTCTAGTTGTGCTTTTGGGGGGACCCCATGTCATCTGAATAAGCTTCTGCTATAGACATTGCTGCTAAAGCTTAACTCACTACCCTGACATTATTTGTTTATTGATTTTTAAAATAATACAATTTGTACATTGTTTGACCTATACACCTGGTGATGCATTCTGTATATCTTTTTACTTTTTTCTATCTGATTATGAGGAACTTGCATACCTCCTTGGCTATCTGCTGGTCTTGGTCATAAAAATACATTTGTTAAATCACCTGATTTGTTTTCCTTTCATCAATAGGGCACTGTGAAGGGGACAGTAGCACATTACCTGGAGTAGATTATAAATATAGTTATGATACTAAGTGCAAACACATCAAATCAATGTACTTGATAGAAGGCAGTGACAGGCAAACTTTATATATGGTTTAGACAATAATGCATTTGAAATAAAGCATCCTAAATATAAGGATCTTTCATACTTAAACTATTTTGGACTATTAATATTTAGACATCACAGATTACTAGCGAACCCATCCCATACAGTTCACCCTTCATCTTCTACATATCCAAGAAGGATTCTGGTTTCTCCTTTATCTCTCAGTGGCAGCAACATCCACTAGAAATCCTCTTTCCAAAATAATGCAGTGGACATTGTTCCACATTATTATATTGAGAGTGGACTGATATATGTGTACCATACACAGCAAGTTACTTGGTCATAGAACCTGTAACTGTGAGCCTGACCAAGGCTTGCCTTGTTGTGGTGTTCAGGGTTGGACTCGCCCACAGGGGTACAGGGGAAATCCCTGGGGAGGCCCACTGCCTGGGTGCCCACACACTCCTAAGTGTCAGGTTCCAGACCATAAGTCATACATTGTTACTCTATTTGATGGTCAGTTACCTCGTGGAGTAGTAACACTGATCATGGATGCCTGGTTGCTTTCTATAGATACTACAGTACACCCAGATTTGCCTATTAGTTAACCAAGCATCTATGGTGGCTGACCACTCCCCTTAAGCATGGGCCCCTACCACTGCATTCCCCTGGTGGGCCCTTCATGCTCCTTTCCAATACTGCTGGTGCTAGTGAACTCATCTCTGGAAACATTAGAACACTCTTTGTTTGCAAATTCAGCACAACCTTGTTTTCACTCCCATAGTCATATCAGGACACAGCTTGAAGGCCACAAAATGAAAAATCTACTTATAAAAGCCCAAGGAGGGTGAATACCTTTTATAGCCACTGTAGTAATAATCCTACAATAATATATAGCTGATTCATAAATCCTTAAAATAATCCTTGAGAGCACATACTATCATAATAATTTTGCCTACAGTATATATATATATATATATCAAAGTACCAATAATACATGTTGGTTTACTGGTAAATTGCATTTTAATTAAAATTTTTATAAAAAATAGATTTTTGATAAGATTTAAATGTTTGTGTATTTGAAAAACCCAAAAGGCAAATACTTTATTCAAGCCTGCCAGTGCTTATATTTCAAACACAAATATCCATCTAGCCAAGTTTGTTTAGGATATGGGCAGCATCATTCCTCCTCTGTAGTTTGGGGACAAGTTAGATCCCTAAAAATGATAGATCTGGGAAGTCATTGATATTTTTTTAATGAAAACATTGCATACACTATAAGTTGTTAATCACATTTTTAATGTATTTTTAAATCTATGCTTTTAGCTTCCTCTTCATTCCCCCACATATTAGAGCCCACATGGACATTCTAAAAGATAAAGTTCAGAGTAGTGAATGATGTTATTGTGAATTTTAAAATGTTTCCCTTTGTATTGAATACAAAAGTTTATTTGGACTTTGTTGAAGTGTATTCTATGAATGTCTGTCTTTTATTCCACTGTATAGGTCATTTAGTTCTTTAATTACTTGTTTACTTTAAGATAATTAAAAAAATGGTGTTCTCTGTTCAGATAATAAGTAGTACAGTATGTATTCAGAGAACTGATTGGGAGGAAACCAATGTAAAGTGGTCCAATAGGATACTGGCCAAGTTTTAGGGGTATGAGGGTTCTGGGTGGACCTCCCAATGGTGTATACTGGGCAGAACTTTGACCCGGCGAGCCTGTTCTGGGCTTTCCACTGGATGGATTTGGATGAACACTTCACATAGGGGTCTCAATTGGTCTGTGATACCTAAAGCAGTGATTGGGTCCCAGTTGGACCACACAGCAGAGAAGAAATTTGGTCCAATAGGATCCTGGTCAGGTTTTAGGGGGGTTAGGGTTCAGGTTGGACCTCCCAATGGTGTATGCTGGGCAGAACTTTGACCCAGGGAGCCTGTTCTGGGCCTTCCACTAAATGGATTTGGATGACATTACATAATAAAATGTAATAATTTGAAGATTTAATACAAAACTGAAACACTACACAGGTGAAAGGGGACATGGAAACTCCTGATATTGACTCATATTCAGTGATGGCCTTTTTTAGGCTACAGGTGGGAAAAATGTATCCTGAGCATGCCTTAGATTTGGGATTATTTGCACCATACTCAACTAATCCCATCTTGGATACTAAGAGGTATATTTACTAAAGTGCAAAGTGGAGATGTTGCCCATAGCAACTAATCAAATTCTACTTATCATTTATCTAGCACTTTCTAGAAGACAATATCTAGAATGTGATTGGTTGCTATATGCAACATCTCCACTTATAAAAGCCTGTAATTTAGTAAATATACTCCTACATCTGGTGATATTCTGGTGGAGTTTCTCAACTAAATTTTTTTCTGTGACACTAGTTTCTCTTAGAGTAGGTCTCCACCTTCACTGGAGCCACCTTAAAATACCATATGTCCCATTGTGGGGCAATCTGTCCTTTCCCCTTTTATTAGATAATTCAATTTATCTAAAATGGAGAGACACAAGTTTGTCTTGTACTGAAAAAGCATTTGACCCAGGTGGTAAATTATTGTCCTCCTCCAACCTTCAACAGATAAAAAACCTCTCTTGACAGCACTTCTACATGTTTCTCCAAACTAGACGTTTAATTTCCTCTCTTTTCCAGAAAAATATACTTTTTCTTCTCCTTAACACTTATGCTCTTTACTGAAATTTGTTACCAATAACCCTTACAGGACTAAATATTTATGTCTATATTTAACAGATGATTATTTTAGATCCCAATCAGATACCTTATAACATGGCAGTTAGACACCCCCATCTTAAACTCACTGTCGGCTTATTTACTTGGAATATCATATACATACTTTACATAGTGGCTATATATTCCCAGCATAATGCAAACACATGGTATTTGCAGAGATGGGTACATGTTTAAAATGCCATATATATATTTATATATACATATATATATATATATATATATATATACAGTTTATGTCGGAATGCGAAAATTTAAAGAGATTTTGGCACAAATTACTTGGTGTCAGGGCTAGGGACTCTGGATTGCCCAGGAGAGACAGATACAGTACCATCTCACTGGTAGTTTGGGAGGTTTAAAGTAAAACTGGATGTAACTCCTCCTCATAGATGTAATGCGATATATGCTTATGCAGCAGGATAGTATTGGAAAGAAGTTCAATAAGAGTAAACACTGGGACTGGGTCTAGTACCCAGTATACACTGGAGCCATATCAAGACAGACACTGAAACCAGCTTAGGATCAGTCTAGAAGAGACACTGGGGTTGGTGTGGGAACTGACTTGGAGCACACAATGGAGCCAGTGGCGTAACTTAATACCAGCTACCCAGAGGCAAGATGAATGTTGGTGCCCCCCCTTTCTCCACCAAAATTAAAAAGTGCTACCGGAAAAAAAAAAATATATAAATGTGTGTGCAGCACTGGAGGTGTATCTGCTCTATCTTATTATTACACTATTTCTACACTGTCTTGCTCTTTAAATTTACCATGACTTTATCTTGACTGAGTGCTCTCCCAACTCCTGTCCACTGCCCACAGTGACAACCGCCGCATAGTACTCTGTGTGTACACCTGGCCGAGCAGGCTCAGGGTCGCGGTTATGTGACCAGATCACAGAGTCTAGGTCACTGTGGAGGGGCACCACTGATGTTGATTGACAGGGGCAGATTTGGGTTTAAAAACAGGCCAGGAATTTTATGGAAGCAGCCCTAATGGGTGCTGGGACTGCAGAAGTAGCAGGATCCCTCCTCATAGGGCCTGATTTTGAGTTGGATTCAGTTTCGGCTTTCATTGCATATTGCATCTGTGACTTTTCCCGGTCTTGCAGTTGCATCTGCGACTTAAGGCCAATACCACTACGATGCTCTTCCCCGGTGTACAGTACATCCAAATATGCATAGACTGAGATGCCTACTTCCAGTGTGTACAGAAGCTACAATCATGCTGTGTAGTCTTTAGACACAACTATTAAAACTTTCACCAGCCCTAATCTAGGTACATTATCACCTGTCTGAGTATGGCCTCTAATGTGAGCAATTTAGCATCTCTATACTGTACACAAGCACCCTGTAGCCTCGTAGGAATGCCAAAAACAAATTTTTATTATACTGTATGTGCCTGTATGTATACTGCAACGCTGTACAAAGCATACATGGTGTAATTTAGCCATATTCACAGATGAAAAACATTGTACAAGAAAAATAATAAACACATTGCCCCCATAGGAAAACATAAATACATTGGCACACACAGAAAAAAATACACATTAGCCCACACATAAATTAATGATATACATTGGCCTGCATAGGAAAAAAAACACATACATTAGCCCCCACAGAAAAAAAATATACACACTTGCCTTCATAGGAAAAAAAAACCACACTAGCCCCCACAAGAAAAAGTAAAACACATTGACCCCAAAAGGAAATAAAAAAGTACTCTAACCCCACAGAAAAATATACAAGATATCGGCCCCCATAGGAAAAAAGAAAACAGGCAAATTGGCATTGATAGTTTGGATAATGTATGTTCCTGGGTTGGGGGTGCTGTGTCTAGGGGGCTGGGGGAGCTGGGTAGGAACTGTATGTCCCTAGCTATGGGGGTGGGGGTGTCAAAGGGTGGACTGTGTATGTAACCAGGGCTGGGGTGTGTGGTGGTCAGTGTACATCTTGGGGCCAGGGAGGGGGCAGGTAGTGTATGTCACTGAGCTGGGGGGTACTGTATATATAGGGGGCCAGGTGGGGTGGTAGGATGGGTAACAGGTAGGATCTGTAGGTGGGGTTGTGGTTTGGGTGAGCCAGGGGTTAGGATTGATTAGCCTATTACCCCCAACATGACTAGCACTTTGAGCACAAGTTCCATTCACTCCAAGGCCACTGTGGGCAGAATGGGAGTAGTAGAATCAGGAAACAGGGAGCAGTATGGGAGTAATAGATGTGGGAAACAGGGGGAAGGACAGGAGTACTAGTGGGAAGCAGGGGGTCAGGATAGGAGTAGTACTATGAAGTAGGGGGGGATAATGGGATTAGTAGTGGGAAGCAGGGTAAAGAATGTGAGTAATATACATGGGGATAAGGGGGCAGAATGGGAGCAGTAGTGGGAAGCATGGGGTCATGATAAGAGATGTAGTGAGAAGCAGGGGAGAATGGGAGTAGTAGTGGGAAACAGGGGGAAGAATGGGAGGAGTAGTGGGAAGCAGGATGGGAGTAGTGGAAAGCAGGGGCAGGAT
This sequence comes from Taudactylus pleione, assembly GCA_031769625.1. Classification (NCBI taxonomy): domain Eukaryota; kingdom Metazoa; phylum Chordata; class Amphibia; order Anura; family Myobatrachidae; genus Taudactylus; species Taudactylus pleione. Next base: position 2,318,483 of record JAUIMM010000626.1, on the reverse strand, counting down.
GGGAGTAGTAGTGGAAAGCAGGGGGCTGAATTGGAGGAGCAGTGGGAAGCAGGAGGCAGGATGGGAGGAGTAGTGGGAAGCAGTGGGACATGATAGGAGTTGTAGTGGGCAACAGGGGTCAAGATAGCAGGAGTAGTGAGAAGTAACTCACCAGGAAGAAGTCCTCTATGCAGCTCCTGTGTCCTGAGATGTCTACTGACTGCTGAGCATGAGGGGTTAATCTACTGTACAGAGTCCAGGGCAGCAGCAGGGAGACTGCCCTGGCTGCCAGGGACTGGCCGCTGACACCACCTAGTGCTGCTTTGTAAGGGGCTGGCGGCATGTCTTGATTGCTGGTGCATAGGCGGCACCGGCAGACATAATGGGAAGGAGAAGAGATGTGCCCTGTTGCACTGCTCCTGCAGGGCACCCACTATAATATCTATCAAGAAAGGGGGTGTGGTGAACATGGACAGGCAGTGGAAGCTGTGAGAGGGGAGTCAGGAGACAGGATTTTTCAGTTTGCATTCCTCAGCAATTCCTGTAAGCACAGCAGCTGGCCCTTGTACTACAGACACATGAATCTGCCTGAGCTGAGAGGCAGTGTCAACTGGCCTAGCAGATTCATGATCGGTACTCACCTCTGTTATAGCACTGTAGCAGGAGGAAATGGAATTGGGATCAATGGAGGAGTGGAGGTGCCCCCTTAAAGGCTGGTGCACAGCAGCAAATGACTCAATTGTCTCCCACAGTTCTAACACTGACTGGAGCCAGAGTAGGAATGGAATTGGAGCACACACTGGAGCTGTAGTGGGACCAGACTGAAAAAAATATGTGACTTGATTGGGATCAGACTAAGGACCTCATTTAGACCCGCTCACAAGCGCCTATGCGCTCGCAAGCAGGTCGATGGTGAGACCCTGCACGCGCACAGTGGCCGCAGTGCACGTGCATTAGCTCCTGAGTGAGTGACAAATTCACTCGCTCCGAGGCTCACTACAAAAGGGGTGGTTGTCGATGTTGATCGACAGCTCAGCCCATTTTGTAGTTGTGGAAGGGCGGTGGCCAGACAAATAGAGGCATTCCTGAAGGAATGCCTGCCTTTTGTAGGTGGCCCTACTGACATCAGCAGTGATGTCAGTAGGTAGCTTCCTGCTCTGTTAGAGCAAGAAGCTACCTGGGGCTTGCAGCAGACGAGACCTGAATCCAAGGGTCTCGTCGCAAGCCCCGATAGTAGCGATGGTCTCGACCAATGTGACCATCACCTGGTCACTCGCTAAAGCTGTGGGTGGTCCCCCACAGATTAGCAAGTGGCCAACAGGCTGGATTTTAAAGAGGAAGCAGCCGCCCTTATTTGGAGTGAGCACTCGCATTTTGCAAGCGGCTCTGAATGAGGTCCTAAGAGCACAAACTGGGACCAAATGGCATCAGAATAAAGCACAGACTAGGACCAGATTGGAACCGGACTTAGATCACAGACTGGAGTAGGAGTGGAACCAGACTTGGAGCACACACTGGAGCCAGAGTAGGTCCGTACTTGTAGCATAGACTGGAGTCGAGTGGGACAGGACTTGGAACACAGACTGGAGCCAGAGTGGGAATCATCAATGAGTCTAAGACAACTAGAGCTTAGCACATCTATCAGTGACAAAGCTCATGCACTGAATGCTTTCAGGTAAATTAACTTATACCCTGTGTCTCACAGGAATTGGCTGATGTAGTCAGTTCAGCAGAAGCCTGGCTGTTAATGGAGATTACAAAAAAGAGAAGAAAAGGGTATTGTCTCTTTGTTGGCGCATATAGAGGATAATTATATTTAAAATATAACTTTTATTAAATAAATTATTTTAAAAAAATGTTTCACCTTATTAGTGAAATATTCCAAGAAAAAAATATAAAAAAAACATTGAAACAAATGTGTGTCAATAATTGATATTAAATTATTAATAATTTATTTGTCTCTGTGTCCCCTTCAGTTATGTTTCTGAGTAAAGATTCTATTAAATGTTGTTGTCTCCAGTGTCATTAACCATAACATATATTTATATAGTTGAAATCAATTAGTTCTGCATGTACTACCAACAATTGTAGTTAGAGATACTGTGTTGAAACTAAACCAATATATATATTCCATTGGTGATATTATGCTGCTATCTATTGGTTATGGTATGCCATTACACCTTTAGTTGTTAAATGTAGAAAAGAAACCAGGTTGATTTAATGTGTGCTATATTATGCACAATGGCCCTCATTCAGAGCCGTACGCTCTGAGCAGAGCGCACGCTCTGAATGAGGGCCGGGCTCCATTTTCATGGAGCGTCCTCCTGGACGCTTGTATAGCTGTGGGTCACCACCCACAGGCTATACGAGCGTGCTTTGTGATGGCCGCGATGGTCGAGACCATCGCGACCATGGAAATTGTGAGCCGGAGCCTGCGGTTGAGGTTTTCAACCGCAAGCTCCGGAGTGATTTTGGCTCTATCAGAGCCAAAATCACTCCCACTGACATCACTAGTGATGTCAGTGGGCCGGCTTCTGACGGGAGGCGTTCCCGTGGGAACGCCCCCATCAGGGAGGCACGCCCCCGGCATGCCCACCAAAGGGGGCGTGCTGTCAATCAACATTGACAGCACGCACCCTTTGATCGGACACAACGAGCGAAGGACTTTCCTTCGCTCATCGCGTCTGGCGCATGCGCACGACGGAGCTCCCTCCGTTGTGCGCATGCTCAGTCCATAACATCGACCCACTTGCGAGCGGACAGCCGCTCGCGAGTGGGTCTGAATCAGGCCCAATATCCTCTATAAGGGCCACCTATTTGTATTCATGGAATATTGTCACATGGGAACATGTATCCAGTTCCTGATACAAATCTTTGTGTCCCCTATTGGGTTAAGAAATAAACAATCAACTGCAGCAATCATATAAATTAATAGGTTTGATAGTCTCTAAGAAGTGTTATATTGAGAAGTGTTGATATCATATCAATCAAAAATCATTACCATTTGCGCTAAATGGTGTACATTGCATATTAAACTTCAATTTATATGATAAGTATGTTATACCTCTATTGTAGTGTCTCCCATAAGGGTTATAAAGATTATATTTATATTATATTAACTCCTCTTATGGGGCTGCAAAATGCATTAATGAGTTATCAAATTCAAATGATATATAAACTATCAGTGATTCGAAGGAAGCTGTAATAACTAGTATATAACATAATCAGCTTGATTAATAAGGATTGTATCTTACAGCTCCCCCTATTGGGTTCTATTGAATTGCATCACATTTAGCTGATTAAAATTACTTATTATAGCTCCCCTATTGGATTACATCACACTTTGCTGATAGAATTGATTTATTACAGCTCCACCTATTGGATTGCATCATAATTTACTGATAGAAATGTTATAATATTTAAACTAATTAATATGCGGACATCTTAATGCCCTAGTTGATATTATTACTTAACCCTAATATAAGGATTCCCTTGTACAGCTATAGGGTTTATTCATGCAGTATGGTACTGTATTTTGTTTGTGCTCAGAATGTGGCACCCCCTGTTGGTTTTAATTATACCTAATACAATACAGTGCTATTGTTATAGCTCCCTCTATAGGGCTGCAAAATTGTTTAATAAACTGTTACTCACTCAGACTAACATTACTGAGTGTTTAATGTGGGTTCCTTATGCCCAGCTGCAAGGTTTAATCACAAGTAGTAGTATTGGAGTAGATTGTATATATTCACACTACTTGCTCACAGTAACACTATAACATAGTCTGAGTACACTAGGAAAGCATGTTAATGCATGTCATTTTCTTCACTGTGATAATCACATTTGCTTATACACACAGTGGATGCAGTGCTTTCACGTGCTATTAACACAACATAGGACACTATCAGCAGCAGGAGCTACAAAACGCCAATAAACTGTTACTCACTCAGACTGACATTACTGAGTGTCTAATGTGGGTTCTTCATGTCCAGCTGCAAGGTTTAATCACAAGTAGTAGTATTGAAGTAGATTATATATATTCACACTATTTACTCAGAGTAACACTATAACATAGTCTAAGTACTAGGAAAGCATGTTAATGCATGCCATTTTCTTCACTGTGATAATCACATTTGCTTATACACACAGTGGAGGCAGTGCTTTCACGTGCTCTTAACACAACATAGGACACTGGGCCTGATTCTGACCCGCTCGCATGCACTGTACGTTCGCAAGCGGGTTGATGGTGCCCAAGTGCGCATGCGCATGATGGAGAGAGCTCCATCATGCGCATGCACGAGACCCGGCGAGCGACGGGGAATCCGTTGCTTGGGGTCTCGCACCAAAGGGGGCGTGTTGTCGATGGTGAGTGACAGCATGGCCCCTTTGGTGGGCATGCCTGCCAGACGGAGGCGTTCCCATGGGAACGCCTACCATCTGGGTCCGGCCCCACTGACATCACTAGTGATGTCAGTGGGAGTGATTTTGGCTCTGATAGAGCCAAAATCACTCCAGGGCTTGTGGCCAATGAGACCCTACCGCAGAGTCTCGTCGCAAGCCCAATTTTCGCGATGGTCTTGACCATCGCGACCATCATCATGGATGCTCGCTATAGCTGTGGGTGGTAACCCACAGCTATGCGAGCGTCCAAGAGGCCGCTCTAAGAATAGGTAGGAGGGCCCTGATTCAGAGTGAGCGCTCTGGTCAGAGCGTCCGGCTCTGAATCAGGCCCACTATCAGCAGCAGGAGCTGCAAAAAAACAGTACTAGGAAAGCATGTTAATACATGCCATTTTCTTCACTGTGATAATCACATTTGCTTATACATACAGTGGAGGCAGTGCTTTCAAGTGCTATTAACACAACATAGGACACTATCAGCAGCAGGAGCTGCAAAAAACTGATGTACATTTCACAAAATGTATGTGTTTTCAAGGCAACCCGATTGCCTTATCCAGTGAGGCTTTATTCCAGTCAGGAGCCAATCAAAATGCATTATTAAGGTCACATGGTCCGCTGGACCATTCAGCAGCCAGCTTAGTAATAGCCTCAGCAAGTTTGCTGCTGTGCCAAGCAGGAGGTCGCTTATATATCAAAGCAGTGTAGTTTTTATCCCTGTTCTCCATTATTATAGGGACTGACCAATCCTGATCCAGAATCCAGAACACACCCATAAGATGTAAACAGCTCCACGATCTTAGTATTCTTAATATCCATGTTATAAATAGACTTATGAGCCACATCACAAAATTCATTATTAGATTCATTAAAACCATAGGAAATAAAATAGGTAAGTGTATAGATTATGCAGGTTATTAATATCCAGAACATTATTACCTAGCAATTAGATTACAGTATAGAAGCTATAAATTGTTGGATATTTTTATGATTGCAAATCATATTCAGTGTCATATCCATTAACAGGTATATAACAAACTGTGTATCTATTATATATATTAAAAATTGTCAAATATTAAATATATGTGCATAGAAAAAAAAAAAAGGTTTTTGTTTGTGTTTATTATTGAATTATTATAAGCTATTAAAAATAATACTTAGTGAGTATGAAGTGAAAGTAGACGATTGTGAAAAAGGGTTCAATAATGTGTGAAAGGAATAATTGAATATATTAGAAAATAAGACGTGATTAAAAATTATTATAGTATTTGCATGTGTTAGTGATGAGGATAAGTATGTGTACATTCACACTTTGGTGATAAGTGTTGTGATAATGAATACGTATGGATCATGTACATATATTATCCTGTGTAGTGAGTGAAAAAATATGGTGAACAAATATGTAAAAATAAAAATGTGCAGTAAAGTGATAATTTGTTTTTTATTCATGATTTATTTTATCATTATATGATCCTGATAATAATTCTCATTATCAATAATAAAAAATCATATTAACTAGTGGTATATAAATTCAAAGGTTTATCCTAATAATTATTAGTCCGTCATAAGTGATAGAAATGCAGCTTTATTAAGTGCACTCATGATGTTAACAAAATTCCCTATTGTGACATCAAAATATGTGTATAGCCTTATTATAAAAAATGTTATATAGAATGATCATGGAGCGTGATCCTTCTGAGGACATAATAAGAGATATAAAAATATAGAATGCATTCAAAAAATACTTAATTTATAAAAAAGGAGAGTAACTGATACTCTCATTTAATCCAAAAGGATGCAGACTGTTCATCAGGAAGATCATTTTTGTTTCAAATTTGAGTAATTCCCTGTCAATGTCTCCGCCTCTGATGTTTAGTTGTATTTGTTTCATACTAAATGCTTTAAGATCTTTGGGATTACCGTCATGACATTGTAAATAGTGATTCGCTACTGATGTTAAAGGTTTAAATCTGGCCTTATCTCGTTTTGCATTTCTTATATTGCCTATATCTTCAAGCAATCACACTTTTAGCAGTCTCTTGGTTTTACCAATATAATGCAGCCCACAAGGGCACTCTAATTGGTAGACCACACCAGCTGTGTTACAGTTAATATAACTGTCAATAATCCATTTTTTATTATAATGATCTTCAAAGTATTTTCAGGAGATAATAAATTGGCAGGCTCTACATTGCTTACAGCTATAGGAGCCCTTGACAGGGTAACATGATTTTTTCATAGAGGATAGATGGCTTTGTACCAAGCAATCTTTCAAATTTGGTGAGTGTTTCCAACTTGTTTGTACATTTGTAGGGAAAATACTCCTCAAATCATGATCCGTCTGTAAGACCATCCAGTGCTTTTGTAAAATGGCATTGATCTTCCGCCATTCATTATTAAAAGTCCCAATAAATCTTACCAGCTCTTCCTTAACTGTTTTGATTTTGGGAATTAATAAAGAATCTATTGTGTATTTTTTGACATTGTGTTTGGCATTCTTAAAGATCCTGTTACTATATCCCCTCTGTTTGAGTCTTGTACATAATTGCTGTTCTCTTTCCTGATAAATCATATCATCTGAACAATTATGTTTGGTTTGCAATAGTTCTCCTTTGGGAATTGCTCTAATAGTATATGGTAAGTGCGCACTGTTGCAATGTAATATACTATTGGTGGCCATTTTTTTACGAAAAATGTCCTTAGAAATCCGACCATCCACTTCTATCTTGATCTTTAAATCCAAGAAATTCACAGTTTCTGGGCTAATCTCTCCTGAAAGTTTTAGATTAAAATTGTTTTTATTCAAAATCATTATAAACTCTTCAAGGAGATCCTTGGAACCCTCCCAGAGTATTAATACATCATCTATGTACCTTAAGTACAGAAGGATGCAGTCAGTTTATTTTTCATATTCCTCTTTAAAAACATGTTCTTTCTCCCACCACCCCAGGTAGAGGATGGCATAAGTGGGGGCAAAAGCTGTCCCTATTGCCGTCCCTCTAACCTGGAGGTAGAATGTCTCATCACATGTAACATAGTTTTTGGTTAATCTAAATTCTACTAGTGAGAGCAAAAAGGAGTTAGTTTCATAGTGTCTACCCATGTCCAGGAAATATTTGACTGCCTGGATTCCTCTAATGTGACTGATACTAGTATACAGACTCTCTACATTGTATGTTGCCAATAGAGTCCCAGGATTAACTACTAGATCTTGTAACTTGTTGAGGACATCCATCGTATCCCTTACGTATGAAGGTAATGTAAGTACAAAGTGATGTAAAAATTGATCCACATATATGCTTGCCTTCTCTGTTAAACTACTCACACCAGAGACTATAGGTCTTCCAGGTGGGGTAGTGTCATTTTTATGAATTTTAGGAAGCAAATATAATGTGGGAACTTTGGGATTATCTGTTTTAAGAAAATCTAGATCTTTTTTTATTGATCACACCATCTGTGTATACTTTAGTAATCAGGTAAGTGTACATTACTTGAAATTCCACAGTTGGATTGAATGTTAATATTTTATAGCACTGTTGGTCTCCAAGCTGTTTTTGTAATTCTTCAAGATACATTGTACGGGGCTAAAGAACAATGTTGCCCCCTTTATCAGAGGGCTTAATAATTGTGTCTTTCCACTGTAATATGTGTTGTAAGGCAAGTCTTTCATTGTCAGACAGATTATCTCCTTGAGGTTTAGATCTTTTAGTAAAGAGAGTATCTAAGTTTCTGGACACTAAGTCCTGAAAGACCTTACCTGGGGGACATATTTTATAGTCCAGGAAGAAAGATGATTTTGGTTTAATTTTGGAGGCGTCAAATGGTATTAGTTTTTGTTGGTCAGTGTCTTCTCTCTCCATCTCTAAATCTTCCAATATTTGTAGGATTTGATTATCCTCCATTGATAAAGTAGATTTGGGTTCATGACTTTGGGTTTGTAAGATATTATTTTGTTGCATACAAAAATGTTTTTGAAGAGAATCTTTCTCGTAAAGAGATGAAGATCTTTTTGACACTCAAACCTATTTGGTTTTTGTGTGGGGGAAAAAGATAATCCCTTGCTCAATAGGGTAATTTGATCATTAGTAAGGGTTCTGTTGGTAAGATTAATAATCCTAAATTGATCATTGTTTATTTCCTGTATTTGTGAAATTCTCTGGGATCTTCCCTCCATCCTCGTGTCTCTCTTTTTCTTTTTACTCCTTCTCCCCTTGCCCCTTCTGATCTTTGGTTTTCCAACCCTAAACCTGTTCTGATGTCTTTCAGACTGCCATCTAAAAAACCTTGCTTATTCCAGTCTCTCCCAAATAAATTTGAGGGTCCTTCTCCTTCTGAAGATTCTGCTTCGGAAGTTGTATATTATGTTGGATTGGGTTTCTTTTGACGTTGTGCGTAATTCCTCCATCTATATACCTTATCTTCTGCAAAATCTTGCTTGTCTCTATGGAATTTACGATGTTTCCTGTCAATAATACCCTGCTCAAAGTCATCTATCTCTTTCTTATATTTATTGTATAAAAATTGAAATTTGTCTAAAGACTCATATTTCTTTAATTTATCACTCAGATTTGAGATGTCATTGGCATACTTAATAAGTAGAATCTCATCATGTTTAATTAGTATTTTAATTAGATCTTTAGAGCATTGTGTCAATATTGTCTCCCATTCTTTTCTAAGATCTTTATTAGCCAGCTCAAAAGTAGGGAAGATTTTGGTTATAAGCCCTCTTGGTGTTATGTCATTCTTGACATAGTTGTTAAATGTTGTTCTATTCCACCAAGTTTTGCTTTGTTTAATGAGAGTCTGTTTAAGTTGGTATAAATCATCCAGCCAATTACCACTAGCTGAGTCATGTGTATTTACTTCACTATCAAAAATTTGATCTTGATTCAACATGAGTTTTTCACGTCTGTCATCCAGATCTTAACTTAGATTAAATGCGGCCATGTTGGAAAGAAATGGTTAATCAAGCAATTGATATTATGTTCAAATTGTTAAATAAAGTTGAAGTATTCCTGTGCTAGAAGTGATGAGAAAAACTGGTTTAAGACCAGTACTACATAGATTATTAAACTAGGGGTAGGGGGCTGGGGAAGCACTTCTGCACTAGGTTTAGGTTTAAGAAAAATATATATACTTCTGTAATGGCCCCAATTAGACAATTTGTGTTATGGGGGTGCTGCAAAGGACAAAAAGTAGGAGTTTACAAAAAAGAGACGAAAAGGGTATTGTCTCTTTGTTGGCACACATAGAGGATAATTATATATAGAATATAACTTTTATTAAATAAATTATTTAAAAATAATTTTTGCCTTATTAGTGAAATATTCCAAGAAAAAAATATAATAAAAACATTGAAACAAATGTGTGTCATCAATTGATATTAAATTATTAATAATTCATTTGTCTCTGTGTCCTTTTCAGTTATGTTTCTGAGTAAAGATTCAATTAAATGTTGTTGTCTCCAGCGTCATTAATCATAACATATATTTCTATAGATGTTACAGGAGATTAGCAGTTAGCTCTCCAGGACAAATATTGCAGCACCCAGTTTCTGGAGCTGGCGGAAATGAAGCTGGAGCTCCAAGCCCCTTGAGACCAGGACCATGCTAGGAGCCTCTCAGCAATTCACTTGGCTGGCCGGGACCACTATATCATTGCCCAATGTAAGGAAGCTGTCGGGAACACCACCAGAACTCCAGGCCCCTGAGACCTCCATCATGCTGGGAACCCATCAACAGTGCACTCTGAGAGCCCCCAGGCCAGGTACACCACCTAGACAGAGCAGCATAACCCTAAGGGTAAGGACAGTTCCTGACACTTGGTTCTCATCCAATTTTTATGTGTTCACTCTGGGGTCCATGCATCATTTTAATTTTCTGGGGATGGGAGGCCCCAAATAATTAAGTATTAAACTAGCTGATACAAAAATAAGCTGCCTCCTCAATCCCTTTCACTGTTAGGGTGTGAAAGAAAAAGCCATTTGAAAATGCTCCTGCAGTCAAGCTGTAAAAATATTACATTTTTGGATTTTGATAAATTTAAGACCCAATATTAGAATTTGGGGACAGCTCTAGATCTTGAATAACCCCAACAGTTGACACCTTTGAAGCCTACATGGACTATAGAAGTCCTGAACATAAAGGTTTGTGAGTATGTTTTTTTACAGCAATCAGGGATGCTACTGGACAAGGGAACAGACCAGTGCAAGGGCAAGGTAAGTAGTTAGTGTAAGAGTAGATGGGAGTGTATGTATGATAAAATAATACAATCTATGGTATTTGTGTAATGTCATTATTTTAATATTTTTTATACAGTGGGACTAGAGGTAACATTGGGTCCTTAGTGCCCCACATGCTGGTAATTGTAGTTCTCTAAGTACCAGCATGTGGAAGAGGCTCGCTGGGACCTATAGTCTCCATGTAAAATACAATATTGGTTGTTACCTCTTATATAAGACTGTCAATCTCGCATCCATCAACCATAGATGGGAGAATATCCCAGGCATTAGCCCCTGTATAGGGTACCCTTTATTGGGGGGATTGCCTACTCCCCAGGGATCCCCAGACTGGGCTGACTTGTGTGGGGTGATGAATGTGTTGTGTGGTGGTCCCCATGAAGCATGTCTCATGGCTGTGTCATTACAACCTTGCTTGTAAGAGCACTGTGCTGTTTGATGGCAATATGGGGGCACCCTATGCATTTTTTTATGTTGCATTTCCTCATTTACCCCTAAGACTATACTGTATGTATATTTAAAGAGTGCTCTGTTTCTTTTCTAGACACATACGTTCTGAATGTCATCTATCCTGAAGTATTGGGGCTTTATGATTGCACCAATATTTTTTTATAATTTACTACAGGTATGTTTAATTGTGGTGGCATTTGGTGTGCACAATCTGAGGCAGTGAGGTTCAGTACTAGAGTGCTTCTGAGAGTGTTTACATAATATCGTATATTGTTATAATTTCATTCATGTTGTTACATTCAATTATCAGTCTGGTCCAAGAATGTTGTTCCTTGAAGCAGCAACAATCACATAAACATTAAAGTCTTCAGAAATGTAAATAATTTAAATAGATCTGATAGTACTTACCTGTGTATAGCCATATACAGTCAGCAACCATGCCATTGTAAGGGTGGTGAGAGAGTTGAGGTCTCCTATAAACCAAACTACTTTACCATGTTCTGCACACATATAATTGGGCACCATCTTTTTGTGTCCAGACAATATCTGTAATACATCTTCCACAGCTTTATTTTCATTTGCACAAGAATCATACAGATGATAACCCAGAGTAATATTGGGCAGGATGTCTGGGTTCTGGTTAATCTGATTAATTGCAAAGATAAAAGTTCTGATATGTCTGTATTCTCTACGATGTACACTGTTTAAAAATAAACAACCTTTTTTTTGTAAATTGTAACATTTTTCAAGGTTCAGTATTATTTCCTCCAGTTAAAATGACTTAATAAATATATAATGCATTTCTTCCAAATTAATTTTCACATTTAAATGATTAAAAACATAAATAGTAAGTATCTGGACTAGAAGGCTCAGCAATACCACCCGTCTCACACTCCTGTGTAATATCACATGGGGTCAGAAAGATCTCTGTCCAGATCAGCACATGCAGATGATATTTAATAAAATACTTTTTGCCAGTCTGAATATATTGGCAGGATTTAATTGATATAAACCACATGGAATCCCCTATCTTCATCCTAGCAACCACTAGTCAGATGTGATCTGACTTGTGCAATGTGCTGTATGATTGTGCCTGCCTTAGAGTTCTGCAATATATTGCAATACACTATGATACACTAATAATACCAATCTCTGCAAAGTGTAAGGCATTTAATACTGTTAATAAATAGATGATTGGAATCTTAATAGCTAAAGTAACATTAATACAAGAATGAGGTTGAATGATAAACCAGAAAAATCTAAATGATATAAGTGAGTGCCAATTGCCTTGGTCCATAATAAAGAGGGTCAGTTACTTCATTCTCAATATCATATTTATATGTTCATGACCTGATAATTTGTGCAGTTTACTGATAATAATATAAGTGGTTACTGAATTGAGATACAATTGTAGTAACAATTAAGTGACACATCCTTTTATTGTGTAAAAGTGCATTCATCAATAAGAGGGAACACCCTCATCCCATAATTGAAGGCAATATATACCTACTATATTATAGCATATAAAATTTAAAGCCCAGAAATGAATATCTGTTTATTTCCTAACTTTACAAATTTTATTACTTCATGTTATCTTTAATATGAATTATTGCTTTTAATATTTCACTGGTACTGTGAAGTATTTTAATAAGTTAAATAAAGGATATATTATACATAACAACTTCTATACTGCACTAAAGAGACAACACTTTTCCTTATTTATTTTTTTTATAGTCCTGTCCCAGCTAGTACAAGTTGTGGTCAGCACTGAATATGGTGACAGCTTATTCTATGACAAAAAACAATGTGAAAACTTCTACAATTACTTTTTTATAAGTGGTTTTACTAGATGGAGGTAATAGGGGTGTATTTAATAAATATGGCTTGTTGAGAAAAAAAAACATGGTTACTTTCTATTCTAAAAGGAAACAAATGGAATAAGAATTGTCACAATGGTTGTATCTATTGATCCATGTATTAAACTACTGATCCATGTACTAAACCACATTGATCCATGTACTAAACCACTGATCCATGTACTAAACCAAATTGATCCATGTACTAAACCACATTGATCCATGCACTAAACCACTACTATGCCTAAAAACACTTCTGTCACAACCATCTCTGACATCTATTAACTTCTATTAATTGCTGTAACTATGCTGTACTGGCCACAACCTTGTCTTATTTATCAGTTACTGTACATCCAGTCAACACACCTCTCTGTGACTTTTTCAGGATCTGGTAATTGGGATATAATCCTTGTGAAACAAGTAAGACAAGTATCCAGATACCATACTAGAAAAGCTTTAACCCCTTTCATGGATTCCACTTCGGCCATCACCCAATCTTCACAAGTTGCACTAATTTAGACCATACAGACCATACAGACTCTTCAAAGACATCTTTTTGAAAAATCAGGTTTAAATTAGGGGTGAGCGGGTTCGGATTTCTGAAATCCGAACCCCCCCGAGCCCCCCCGATCCGAGTCCAATCCGAATCAGGCTCGACTTTTCCCGCCTGACTCGGATCTGAAATCGAGGCAAAACGTCATCATCCCGCCTTCCGAGTCTCGCGGGTTTTGGATCCTATATAAGGTACCCGCGTCGGCGCCATTTTCTCACTCGGCTGTGGACAGTGAAGAGGGAGGGTGGGAGTTAGGGCTGGCTGGGCTGTGTAGTGTAGTGTAGTGTAGTGTAGTGCTGCTGTTGTCCACTACTTCAAAGTCCATAGGGGCTGGCTGTGTTGTGCTGTGCTGCTGTTGTTAATAGGGGCTGTGTCCACTACTTCAAAGTCCATAGGGGCTGGCTGGACTGTGTTGTGCAGTCAGTTCTCCATAGGGGCTGTGTCCAATCCAAAGTCCTGTGCAGTGTCCCAGTCCTAAAGGGGTGCTGTAGTGTTGTCCAGGGGGTGCTCTGTCCATCAGGGGTGCTCCCCCCAAGTGCTAAAAAAATAATATATTTTCTGTGTTTGTGAATTGTGTGCGCAGTAGCCGCACGTGCATCAACAAAGTACTGCCAAGCGTGCGCCTGTGTCATAAGTAAAGGGCCGGCTGGCTTGACCGTTAAAGGGTGCTGTAACCCCCGAAAGTACACTCCAGTCCAAACCAAAAAAAAAATTATTTTCTGTGTTTCTGAATTGTGTGCGCAGTAGCCGCACGTGCATCAACAAAGTAGTGCCAAGCGTGCGCCTGTGTCATAAGTAAAGGGCCAGCTGGCTTGACCGTTAAGGGTGCTGTAACCCCCGAAAGTACACTCCAGTCCAAACCAAAAAAAAAATTATTTTCTGTGTTTGTGAATAGTGTGCGCAGTAGCCGCACGTGCATCAACAAAGTAGTGCCAAGCGTGCGCCTGTGTCATAAGTAAAGGGCTGGCTGGCTTGACCGTTAAGGGTGCTGTAACCCCCGAAAGTGCACTCCAGTCCAAACCAAAAAAAAAATTATTTTCTGTGTTTGTGAATTGTGTGCGCAGTAGCCGCACGTGCATCAACAAAGTAGTGCCAAGCGTGCGCCGGTGTCATAAGTAAAGGGCCGGCTGGCTTGACCGTTAAGGGTGCTGTAACCCCCGAAAGTACACTCCAGTCCAAACCCAAAAAAAAATTATTTTCTGTGTTTGTGAATTGTGTGCGCAGTAGCCGCACGTGCATCAACAAAGTAGTGCCAAGCGTGCGCCTGTGTCATAAGTAAAGGGCCGGCTGGCTTGACCGTTAAGGGTGCTGTAACCCCCGAAAGTACACTCCAGTCCAAACCAAAAAAAAATATATTTTCTGTGTTTGTGAATTGTGTGCGCAGTAGCCGCACGTGCATCAACAAAGTAGTGCCAAGCGTGCGCCTGTGTCATAAGTAAAGGGCCGGCTGGCTTGACCGTTAAGGGTGCTGTAACCCCCGAAAGTGCACTCCAGTCCAAACCAAAAAAAAAATTATTTTCTGTGTTTGTGAAATGTGTGCGCAGTAGCCGCACGTGCATCAACAAAGTAGTGCCAAGCGTGCGCCTGTGTCATAAGTAAAGGGCCGGCTGGCTTGACCGTTAAGGGTGCTGTAACCCCCGAAAGTACACTACAGTCCAAACCAAAAAAAAAATTATTTTCTGTGTTTGTGAATTGTGTGCGCAGTAGCCGCACGTGCATCAACAAAGTAGTGCCAAGCGTGCGCCTGTGTCATAAGTAAAGGGCCGGCTGGCTTGACCGTTAAAGGGTTCTGTAACCCCCAAAGTACACTCCAAACCAAAAAAATATATATTTTCTGTGTTTGTGACTTGTGTGCACTGTGGCTGCACGTGCATCAACAAAGGAGCAGCGCCAAGCGTGCGCCTGTGTCCCATAAGTAAAGAGCCGGCTGGCTCATTTCTTAAAGGGTGGTGTAACCCACAAAGTGCACTACTCTCCAGCAAAAATAAAAAATATTTTCCGTGTTTGTGTGCGCTTTAGCCGCACGTATATTATATATCAATATAACATAAATGGAGGACCAAACTTTATCCGATAAAAATAAAATAGGGAAAGATCAAGAACCACTTCCTCCTAGTGCTGTTGCTGCTGCTGGGAGTTGTTCATCATCCCAGAGAGGAAGTAGGAACATCACTACTTTTACTAAACAATTGACCCTCCAACAGTCCCTAGCGATGAGGATGAAGTACGACAGCAGTCATCCTGAAGCAAAACATATAACTGAGGCCTTGACTGCTATGTTGGTGTTAGACGTGCGTCCGGTATCCGACATTAGTGCAGTGGGATTTAGACAATTGATGGAGGTAGTGTGTCCTCGGTTCCAAATCCCGTCTAGATTCCACCTGCATCCTCAAAGCAGCAGCGACAAGCGTGCGTCTGTCTGTTAAAGGGTGTTGTAACTCTCAAAGTGCTCCAAAAAAAATCAAAATTTTTTTTTTAATGTGTTTGTGACTTGTGTGCGATGTAGCCACACTTGCATCCTCAAAGCAGCAGCGACAAGCGTGCGTCTGTCTGTTAAAGGGTGGTGACACCCTCAAAGTGTGCTACACAAACAATTAAAATATTGTTCTTTTTTTTTCTGTCTTTGTGAATTGTGTGGGCTGTAGCCGCACTTGCATCCTCAAAGCAGCAGCGACAAGCGTGCGTCTGTCTGTTAAAGGGTGGTGTAACTCTCAAAGTGCTCCAAAAAATAAAAAAAAATTTTTAAATGTGTTTGTGACTTGTGTGCGATGTAGCCACACTTGCATCCTCAAAGCAGCAGCGACAAGCGTGCGTCTGTCTGTTAAAGGGTGGTGACACCCTCAAAGTGTGCTACACAAACAATAAAAATATTCTTCTTCTTTTTTCTGTCTTTGTGAATTGTGTGGGCTGTAGCCGCACCTGCATCCTTAAAGCAGCAGCGACAAGCATGCGTCTGTCTGTTAAAGGGTGGTGACACCCTCAAAGTGTGCTACACAAACAATTAAAATATTGTTCTTTTTTCTGTCTTTGTGAATTGTGTGGGCTGTAGCCGCACCTGCATCCTTAAAGCAGCAGCGACAAGCGTGCGTCTGTCTGTTAAAGGGTGGTGACACCCTCAAAGTGTGCTACACAAACAATTAAAATATTGTTCTTTTTTCTGTCTTTGTGAATTGTGTGGGCTGTAGCCGCACCTGCATCCTTAAAGCAGCAGCGACAAGCGTGCGTCTGTCTGTTAAAGGGTGGTGACACCCTCAAAGTGTGCTACACAAACAATTAAAATATTGTTCTTTTTTTTTTGGTCTTTGTGAAATGTGTGGGCTGTAGCCGCACCTGCATCCTTAAAGCAGCAGCGACAAGCGTGCGTCTGTCTGTTAAAGGGTGGTGACACCCTCAAAGTGTTCTACACAAACAATTAAAATATTGTTCTTTTTTTTCGGTCTTTGTGAAATGTGTGGGCTGTAGCCGCACCTGCATCCTTAAAGCAACAGCGACAAGCGTGCGTCTGTCTGTTAAAGGGTGGTGTAACTCTCAAAGTGTTCCAAAAAATAAAAAACTATTTTTTTAATGTGTTTGTGACTTGTGTGCGATGTAGCCACACTTGCATCCTCAAAGCAGCAGCGACAAGCGTGCGTCTGTCTGTTAAAGGGTGGTGACACCCTCAAAGTCTGCTACAGAAACAATTAAAATATTGTTCTTTTTTTTTCTGTCTATGTGAATTGTGTGGGCTGTAGCTGCACCTGCATCCTTAAAGCAGCAGCGACAAGCGTGCGTCTGTCTGTTAAAGGGTGATGACACCTCAAAGTGTTCTACACAAACAATTAAAATATTGTTCTTTTTTTTTCGGTCTTTGTGAAATGTGTGGGCTGTAGCCGCACCTGCATCCTTAAAGCAGCAGCGACAAGCGTGCGTCTGTCTGTTAAAGGGTGGTGACACCTCAAAGTGTTCTACACAAACAATTAAAATATTCTTCTTTTTTCTGTCTTTGTGAATTGTGTGGGCTGTAGCCGCACTTGCATCCTCAAAGCAGCAGCGACAAGCGTGCGTCTGTCTGTTAAAGGGTGGTGTAACCCTCAAAGTGTGCTCCACAAACAATAAAAATATTCTTTTTTTTTTCCTGTCTTTGTGAATTGTGTGGGCTGTAGCCGCACTTGAATCCTCAAAGCAGCAGCGACAAGCGTGCGTCTGTCTGTTAAAGGATTACATCGGTGACAGCATCCAAGTAGGCATGTCAGACAGTCCGTACCTGTACTGGCAGGAAAAAGAAGCAATTTGGAGGTCCCTATACAAACTGGCTCTATTTTACCTGAGTTGCCCCCCCTCCAGTGTGTACTCCGAAAGAGTGTTTAGTGCAGCCAGGAACCTTGTCAGCGAAAGGCGTAGGAGGTTGCTTCCACAAAATGTGGAGAAGATGATGTTCATAAAATGAATTATCAACTCTTCCAGGGAGACCAGCCTCCAGAACGTACAGAGGGACCTGTGGTTCCAGCAGGGATGAATTAATACTCTGTGAGGATGAGGATGTACACACTGAAGAGGGTGAGGAATCGGTGGATGAGGAGGATGAGGATGACATCTTGCCTCCGTAGAGCCAGTTTGTGCAGGGACACATTAATTGCCAGCTTGTTTTGTGGGGGCCCAAACGAACCAATCATTTCAGCCACAGTTGTGTGGCAGACCCTGGCGCTGAAATGATTGATTTGTTAAAGTGTGCATGTCCTGTTTATACAACATAAGGGTGGGTGGGAGGGCCCAAGGACAATTCCATCTTGCACTTCTTTTTTTTCTTTGCATTATGTACAGTTTGGGGCCTAGTT
The DNA here is from genome assembly GCA_031769625.1 of Taudactylus pleione. Taxonomy (NCBI): domain Eukaryota; kingdom Metazoa; phylum Chordata; class Amphibia; order Anura; family Myobatrachidae; genus Taudactylus; species Taudactylus pleione. The sequence continues at coordinate 2,300,196 of JAUIMM010000626.1, read as the reverse complement.
TTTCAAACTGCCATCCTGTCTGCCACTGCAGTGTCACTCCTAGATGGGTCACGTGTTTGTGCCGCCCACTCGTGTCGCTTAGCATAGTCATCCAGCTACCTCGGTGCAACCTTTTGGACATGAAAACACTATTGTGAGGTGTGAGGTGTTCAGAATAGACTGGAAATGAGTGGAAATTAAGGTTATTGAGGTTAATAATAGCATAGGAGCAGAGAAACCAACAAATTCTGTGATTTTAGCTGTTTTTATGCTTTTTTTTAAAAAAAATACAGATCCAAAACACAAAACCCAGAACCCAAAACACGGAAGGGTGGTTTTGGCAAAACCAATCCAGATCCAAAACACGAAGAAAGATCCAGATCCAAAACCAAAACACAAAACACGAAAAGTGGCCGGTGCACACCCCTAGTTTAAATAGACTAATTACAATAGGAGCCTCATAGGCATTTCTGTTTTCTGCTCCTGTTCCTTATGCTTTTGGCCCAGCCCTGCTGCTGTTCTTCAAAATTTGATTAAGTTGTCAAAAAAAGCTTGTAGGGGATAAGACCCAGTATCACCAAAATAGGGTGACCACCGACAGCCTTTTGCGAATGGCCTGGAGTTGGTCGCGATTATTGCGACCATCGGGCTTGCGAGGAGACCCTGTACTAGGGTCTCAGCTCTCGCAAGCCTGAGTGGACTTCCTGCTCTAATAGGGCAGGAAGTACGCTACTGACATCACTAGTGATGTTAATAGGGCCACCCACAAATGCCAGGTGTTCTTTTGGGAACACCTGCGTTTGCTCAACCACCCTCCCTACCCGCCTACAAAATGGGGTGAGCTGTCAATCAACATCAACAGCCACCCCATCTTGTAGTGAGCCCCGGAGTGACTGAACTCCAGTCACTCACTGGGGATCACTCATGCACACACTGGATGCAGCGCATGCACAGGGGCAAACATCGACCCGCTTGCGAGTGCTGTGCGCTTACGAGTGGTCTGAATCAGCCCCAGAGTTCCAATCCTGATCAGACACGGAATTTAGCTGGTGCTGACCCAGGAAATTCCTGAGTCGGCACCGTTCAGACCGGACCCGGGTCTGCATAGACCCAGTTTTTCCGGCGTTGAAGTGGACCCTTGGAGATGGACGCTCGGAGATGATGTTATCTCCAAGTGCCATTGAAGCCAGACCAATAGGCCGGCATGCAGTGCACTTCAGGTCAGCATGACCCGGAGTGCACCATTCACACTGCAGGGTTTCACGGGTTACTCCCATGTCAAACCCTGCTAGTTACCTGGGTTGGATCGCCGGGTCACTCGACCTAGTGATCCAACCCTTTCCCATTTTAAACCAAGGAGCTACCTTGGTTATCCCTGCAATAACCCGGGTTTTAGCTCTGGTGTAAAAGGGGTAATATTTTGTTGTTTTCTACATTTGTTACTTCAGACATTCCGCAATGCCATTTGGCCTCCACTGCTGGTTTCTTCTTAGTAAATCTGTCTTGGATTTCCTGCTTGGTATTGATATATACAGAAAAACTACACATCTGTTTATAAAAAAATTTATTTAATAACACTTGCATAATAACATTCAATGTAAATATCAATAAAATACAGCGCAATAATTCTGCTATAGCTTTAAAGATCAACAAAGATAAATTCCCAATCCTTGAATCAAAGAAACGTGATCAGGAATCCACAGGAAATATTGGCCTGTGTGGATCTGCAAAGCATGATAAATCTGATTTATATAATCCAAGTATTCTCCCACTTGTTTGTGCCAGTTCATATTTGGGCATATTATTACAATGTCCTTTTTAACTGCCACCTATACTGTAGTGGTACATATATACTGTATGAAAGAAATGTCCCCAGTATAAAAAATCTGTACCACTGGCATGTGCTTTTGCCCCAGTACTGAACTATGGGCCTGATTCAGAGCCAGACGCTCTGACAAGAGCGCTCGCTCTGAATCAGGGCCCTTCTACCCATTCTTGGAGTGGCCTCCTGGCCGCTCGCATAGCTGTGGGTGACCAATCACAGCTTATGCGAGCGGCCAAAAAGATGGTGGCGATGGTCTCACTGCTGCAAGCCCAGGAGTGCATTTGGCTCTATCAGAGCCAAAAGCACTGCAACTGACCTCACTAATGATGTCAGTGGGGCCGGCCCCAGACAGTAGGAATTCCCATGGGAACACCTCCATCAGGGCAGCAACGCCCCTGGCATGCCCACCAAAGGGGGTGTGCTGTCACTCACCATCGACAGCATGCCCCCTTTGGTGCAAGACCCATAGTGACGGCTTGGCCATCGCTAATCGGGGCCCGCATATGCGCACAATGGAGCTCCCTCCATCGTGCGCATGCGCACTAGGGCACCATCGACCCACTTGCGAGCGCTCAGCGCTCACGAGCGGGTCTGAATCAGGCCCAATGTCTACTGACTAGGTGTCATGTGTTTCGGCATACACAAGTCTTGCTGGAACATGGAGGCTGCACAAAGTACTCACTGATATGTTACCCACATGAGGTAGCTCTCAAATTTTAGCGGGAGCACAGGCTTGTCGTAGATCCACTGCTCGGTGAAGTGTAACAGCTAGACTGTGAGATAGGCAGTTTATTCCCAGAATCCCACTGGGGCATCAGTTTGTTCAGCGAAGAGCCAGCCGCTCAGTATTTCTTCCTGGCTTGGCTCAAGGAAAAAATTGATCAGCGTGAATGGAATAATAGAGTTTAGCAGAGTAGTCTCTCCGTCCTTGATGCATTTCTCCGGGTATTGGAGTCCCGATTTCTTCAGATGGTATGAATTCCACTGAGCTGGTCTCAGATATGTAAACAGCTGTGGTTGCTTTTCAATCAGTGTAAATCTCAATCCGTTGATTTCACCAGTGTAAATGAATTACTTAGCACTGTTCAACTGTGTAAAATGTAAACATTGTTATACCCAAACGTGATACATTTTAAAAGAACATATTTACACATGATATCAAAATAAATATTCTATGTGTTAATCAGTTTGTTCCACACAGAGAGAGAGGTTTGCAACAAACGTTTTATAATCCTAACAAATGACTCTATCAAAAGTATATATAGAAAAAAAAATACAATAGTAAGAACAATCCTGCACTGAATAGACCCGTGCCATCGTATTCATTCTAAGTACATGGCCATTTTTATTGTTATTATTCATGTGGAGTACAGTACATGATATTAATACTAATGCATTTCACAGAGAAGTATAGATTTTTAAGAGAGGTATAGATTTTAACTAATAGGTGGAGGGAGAGGTACATAGTGAGTGAGGTTGTTTATATACTCTTTTCTAGCAATCTAAACATAAAAGTATTATGTGAGTTTCCATACAAATGTATTTATTTCTCCTCTCTATAACCCATTCTTATTTTTAGGGTTAATTTAAAGGAATGGAGTTTCTCAATAATTCCTCAGAAATTCAAAATACTCAAATACAGGGTAAAACCATAAAATCAATTAAGAATAATCAAAGCAATGTTTGAATATTAATAAGCCATTTCTCACATAATATCAATATAATGACATCAATTATAATCAGTCATCAATTCCCCAAACAAGCTCAAGATTTACATCCAATATCAACTCCATAGATTCTGTATATATTTATATTCAGTATTTGATATAATGTAAACAATAATAAATAACCAAGGAGCATCAAACTTTATATTCTTCAAAAAATAATTAAATATAACCAGGTTGCATATTATATGTGAGTGTGCATTATTTTTTGTTTGTTCACAGCACAATGTGTCATTGTGTCCAAAAATATTTTTGAATTATTAAAGCCCAATAACTAGACTTTCTAAATGCAAATACATTTATACCATAAAGTGGTATTATTATTATTATTATTATCCTTTATTTATATGGCGCCACAAAGGTTTCGCAGCGCCTTACACAGTACATAAATGAGCACACAAGAAAAACAGTTAATAGTAATACAAAACAATGTAGGACAAGGACATGGTTTATAAACATAGCTGCATAACACAAGCAGCAGGACATGAGCAACTAGGTGTTAGGTGTGGGGAGTTAGGAGCAAATTATACTATACGTAGGGGGGAGGAGAAGCACGTGAGAGCTTAAATTCTAAAGGGGAAGGGCAGACAGACAGGGGTGACACAGATGGGGTAGATAGTGAGGAAGGAGCATGGAGCAGTGGGTTAGGATATGTGCTGTGGTATGTGTGTGTTTAAGATAACCTGATGTTATGTCAAGATGAAGTCCTTCATTCATCTGTCTCTGACAGAAAATAGATTTTGTTTATGTGTTATTTACATGAGAGATGTACAAAATATAGTTGTAGCACTTTAATTATTGTGTGCTACATTTTAGCATCTACATACATCCTGATAAAAAATGGATATATTATGGGACTGTCCCGCCATCCTGATACAGTAGTGACTATTTTAATCCCAGCTGCAGATATATTCTACATGGTACATGGCTGATACATGGTACAAATACATTCTCAAGTAATAACAATATGAATTTTTTTATAATCAGTTGATTTATACATTCAATTCCTCATTTATAGGATGGACAAAAGATCCACATCCCATGCCGTACGACGAACACAAATAGTGCACTCAGCACTGTGAAGAGAGCAACCAAGAAGAACTCCAAATGATGAAAATTTAATTTATAATAATTATGACAAGGTTATATGTTGTTTAAACATATGTACATATTATCAATCTACAACAAAATATGTTGTTGCATCTCAGTCTAAAAAATTGGAATCATTATACTTTAGTAACTGAACCTTATTACTGTTAATATATTTTGGCTTTTACCATGAAGTGATGCAAATACAATATATGATCCCGTCAAAGAAGTTTCTCTAAATACAAACACCTCATGTCTTATGCATACATAGATCGGATATATATATATATATATATATATATATATTGATAGCACCCATTTCTAATATTGCCTATATATTTAGGAATATTAAGGATTGTTTTAATAAAAGTCTACTTTAAAAGTTTAATTTAGTCCATCTGGAAACAATGTACAGCCATGGCCGAAAGTTTGGAGAATGACACAAGTATTGGTTTTCACAAAGTTTGCTGTTTCATTGTTTTTAGACCATTTTATCAGGTGTTACTATGGTATACTGAAGTAAAATTACAAGCATTTCATAAGTGTCAAAGGCTGTTACCTTGACCCTTCTTTTTCAAGACCTCTGCAATTTGCCCTGGCATGCTGTCAATCAGCTTCTGGGCCACATACTGACTGATAGCCACCCATTCTTGCCTAATCAATGCTTGGATTCATCAGAGAAAATAACTTTACACTAGTCCAATCCCTGTACGTTTTGCAGAATATTAGTTTGTCCCTGATGTGTTTCCTGGAGAGAAGTGGCTTCTTTGCTGCCTTTCTTAACAAATAGGCCATCCTCCAAAACTCTTCATCTCACTGTGCATGCAGATGCACTCACACCTGCCTGCTGCCATTCCTTAGCAATCTCTGCACTGGTGGTTCCCCGATCCCGCAGCTTAATCAACTTTAAGAGATGGTCCTGGAACTTGCTGGACATTCTTGGGTGCCCTGAAGCCTTCTTTACGACAATTGAATCTCTCTTTTTGAAGTTCTTGATGATCCAATAAATGTTTGAATTAGGTGAAATCTTACTAGCAGCAATATCCTTGCCTGTGATGCCCTTTTGTGCAAAGCAATGATGACTGCAGGTAACCATGGTTAACAGAGGAAGAACAATGATTTCAAGCACCATCCTTTTAAAGCTTCCAGTCTGTTATTCTAAATCAGTCAGAATGACAGAGTGATCTTCAGCCTTGTCCTCATTAACACTCTCACCTGTGTTAACAAGAGAATCACTGATATGATGTCAGCTGATCTTTTTGTGGCAGGGCTGAATTGCAGAGGGAATTATGTTTTTGTGATTAGATACATTGTCATGGCAAAGACGGACTTTGCAATTTGCAATTCATCTGATATCTCTTCTTAATATTCTGGAGAATATGCAAATTGCCATCATAAAATTAACCAGTAGGCTTTGTGAAAACCAATACTTGTGTCATTCTCAAAACTTTTGGCCATGGCTGTATATACAAAATAAGGGTGGGTGGGAGGGCTCAAGGACAATTCTATCTTGCACCTATTTTCTTTGCATTCTGTGCTATTTGGGGCATTGTGGACTGATATCTTTAATTTTATCATTTATTAAACTGCCATCCTGTCTGCAACTGTAGTGACACTCTTTGCCATGTTGGAAGCTGAACTGCCACATGTTAGTGCTACCCACTGCTGTCACTTAGCTTATTCAGCCAGCTAGCTTTATGCAACCATTCACCCTAAACTGGATGAAATCTTTATTCTGAGCTGTGAAGTCATCAAAATTGACTGGAAATAACTGGAAATAATTGTTATTAAGGATCATAATACTGTAGGAACAAAAACATGCCCAAATTGTGTGATTTCAGCTTTTTCTATGATTTTGATAGTTCTCATGTGTTATTTTTAGCATATATATATATATATATATATATATATATATATATAAAATGTATTTTTTATATTTTTTAGTCTATATATATATATATATATATATATTTCTCAATCTTAGTCTCATAGTCAGTCGCTGTCAGTCAATCAGTTTGTGTCTCCAGTCGGGGTCTTGGCCTTTAGGCTGCTGCTGTGTTGTCCATAAAGGGGCTTAGGTTGCAGGTGCTGTGTCACTTGTCCTGTCAATTAACTGTGGCTTCTTCTGTGTTTTTGTCCTGTCCATCAGGCTAGGGCTGCATTCCAAAAAGGGGTGTTGTGTTTTTCCAGGGTGGAGTGCTCTGTCAATTAGGGGTGCTCTTCCCCATTTTACAAAAAATAAAAGTGCTTTTTTGTGTGTGTGAGTGCGTTAGCAACTTAGCTGTGCTATTATTGTGTACTGTGTATTGTATTATTGTGTAAACACTACCGCAGTATATCATCCATGTATTTATGACTTTGCAGGTGGTATTTCCACACTAAGCAGGGGTGCTTTGTTGTCCATCAAAAAGTGGTGCTGTCTGTGTTGTTCCTCAAGGGGCTGATGCCTCATTCAGGGGTGCACTTCCCCAGTGTAAAAAAAAATAAAAGTGAAATTAAATTAATATTATCAATATCAATCCACAAAAAAAAAATATTTGTGTGTGTGCTTTAGAAATTTATCTGCGCTAATATTGTTTGTTGCCACTGCTGGCCAGACTGCAGTTTATCATCCATGTATTGTGATACTATAATTCATAGCACAGTGTATTATTCTTCTTCATATATAATTAATCTTGTGACACTGTAAGTGGTACCACATTCTAATATTCAACTTTTTGCTTCTTTCCTCAATTGTGAATAAATGATTATTCTACACATCGACTACAAGACCACAACACAGTGCTAAATAACATGCGTTATATTATATAAAAAATAATGACATCACTGTAAGTGGCAGTGCTGTGTGTTATTCTTAATCATAGATAATTAATCTTGTGACACTAAGTGGTAGCGCGGTGTGTAATTCTTATTAATAAATTATTAATCTTGTGACACTGTAAGTGGTAATGCAGTCTCATATTCAACGTTTCTCTTCTTTCCTCAATTGTGAATAAATGATTATTCTACATGCCAACTACAAGACCACAACAAAGTGCTAAATAACATGCGTTATATTTTATAAAAATAATGATACCACTGTAAGTGGCAGTGCAGTGTGTTATTCTTAATCATAAATAATTAATCTTGTGACATTGTAAGTGGTAGTGTAGTGTGTTATTCTTATGTATAAAAAAAATTATCTTGCAACACTAAGTGGTAGCACAGTGTGTTAATCAATCATAAATGATTAATCGTGTGACAATGTAAGTGGTAACGCAGTGTGTTATTCTTATTCATTAATAAGTAATTTGTGACACTGTATGAGGTTGTGCAGTGTGTTATTTTTTTCATAAATAATTAACCTTGTGGCACTAAGTGTTAGCACAGCGTGTTGTTTTTATTCATAAAAAATAAATTTTGTGGCACTAAGTGTTAGTGTAGTGTGTTATTCTTATTCATAAATAATTCATCTACACACAGTAAGTGGTAGCACAGTGTGATATTCTTATTCAAAAATAATGAATCTTGTGACACTGTAAGTGGCAGTGCAGTGTGTTATTCTTTTTATTTTTCATAAAAAATCTTGTGACACTGTAGGTCATTGATACCACAGTGTAACATTTAAAATTGGTACAAACATGTGTGCTGTACCCCACTTCATTTGTGTTTGTGATATGGAGAATGATCAATTGAGACTTGAGAGGAGAGCAGGAACCACATACTAGTGCTGGAGCTGCTGCCAGTGCCACCAGTCATGATGATACTAGTCCATCTATATCATCTACTAAATCCAATATCCAGGGGCATACAGGGCTTAAGTCAGATCATCTAAAATCAAGAACCAATCACTTACAGTGGTTAAGAAGAAAACATTAAAGAGAAAGTTAGCTGCAGAAAGACTAAAATTGCCAATATGCCAGTTTAACCACATGAAGTGGCAAGGAAATGCTAAGGCCTTGGCCTTTTTTATGACTGGTTGTTCTGCCTCTCTTGATGATGTAAGCACAAGTGAACATGCTGACATAGAAATTGAGGATGCTTCTGTGGAAGTCCACCAGGATGAGCAGATTGTTTGCGTAGCTAAAGCTAATAAGGATGTTGATGATGGAGATGTTGTTGATGATGATGTTGTTGATGAGGATGTTGTTTGTGTAAATTAGGCACCAGTGAATGAAACAGTTGTTGCCCATGATAAGGAAAATCCCATTATCATGCCTGGGCACAAGACAAAAAAACTTGGTTGTGTTGACTCATTTTCATCACCGGTGGTTTTTTTGGGGGATAGTGTAGTTTTTTCTCGAAAGAAGCACTTGCTGGAGAAACTGAAGGAGAAGCCACCGTTGCATCACGTGCTACTTGAGCTGACAATTTGCTTACCAACAACTCTTTGCATATCTTCAGATCTGTGTCCTTTGGGAAGAAAGAAACAATGTCATCATCCCTTCTGGGATGAATATCCACTCCCAGAAGCAGCAGCAGGCATAACTCTGAAGGATTCTCAAGAAAGATACTTTGCATTTAATCTTATCGGCTTGTCCACATATCTATGGTTAAGTGGACAGTGGATACAATAGCATTTTGGAGGCCACTAATTAAGGTTTTTTTAATGTCCCTGCATAGGTTTAGAAATTGATAGTGAAGTGGAATATTTGCAAAGTATTGTTTATTAGACAATTGTGTTTGAAAAAACTACTAGTAGTCTTCCTGGTCCCCTTCTGGGATGAAAATCCACTCCCAGCAGCAGCAGACATTGCACTCAAGGATTCTCCTAGGGCAAGGACTGATGTGATTGAGTTATTTTTTTTTGTAAATGCCTCCCCTCCTCTCCTCCCTTGTAAATTTTCTTCAGAAACAAAAAATTTAATTAAATTTACTACCAATCAACTCTTCCTGTCCCTGCCTTCAACTACATACATACTCCAACTCCCTGATTCCTCTTGAATAATAAAAACATTTGTTTCCTAATGTGCCATGTTGGAAGTTAAACTGCCACCCACTGCCACTTAACTTAGTTAGTTAGCTAGCTTGGTGCAAATTTTGGGCCTAAACCAAATAAAAACATATTGTGAGCTGTAAGGTGGTCAAAATTGACTTGAAATAAGTGGAAATTAATGTTATTGAGATTAATCATACTGTAGGAACAAAAGAACTCTCAAATTATGTAATTGTATCAGATTTTATACATTTTTGAAAAAAATAAAGATCCAAAACCAAATCCAAAACACGAAAGGTTTTTTTTTGCAAAACCAAGTCCACATCCAAAACACAAGGAGATACAGTTCCAAAACCATAACCAAAACATGAGGGTTAGTGCACATTCCTACTTCCCTTTACTCACATCAGTAATATTTTGCAAGTCTGCAAAACCATCTGTAACATTGAGTACCATTGAAGCCTCATGCACACTTGCACAAGGTTAGACCTTATGCAGATTTTGCTAACTTCATTGCTCACAGTGAGAGCTCAAGCTGCGTATGCCATCCCAGTGGCTAATTTTTGTATGCACCTGTAACGTAGTTTAAATGTACTGACACAGCAACATTTTGTTGACCAATCCACCATCACCACCCTTAAACACTCACTTCCTGTCAATCACTCTGCGATTGGCCTGCATGGTCACTGTGATTGCAGTCCGATTGCTATAAAGCCTTCTCTTATGCTCATTGTGATGCATACGCATGCACAGTACTCTACAATTGGACATCTGTGTGTATAATTGCAGTTGCAATCCATATTGAATCAGGCTCATTATTTGATATACATTGACAGCTTTATGTGTGTTGTAACACCACCCACAAATTTGTTTTCTGACATGCACAACTCAGTTATTAAAGGTACAATAATATTGATTACAAAATGAGTGGGACTATTGATGTGACCAAAATGGAAGATTGTGGGCACTGAGTGGGATGTGTGTGCCACATAATCTCAGACATCAGTTGCATAGACTGCATGTGTGTATTCCAATGAGCACACAATTCTGTGAATTAGCAGCTCTACCATTATGTGTGTGACAACAATCTTACTCTGTAATAGTGCTGAATTTGCAGTAAAGCACAGGCTGTGAAGACATAACATATCTGTATTGTGCAAGGAACAAGTCTATTAAGGTGTGAGCATTAATGATCATAATTTAATTGTTTTTTTTAGTTTTAGTGGTAGAAATTTAGTAAGTTTTGTGAAATTTCAGATCATGTCTAAAAAGCCTAAATGGGACATATGAAACTGTAAGGTTTTTTGTCTATGGATATTCATTGCTTTTTTATAATTTATTAACCATCATGTTTTGGAGAAGCACATCAGGCCACCTGCAGGGGAGAAGGGCAACAAAATGGTAGACTCACGAGGGTAGAGGCCAACACCCGCACCGCTTCCACCTGCACCACAGCTGCTAACACCTGCGCCCCCATCAGGGCCCACCACCGCTAACTCCCACTACCTCCACCATGTCCCAAGCCATCGCTAATGCCTGCTACCTCCCACAAGTCCCTCCTCCATTAATGCCTGCAAAGTGTGTGTTCTGTGGTTATTTTAATATTTTTTGTGCAGTGGAACTACAGGTACCAGCGGGCCTGTAATGCCCCACATTCTGGTAATTGTGGTTTTCCAAGTTTCAGCATGTGGCGGAGGCTTGCTCGGACCTGTAGTTCTACTGCAAAAGCAAATATTTTTAACTCTTTAATTTACACTACACTCTCAACCCAGCACCAACGCTCCAGGGGTGCCTGGGATAGCACCAGAGTTTCAGGTAAGACCTGGGGTACCATTGAGAGGGGGACCCCTTTATTAAGGATGTCCCCAGATCCCCAAGGAACTCCAACCTGGTCTGTCTAGCAGTCAGGGGCAATGCTTTGGCTGGGGACCCAGAGAAAGTGTTCCGCTGGCTGTGGCATTACCCTTCCTGCTAGAAAAAGTTTGATGGATATTATGGAAATTTTAGGGGATACCTTCACATTTTTTCCCCTGTATTTCCAGAACCAGGACTGGATCAGAGCCCCGTGCTGGTTGCTCTGAATACAGGGGTCCCCTACATCATTTGTCCCCAGTATTTTAGCAACCAGGACTGTTTCTGAATAGCCAGGTGCTGGTTGTGCTTAATACATTGTTTGTCCCCTGTATTTAGTACAAACAGTACTGGGTCTCTGAAGCCCATGGCTGGTGGTTCTTGAGGGGGGTGGAACGCCATTTTCCACAAGTCTAAATTTGTCTTCTTCCCTGACTTATGCCTTCCCAAAATTCCCCCATAGATTATAGCAGAAAATTGGTCATAACTGAAAGTGGCAGAAACAAATTACAGTTGAAATATCAATTATACCCAGATCCTCATTTTTTTTGCCATGAAATATGACATGTAGCACCAAATAAAAGTTTTATCTGCCCATGCCAAATTTCAGCTCAGTACATCTAACAGCTTTTGAGGTGTAGCCCCTTAAACACCATTACCCCCTCTCAGGAATATTTTTTTTTATTCAGCCTTAATATAAGGGCACAACCATGCCCTTTTAATATATGTATATATAAAATCAATCATTTGTATGTAAGTTCAGGATAAGCTTGAGAACTACCCAATTTGTATTGTGTTTTCACTGAAATGTTCTTTGTGATCCTTAAAATAACATCGACCATGCACACACACACACACACACACACACACACACACACACACACACACACATCAATCCTAGCTATTACAGAGATAACTTCCTGGGCTTTTTCCAGCAGCAGCTCCTCATGTAAACCAGGGGATAGAGCCTCTTGGCCCTACATTACTTTGAGTAACAGAAGCCAGACAGCTATTGCTCTGTCTCCTGCCCTCCCCCCTCTGCTGTCAGATGGCCTCATCCATCCTACCTCCTCTTTGGCTGGCTGTAGCACTGAGAAGCCTGGGTGGAAGGCTTTCCATAGTAAAACAAGGGGCGGGTAACAATTGATTCATCAGGCAACATCATAACACCTCATTGGTACAGTGGCAAGGCAATTGGTTGTTACACACATAGCCTGGCCCTGCCCCGGACATGCTATAAACTGTTTAGCTGGAGGTGTGTGAAACTGCATGTTTATGTTACCAGCTGTGGAGAGACAAGGATGGCCTGAGAGAGGTTTTTGTCCCATGAGTGGAGGATTCTGCTTTGTTACTTCAAGCTGACAGTCTCTGTCAAGGCCCAGAACACAAGCCCCATCATACTGAGCACCCCTTATGGTACCGTATGTTTGATGTTCTGAAAAAAGTTTGCATGAGAAGGGGATGCCCGGAACTCACCTCTTTTATTGTGTATCTTCTGCATGTCTGTTTGCTGGCACCAGCCATACAGCCTCCTCCATCTAGATGTTTACAGAACACTGCTGCATCCACCCGCCACCACTTGTGTGCATCATCCTTCCCTCCCTCCGAGTATGAGTCCCCAGGGTCACTGATGCTGCTGATTCCCCACCTGTTGGTTGGAGGGATGAGCCACTCTGAGCACCGGGCACACCACCTGCTCTGGGATCTTCTTGCCCAGCTTTTCCAGACTGACTTCTGTATCCTAAAGTTACTCAGAAAACTTTGCTGGGAACATCAGACAGTGCACAGAGAAGCAGAAACATGGAGAGGAAATCCGGATTACCTGGGGTGCTGTCTCCTTGTCATTGAATAAACTTAATAATCACTCAGCAATGACGGATAGGCACTGCTAGTATTTTTATAATTATGTTTAGGAACATTCATTGCTGCAAGTAAAATACAGGAGCAATTGAAATTAGTTAAAGAATTTGACCAGTTACATTCAGGTAGACTTTGGTCTAAACAAAATAGTCATTGCTGTAAAATTTAATACCTAACTTACTGTAGACAAATATCCACCACTTTCATCAATATCAAACTATTGTAACAATGAATGTTTGACTATTGTGAGTTATTTTTAAAGCAGGTTTGAATAAACTGCTAATCTCACTTTGGTCCTGATTCTGTAAAACAGGAACATATCTATTTTTTGCGAATCTGGATTGAAAAACATTGTGGGTGCATATTCCACATAATGGACATGATTCAGATGTGGAAAAAATACAGATATTTATGCAGATTGAGTGATGTGTGTAAGCCGCACTGGGCATGAGAAGCTATTGTATTGAAATAGGATTATGCTCATACAGAGGATTCATTCTCAATGTGAGTAACAGGAAGTCAGCATTTGGGGGAGGTAATGGGGATGGTCAGGAAAATGCAGACATTTTGAATCATTTAAATACTGTTTTCTATGTGTGCATAAATTAGTCACTGAATTTTTGCTCACAGCAGGAGAGCTCTCTGTGTGTCCAGAGACCTGCTATGTCTGAGACAACTTAGCCTTACCCAAAAGTCTGCTAGCTGTCTGATCTGCTTTCCATATTTCCAATATCTGACTTGACGAAGTCAAGTGGCACAGTCTCTAATATAGAATCCCTATAGAAATACCCTCCCCTTACCTACTATCCGATTGGCTAACTGGTCTAAAGCAATAGCCCACTGTTTGACTCTTCGATAGCCCTCACTGCCTCAATGTTTAACCCCTGTTATGTCCTTCTTTCAGCCTTCTTGTAATGGCCAATGATCATACTCCCAATCTGTGACTGATAAATAGAATGTATATTTTTAGCATATTACTTACCTTCCACAAAGAAGCATTTGGGTTCCAGATCTTAATTTACATGGTATGACAAAGCTATTAACTGTGAACATTCCACCTATAATAAAATCTCCTTCATGGGAATATTTATATTCAAATATATATTGAAGATTTCGAGTTAAATTACATCCAGGCTCCGGATTCTGTGTTTCTGATCTACAGAGTGCAATGCTCAGTATGCACAGCCACATTATTTGGTGGAAAATATTAAACATATTTTCAAAAGGTTGAAAACTATTTTTGAATTTGTGCTCTTCTTTATATCTCCTCACCACCAGAATCTAATAATATATTTAAGACACAGGAAAAGTACAGTGAGATAAATATTAGTAAATACATTTTATGATCTCATTTACTATTGTAGAACAATCAATTTTTAGGGGTGAGCGGGTTCGGTTTTACTCGGTTTTACTCGGATCTTTTTATTGGCTATCGCCGAACACGTGTTTTGGATAGCGAATAAAATCGAGCCGAATTTGTGGTAAAGTGGCGATAAGAACCGAGTAAAACTGAGTAAAACCGAACCCGCTCACCCCTACTGATAAAATACCCTTGATGATGCACATGTGCAAATAATGAATTTGTATTTAGAGATAAAAGAAGAGATGTGCTTACCCCTGTGTTTTGACTTTGAGTTTAGTTTTGGATATGGATTTATCTTTGTGCTTTGGTTTTCAAAAAAAACCCTGAAATGATTCAGTTTTGCATTTGCACCTGGATTTTTTAACATTTTTAAAAACAGCTAAAATCATTTAATTTCCAAAACCTGAAATTCGGATTTAAAATCCAAATTAAAAACTGTGGGAAGATCAGAACCGCAACACAGATCTATCATTATTTACAAAATTTAGATGTATTTGGATTTCTGTAGAACTGAACCACACATCTCTAGTTAAAATTATCTATTACTTCTAGGTAATTGCATTGATATTTTATGGTTAGACCCCCTTTCCTTCAAATGTCCTGACAAGCAATTAATAGCATTAGCATTACCATTACCATTAAATAAACAGGCATATTTCCACCTTCCAACCCAAACATTAAATGAAAAACATTCATATAACTACAACCAATATCATGTTTAAAAATTTAGAAATCCACTCAATGGGCCATGACATTAAGTTATTAGTCCTATGGAGACCCAAAAGTGTCCTAATAAAACTCCCCAACCCCACATAACATTAATATACTTCACCAATACAACATAATATTAATACACCAACATATCACTAATACCCCACAAACCTCATTTTATTACCTATACTTGCACTTGTAAAAACAATTCTCCCCAAATAATTATAATAAAAAGAACTGCTCTCCAGCTGATGGGGAGAGTAAATGATGAAAATTGATTGCAGTAGATGAGAGGAGAAAGAAATAGAAGGAGAGGAGGAGTAGAGCGAGCAAAATGTGTGTTCTTACTTGTCTTAACAAACCAAAGACCCATATATGAATTGTCTCTGTCTCCACCACATTGGCCAATTATATCTCTTGGGCTACGGTATATTTTACAAAGCAAAGTTTTTAAGCCGCCACTTCTAAGTGGGTTGGAGATGAATATTTAAAGCAGTGATAGCATTGAGTGTAAAGCCAGCATGCCTCACAATGAATATTAGTGCTACATTAAGTTTTGAATACCAACTTGCTAAAAAGGGATGGCTTACAAATATTGTTTCATAAGTATTACCATTTATTGGTAAAAGTTATTGCTAACAACTTGAGTTTCACCTATCACAAAGACTTCCACTCTGAGGGCCTAATTCAAATTTGGGAATAGAGTAAGATAGAGCAAGTACCTGTGCACCTGGACAAACCATGTGGCAGTGGAAGGGGTGCAAATATATATATATATATATCCTCCAAATAGCGGCACTCATCCGGACTTAGAAATAATTTCAAAAGACAATAGTGTGATTCCAATGTTTCGGATATGACTCCTTGTTCACGGAACAAACAAATACATAAGACAAACACATGCAAATGCACTTACCTATATAGTGTCTATATGCTGACTCTCACCTCAGCATATAGACACTATATAGGTAAGCGCATTTGCATGTGTTTGTCTTATGTATTTGTCTTATGTATTTGACCCCTTCTAAGTCCAGATGAGTGCCGCTATTTGGAGGATATTTTGATGTGGCATAAGCAAATGCTGAGCACCCTGGCCATCTATACTTCGTTTGATGGGAGTGCCATCCATTAGGTGGATTATATATATATATAAATATATATATATTAGGGGTGTGCACCGGCCACTTTTCGTGTTTTGTGTTTTGGATCTGGATCTTTCTTTGTGCTCTGAATCTGGATTGGTTTTGCCAAAACCACCCTTCCATGTTTTGGGTTCTGGGTCTTGTGTTTTGGATCTGTATTTTTTTATAAAAAGCATAAAAATAGCTAAAATCACAGAATTTGCAGGTTTTTCTGCTCCTATGCTATAATTAACCTCAATAACCTTCATTTCCACTAAATTCCAGTCGATTCTGAACACCTCACACCTCACAATAGTGTTTTTATGTCCAAAAGGTTGCACCGAGGTAGCTGGATGACTATGCTAAGCGACACGAGTGGGCGGCACAAACACGTGGCCCATCTAGGAGTGACACTGCAGTGGCAGACAGGATGGCAGTTTGAAAAACTAGGCCCCAAACAGTACATAATGTAAAGAAAAAAAGAGGAAATTGTCCACGGGCCCTCCCACCAACCCTTATGTTGTATAAACAGGACATGCACACTTTAACAAACCAATCATTTCAGCGCCAAGGTCTGCCACATGACTGTGGCTGAAATGATTGGGTCATTTGGGCCCCCACAAAACAAGCTGGCAATTAATCTGTCCCTGCACAAACTGGCTCTACGGAGGCAAGATGTCGTCCTAATCCTCCTCATGCACCGATTCCTCATTCTCTTAAGTGTTGTGTACATCCTCATCCTCACAGAGTATTAATTCGTCCCTGCTGGTATCCACCACCTCACGTCCCTCTGTATGTTCATTTTTTGTGGAGTGCACTTTGGGGGTTACACCACCCTTTAACAGATTTATGGGACACAGGCGCACACTTGGCGCTGCTCCTTTGTTGATGCATGTACAGTGCACACAATTCACAAACACAGAAGAAAATGTTTTATTTTTGTTGGAGTGCACTTTGGGGGTTACACCACCCTTTAACAGATAGATGCACACTTGTCGCTGCTGCTTTGAGGATGCAGGTGAGGCTACAGCCCACACAATTCACATGGACAGAAAAAAAAATAAGAATTTTATTTTTTTTGTGGAGCGCACTTTAGGGGTTACACCACCCTTTAACAGACAGATGCACGCTTGTCACTGCTGCTTTGAGGATGCAGGTGCGGCTACAGCCCACACAATTCACAAAGACAGAAAAAAAAGAATATTTTTTTATTTCTTTTGGAGTGCACTTTGGGGGTTACAGCACCCTTTAACGGACAAGCCAGCTGGCCCTTTACTTATGACACAGGCTCACGCTTGGCGCTGCTCCTTTGTTGATGCACGTGCAGCCACAGTGCACACAATTCACAAACACAGAAAATAATTCCTCCACAATTCTGTCAGTTGTGACAGTATCATATGCAGTGACAGTAGACATGTCAGAAATTGTTGGCATGTCCTTCAGTCCGGACCAGATGTACAAACTGGCCCTTGACTTATGACACAGGCGCACGCTTGGCGCTGCTGCTGTGTTGATGCACGTGCGGCTTCTGCACATACATTTCGCACACAAACACAGAAAAAAAAGAATTATTTATTTTTTGTGGAGTGCACATTGGGGGTTACACCACCCTTTAACAGACTTATGGGATACAAGCGCACACTTGGCGCTGCTCCTTTGTTGATGCACGTGCAGCCACAGTGCACACAATTCACAAACACTGAAAATATATTTTTATTTTGTTTGGAGTGCACTTTGGGGGTTACACCACGCTTTAATAGACGAGCCAGCCGGCCCTTTACTTATGACACAGGTGCAGCCACAGTGCACACAATTCACAAACACAGAAAATAATTTTGTATTTTGTTTGGAGTGCACTTTGGGGGTTACAGCACCCTTTAACAAACAAGCCAGCCGGCCCATTACTTATGGGACACAGGCGCACGCTTGGCACTGCTCCTTTGTTGATGCACATGCAGCCACAGTGCACACAATTCACAAACACAGAAAATTATTTTTTAATTTTGTTTGGAGTGCACTTTGGGGGTTACACCACCCTTTAACAGACGAGCCAGCCGGCCCTTTACTTATGACACAGGCGCACGCTTGATGCTACTTTGTTAATGCACGTGCGGCTTCTGTGCACATAATTCAGAAAGACAGATAATAAAGAATTGTTTATTTTTTGTGGAGAGCACTTTGGGTGTTACACCACCCTTTAACATACAGACGCATGCTTAGCGCTGCTGCTTTGAGGATGCAGGTGCGGCCACTGCGCATACATTTCACACAGAAAAAAAGATTATTTTATTTTTGTTGAAGCACACTTTGGGGGATACACCACCCTTTAACAGATAGATGCACGCTTGGCGCTGCTGCTTTGAGGATGCATGTACAGTGCACACAATTCACAAACACAGAAAAAAATAATATTTTTTGGAGTGCACTTTGGGGGTTACAGCACCCTTTAACGGATGAGCCTGCCGGCCCTTTACTTATGACACAGGCACACGCTAGGCACTGCTTTGTTGATGCACGTTCTGCTACTGTGAACACAATTCATAAATAGAAAAAATATTATATTTTTTGCACTTGGGGGGAGCAGTCCTGATGGACAGAGCACCCCCTGGACAACACTACAGCAACCCTTTAGGACTGGGACACTGCACAGGACTTTGGAGTGGACACAGCCCCTATGGACAATTGACTGTACAACACAGCCCAGCCAGCCCCTATGGACTTTGGAGGAGAGGACACAGCCCCTATGGACAAAAGCAGCACAGCACAACACAACACAGCCAGCCCTTTGGACTTTGGAGGAGTGGACACATCCCCTATGGACAACAGCAGCACAACACAGCCAGCCCCTATGGACTTTGGAATAGAGGACACAGCCCCTATGGACAACAGCAGCACAGCGCAGCGCAGCACAGCACAACACTACACTGCACTACACTACACTACACAGCCCAGCCAGCCCTAACTCCCACCCTCCCTCTTCACTGTCCACAGCCGAGTGACAAAATTGCGCCGACGAGGGTACCTTATATAGAATCCAAAACCCACGAGCCCCGGAAGGTGGAATGATGACATTTTGCCTGGATTTCAGATCCGAGTCAAGCAGGAAAAGTCGAGCCTGACTCGGATCGGCCTCGGATCGGGTGGCTTGAGGGGGGGTCGGATTTCAGAAATCCGAACCCGCTCACCCCTACACCCCTAATATATATATATATATATATATATATATATATATATATATATATATATTATTTTTTCTTTTTTTTTGCACATGGGGTAAATACTGGCTGCTTATACAGGTAGCCCACAAATGCTGGACAGCTTAATTTTTACACTGCAATTTAGATTTCAGTTTGGACACTTTCCTCCCAAATTTAAACCTTGCAGCACATTTTAAATCTGCCCCACCTGCAGTGTAGCATGGTTTTACCAAGATGCACAGTTACTTGCTATATCTTACTCTATTTCTAAATCTGAATGAGGCTCAAATTTCCACTTATGAGTGTCTATTTTTTATCATCTTTGCAATAATAATGAGCCTGCTTGCATTGAAATAGTGTATGGTTCTTAATCTTCCCTTCTATGTTGAGCCTCAGACACACTTGACAGAATTTTCACCATATAGATGTAAACAAGTGTCTTATTAGAGGCCTGGCTTTTGATTTACAGGCAGGCTACTCAAAGCCAATCAGCAGCCACTTACTATAGTAGTATCTGCTGATTGGCTGGTGGCCTATCAACCGCAGGAAAACTTGAGGGTCTTTTCCTTGCCACAGAAGAGCTTTATATGTAAAGACATATAGCTCTTCAACCCGCAATTATTCAAGACAATGCATTTTTGTAATGGACTGGGAAACTATTGGAGTAGAGGACCAACCTGCACCAAGTGGTAGATGAATATTTTTTTATCCATACACCAGGATGCTACTAGAGAAGAGGGCAAGACATTGGGGACAAGGTGAGTATAGTGTGAGGGTATGTCATAAACATTTACTTTCTATGGTGTGTGTGTCCTGTCTTTATTTTAATATTTTATTACAGTGGGGGTAACGGTGCCAGCCACCTGCTGTCACTTGAACTTCTACAAGTGCAACAAGGCAGGCACAATAGGGCTTGTAGGTCCACTGTAAAAAACAATAATACATTATGATTATTATTACTCTTACCTCTGAACCCAAAGGTCCTAAATAAAGGAGAAAAAATGTGTAGGGTTCACCCTAATTTTGGTTGTTACCCAAAATGGTTCAGTTTACTTGCTTTTTTATAGCTGGGATCTCTACAGGCGAAGAGGAACAATCTGAGCCAAGAGGTAGGTGATCAATTTTTTTACAGATAATCTGTGATTTCTACTGGACAAGGGAATGAACAACGGGGACAAGATGAGTTTAGTGTGTGTGTTATTATGTAATAAACTTTTACTTTCTAAAGTGTGTATGTCCTGTGGTTATTATACTATTTTTTACAGTGGATGTACTGGTGCAGACTCCCTGCTGGCACTTATAATTCTACAAATGTCTAAGGGTAGGCATGCTGGGACCTGTAGTCCCAATGTAAAATAACAATAGTATGATAATGATAACAACTTTCATGCCATTTGTACCATTTGTAACAGAGATAGGGATGGTACCTCATCTCTGTTACATCACTTGCAGCAAGCTAATGCTACATTTTTGGAAATATCTGGAAAAATAATAACTAGAAGTGCAGCATCAGCTAGCTCCCAGGTTTTAGCTAGATCCTAGCACATGAAATTTCCACTGCCAAAATCTTCATCATCAATTTCCTTATTAACGATTGGAAGTAGTCCACCTGCATCAAATATGCAAAATCAAACTGAATCTTCTCCTTTCCTGGATTTCCCAGAAGAATTGTATAGCAATAAGGTTGATGCTGCTGCCGGGGGTGACACTTCATCCCAGAAGTAGACCTAGAAGACTAATTTAAAATAACAATTGACTGTGAAACAATCCTTTGCAAGAGGAAACAAGCATGAAAGAAGCCATCCAGTTTCCCATCAGGGCTATGCAAGCATTTTACTTGCATTCAATATCCACCATCAATGTATGTGCTTTTAGACAGTTAATTGAGGTAATGTGTCCAAATTCCATCTCAATTCCATATTACAATAACAGCAATTCCTTGCTTGTACCAAGACTTTAATGAGACAATAGCATTTTCTAGGCCAAGTACTAGATGAAAAAGTGATGCTCTGGGCAATCACTATAAAGTAGGGATGTGCAGGCTCGGATTTAATCGTATTTACTCGGATCTCAAAATGACATTTTATTGGCTATCGCCTCTCATGTGCTTTGGATAGCCAATATAATAAATCCGAAGTTGCGGTAAAGTGGCGATAAGAACCAAGTAAATTCATGTAAATCTGCACATCCCTACTATAAAGTGGTGTATAGTGTGGATGTAGGCCACAAGTCCAAAAAGAAGACATTCCTTATTCTACTAATACTGAGATAAAGAAATGGCATATGTGGACATATGCTTATGGTCTGTGCCTGACAGTCCCTATTTGTTGGTGATAGTTGTGTAAACCAGTAAATCAACTTTATATACAGTGAATATATGTAATACATACACCATGTTGAACTGTGCCTGTTTATTGTGATAAGGGTAAGTGAGGACACTAAAGATAAGGTGTGTTAAACTGGTCCATTTGGTATTCTTTATGAAATATGGGGGATGACACGTTGTACAAATATAATCTAAATCCCTTTTTTCGAGTCGCTCCAGGAAGGGGATTATGTGAGAATGTAAATAGAATAGGGGTTTTATTAAAGAGGTATAAGGAAGGGACTGGATAGTGGATTTGCAAAAATGTTTAGTAATCATCAATGCAAGGGGTGAAATGGGTAAGAGTGGAGTACCAGCCTGGGGGCAGGTGCCCCTTGCTACCAATACAAATGTCAATGAAAGGTCTATAAGAGTCACTATATTAAACTGATGTCTTATTTTGTTCTCCTTTGGTCAGTCAATCCGAACCTTATTCTAGTGCGCACCAACAGTGCGCACACCGGCCTGGTCTCCACTGTGTAAGCTGGGACTTGAGTCACTTCCAGTGTCAAGGTATCATGAGATGCCACATGCCAGGATAGACAGGGTCAGACTGCACACTCTACTCTTGATGGTGAGGAGACTTTGGATGAATTAAAGTCCTGTTACGGGATAATGTGTAGCAATGTTCCTCCTATGTATGTCTGCCATCTGGCCTTCCTAACGGACCATACTCCCTAATTAAGCCAAGACAGGAGTATCGCTACACATTATCCACTAACAGGACTTTAATTCAACCAAAGTCTCCTCACCATTGGGGGAGTAGAGCACCCAGTCTGACCTGGGACCCCATCTATCTCACAATACTGCAACACTGGAAATAACTCAAGTCCCATCTACTACTGCCTGACTAGGCTGGTGTGCACGCTGTTAAAGCACACTGGAATAAGGTCCAGATTGACTGACCAAAAGAGAAGAAAATAAGATTGGTTACACAGAAATGTGAGGCCTCACCAGGACATTTGTTTAATATAGTAACTCTTATAGACCTATCGTTGACTTTCTAATTGAGGGCAATGGATGCCTACCCCCAAGCTGGTATTCCACCCTTACCAATTTCACCCCTTGCACTGAGGATTAGTAAACATTTAGCCAAATCCAATATCCAGTCCCTACCTTATACCTCTTTAATAAAACCCCTATTCTATTTACAGTCTCACATAATCTCCTTCCCGAAGCATTGTAACTCGAATAAATGGATTTGAATTTTAACTATACAAAGTGTCAGCCCCCATATTTCTTATAGAATATCAAATGGACCAGTTTCACGCACCTTAACTTTAGTGTCCTCACTTACCCTTATCACCTTATACAGGTGCGGTTATACATGGTTTATGCATTACATATATTCACTGAATATAAAAGTTAATTTATAGGTTTAGACAACCATCACCAACAAAGAGGGACTGTCAGGTGCAGACCATAAGCATATGTCCACTTATTCCATTTCTTTATCTCAGTATTAGAAGAATAAGGAATGTCTTCTTTTTGGTATTGTGTCCTACATCCACATTTTACACCCCTTTATAGTGAGTGCCCATTGCATCGCTTTTGCATCTAGTTCTTGGCCCAGAAAATGCCATTGCACCAACTATCCACTTAACCACAGATATGTGGACAAGCAATACTGATCATACAAAAGATTATATGAATATGAGAGCTCAATGAGTGAGTGAATCACCATCAGCAGCAGCAGAATCTAACACAATGCCAACTCACTCACAGGCAGTCTACTCTCTCTAATACCAGTTTCATTAAGAGGCATACCAATGTCAACCTGTTAGAAAACACAGATATTTCTAAGCAAAGTGACTAACACCACAAAGGACTCTCCTCATGATTTGTAATTTTCTATAATGCTTGTAACAGTGAGAGCTTTACAACTGTGTGAATTTGATCACATCTTATTTTGCCCTAACAATAAAATGGGTGGTTCAAATAATATTTACAAAAATATGAAAGGGGCTTGTAGGATATTTTTTCTGTGGCCAGAATAATTTATGGACATTTTTGGCAATCAGCAAATGCATGTAGAAGATTGCAGTGGCTGCAAGAACAGTTCAATTTGCCATGCTACCAACTGAAGCAGAAGGGAGTAACCAAGTGGAATACCACCCTGTATACGCTTCAGCGAATGATGATACACCAACAAGCCATCCAAACCTACACAATGAGCCATGACATAAGGAGTGGAGGGGTATGAACCTTATTCCAGCACAGTCGAAAATACTCTGTGTTTTATGCAAACTATTGAAACTGTTTGAAGTAGTGAGTTCGGATTCTTCAAGCTTGAGTCAGCTAATTCCCTATTAAAGCTACCTAAAAAGCAGCTGGAGAAACTGTGATGGAATGAAGTGATTCTGCTTAGCATGTTGGACTTGTGGATTAAATTCTTTATGCACTTCACCAGGACCAAAAGGTTGTCAAAATATTCCATTTGGTGAAATGTAATTTTCACTGGATGAAATCAGGATCTCGGCAGACAGAATTCTGGCACTCATAATCCTGATGCCAGAGTCCAAGCAGGAGTCAAATCTCAGCTACAGAATCCCAGAGGTTTTAGTACTGATGGTATAAGGGTTAGGGTAAGGTTTAGGGCTAGTGGTTATGGTTAAGCTGCAGGAAAGAAGGGTTTAGGTTTAGACTGCTGGAAAGGTGGGTTAGGGTTATAGAAATGGTTGAATTACTTACCTACATGCATCAGGATTTCTATCATTGAGATTCTGACACCAGAATTCTGACCGCCAGCTTTGTGTGTACCTGAATCGTGTAACAAACCCTATTTTGGCAACCATGCTCGATCCTTAGTTTAAGCCATCTTTCTTTCCAACTGACACAGATCTTAAGAGGTGCAAAGAGCTTCTTGCCAGCAAGTTATCAACTCAAATGACACATGACAAGACAATGTCTGCTGCTTTAGTTTCTCATGATTTGTTGTCAGCAAAGAACTAACCTTTCCTATAGACCCATTTGGGGTGTGAATGATGAATCAACTCTGTACACCAAAGTGAAGCACCATTTTGAAATCTGGTCAAGCTTAACAGAATTTCCCACAATTATTGACACCTCTACCTTTATTCAATCTGACACACTGAGCATCAATATAATGGTGGAGGAATATTTTAATGACAAAGTACAAATCAGCTTGTCACACAGTCCTTTTGATTACTGTGAGAAAAAAAACAAGCCCCTTGTAAAAAATAACTTTGGTGAACTTAAGCTGCCCACCCTCCAGTGTGTACTCAGAAAGAGTGGTTATCAGAGCCGGGAACCATGTGAGCAATAAGCGAAGCAGGCAACTTCCTCAAAATTTTGACCATATTTTGTATTATTAGATAATAGGAACAAGAAGATAGCAAGCCAGTTGTTTTTTTTTTTTTAATTAATCAATTGATTATAATTTTTTACCTACCTTCCACTTTTTATACATTTCCCTGTACTGTCCCCAGGCCTCTGAGTTAGTTTCCATCAAACTCTGACTCTCTGTGCACCTCATAAATATATTACAGGTGTGTTTTACCCAATTAGGAAGGAGGTATAGGGGCCAAAATTGATAGAATTTCTTGCAACCCTTATGACGAATCCTTGGCTATGAACTTCATATTCTTTTATGGACTTTTCTCATCTCAGTTTCTGCAAAACAGCACTTATAAGGACAAAGCCACATCTTAAATTAAATTTTCACTTAATGCTTTATTTATTTATTTATTTATTTATTTATTAACAGTTTCTTATATAGCGCAGCATATTCCGTTGCGCTTTACAATTGTCTACATTGATAGAACAAAACTGGGTAATAACAGACAGATATATAGGTAGGAAGGCCCCGCTCGCAAGCTTACAATCTATAGGGAAATAGGCAGTAATACACAAGGATAGGTGATATATATTGCATCTTGGTCCAGCCACAATGCACAGTTTCTTGGTTGGCTGCATGATCCAGTCACACAGGAATGTCGGCCAAATGTCATGAGGATGTGAGAGAAAGACGATGTGTGAGGTTGTGTGTGGACTGTAAAAGGGGATATAATTAGATATGGAAACTATGAAGGTTGTGTGGGTGGTTCTGGGATCTGATAAGCTTGCCTGAAGAGGTGAGTTTTCAGGGATCGCTTGAAGGATTGGAGACTATAGGAAAGTCGTATTGTGCGTGGTAAGGCATTCCATGGAGTGGGTGCAGCCCAAAGAAAGTCCTGTAACCGTGAGTGGGAGCAAGTAACGCTTAGGGATGAGAGAAGCAGATCTTGTGCTGAGCGGAGAGGTCGGGTTGGGAGATATTTTGAGATGAGTGAAGAGATGTATGTTGGTGTGGTTTGGTTAATAGCCTTATGTGTAAGTAAGAGTATTTTGTATTGAATACGGTAGAAAACCGGCAACCAATGGAGGGACTGACAGAGCAGGGCAGCAGACGAGGAACATTTGGCAAGGAAGATAAGCCTTGAAGCTGCATTCATAATTGATTGTAATGGCGATAGCCTGTTTTTGGGAAGACCAGTAAGGAGACTATTGCAATAGTCAAGGCGGGAAATAATAAGTGCATGGATTAGAGTTTTTGCAGTGTCTTGTGTGAGATATGGTCGAATTTTGGATATGTTTTTTAGATGTATGTAACATGATTTAGAGACAGATTGAATGTGGGGAACAAAGGACAGTTCAGAGTCAAGGATGACACCAAGGCAGCGAGCTTGTGGGACAGGGTGGATTGTCGACTTATCAACTGTGATAGAGAGATCAGGTTGGTAACTGTTGTTGGCTGGTGGAAATATAATTAATTCTGTTTTAGAAATATTAAGTTTCAGGTGGCGAGATGACATCCAAGATGAAATGGCAGAAAGACATTCAGTGACACGGACCAGTACAGTTGGTGATAAATATGGGGAGGAGAGGTAGATTTGAGTATCATCCGCATACAGATGGTACTGAAATCCAAAAGAGCTGATTAGTTTGCCAAGAGAGGAGGTATAGATTGAGAATAACAGAGGCCCTAACACAGAGCCTTGAGGTACTCCAACTGATAGAGGTAGCGAAGAGGAGGCAGAATCAGAAAAATGAACAGTGAAAGAGCGATCAGATAGGTAGGAAGAGAACCAAGAAAGAGCAGTGTCCTTAAAACCCAGGGATTGTAGTGGAAGGTAGCTTTAGCTGCCTTCCACTACATACTCCACCTCCATATCCCTGTACTGACATATGGCCTCTGATATAGTTCTTGATGAATGAAAACAACCTTTATATGGGGTTGTATAGTTTATTAAACTGCCATCCTCTCTGCCACTATTGTGCCATAATGTTTCAAAAATGTGCTTTATTCTTTAAAACTGCCATGTGTTTGTGCTGCTGCTCTGTTGCTTAGCTTAGCAAGCCTTTGGCCAATATTGGTGAATAAAATTGTGAGCTATGAGGTGGTCACTCAAGACTGATTGGAAATGCAGGAAATTGATGTTAGTGAGGTTAATATTACTGTACAAAAAAAGGCCAAAATTACTTGATTTTAGCCAGTTTTTATCTATATTTGGAAAAAATACAGATCCAAAATCAAAACACATGAGGGTGGTTTTGCCAAAACCAAACAACGACAATGAACTAGAACCAAAACTCAGGGACAACACTCTCTATTGCCTGAAAACATGGCAGTCTAGTTGGAAAACAAAAATAAACAGAAAACTAATATAATAATAATACACTTAAAAAATAATATGGAAAATTAAAAGTTAATGTTTTATATTGACATAAAAATAAACAGCCATACATAAATATTCTTTGCTCTTCTAGCACTAACAGGGTTAGGTACAGGATCCTGGCAATTGGAATGCTGGCAGTCAGAATACTGACAGCGGCATGTAAGTACCCTAAACCTCCCCCTAACCCAACTATTCTGCAATGTAACCCTAACCCTCCACTCATACAGCCTATCCCTAACTCTCTGTCCCCCACAGCCTATCCCTAATCCTCCCCCCCACAGCCTAACCCTAACATCTTCCCCACAGCCTAACCCTAACCCCTACCCTAACCCTAAGCCAACTACTTACCATTGGGATGTCAATGGTTGGGATTGTGTAGCCAGGATTCAGACTGCTCATGGGATTCTGACTTCCAGCATCCTGACTGCTGGGATGCCACCTACATCCCCATTAATATAATGTTCTGATATGTATAAACATTCACATTATGTCCTGAAACACTGAAGCTAACAATCAAATTTTCTGTCATACAATATAGAAGAAAAAGTTGTAGGGTTAAAGTGATGCAATAATGAGATAAATATAACACCTGAAAAATAATGAATGCTTGCAATCCAGACTACACCTGGCAGCTGATAACCTACGTGATATTCACCAATCACAAACGTATAAGTGCATAAAATAAAAAGTGGTTAAAAACGCTCTAGTTAAGCTGCAGGTGCAATGTATCTCATTTGTCCAATAAGTGTGCAAAAGAAGATTCAACAGTCTTATATTCCTTGGGGTAAATTTACTAAAGTGAGTTATTAGAAGTGAGTTTTAAAAGTGATGTTGCCCATAGCAACCAATCAGAATCTACGTAACATTTAACTAGCACCTTCTAGAAGATAATAGCTAGAATCTGATTGGTTGCTATGTTGCATGTGCTTGAATGTTAAAGCTGTGTGAGATGTCCACTCTCAGCGCCCATGCAAGCAGTAACACCAGCAGTGGTTCTAGACAATCTACCATTGGTGCACCATCACGTTCACCATTGACATAAGCACCAGCCCATTGGCAGGTGCAGTTTCTCTATCTGAACAGTATGTGGAAGAGGTTATGTGTCTGTGAGTACAGCGGTGTTCACTGAAACAAGTACAATACTCCAATAACATGCCCAAGAGATAGACTCTTATAGTGTTTACTTCATGTCACCGTCCAAGAACACCCGCCACTTTGCTGCTCCACTAGTGGTCCCACCTGAACCATACCTAGCAGCACCTTTGTGCATACATCTAGGTTAATGAATGTGCCGAAGGAGATTTTAGAATTTTTTGTACATGCAAAATAGCAATAATCACTCAACTGTATGGACATCGGAATTGTGTGCAGTTTCCGTGCACCTCTATACCAAGCCCTAAAATAGACTAACAGGTTATCTGAAAAAGTTGTTAGTGGTATTTCTGATTATAAGACATGCTATATCACTTAATTTCTCCTAAGACATATTATTGTGTACAATTATTAAGTTAAAAGGTGGCGTTCATGACAATTACCTATAGAGGAACATATGACAAAGCAGTTTATATGATTAAGCAGTTATAAAAAATCAGAACACACATAATCATTTAAACATCTTATTTTTTCCCCACTTTATTTTATTACATTTAATATGCTGTGTATTTAAGAGTAAGGGGCCTATTTGTTTCCTAGAACAAATGTTTAGCAATGTGACTGTTGAGCACCCAGAATATCGCATATATTTGATGCACTTACTGTTTTGTGCTACAAATCTAATTTCCTAACCAGAGGCACATGGTCATAGAACAGAAAATTTAGTCAGGAGTCATGTAACCTAATAATATGTTTTTGGACCCTGAAAGAAAATCCACACAGAATTTAGCTATACTATACACAGATTGTGGCCTGAACAGTTATCATCAGGGTTACCCAGCACTAAGAGCTCATATTATTGGTAACCGATTAATGTAAGCATAACCTTTTAGCATTTGATTATTATTTACTAAAAAGTTTCATTGATTCAGAAAATGTTGTAGATCTAATGCTTGCTTCCATAAAAATAAAGTATTGTTATTCTGATCTGCATGAAATTATATAGTGAAACAGAAATCTTTTAACAACAGATTTTCTGGAATGGAAAATATCACAGCATTAATAAATATTAGAATTTATCACAGTAGTAATGAACATGAGGATAGATCCCATAATAATGATTGTGAGAATCACTGTAAATTGGGAAAATGCATCTTTCATAGCTAATATTTATATGAAATATCAAAATGGAACCGGCACAAGTGAGAAACCACAAAAGAGAAACAATGACATACTGTAGCAAGATGACAGAGTAATATTGTTAGTTATTATTTTGAGAAATGCCCAAAATAGTGATAATTCATCTTGTTTTTTAAATGTCCCCCTAAAGTTTATGTAGCATCTACTATACTTACATTATGCAGATGAATATATTCCCTCCATACCACCTTAAAAATGTCCTCAAATGTAAAGAAAATATTTCTACAATAATGATATTTTCTTCCTCAGAGTATTTAGGCTTAAATGTATATTCCTTTGTTACAAGGTGACATCCAGGTCTGGAATTCTGTATAGCAGATCTGCAGAGTGTCACACACAGGACCAACATCCAAAAGAGAATAAATCAGGTGCATTTGAAAGTGTTTCAACTGTATGTCCAGGCTCAGCACTGATAGCTGCACAAGAGTATTATAAATAAATCATGATGTACAGTAGGTAAATGAAGAGATAGTGGGAGCTTTATATGCAGTGTAAATTACTCATTGTCATGAACGAAAATAATAGAAAAGTGTAAATAGAACTGTAAAAAATTACCAAAAAAATGAAAACACAGGCAACACAAGGGGCCACTATACATAGAAGTTAGTACATGATTTTTTTAGTACATTATAATCAAAATCTAAAAGATTTGAACTCAGGAAAGGTATATAACAGATCCAAAGGAAACTGATATCAAACCTAAAATAAAATATAACACTATTTTTTGGTTTCCTTTAATTTAATATCAATGGTATTGGCCACTTACAGCCTGGACATAAACAATATGTTTTATTAGGGTCTATTAGGTAAAAGGTAATGAAAGGCCAAAAATGATAGATCCAATCCCCAAAACTGTTAAAATAAGTTGAGTCTCAATCCTCCTTCTACTATTACTCTACTTTAACTTACAGTCTATACATGATAACATACTGTGGTAAACTTCTGTATCAACCTGTACAAGTAACATATTATGTGCATTAACAGCATATTATATTGTGCCTAGCATATGATGATGCCAGCCAACCAATAAGGAAGTGGGAAAATGGTCCTAAGAAGTGTGAAATTTATAATAAAAAATTATAATGAAGATTATTTTAAGATACTAAAACACAGCTCACAAATGCAAACCTTGAGGATGAGAGTACAGTAAAAGGACAAAATTAAAAATACAATTCACAAAGGCAAAAAAAATATTCCTTATTACCTATTTATATATATACTAATATTTCAGAATTCAGACTAATTGTCATGGTTTTAGTAGTCTATAGATCCAGCCTGGGACTTTTGGGTAGGACTGAAGTGCAAAGGAAATGTGGAGGCTTGATGATACTCTGACTCATGAGTTAACACAGGGAAATAGGCACACTAGTATCTACTGTATGTAGGAACCACGGACTGATGATATGCATGGATACTGAACTGGAACCTGAGTAAACAGTCCAGATACTTTGGGTGGCCTCTAGATTAGTGACCTGCAAAGGCCAGAAATACTAAGGACACACCCTAGGGACAAGGGTGATCTCCAGAACTAACTGGATACATCAGTTTACAGAGCATATATTGCCCAGTAAACCCAGCCCGATTCAATAGCATACAGCACAGGGAAACCAATACAAGGTCAGCACAATAGTACAGCCATTTAACCTGAAGTGAACTAAAGAGCATGAAGTTATCAGAGGACAGATAACTTGCATGCACTGTCCCAATGGTAGCAACCAGTGGCACTGATATAGAGCAGGATTCATGGAGATGGTACAAGTGGTGATACACAGCGGCAGATGGGATGAGCTACAGATGTACATGCTGGCTAAATAACCGAGCAGCAGCTCTGTTTGCAGTGTGGAAGCTGCAGAACTGGCAGATTACTTTGATACACAGCAGCAGATGGAAAGCAGGTAACGGATCACAGAGAGTGGTCCTGGATAGCTGAGGATGGTGAACAGCGAGTAGCCCACAAAGTAACAAATAAAAGTTTCTGAAGACCCAATAATCAGGAGTGAGACCTGGAGCCTAGAACTATCCTGGGAATGAACACATTGATCAGGCACTGGGTTGAAACCAGGGACTGGATAAAAAAGTGTGCAGTGAAATATCATTGGCCTAGCTGACCTGGTCAGCACAGGTGCACCAGACAATTACAGGGAAATGTCTCAGAGGTGTTTTGAACACAGAAATAAATGAGTGTTTCAATCTGTATGGGAAGTTAAGACCCTTATTTGTGATATTCATTTTGTAGATGGATCATGCTAACCTGAATTTGCACTGGAATTAGCCAATGCAGGGAGTCTAATGAATTTTGTGCTATGCTGCTATGGGCTTGCTACAGTAGCACACACAAAAAAAATACAAAATAGATCTTCAAAAGCCCACTTAATAGCAACATTTTCTCAATTTCCAGCATCATACTGTATTTGGACTCCATGGAGGAGAATTTCAGAGACAGAAAGGCACATGAGTGCAGCTTGTTTTCCAGAGGATCCTTTCTGGCAAAGCATGGTTCAGACTCCTACCTCAGAGGCAACCACCTCAAAAAATGAAAGTAAGTTTAGGATTAGGACAGTGAATAACTAGAGCAGAGACAAAGGCTTATTTTAAATCAGTAAAGGCCTCTAAAATTTGCAGGGACCAATTGGTGGTATCTACCCCTTCTTGGTTAGAGTGGTGATAGCAGCTGAAAAAACAGAAAAGAAGCAATTGAATTTCCTATTCTCTTCATCTTTCTTTTCTTTGAGAAGCCTAAGAATCTCTAGATGACTTTCAATTTGGTTGGCAAAACCCAGGTGAGGATGACTTGGAGTTTGCCAGGATCCATGGAGAAGCTCTTGGGAGTAATGACATATCCCAAGAAAAAGTCTTTCTCGACTTCAAATTCCCACTTCTCTAGTTTGGCAAATAAGTGGTGCTCACAGAGTTTTTCCAGTACTTTCTTGACATGACAAAGATAGATAGCCTGTGAATAAATTAGAATATCATCTAAAAAGAAGATAAAAAAATGTCTAAGGAAATCTCAATGAACAATGTTTATAAGGTCCTACTGTAGGTGCATTGGAAAGGCATTTGAGGCAATGGAGAAGCAAAAGGGCTTAACCAAGTTCTCATAATATCTTGACTGCGTGTTAAAGGCTCATTCATCCATCTCTTTGATGAAGAGGCTCTATATTAATCTTGAAGAAAATGGTAACCTCTCTGAGAAGATTTCTAAGTACAGTACTAAGAAGATAAGTAGCATTTAGGTGTTTTTAATTGTTATCTTGTTCAGCCACCTCAAATAAATACAGGAATTAAGATGTCCATCTTTTTTGGAAACAAAGAAAAATCCTGCACCCAGATGAAATTTAGAAGGTCTTCTAAAACTGTTGCTGAGGTTTTACTCAATATACTCATACATGGCTTTATCTTCAGGAGCTGATAAAGGTATATTTAGGCAAACTTGCCCCAGAAATTAGTTCAATGGCACAATCGTATTGAACATGGAAGAAGATCAAATTTATAGAATGTATATATCCTATGGCCAATGTGCTGGAAAGGTTTGATTTTGCAATCCATAAGATTTCCATTGAGACCACAGATCTTAACTGTAGGTACTAGGTCATTAAAAGGAATGTCCAATGACTTTGCAAAATATACTGTATAGCCAAGACATTTTCAGCAGATCCACTATCCAGGAAGGTAGAAACAATGGTAACCTGCTTTTGAAGGAGATCTGGGCCAGAATGAAAACCAAATTGTTGGAAAAGACTAATTGTAAACCTAAATAGACCACTTCTAATCCATTAGGCTTTGTCTATACCACGACCAATTAACCAAATGCCAAGGCATGAAGCTACAACCTAATGAAGGCTAAGCCCTCCCTGCCTTATATCACACAGGGGCCAATCAGATGGGACAAGCCTTCCTTATACAAATATGTTGCAGTTGTTGTGCTGCACATAGCAGTGCAACCCAGAAAACAAGATTCAGTGCAGCTGTTGTTGGCCACAGTGACAGCCGGGACCAGCATGCAAAGTGACTAGTGATGGGTGGGACCCAGCAGAAAGTTGTGAGCCACAGCATGGCAGCTCATAATAATTCATAGAGAGTTATGCATTATCACTCTGCCACTTCAGCAAACCATTGGTAAATTTAAGGATGAGTGTAACAATATATATATAAAGTAGTGAATGAGGCCTGAGAATGTTGATATAGCTCATCATCAAGGGCTAAAGATAACTAGGGTGGTGTGATATGTGCCATGGTACAGGGCACCATGGGGCAGGTGGCACCATTAGGGCCTTTCAATTTTATCTATATAGTCATTTTCACATGTAGCTCCCTTTTCTTTTACCCTTGCTGCACTTATCTCTACCTGGGGCAGACACCTTACACATGGAGCAATCTGCTCCACAATTTATGATGG
The DNA here is from genome assembly GCA_031769625.1 of Taudactylus pleione. Taxonomy (NCBI): domain Eukaryota; kingdom Metazoa; phylum Chordata; class Amphibia; order Anura; family Myobatrachidae; genus Taudactylus; species Taudactylus pleione. The sequence continues at coordinate 2,265,830 of JAUIMM010000626.1, read as the reverse complement.
CCGCACAGCCACCAATTCTCAACTCAAGTGTTACCAGGACACCTCAAGTACCTTTTCTGGTGAGTTCAGCTGTCTGCACAGGACACAGAAATGGATCTACCTGCCACTGATATTTGCTGCATGTACATTACAAATAGCACTGTTTTTATACCTTCAGTCAGTGATCTAAGCTGCCAGCTTCAGGGTTGTGCCCAGCTTTTATGATGTACAATTCCTGCTGCAGCTGATCCAGAGCCCTCCTACATCTAGAGCTGGTGAGTTATATGGCATAATTATTGTGTATCATGACTGCAGCTATTGTATTCACACTGTACTGTATTTGGCAGTGACGGGATGGGTACGGGATGCTGACTCTCAGGATCCCAGTAGTCATATACCAAATGCTGGCATCCTGACAGGGTTAGGAATACTAACACTTGTTGGTAGGTATCCTAAACCTCACCCTCTCCCTAGCCCTAATCCTCCCTCCCTGATGCATGGCCATTACCTCCCCCCTATTACTTTAACCTAACCTCAACCTCCTGGCACCGTACACCAAATCTCTCCCCCTTAATGCCTAATTCTAACCCTAATGCTAACCCTCCCCTTAACCCTGTTACTTACCTTTAAGATTCCAGCAGTCAGGATGCTGGTGCCAGGATTGTGAGAGGTGTTGGTATTCCAGTGCTGGCATACTGACTGCCAGAATCCCAGCAGCCAGGATATTGACAACATCCTGGCAGGGACACCAGAAAAACAATGGAAAAAGAGGATTTTTACTCCTTCATCATCATATGGCACAAAACAAACTTGTAATGACCCTTTAAAAAAATCCAATCCAAGAAGTTATTTTTAGGGGTATCCAAGGTCCCGTTGTGAGCACCCCACATGTGATCAGAATTTCATACACAGATGCTTACATGTATGCTTACTTTGGTAAGGTGTGGTAGAAGCCCATAACAGTTTCTTTATTATCTCCTATATATTGCTCCATAAAACAGCGTATGATTATGGTCTGGTGAACTGGATTCTCATTCAGATTCTTTCCACTTTTCAGAGAGATAAGGAAGATCAGTTCAGACAAAGGGTCATTCAAATAGTCTGTCCAGCACTTTACTTTCAGCCTGTAGAACGTGACCTGTACAGCCTCTCCTCTTGTTGGTGCTGTAGTAAGATCAGTAAAACTGAGCACTTTCATGCTCTCTTGTCTTGACATAGAGGGGGGGTTTCCTCCTCGCAGTCACTGTTACCCCATTCAACTGCTGATCCCCACTCTCTGTGCTCACTGTGCTCCTGGAGCATGACAGGAGCCGTGTAGAGTGAGCTGTTGGAGAGAAGCAACTGCCAGGAGTGTGTTTGTGCTGCACTGAGCCTTGAGTGAGGGCACAGTGAGTATAAAGTTCATATTGTATGTCATTTTTTAAACCTTTATTTCACTTCTTTTTGTTCCCATGAGAACCCTTTTAACCTAAATTCAATAAAGAATTACAATTTTAACAAATTCTCAGTTGTGCACCATACAAGTAGACAAACCTTAGTTCTATTTCTTCTCAAAATTAAAGAAGTATTTACTTGTCAATTGGCAGCACCCCCATTTGTTTTCCCAATAACAAAATATAATTATAAATATGGGGTTTATATAATAAGTATCACCTTAATTATGTATGCAGGTGTGCCTATTCCTTTGTCGTATGGCCATCGGCTTTCAACAATCTGTCCTAACGCCATGTGTTTAGTGACCATGTCCAATCAGCATCAATATCACCATATACCATTGAGTAGCTATTGGGAAAGATAAAACTTGTTGATAATTGGGTAAGAAAATCTAAATTTTGGGTAGCTTTTCCAAAATCAAAAAAGTGAGGGGCTCCTCATCTGTTTTCAGCATGGCTCTGAATATGGCTCCCAAAGATGTGTTATGTGCTTTGGTGAGTAGTGTATGTGGCTTGGGTAGTAGGATATGTGGCTTGAAGAGTAGTGTGGGATGGGGTATGATCCATAACTGTAGTTGGCCGGTAGGTGGCTGGAAGGTTAAATAGTGATGGCAACCAATCACATAAATTCTCTTGCCAGTTGTCTGGGGCAGAGGTTCATCAGTAAACCATGTAGTAGAGGACAGATGATATATTTTCATCCATATCACTATGTCATACAACAGGCATTCAAAGTGGATCTGTTGATCTGGATCCTTTATCCTAAAATAAGTTGCAATATGGGTGCCTAAGGGACCTATCCATTAGCAGATAAATTGAACGACTGAATGATATATCATTCAGTCATTCAATTTATCTGTAAATGTATAGGCCCTGAATGATGACAGATGCACACTCCCGAGGCCGATAAATTGTGTCTTTCCTCTCTTCAACATGTTGGTCAATTATCGCTTATCGCTGCCAGGTATTAGAAATATCTGGCAGTTTATAAGCGGTAAATGACAAACGATGAATGACGAACGACGAACAATATTTTTAATGAAAATTCACAGAAACATTAAAAAAAGTCCACTCCCTGAATGATGTCATGCAATATCGTTCGTCATTCGTCATTTGCAAAAATCTGTCATGTACATATAAGATATCTGTCACCACAGCCCCAGGTATTTTCAAGGGATAATCTTTTGTCTTTCATCGTTAGAGAAAGATATGCTGTCATCATAATGATCTGGCAGTTTCTGAAGCACCTGTTCCACCTGCTGAAGTATTGCAGATCAGTGTGTCGGGTAGCTTGGTTCCTTGCGGCAAAATCCTCTTTGGGTGGGCGGTTGGCTCAATTCACCCTCACTTTCTTTGACAACAGCAATTTTATGTGTTGTACAGATGTCCAGGTCAGGTGTAGTAGGACTGTTGAAGGGGAGAAAGAAATTTCATATATATCATGTAATAAATTTGATTATTTTTATTTTTTTTATTCTAGTTAACATCATTGGTGGAGGAGTGGAAAGCCATCGTAATTTTCTAAAATGAGGGGAAGCCATTGATGGAAAGCATATCCGCATAGCATACCGTGGCAATTTTTAAACGATTTGTTGTTCCAATCGGTCGAAAACAGCAATATCGTTTAAAATAAAGTACTGTGTGTAGGGGCCTTAAAAGTATCTTCCACACGGGTAAGTATTCGATATTGTTCTCAATGTATATATTATATTCTTATCAGCAAAGTATCAATTTTAATAAATTATTGGCCCATAAAAAATGTAATGCCCAATTGTGTGAATATTACACTAACTCAACTGGTATGCATACTCTAGAAGGAATAATATAAACAATTTCCTTTATTGAAATTTCATCTTGTGCTATTATCTTTATATTAGATCACTTATCTTATTTCTATGTGTAGTATGAATAAGAGAAAAATATAAAATTTTCTAATTATGGCCGGTATTCAATTAGTTTCGCGCCCGCGATACTTTTCCATCTGCCAGAATTTTTGCCTACATCGCATGTTTGTGACACGGAAACTTATTGGGTGCGCCCCTGCTATTCGCTGTATTAAATTCCAAAGGATGTGAAAACACGTCCCAGGAAAACTCAAACAGGCAAAAAGTTATGTCAAAAATAGGGAAATCAGCCTGACACCCAATAAAAGATGCACTAACTTTGGGGATCAGTATAGATGTCCCTGAATAGCCCCCTTGAAGCTATTTGGGGTACTTAAGTGCTGTCAATTGCCTCTAAATAGCGTCTTTGCACAAGTGGTGAAGAATAGCATTAAGCAGTTTTTTGGGTGGAAATTAGTAGTCCTGTCAAATTTGGGGTACTTAAAAATGGGTGCAAGCATGGTTTAAAATCGTGAAAGTGAAGTTTTAAGTGCCAAATACCTCTCACACCAATGTCACTGTGTGTCCTGTGCAAAGACTGCTATGAAACCTCTCCTATTCACCCACTAGTCACACCAATGTCACTGTGTGCCCTGTGCACAGACTGCTATGTAGCCTATCCTATTTACCCACCACTCATACCAATGTCACTGTGTGCCCTGTGCACAGGCTGCTATGTAACTTCTCCTATTCACCCACAACTCCCACCAATGTCACTGTGTATCCTGTGCACAGGCTGCTATGTAACCTATCCTATTCAACCACCACTCACACCTATGTCACTGTGTGCCCTGTGCACAGACTGCAATGTAATCTATCCTATTCACCCACCACACACAACAATGTCACTGTGTGCCCTGTGCAAATACTGCTATGTAACCTCTCCTATTCACCCACCACTCACACCAATGTCACTGTGTGCCCTAAGCACTGCATGCTATGTAACCTATCCTATTTACCCACCACTCACACCAATGTCACTGTGTGCCCTGTGCACAGATTGCTATGTAAACTCTTCTATTCACCCACCTCTCACACTAATGTCACTGTATGCCCTGTGTACAGACTGCTTTGTAATCTATCCTATTCACCCACCTCTCACACCAATGTCACTGTGTGCCCTGTGCAAAGACTGCTATGAAACCTCTCCTATTCACCCACTAGTCACACCAATGTCACTGTGTGCCCTGTGCACAGACTGCTATGTAGCTAATCCTATTCACCCACCACTCATACCAATGTCACTGTGTGCCCTGTGCACAGACTGCTATGTAACCTTTCCTATTCACCCACAACTCACACCTATGTCACTGTATGTCCTATACACAGGCTGCTATGTAACCTATCCTATTCAACCATAACTATCACCAATGTAACTATGTGCCCTGAGCACAGCATGCTATGTTGCTTATCCTATTCACTCACCACTCACACCAATGTCACTGTGTGCCCTGTGCACAGACTGCTATGTAGCCTATCCTATTCACACAACACTCTCACCAATGTCACTGTATGCTCTGTGCACAGACTGCTATGTAACCTATCCTATTCATCCACCACTCACACCAATTTCACTGTGTGCCTGTGCACAGACTGCTATGTAGCCTATCCTATTCACACAACACTCTCACCAATGTCACTGTATGCTCTGTGCACAGACAGCTATGTAACCTATCCTATTTACCCAACACTCTCACCAATGTCACTGTGTGCCCTGTGCACAAACTGCTATGTAACCTATCCTATTCACCCACCACTCACACCAATGTCACTGTGTGCCCTGTGCACAGACTGCTATGTAGCCTATTCTCCAATTCACCCATCTCTCACACCTATGTCACTGTATGCCCTGTGCACAGAAAGCTATGTAACCTATCCTATTCACCCACCACTCACACCAACGTCACTGTGTGCCCTGTGCACAGACTGCTATGTAGCCTATTCTCCTATTCACCCATCTCTCACACCTATGTCACTGTATGCCCTGTGCACAGAAAGCTATGTAACCTATCCTATTCAAGTGAAAACTATCCCAAGACACCTCTCTCCTCATCACTTACAATATCAACCACGTGCATGGTGCCACACCTATCTCTTGCATTAATGATATCAACAAAATCTTGTTTTTGTTATTGCTCATCTTTAACTCTATGGATTGAGAAGAAAGAAAGGGCAGGTTATTTCTAGCAGTTTCTACTACAATATAATTCAGTTTTCATGAAAATCGGGTTAGTAGCTTTTGCTCCAACTTGGAACAAACAGAAAGACACAACATTTTTATTATACATTATTAATATATATATATATATATATATATACTTATATATTCGGTGCTATTGTTCTAGCATAATATGTAAACATCTAGTAGATTGCCATAGTTACATGATAGTATGATCCTGAAACGACGCCGGGATAACCCACTGATTATGTGGTTTCATCTCATATAATGGATGTGGTTGCTACCAGTGATGAGTTGTGGGGGTGGTGTAGTGTGGGCTTCCTTTGTGTGCGGTCCAAGTGGTGATTGACACGGATCTGTCACGGATGGTGCAGATGAATAAGGTACGCACGTGGGGACACTCTGGGAATGAATCATTAGCACCATGAGCAATAAAGGATCTGTGATAAGGAGGACTGGACCTGCAGGGTAAGTGTATTCATACTATTTGTGAGGTGACTGTCTTGGATGACAGTAGGCTGTGTGGCTGTGTATCTTGACAAAGGTCCGACTTAGTACCAAAACTTCAACTAAACTTCTAATATGTATGTGTAAATAAAACACTTATTTCACTGCAAGAAAAATCCTGGTGAGTGCTCCTCTATTTTCATCTCTACATTATTGGAACCGCCTTGGATCCTTATTTGGATGTCACCCCAGGTGTTATGGAGAACTATACAGGATGAGAGTGCGGCTTATTTTTAAAATTATATATATATATATATATATAATGTAGATGGCGGCAAACAGATCAACAAATGGCAGTCACAAGCAGGTAAGTAGAAACTCCAACGTTTCGGAGCGCTTTTTAATGCTCCATCTTCATGGTTGCAATATATATATATATAAGAAACAAAATTCACTTACTTTATAGCACAGATACCACACCATGTGAACGCAGCTCCAGGACTTCCAAGAACGGCATAGGGATGGTGCTCAAATGCGACATCATCACCCAGCATCGGGAGTCATGGAAACCGCTAAACATAAACACAGACAACAGTGATTAGATTGCTGAACTCCAAGCAAACTGTTGCTTGGTCTGTATAAATGCGGGAGTAACACATTTACATTTCACATGTTATAATAGGCGAATATACACACCCATTAATCAAAATATCATCTCTTCATTTGATGCATTAGAACAACAAAAAAAAACAACTGTATTAATACTGAAGCAGAAGAAAATTGATAAACGCATATGATAAGGTAGTCATAGAGCATAATATTACTAAAACCTCACAAAAACTCCATAAAAAACAATGCAATCCCAGATCATTGTTTAGACCTTTAGGAGCCATAGTGCCCAACCGATAGATCCATTTTGTTTTGCACTGCAAAGGCTTGTGCAATCTATCACCACCTCATAACAATTTAGGGATATGATCTATGATGATATATTTCATAGTAGCCACACTGTGGCCCGCCTGGGCAAAATGTCGCACCACCGGTTGGTCACTGCCACCTGCAGAGATGGCTGCACAGATGGACAACCGGTGGAGCACCATCCGCTCTCTCAATGTTCTGTCAGTCTTGCCAACATATGCAAGTCCACATTGGCAATTAAGGAGATAAATAATATATCTAGTTGTACAGCTTACCCTGTGACGAGTCACATATCTTTTGCCACTAAAAGGGTGACAAAAACTTCCACTCACAGTCAAATATTGACAGGTCAGTCAATTTAAACATCTGAAGCAGCCATTTTTAGGCTGTAAAAATTGACCTGTAGCTTGTACTCCAGGATACCCAACATCAGTCCTAACAAGCCAGTCCCTTAAATTGCAGCCACATGTGTAACATGGCATAATTCTATTGTTTTGTAGTTTCAGATCCTGATCAGATATCACAATAGGCCAATGTCTGTTAGTGGCCCTCTTAATCACCTCACTATGTACATTTTAGTGTTCAACCCAAGGCATTCTAGTTTCCTTACTAGCTTCTTTAACTACACACTTATTGCCCAATGATAAAAGGCTATCATGTGTTCTAGCCCATGCCTTTTGCATGGCAGTATCTAAAAGGCTACTATTATAACCCCTAGCAAGAAACTTTGTTTTCATAGCTTCCATGCTACAGGCAGCAGATATATCATCACTACATATTCGGCGTGCCATAATAAACTGTGAATATGGCAGTTTAAATTTCAACAATTTTAAATGAAAACAGCTGCAATTTCTGTCAGTGGGTTTATTGTAAAGAGCTGTGGAGAGCTTACCGTTATTTGCCTGGATCTGCACATCCAGATAGTTAACACACTCACAATCAGCACAAAAAGTCAACTTCACAGGACTATCTGAGTGATTGTGATTAGAGATGAAATTATCAAGCTCTTCACTGGTGCCTGTCCAAATAAAAAAAATGTCATTTATGTATCTGACAGAAGAAAATATTGTCAGATACAAAGGAGTTGTACTTGTGGATTTATGCTATCTGGTAACAGTTTTTACCACACTCACTGGCAAACCATATACAATCAATTATACATTAACCTCTAACTCTAAATATATAATTATCAAATCATTTGCCCCTGCGGGCTCTCTTATATAGGCAAAACAGAACTGACCTTTAATTAACATATGGCTGCACACAGGTCAGCTATTGTAGTAGTGATGAACCTTTTGCCCACCATTTCTGCAGTATTCCTTATCCATTATCTACTTTTCATTATAGGATGATAGATCATGTCCCTGCTTCCATCAGAGATTGTACTAGGGATCTTAAACTTCTTCAGCTAGAAACCAGGTAGATCTATAAAATGGGTACCCTTGTCCCCAAGGGACTTAATGACCACTTTGGTCTTAACCATTGTTTATGATCTGCCATTTCCTCTATGTTTTGGATCATATATAAGTTTGGACGAAAGCATGCAAATTACCTCTATTTGTTTATATAGATTGGGTAACATTACTCTAATCCATATTATATGGCTCTAAATGAGAAATAACAATTTATATAATATAATCTATGTTCTCCAGTAGTTGTATGATTATGCCTATGTAATAGTATATGTCATATCATTTATAATTAGCATAGTTTATATTCGTTTATGCTGTTTCTTATTAAGATAATGTATTATCTATTGTTAGTTTGTAGTTTCTTGTCTAGTTGTGTATAGTTCCAATGGTGATGGTCAGGGTACTATTACACACCTTTTGGTGTTTACATCATTAATCTTGCGCCACCAGGCTGGGTTTGCAGTCTTGGCTTCAGAGATGGTGTGCAATGTGGTGCCCCTCTGTATTGTTATAAGGTATGGATTTTATTCATTATTTGTTAGCCTAATAACAATGCTGGTAGGGCATTGAAATGTTGCTCCTATTTTAGTCATTTTAAATAAATAATTTTGAACAGAGTGCCATGCCCTTGGATTTCTCTTTGGGTGCTTATAGCATGGGCACCTGTTCCAGCTAATGGTGATTCCAGAGAGTCGGACAACACACACTGGAGATGTCTATATATATTGTATACTATTATAATATTCAGGCAGATCAAAACAAAAATGTTGTGGATTTATAAGAAGTGGTTTTTACATTTTGTTTGCCAGAATAGTATGAAAAATTATTTTGTATCATAAATTACCATTTTACAAATACAGAGAACTCTTTCCTTCATTGAGTTACCCAGGGTTTAGACTTCAGTAAGGAAAACAATTTTTGATTCCAGTCTCATCTCATATTGCCAGTTGAATTTGTCTCATCCAAAATACATTCAGGCCTTTGGTATTTCCAATACAATATTAATAGAAATGCATGGCTATAAAAGTGATGATTTTATATTTAGCTAAATTTTGATTGACATTGCAAATATTGCCCACATGTTCAAATATCCTAATGTTTAAAAGTATAGAGGTTTTGCCTAAATATCATTCACTACCTGAGCATTCAAGATGATATACTGTACAACCCCCATAATTGTACAATTAATATAACGTAATATGATTGATTGATGGTAAACATAATGCAAGATCTGCATCTGTTTGGAGAATTGCCCAATGTTTTAGGAGGATACTGCTAATATCTCTCAAATGTGTGTTAAAATTTCCAATGAAGACAATTGGTTCTTCTACATGCTGTTCCACTTTTGGTCTAAACAGAGATTCTCAATTATATTGTTTGATATCTCTAACTGCATCTTTAATGAGTCTATTATTATACACTCTATTTTTTTGTCTTTCACATAGTTGTTGTTTCAAACTTTTGTACAGTAGGTCTCTGGATTTAAACAATTTCTCTTTGTATATAGTTTTCCATTTGGGATTGCTCTTATAGTAGCAGCTGAGAGTGAACTAATAGATTGAAGAATTCTGTAGTTGTTTTTCTGTATACTGTCAAAATTGGATTATTAGCTGAGACAAGATCAGTTTAAAATTGAAGCGTGCACCATGCCATCTTGCAAATTGCAGCTAGACTCCATTTTAGAAACAAGAATCTGCTAGACACCATTTTATGACCAACATCATTTCAAGTTACCACTCAGGAGCTAAGAACAGATGGCAATGTTAATCTACCTAGGGCAACTGGAAAAAAAACAAGCTTTCTGAGTAAAAGTAAATAGAAATAGAGAATGGGTATTTTTACATACAAATTGGGAATCCCTGGATGCAGATAAAGCAAAGTGGTGACAATTGTAATATAATCCATGCATTGGTATACACAATTGGATCTGTTTGAACTCTAGAAAGGATGGTCCCAAAAACTTCACAGCTTGAGGTGATTATACATTTGCATTTTCACAAGTCTAGGAGGACAAAAGAGGTATCTTTCCTTTGAACACAGGAAAGATGGGGGACTTGCTGACAGGACATGTAGAACTACCAAGCTCAGCATGCCACGCTGCTAAAATATTAGAATCAAATGCACCCATCTAAAATACACACATTAATATGTCTTTATATCAAACCACGAATACCCACACATTTCATATTCATACATAAGGTTCAATAAGCTTTAAAGTGTATGATTCAAGAAGGTTCAGTTAGTTTAAATGCTAAGAATTAACGATATTTGTTAACAAAGGAATTATACAACATAAACACGTAATTCTTGGAGTTGTTCTGATGCGTACCCTTTTCACAGTTTCCCGGTGCTATCGGTGAAGAGATTGCATCATGCATCCGCAGAACCTACAAGCAACCAAAATGTATATTTTAGATTCCACTGTTAGGATGCTGATGAAGGCGTGAGGAGGCAGACCCCTAGCTGTTAGAGGCAGGGAAAGTCTGTTTGAACCAGCCTGTTAGATGCACTGTAACAGATGCTTCACCTCTGAGAACCAATGACATCAGCAACAGACATACCTTTTGTCTTGTTTATACTGGGGGGGTATAAGTATGGGTGCACGGACACTATTTGGGAGTCTTCGTGCTGAATGCTGAATGACGAGGGGTCTCTTGCTGAAGCCTATCTCTGGGTCCAGAAGCACCTGCATACATAAACAGTACTTGAGGTCTGTATGATTTACTTTTGCACCTAAATTGTAACTTGATCAATTGCATGTAACTGTCTGAACTTTTACCGGAGTATCACTTGTGCTTTGGAAACACAAGTTCTATGTCTAAGTCTTTATTTATGGTGTGAACGCGTACGCAAACTAGCATCAACCTTAGAAGGTATAAGAAGGTGTGTATAGAGGTTCTGATCCAATATTGTTAGTAGTAGGTTTATCACGTTATCTGATACACGGTAACACTCGGTCAGTTCTCTCTCAGCAAAAGGGTGGAGGCGCCTTTTGAGAGACGCATTAGTCTTTGATTACCACAGTGTTGCTGAGAGCGTACTGCCGGTTATTGTGTAGAGGAAGCGCTGATCAGAATCCCGGGACAATAGAGGAAAAAAAGTTTTTTTTCCTCTGTTGATAGAACCTTACATTTAGATGGGTTCCGCAGTATTGAGTACGCGGCTGAGACGCATTTTTGCGTACGCAGTTAAAAAGTCATTATACGGTTGTGTGGTAGTCGCATTAATGTGTATGCAGATGGTCGCACAATAGCGTATACACACTTCCGGTTCTGCTGCCATGTGTTTGAACAAAGCCATTGAGGTTTACATTTTTTTTCTATTACCAATATCTGGGTTAAACGTGTATTTTTCTGCGCAGGAAAAAAGTGTGTAACAGTGAATACTTGTTGAACAAAGTTAAGGGTATCATATGATCCTTAAGGGCTAGGTGCAAGGGTTAGCCTAGTCACTCGGTAAGCAGCTTTACTGTTCTATACTCAGTAGCAGGTGTACATGTTGTCTTTGTTGTATAAAGGTCCGTGAGAGTGGCCAACATATAAAGTCTCATAGGTCTGGAAGTTACCTTACTAAACCTTATCCGGGTGTGGAAGTGGCCTGTTTCAAATCTTATCCAGGTGTGGAAGTTGCCTTACTAAATCTTATCCAGGTGTGTGGGCGCTGCCGACTTAAATCGTCCACAGGTAAGTGAAAGTATCTTGATTGTCTTTCACCAGTTTACATTTTTATTGAAAAGCATAGGAGTTGTCTCAGAATGGGAGCCATGCAAACAGTAGAAATGTTAGGCAATGATGTGCTGCTAATCGAGGTTTCGATTGGATCAGCCCGTCGTATTATGCATACTAAGTATGGTTCTTATGAAATAAGGTATACTGATTTATGGTTTAATATGACGAGAAAGAGTGTTAGGCCGTTTCCCAGAATTGGTAGTTTTGACAAAAGTGTGTTAGACAATGTCCAGGATCACATAAGTATGGTGTGATCGCTAGAGAAAACGATTAAGTATTTTGAATGTTTAAAACTATGGCAGCATGAAGCAGATGCTTGGCTTAAGAATGTGCAAATGACACAAACTAGTGTTTTGCGAGCGCATTGCCAGAAAATACGTCCGCGACGCTGAATTGCAATACGGGCGAGCCGCAAATTGGCGCGCACGTGCGGCAAGGTAGTGTCGTGGAGAGTATTGCCAGCAGTTCACACTCACCTCCCCCACCTTATGTGGATGGAGGTGCAAGTACAGTTACCAAAAATACCCATAAAAATTTAACAAGTAATTTGTACCCCCTCTTAAGTAACCATAAAGAAATTTTTTATGATGTAGATGATGAGCCTATTGTAATGTCTGCCATTTCCCATGCTGTGCAAATGATAGATGCTGCATCACCACAATCACGGGTTGTACCGCCATCTCCATCGGTAACAGCAAGGGAAGTGTTAATACACTCTGCACCCATTGAGGAAGTTGTTAATACCATACGTAGCAGCAGCAGATTAAACCCCCTGCCAGGTAACCAGGTCAGAGGTAGCAACGCTGCCGGTCTGCATCCCATTTGGACAACAACTGTTCCGAATGGAAATGCAGTTGCTAACGGTGTAGTGCCCACGAGGGAAGTAGTAATGCATTGTCCATGGACAAGGGCAGAACTAAATTCCATCATAAATGATTTCCCCGATCCAAAAAAGGAATTAGCCAAATGTCAAAGATTTTTGAGAAATTTGGGTAGTTCTCATGAGCCCACTAATAAAGATTAGCGTGTGGTGTTAAGGGCCTGTCTACCACGCAATACCGACGTGACAAAATTTATCACGGATTGTGTATTGGATGGCGACGTTCCCTTAACAGACCAAGTAAACCAAGGTAACATTTCCTGCATTGTGACTCAATTGGGTGTATATTTTCCAGTAGTAGTTAACTGGAACAAAATCTTCACAATCAAACAAAAGGAGAGTGAAACTGCAGAAGACTATTGCGACAGGGCTCTGCAGGCTATCGCCCAGTACACTGGGATAGAATATATTAAAGATAGCATTCACCACAGGGGAATGATAGTCATGATATTGATGGACGGTTTAAAAGAGAATTTTAAAACTCGGGTTCAGACCTCACAGCCTGGCTGGAGGGGACTTACAATAGATAACCTCATAGAATCTGCCATAGAACATGACAAAAACATCTCAAAAAAGAGGGAGACCCAGAGCGAAAAATTAATGGCTGTCAGTATACAAGCTCTGGAGGGAATGACGGTAACATCACAGCTAACAGACACGCTTGCACTTGCACACACACTCATGTCAGAACAAGTTGCTCTCACTAACCCCACTCAACAACAAACACAACTCTATCCCACTAACCCAATGCAACCACAAGTCCCAGGATATCCACCTACCTCTTATCCCCCACAATACCCTTACCCAACCTATCCTTACCCATATCCACCACCTTTACCCTCTGCTCAAACTTCACAACAACACATGCTTTCACCTGAATCACGGACATGTTTTAATTGCAAACAAACAGGACACTTAAGTAGAAACTGCACAGTAAAAAGAGTATGGACCCCACATCATGGCAAACCTAGATATCCCCATAAGGGATATGCACAGAGGCCATCAAATTTTCAGCAAGCACCAGCTCCAATTGTAGCCGTAAATACTTTATTGGAGAATGGTAGCCAACGCTAGGGGTCAGGTCATACCTGTAGTCTACAGATAGTCAGGTTAATGGGAAGTACTAGGGAAGAACCGGTCTTGATGGTTGATGTAGCTGGTACTGAATATCCTTTTCTTGTAGACACAGGGGCGACCAAGTCAGTGATGAAATCTCCCGTTAATTTACAGGTGACCAACAAGACAATACCAACAATGGGTGTGACAGGTAAAGTGGAATGTTATCCTTTAACAAAGTCTGCAGAGGTTACTATTGGGCCGTTGCATACCAGGCATTCTTTTCTCCTGGCTGCTGCGGCTCCTACTAACCTGCTGGCCAGAGACTTGTCATGTAAAATGGGATGGGTCATATATTGCTCCCCTGATGGTGTATTTTTAGATATCCCAGAGAGAATGATATACGAGGTGTGGGATATGTTAGACACTCCTCAAAGGATAATGTATCACTCTTCCATTTTAAATGAAACTCCATCACAAGTAGATGAAATGTTGTCCCTAATTCCAGATTCCCTTTGGACTAAAGATGGACAGGACACTGGATTAATGGCAAATGTAAGCCCAGTAATGGTAAATTTAAAAAGCAGAAGGCAAGCTCCAAAAATTCCCCAGTACCCACTAAAATAGGAGGTAAAACTAGGGGTTTTCCCAATAATTGAGCGGTTATTACAGCTGGGAATTTTAGTTCTTACAGCAAGTGTAGCCAACAGTCCCATTTTTCCAGTGAAAAATGCTGGTGGCTGGGGTTATCGGCTGGTACAAGACCTTAGAGGGGTTAATAATGTGGTATAGAGCCAATTTCCCGTAGTGCCAAATCCAGCTGTCATCCTTATGCAAATTCCACCAAATGCAACCAATTTCACTGTCAATGACCTCTGTTCTGCTTTCTTCTCTGTGCCTCTCCACCCTGACTGTCAGTATCTATTCGCATTTACATACAGAGGTGTGCAATATACATGGACACGATTGCCCCAAGGTTTCATAGACAGCCACAGTATTTTCTCACAGGCATTGCATGACTGTTTACAAGCTTTTCAACAAGCCAATGGATCAGTTCTAATTCAATATGTGGATGATTTATTGCTATGTTCTGACTCTTTTATGTCATGTGTGAATGATACTAAACTTTTGTTACTTCATCTCTCGCATACAGGACACAAAGTGGCTAAGGACAAGTTACAGCCGTGCCAGCCCAGAGTAAAATATTTGGGACACTGCCTAACCCAGGGGTTACGACATCTCACAAATGATAGAATCCAGGCCATACAAAACATGACACTGCCGCAGAATCAACAGCAAATTGGTACCTTCTTGGGAATGTGTGGATATTGCCAAATGTGGATCCCAGGTTTTTCTATTTTGGCCTTGCCATTACAGGAACTAGTCTCTTCCTCAAAACCCAATCACATCATACACACTGAGGAATCAGAACAGGCTTTTCTTAATCTTAAGGATAGTCTGACAAAAGCTCCGGCATTGGGAATACCCGATTATGAAAAACCTTTTGATTTATATTGTACGGAAGCCGATGGCTGTGCTGCAGGTGTCCTTACACAAAAACATGGTGATGCCAGTATGCCCGTAGCATACTACAGTGCCCAATTGGACACGGTAGCAAGATCACTCCCTAACTGTTTGAGAAGTGTAGCAGCTACCACTTTATTGGTGAGTAAAAGTGAGGACGTAGTATTGGGCCATGATATGATTGTCTACACTCCCCATGCTGTATCTGCTCTGTTGAACTCAGCTCAAACCAGACATGTCTCCTCGGCTAGGTTCACTAAATGGGAACTAGCTTTAATCGCTCCTGCAAATATTACAGTTAAACATTGCAGTACGCTGAATCCAGCAACATACCTGCCTGTACAACATGATGTACAAAGGGTGGAGGGAGAGGAGTTGCTGGTGGGAGGTGAGTTCGGCAGACATGATGATACTCACGATTCTATGACATATCTGAATCAGACCTTTACTGCTAGACCTGACATACATGACACACCTTTAGAGAATGTGGATGTGACTTTCTATACGGATGGGAGTTGTCATAGACAAACAGACACAGGTGAATTATGTACAGGTTATGCTGTTGTAAATGACACAGACATCATGGAAGCTAATCCTCTCGATCCTCCTCACTCAGCCCAGGTGGCAGAGTTAGTAGCACTGACTAGAGCATGTGAACTGGCAGCAGGCAAATCTGCTAACATTTACACTGACTTGAGGTACGCGTTCGGGGTGGTGCACGATTTTGGGGCTCTATGGCGACTGAGAAATTTTATGACAGCAGCAGGCACACGAGTTGCACATTCCCGACACATAAAACATCTTTTAGAAGCAATCCAACTGCCCAAAGCAGTGGCAGTAATTAAATGCAAAGCCCACACATGTGAGGATGACCCGGTGTCACTGGGTAACAACAGAGCTGACGAAGCTGCAAAATGGGCAGCAGGGTTAAAAATGTTTCACCCAATTGAAACAATTATTTCATTCCAAACTATTGATATGCTGAAATTAATTGAGATGCAAAATTTGTGTTCACTCCAAGAAAAATCCATTTGGAAGTCCAAGGGGTGTGGGCAAGAGTCCTCCGGTCTCTGGAGGGACGGACATGGTAAGCCAATAGCCCCCAAGGCATATTACCCCAGCCTGGCTGAGGCTGCACACGGTCTGACTCATCTGGGTAAACAGGGCATGTGCAAGTTGGTGAGGGCATACTGGTGCACACCAGGGTTTTCTTCACAAGCAGAGAAGATAGCAATGTCCTGTCTGACCTCCTTGAGAAAGTACATAAGGAAAGCGATCCCTACCGAACCGTCCCACATTCCACCGACTGATGGACCTTTCCAGGTGATACAAATTGATTTCATCCACTTACCACCCTGCAGGAACCTTAAGTATGTATTAGTGTGCACAGACGTATTCTCTAACTGGGTTGAGGCCTACCCAGCGGCCACTAATACTGCTGCGTTTACTGCCAAGAAAATAGTTCAGGAATTTGTATGCAGGTATGGTATCCTTAGAATCATCGAGAGTGATAGGGGTACCCATTTCACAGGTGATGTTTTCCAAAATATGTTTAAGCTGATGGGTATTAATAGCTGACTTCACACCCCCTACCAACCACAAGCCAGTGCCAAGGTAGAGAGGATGAACGGGACTATTAAAATAAGCTAAGTAAAATCATGGAGGAGACTGGACTAGGATGGCCAGAAGCTTTACCTTTGGTCCTACATAGTATTAGGACCACTCCTAGATTTCCTCTGAATCTGTCCCCATTTGAAATATTGTTTGGTAGACAACCTCATTTGATTATAAGTCCACAAGAAGATCTAAAGGGTAACAACGAGGTAACTGTGAAGTATCTTATATCAATGAGTAAGCAGTTAAAGCAACAGCAGCAGAAACTGAAATTGTTGTCCCATGATATGCCTGAAATGAACTGCCATGATGTTGAACCAGGAGAATATGTAATGATCCGAAATTTCTTACGTTCAGATTGTTTGACTGATCGGTGGGAAGGTCCGTACTAGGTGCTGCTGACGAGTACTACATCTTTGAAGGTGGCCAAGAGAGATAACTGGGTCCTTTCCACTCACTGCAAAAAAGTCAATCAACCGGTGGAGAAACAAGTCGGAGACAAAGCTGATAGTGTGGATCTGTCGCTCGCGAGCTTTTTCCGGGAGGATTGAAAAGGTCGTAGTGAGATACCTGAACTGAGAGAAATTTGCAGGTCTTGTTGTAACAATGGACGGGCCTGCTGTGTTCATTTTCATATTCTCTTTCAGAGTGTTCACCATCCTAGTCGGTTCGGGAATATCCAGTTTCTGTGATGGGGGACCGATTGAGGAAACGGGAACTGATGGCAGTGCTGATGGAGTGGAGAAAGGAGGAGTGCAATGCCAATCAGGGGAATGTCTTTCCAATCTTTCTACTGTTATTGTTAAAAGAGCTGTCATTCTGGATACTCGGGGAAGGTGTGGAGAGTTATCGTCTGAGGATTCCTGTATTTGTGAGCTTTGTGGGTCCCTAGTTGATGAGAACTGTATCCAACGGTGCCAACCTAAATATAATGTGCATTCCCACACCTGTCACCTAATCTTCCAAGATCCGCGGTGTGCGTATAATAGTAGTTTTATGTCCCCACCTAGAGACACATTATTGATGGATTAAGAACCACCTTGTGCCATCCCATTAATAACACTAAATAATATGTAAATGTAAGCATAAATTAAATTTAAATAGCAGATTGTGAAAGCACGTTGTTCGCTATCAAAGGGTTGACTGTCAAAACTGGATTATTAGCTGAGATAAGATCAGTTTAAAATTGAAGCATGCGCGACGCCATCTTGCAAATGGCAGCTAGACTCCATTTTAGAAACAAGAATCTGCTATACACCATTTTATGACCAGCATCATTTCAAGTTACCACTCAGGAGCTAAGAACAGATGGCAATGTTAATCTACCAAGGGTAACTGGAAAAAAAAACAAGCTTTCTAAGTAAAAGTAAATAGAAATAGACAATGGGTATTTTTACATACAAATTGGGAATCCCTGGATGCAGATAAAGTAAAGTGGTGACAATTGTAATATAATCCATGCATTGGTATAAACAATTGGATCTGTTTGAACTCTAGAAAGGATGGTCCCAAAAACTTCACAGCTTGAGGTGATAATACATTTGCATTTCACACAAGAGTCTAGGAGGACAAATGAGGTATCTTTCCTTTGAACACAGGAAAGATGGGGGGGCTTGCTGACAGGACATGTAGAACTAAATAGCTCAGCATGCCACGCTGCTAAATTATTAGAACCAAATGCACCCATCTCCATACACACATGAATATGTCTTTATATCAAACCACGAATACCCACACATTTCATATTCATACATAAGGTTCAATAAGCTTTAAAGTGTATGATTCAAGAAGGTTCAGTTAGTTTAAATGCTAAGAAATAAAGATATTTGTTAACTATGGAATTGTACAAGATAAACACGTCATTCTTGGAGTTGTTCTGATGCGTACTCTTTCCATAGTTTCCCGGTGCTATTGGTGAGGAGATCGCATCATACATCCTCGAGTTATGGAACGCAGAACCTACAAGCAACCAAAATGTATATTTTAGATTCAACTGTTAGGATGCTGTTGAAGGCATGAAGAGGAAGACCCCTAGCTGTTAGAGGCAGGAAAAGTCTTTTTGAACCAGCCTGTTAGATGCACTGTAACAGATGCTTCACCTCTGAGAACCAATGACATCAGCAACAGACATACCTTTTGTCTTGTTTGTACTGGGGGGGTATAAGTATGGGTGCACGGACACTATTTGGGAGTCTTCGTGCTGAATGCTGAATGATGAGGGGTCTCTTGCTGAAGCCTATCTCTGGGTCCAGAAGCGCCTGAGTAAGTATACTGTACTTGTGGTCTGTATGATTTACTTTTGCACCTAAATTGTGTATTGATCAATTGCGTGTAACTGTCTGAACTTTTACCTGAATATCACTTGTGCTTTGGAAACACAAGTTCTATGTCTAAGTCTTTATTTATGGTGTGACTGTGTACGCAAACTAGCATCAACCTTAGAAGGTATAAGAAGGTGTGTATAGAGGTTCTGATCCAATTTTGTTAATATGAAAGAAAAAAGCGAGAGTGAGTCCGCACTAGTAATATAGCTATTGTAAATATCTGATAAATGATAAGACAATTGAAAAAACCAACATAGTAGTTAATCACTTGGACATTCATGGATAACTAATGGTTGGTGGTGCACCCATAGACTTTGTGTAGTACTCATAAATAAAATACCTTTTCTCTAGGCAAAGACAGTGGGAAAGACAAATTTATGACTATACCGGGGCACCCTATAACAGCAATACAGTGAAAAAATGAAGAAGAATAAATAAAACTTAACCTTTAATAATGAACCTTAAAAAAGGAAAGGGAAAAGGGGAATTAGAAGATCTCTGGGTGAAAAATTAATAAACAATTAACTAATCATGGTCGTCATAGAGATGTGCATGATAAACTAGCAACATATATGTATAGTATGAGCATAATATATTAATCAGTCCACTTGGGGTAATTATATTCAGAAAAATGAGAGCTAGCACAAACAGGATTAATCATGGGATAAATATTGTATACACTCTGCTGCGGAACAGTATCCTAGAGTGCCCTTGCTATAAATATGAACATTTCATACAGTATAAGATAATATAGGTCGATTTAGTCACTAGAGTAGGGTGTTTTCTAGCACATAACACATGTCTATGCACAAAAACAAGTATATAGCAGATTTGGGTATACATTTATTAAGTACCCAGTAGAATCAAATAACAAATACAAATATAAATCACGTACACATATAACAATTATTAATACTAATCATTGATTCAGGATAATAATAATCAAAAAAGGTGGTACCTCACGTGAACAGAGTTGTGTATATGAAATGTATATAAGAAATTCTGGTAACAAGAAAAACTTGTTTATGACACATATAATGACTCTGTCACACAACAAATTTCTATATGTATCATATGGCGAAAATATTACTGATGAGACCCTCTATAGACAAGTTATATTCACTAATTAAATTAAATTGAGAATGATGTCACACAATAGAACAATATGCAATGCACTGAATATAGGAAACATCCACAGAGTTTGATGCAATATTGGATAATTAATAAAAGAATAAATGATCCTATTAATATATACTGATAGCCTAAACCAAACAGAAGAAAGTAAGAGCTGGGAAATAATTGCGCACACACACTTCTACTGTCACCTGCCTGAATCAAACAGGGGATGAGAGAGTGTGTGATACATTGCTCCAAGGTGAAAAGAAAGGCAACGCTTCTGCTTTCTGGGATTTCTAAGTGTATCTCTCCTCTGATACAAAAAGCATGCAGAGGGGCTAACAGATAGGGGACCCAGATGAGAGAGCTTGTTGGAAGAATATAAAAGATGTAAAAAGTGTGTGCTGTAGTGAATCCAATCTGCACCTGATATGTGGGTAAACTCACAAAATGGGACTGTAGCATAGGCTGGTACAAATGAAATAATGCCTCAAGGAGCAGAGATATGTCTCACACAAAAAGTGCTAGTTCAGTGATATAGCACAAAATAGAAAAAAGGCACACAGAAATATATATATATAAATCAATATAGAATGTGTAGTAGCAAGTGTATACTGGAAAAAAGGGGGAATGAAGTAAGTCCTGTGGACCAAGAGCGGAGTCCCCTCTGACTGCCCCCATCTAAATCAAACAGGGGAAGAACGGAGGGGTAAGCACTGAAGTCACAGGAGAAAACAAAGTATCACTGCAGACAACTGAGATGTCAGCTGTACCCAACCCTGTTACCAGCCAGTATTGCAGGGGGAGTCACCTGCTGGTTACCTCAGTGCAGAAGCACGGTGGAGAAACAGTGAAGTACCTGTGGTCTGGATAGCAGTGTGCAGCACATGTGTGTGGAGGGCATCATGCAGGCTACGAGTGTAGCAAGGAGGACGCACTTGTCGCCGGATGGCTTGGCCCCTCTGGCGAAATGCACATCCTCCCTGCTACACTCGCAGCCTGCATGCTGCCCTCCACACACATGTGCTGCACACTGCTATCCAGACCACAGGTACTTCACTGTCTCTCCACCGCGCTTCTGCACTGAGGTGGCTCCCCCTGCAATACTGGCCTCAGTTGTCAGCAGTGTTACTTTGTTTTCTCCTGTGACTTCAGCGCTTTTCCCTCTGTTCTTCCCCTGTTTGATTTAAACGGGGGCAGTCAGAGGGGGCTCCGCTCTTGGTCAACATGACTTACTTCCTTCCCCCTTTTTTCCAGTATGCACTTGCTACTACAAATTCTATATTTATTTTTATTTATATATATATATATATATATATATATATGTGCCTTTTTTCTATTTTGTGCTATATCACTGAACTAGCACTTTTTGTATGAGACATATCTCTTCTCCTTGAGGCATTATTTCATTTGTACCAGCCTATGCTACAGTCCCATTCTGTGAGTTTACCCACATCTCAGGGGCAGAATGGATTCACTACAGCACACACTTTTTACATCTTTTCTATCCCTCCAACAAGCTCTCTCATCTGGGTCCCCTATCTGTTACCCCCTCTGCAATGCTTTTTGTATCAGAGGAGAGATACACTTAGAAATCCCAGAAAGCAGAAGCATTGCCTTTCTTTTCACCTGGGAGCAATGTATCACACACTCTCTCATCCCCTGTTTGATTCAGACAGGTGACAGTAGAAGTGTGTGTGCGCAATTATATCCCAGCTCTTACTTTCTTCTGTTTGGTTTAGGCTATCAGTATATATTAATAGGATCATTCATTTTTTTATTAATTATCCAATATTGCATCAAACTCTGTGGATGTTTCCTATATTCAGTGCATTGCATATTGTTCTATTGTGTGACATCATTCACAATTTATTTTAATAAGCAAATATAACTTGTCTATAGAGGGTCGCATCAGTAATATTTTCGCCATATGATACATATTGAAATTTGTTGTACGACAGAGTCATTATATGTGTCATAAACAAGTTTTTCTTGTGACCAGAATTTGTTATATACATTTCATATACACAACTCTGTTCACGTGAGGTACCACCTTTTTTGATTATCATTATCCTGAATGGATGATTAGTATTTATATTTGTATTTATAATTTGATTCTACTGGGTACATAATCAATTTATACCCAATTCTGCTATATACTTATGTTTGTGCATAGACATTTGTTATGTGCCAGAAAACTCCCTTCTCTAGTGACTAAATCGACCTGTATTATCTTATACTGTATGAACTGTTGATATTCATAGCAAGGGTACTCTAGGATACTGTTCTGCAACAGAGTGTATATAATATTTATCCCATGATTAATCCTGTTTGTGCTAGCTCTCATTTTTCTGAATATAATTACCCCAAGTGGACTGATTAATATATTATGCTCATACTATAGATATATGTTGCTAGTTTATCATGCACATCTGTATGACGACCATGATTAGTTAATTGTTTATTCATTTTGTCACCCAGAGATTTTCTAATTCCCCTTTTCCCTATCCTTTTTTATGGTTCATTATTAAAGGTTAAGTTTTATTTATTATTCTTCATTTTTTCACTGTATTGCTTTTCAAGGGTGCCCTGGTATAGACATAAATTTGTCTTTCCCCCTGTCTTTGCCTAGAGCAAAGTTATTTTCTTTATGTTTTTCTGTATATGTCAGTTGTGATAAATCCATTTTCTTCAATCCATATTATCAAGTAAAATAACTGTATGTCTTTTTTACAAATCTCTCAGGTGGGTTTCAAAAGCAAATCATTGATATTTAAAATAGATATGAATTTCTCAGTTTTTCACAGTAACAAAATATCATCAATGAAGTGGAGGTATATTAAGAAATGTTTTATGTACAGTCAGGTGCATAAATATTAGGACATTGACTAAATTTTCATTTTTGGCCTCTATTCACCACTACAATGGTTTTGAAATGAAACAAACAAGATGTGCTTTAACTGCAGACTCAGATTTAATATGAGGGTAATTACATCCAAATCAGGTGAACGGTGTAGGAGTTACAACGGTTTCTATATGTGCCTCCCACTTTTTAAGGGGCCAAAAGTAATGGGACAAACTAAACAATCCTAAATCTAACTTTCACTTTTTAATACTGTGTTGCAAATCCTTTGCAGGCAATTACAGCATGAAGTCTGGAATGCATAGACATCACCAGACGCTGGGTTTCATCCCTGGTGATGCTCTGCCAGGCCTCTACTGCAAATGTCTTCAGTTCCTGCTTGTTCTTGGGGCATTTTCCCTTCAGTTTTGTCTTCATCAAGTGAAATGCATGCTCAATCGGATTCAGGTCAGGGGATTGACTTGGCCATTGCATAACATTCCACTTTTTAGCCTTAAATAACTCTTTGGTTGCTTTTGCAGTATGCTTCGGGTAATTGTCCATCTGCACTGTGAAGCGCTGTCCAATGAGTTCTGAAGCATTTGACAGAATATGAGCATATAATATTGCCCGAAACTCTTCAAAATTAATTCTGCTGCTTTTGTCAGCAGTCACATCATCAATAAATACAAGGGAACCAGTTCCATTGGCAGCCATACATGCCCACACCATGACACTACCACCACCATGCTTCAATGATGAGTTGGTATGTTTTGGATCATGAGCAGTTCCTTTCCTTCTCCATACACTTCTCTTCCCATCACTCTGGTACAAGTTCAACTTTGTCTCATCTGTCCATAGGATGTTCTTCCAGAACTGTAATGGCTTTATTAGATGTTGTTTGGCAAACTCTAATCTGGTCTTCCTGTTTTTGTGGCTCACCAATGGTTTACATCTAGTGGTGAACCCTCTATATTCACTCTTGTGAAGTCTTCTCTTGATTGTTGACTTTGACACATATACTCCTACCTCCGAGAGAGTGTTCTTGATTTGGCCAACTGCTGTGAAAGGGTTTTTCTTCACCATGGAAATAATTCTTCTGTCATCCACCACAGTTGTTTATCGTGGTCTTCCGGGTCTTTTGGTGTTGCTGAGCTCTCTGGTGTATTCCTTCTTTTTAAGAATGTTCCAAACAGTTGATTTAGCCACACCTAATGTTTTTGCTATGTCTCTGATGGGTTAGTTTTGCTTTTTCAGCCTAATGATGGCTTGCTTCACTGATAGTGACAGCTCTTTGGATCTCATTTAGAGAGTCGACAGCAACTGATTCCAAATGCAAATGTCACACCTAGAATCAACTCCAGACCTTTTACCTGCTTAATTTATAATGAAATAATGAGGGAATAACCCACACCTGTCCATGAAATAGCTTTTGAGTTGATAGTCTCATTACTTTTGGCCCCTTAAAAAGTGGGAGGCACATATAGAAACCGTTGTAATTCCTACACCGTTCACCTGATTTGGATGTAATTACCCTCAAATAAAATCTGAAAGTCTGCAGTTAAAGCACATCTTGTTTGTTTCATTTCAAAGCCATTGTATTGGTGAATAGAGGCCAAAATATGAACATTCTGTCAATGTCCCAATATTTATGCACCTGACTGTATATCTCAATGGGTTTAACAAAAACCACTTCTTACTCCTTCCACCCCAGCTAGAGGTTTGCAAATGTTGGTGTACAGGCTGTCACCATTGCCATCCCTCTAACCTTGACAGCCTATGCCCCAACTAATGCCATTCTCTACCTGAGGTGGAGGGAGATGGAAGTGGTCTTTGCTAAACCCAATGAGATATACATGGAAATTATACTTTTTATTATTTTAACACCAGCACTTTTAAATTCAATTTACACTGGCATTTAATATTGTCTTATGGTGCATATAGATAGTCAGATTTTCCTTTAGATCTGTACAATAATGATTTTAAAAAATGTTCAATCGTTCATATCTGATGGAAAATCTGACATATCTGACATATTTCACAGATGAATGATGAATGATGCACA
This sequence comes from Taudactylus pleione, assembly GCA_031769625.1. Taxonomy (NCBI): domain Eukaryota; kingdom Metazoa; phylum Chordata; class Amphibia; order Anura; family Myobatrachidae; genus Taudactylus; species Taudactylus pleione. Next base: position 2,240,430 of record JAUIMM010000626.1, on the reverse strand, counting down.
TTCCAGCTTGTCAGATAACTATTTCTGACATATGATGTGTTTGCAGTCAGATTTGGATGATTCCATTCATTTTAATGCAGACAAAAAATGGTTCAATCAATGAAATCAATCAAATCATTCAATCGTTCATCTGACACATCTGACCATGTGTATGCACCATTAGACACTTTTCACTTTCACACATATTATGTTTTATCTAAAGACATTTTAAAAAAATATGTTATATAGAGTTGTTTGTATATTTTGAATAATTACTATTCACTTTCTCACTTTGGTCACCTAACAGATTTTTGGGAAATGTTTTTATTTATTTTTTTATTATTACAAAAACAAACTTTATCATGATTTGTACATATTTATATTTTTATTATTTTGTTGGTCGACACTTGGAGACTTCAGTTCACATTCAAGTTTTTATATTCACATCATAAATCCATTATAAAGATAAACTTGTATGGCATGACCAAATAACTATAAAGTAAGCAAGAATTCAAGATTTAAAAATAAGTTTATACAGAATAAATATTCATCTCAGATACCAATGAAGATAATAACTAACATACTAGGACCATTATCCCACAACAAGTTAAAAGATCTAGTATGAATATGAATTAGACTAAACTATAGACATGTGTTGGGTTGGTTCCCAGAGAACCAACAACAACCAAATTTAGGGGTTCCAAGTCAAGCCATTAAATCCAACATTAACTTGGTTTTGTTTACATATACCTCTGCAATCATTGGCTCAACTAACTCAGATGGAAACCAATAATGTGTGTAAGTCACTGTTGATTGACATGGATGCCAACTGGAATCACCAGCCATGTGAGATAAGGATGGCCCTGATTTGTAGAATTTTCAACTTGACTGGAACTAAGAGATTGGATTGGCCGAAAAATTTAATAAATCCCAGATGCCTGGAACTATCAGTTTAGCCTTGAAAAAGCTCCCATGACAATGAAATGCATTTTGGAACAATGCGTTACTTTAATTTCAATATTTAAATGTTTTGTGAATGTTGCTCTTGCCAGGATAGTTAGAAAATGGGGCACCCTCTGGGTTATAGATTAGTCAGAGTGTGGCACCATTGTGTATTAATTGTTTGAATGTTAATCTTTGTATCTCAAACAGGAGAATTTTTTCTGGCTAATTCACAGCCTTTATACTGTAGGAGCAGTATGTTCTTTGCACCAGATAACCTACAAGTCTGGCATCATAAATTACTAAGAAATAAATGGTAACATTATATTATAAATAAATAAAATTCACACACAGTATAACTAACGTAATTTATTAATATCCATTTAATTCATTTCTGCAATTGTTTGGAGAGCATAGTTAAATGCCCAATATCTAACAACAAGCTAACACAATAATTGTTATATGAAATATCCCTATAACCACAATAAATGCACTGTTTGCAGCTCCCAACAAGCATCTCCAGATTGCTTCAAATACAACACTAGAATAATAAATCAATTATCAAAAAACTGAGTGCATATATGAAAATATTAACAATTTAATAGTTTATATAGAACATGTTAATAAACATTAAAAACAAGAATTCTTGAAAAAAACTCTCATAATTTATGTATGGATGGGCTTCATCATGTAACCTTAAATATCAAGATTGCTAAAATGTATATTATCCAATTAACTTGAAAAAAAGAGTCCACAGGAAATAGTTCTTGTCCAGAAAAATGTAACAGCAGTTTCCAATGGTAACTACGAAGCATCCATGTACATGGGACTCCACTAGGAGGTGTCTGTGTGAATCCCAGTGATAATTAGCCCTCAGTGGATATAAATGTTTAGGCCAGATGTAGGTTTAAATCCTGAAGTCAATAATAATATTATATGGCCTCCCACACACTCCCAGTACATGGTTCCAGGTCTCTGGCTGATCACCAGAGATGTAGTAACCTCAGCTAAGGCTGGCAATAATGAAGAGCCTTCTGGTGGTCAGAGGGTGGAGGGAGAGCACAGCCATCTTTATGTATGATGAGCAGTTCGGTGTGATAATAGCCATCAACAGCAGTGGGCAGTTTCCTTGAAGGAGTATATGTTTTCGATAATTTATTTATCATTTCTACTCTTATGTCAAGTGCCTATGCTGACACGTCATTAAGTGATATGTTCTGGCAAGTATAATTTAATGGTGTAAATAAGTGAGTGTTCATAATTTGCTATTTTTAGACCATTCACACAATCATTACATAATTGATAACTGTACAGGACCTGATGTAACATTACATATGCTGTGTACTAAATTGCAACAGTAATTGCTAAAACCAAAACCACAAAATAGGGACCACAAAATAGAAATAGAATAACCTAAAACACTTCACTTTCATGATGGTGAGGTAATATTGGCAGATGATTATCTCCGGTTGCCATAAAATAGGAGAAGAAAATCACTAAAGTATAATATTGTAAAAAAACATGAATTGTAAGTAGTAAAATTCCATGGATCATCCATTTATAAAGTTTCCCATTAAACGTCAAAGCAACCACATGTGGTTAATAAGGTGCTAATAGTGAAGGTTTGAAAGTATTTTTCTGACAATGGGAAAATAACATATTATAGGCAATTGGTAATAGTTTTGGGGCCAAGTATATAAGGATGAGAGTTTAGAAAATATGAGAGTTTAGCAGTAAGCTCTCACACTATTATAATGGTTGAGCTGTATTTTCAAAATGGTAAAACATCTGGATGAGAGTTTAAATAGAAAGAGTTTTTTGAGTCTGAAAAACATGCGTTTACTCTCACACTATTACATTTTGCCCATAGAAAGAATATAAATAAATAAGGTGTTTGCAAATATTTACATTTTAATAAGAAGTTATATTGACAAATACCATCACTATAATAAATCTCCAAATTATTCTTATGCATTGTTCCTTGAGCATAGAGCTTACATATTACTGGACTATAAATATCAAGCTAATGTATATTCTGGTTATATAACTTAGTGCACATGTAATGTGTTAAAGACAATAACTTATGTGCTTATGTTGGATGGTGGGGCTTTGTGCAGCTTTGTGAACTCCTGGCACTGCAAAGTCATAGTTAGCAATGCTAAGTTTCACTGCTATAGAAGACAGCTGATTTTTGGATCAGCTGTCTCAGCACGGTTGAAATACTCCATTAATTTTATATCCACCACTGTTACTCACAATGAGTTGGATTCATTATTATTGGGGTCACCCAGTCCCTAATAATGAACTTATTGAATAGTCCCCACAACAAAGTAAATGAGGCACTGCAAAAAAAAATTGAATATAAATGAACTGTAAAATGCATTAATATGAATTAATTAAAATTGTGAGTAGTGTGTATTCTCTAATGAGCATAATTTATAATGAGGGCACTTTTCAGTCCTGGGCTGACTTGGAGGTAAACACAGCTGATGTATTTTAGCCATATGCATCTATTGCAGAAACATAAACATATTCCCAGCTCTGCATCTGATCATAAATTCTAACTCATTTGTGGATGTGGAACATATTGTATACAACTCAATATGTACATGGAAGAATCAAACTATGTTACTTTTGCATGTGCTTCTTTCAGCATAAATTCCTTTATTATTGTGAACAACTAAGCATCAGGACCATTGTTTTAATATTTTTCTATTTTGTTACAGGAAATCACATCATATTAAGAGGGATTATTTTTTTCCATGGAAACCTAGTGATTTTTTGTTTATTTCAGGTTTCATCAGTATAAAGTAGCATTTAGGGAAAAATATACAGCCTAATATTCCAATACATGAAGCTAATATTGCAAACACCTCTACAATTACAGTGTTTTTCCCCTTACTGCTCAGATAAGCTGGGATGGCACAGACCCAAACACTGCAGAACACCAGCATGCTGAATGTGATGTATTTGGCCTCATTATAGATGTCAGGTAATGTCCTCACCATGAAAGCTAAAACAAAGCTCACAGCTGCCAGGAATCCCATGTAACCCAACATGAAATAAAAAGCCAACTCAGATCCCTCATTACATTGGATGATGACAGTCCCAGGAGTAGTGTCCATGTTAAACTCTTGAAATGGAGGAGAAACTGACACCCAAATGACACCATTCAGGACCTGGACAGATGAGCAGATCATTAGTAAAAAATTTGGTAGTTTGACTCCCATCCACTTTCTCCAGTAGCTTCCAGGTCTTGTGGCCTTAAAAGCTATGCAAACAGTGATAGTCTTGGCCAGGACAGAAGACACAGCAATAGTAAAGATGATTCCAAAGAAGATTTGGCGCAGCATGCAGGTTATATGCTCTGGACATCCCAAGAAAAGAAATATACAAAGTAAACCCAACTTTAGAGATACAAGTAGAATAAAGCTGAGGTTCTGATTATTTGCTCTGACAACTAGGCTGTTTCGGAAGATAATAAATATTGCAATTATTAAAACAATTATAGCAGAAAATAAAACAGATGTGACAGAAAATACTGAGGTTATAGTGTCCATTTCATAAGAAAGAAAGTCTTGAACTTTGGCAATACACTGGTTTCTTGCATCATTTGGCCAGTCAGTGTCGCTGCATTTCACACAATGTTCATTGTCTATGGAATAAAAATGCAACAAATAAAATATTTCTTCAGTAATGGTGCCTTCTACCGCTGTAACTTTATTGTATTTTTACTCTCTGATGTTTTTGCTCTATCCTTTCTTCATTCTCTTTCTCTTTTACATTTTGTTGATCTTTTACTATCGATCTGTCATTACCTTTGTCTACATTTTAGCTAAAAACCTGCATTGTTCATTTCAGAATATTGATGAAATTTGCTTATCTGTATATATTGGTATCACAAATACAATTGTGTCTATGGGGATGTGGCATATTAAATGTCAGCAGTCATTTGGTTGAAATTAAAATGTCGACATGGTTCTAATGCCAGCATTGATCATGTTGTCATGTCATAATGTTGACAGCAACCAAGTCAACATTTGGTGTGTCAACATGGATGCAATGTTGACATTGTTGAAATGTTGTGTAATTCTTTACCGGGACCATAATGCTAACTTTATACCTAAACCTAATAGTTACTCTAACCACTAACCTTAATCCTGACCCTAAGCCTTTCTCTAGATGTAACCTTCCCTAATGGAAAAACCAACATTTTGACAATGTTCACAATTCCTACAGTATGTCAACATTCTATGTATGACATTTTGCAGGTATTAATGTTAATTATGTTGACATGTTACCCTTGCTGACATTATTAATGATGACATAGTGGTGTCAACATGGTAAATTGTGTCATTATGATCAAGGACATAGTAACTACATACCACCCATGGGAGTAGAAAAATGTATTTATGAACCTAGACATAAGATGTAAGCAACCAGTTAGTATTTCTTGCAGTCTACTTAAGATTTAATAAAATGCTAAAAATCAGTGTGAGGAACTTACTTACACTTGTAGTAATTACTTAGTTAATAAAGTGATAGTAAATATTTGCTCTATTGGCCTCATGTATCATAAAAGCAAAATAATATTTTATATTATTGAATATTTAACAACTTTGAAAGCTCATTTTTAAATGCCATATCATGTAGAATCACCATACTGTATATACAGTACTGCTACAATGATTACCACTCACTTCATTGCCAATTATAGTAGAGTGATTTTAAGGTACTTATGTGATGTTGATTTCAAATATGACATTGTTTTATTGTTTAATTAAATGAGCTCTAATTTTTTTAGATTAATGGATGAGAATCAAGAAAAACACAATAGACTACTGCTAACTGACTGCTAGTTGGGTTGCCGATCACTTATCTACAGAAAGGGAATTTTCTAGCATAATATCGGAGTGAACAATTAGAATTTTCACATCTCACATTCTATAATGTTTCAACACATTCCCATATGCACAGATTATGGCTAAGATCCTTATCACTTGAGAGTCTCCATTATCTCAAGAACTCGAGACAATTAAAAACATTACTTTTAATATTAGAAGTTGAGAAAATATTGCTCTTTTATAAATACGGTAAAGATTTTTTACTCTGAGTTTTTCAAGTACGCAAATGAATGTGTGCACAAAATATTTACTGGTCTGTTTAATCATCCATGAAAAGTGGATAATAGGCATTTACAAAGCTTTTTTCATAGACATTGTAGACATTGGAACATCATGCTTGAGCATGAGACACTTAATGACCTACTCCCAGGGAAACCTAGAACCACCTTTAGGAAAACACATGACTTGAAAAAGGAATTAGTACACAGCTATATGAAGGAGGCAAGTCTGACACAGGCCACATTAATAGGGACCAAACCCAACAAAGTTGTTTTCTATAGTGGCACATATCCTTATTGCAAACTCCAACCTCACACAACTAAGTAATGCTGCACACAAAAGCATTCAGAATATCTGAACAAATAACCTGCAACATCATAATAGCCAATTATCTGTTGACATGCTTCTATGGACTACAGAATGTAGTAAGAACTACAAGAAAACTTAAGTTATGCATTGCAGAGCATACAGTATAAGACATATACAAATAGGCCTTGAGACACATTGGGCCAAATGTAATAGAGTGACAGTTAGAAAATATGAGTGTAAACTCTCACATTTTCTAATTCAGCCAATGTAATAGAGTCTGAGAACATGCAAACCTGCATGTTTTTCAGACTCAAGTACAGCAACTCTCAAGATATAAACTCTTATCCAAATGTTTTTCCATTTTGAAAATACAACTTGATCATATAATAGTGGGAGAGTTTACTGCTAAACACTCACAATTTCTAAACTCTCATCCTATTATGACTAAGATCCTAGTTGTCTTCACATTACATGAATACACTTAGGAATAGGAGAGGGGGAGACTTTTACAGAAAAATTAACAAGGAGAGTTTAAATGGATGCAAACCCATATTACCTTTTCACCAAACTGTATTAATCTAGATAATGAGGTGAATTAGTCATTATATGTGAAATTATAATATATCTGCATTTTGTCTGAGGCATTTTCTATAGCCACCCCACTTGGCTCCTTTCTTTTATGATTACTCCCTGATATCTGGTTTATTCTGTTTTTTTACTTTTATCATGATTCCCTCTTATCTGGTCTAATCTGGTCTATTCACACCTTTTCACATTGTATAGCTGGTTACCATTGCAACCAAATATTTGACTCATTCAGCGCATCATCAGCTGCTTGTGTTTTTTTGCTATAATAGTAGAAATGTAACCAGCAGTGATTTTTAAGAGCCAAGTCACAGACTCAAGCTGAATAATTTTTTGCCCCTTTCACGCACGTTAACCGTTTACCATGGAGACCATAAACAATCAGTGACATCATTATGCCATCAGTAATAAATATTAATTCCACTACCAACATGGCAAACACAGCACTCCCGATGGAAGGCCTGAGTGGCCGATATGCGTAGGAGCTATCACACAACATCACTCTCTGAACTTCTGCTGCCTTTATTACAACTAAGCCTCCTAGGCCCACTGGTCAAGTCAAGCGCACGGTGTCCTCAGGTCCTGTAGATTCTGGACCATGTGAGATCACTGCACCCTACACACACCAAAACACAGTCCTTTCCCCCACAGGTTGTGTTTGGAGAAGAAGATGCACAGGAAAGCATCATGGAAAACAAGGTGAGCCCTCACAGGGACTTTTAATTGGATGATTAATACAAGTCCTGCATTATGGGAGGTGAGGGACACCCTCCTCCCAAACACTGAATGGTTTTAATTATACTGTACAGTATATTTTTTCCTTGCCGCCTTACAATTACCACATAACCAGCTGTACATCCATTGACCAGTCTTCTACTCTTCAGTAGCCATCCCCCACATTTGCACCTATAATTTGTATTCCACTGTATGGAGCATTGTGTCTTTCAATAAATTATAGTGATTCAAACCTCATACTGTATATATATAAATATATATATCTATACAGATGGTGGTGTATAAGGGTACACCAACCAGTACTGCTGCAAAAATACCGAAAATGAGCATCTATGTCCTTGTACAAAAGGGTAGGAGTTTATAGTGACATTTGCCTAAAGTCACAGATGGGCCACTGACAAGAGACAAAGCTGTGTATGCTCTTGTGTGCAGCTCAGAATCAACCTCATAAGGACCTGATTTATGCTAATAATAACTGTAAGGCTATGGATGCATCTTGAGATAATATGGTTGACAGGTCCTGATTTAATGACCTTGCAGGACACCTGCTTTTACCTACTGGACCCTCCAATATTTAAGGACTATAAATACACTTGTCTTGTCCTTTGTCCTCCATTCTGAAATTGAAGATAATAATGGTCACTACCTAATATTGACTGGTTTATTACAGAATAAATTGGTTAATATAGTAGCACAGTGCCCCAGTAGGCTTTGGAGAGCAGGACCACACACGGGTAATCCATCTCAGAATCCACCTCCACCTTGTGCTTTCTTATTTTAAAAAATCTCTACTGTACAGTATTTCTTCCTAACTGCTTTCAGAAGTTTGTAGGGTAAACTGGAACTAAACAAGTATTGTATTGCAACTTTTCAATTCAAAGCAATTAAGTACGGAACATGTTTTCAGTAAGATTTTTGTATTGATTTACAAATGTTATTAATTTTATCCATGAAAACTTTTAGACAAAGTAGTTAAATTAAGTTGAATCCTCACTATAGTCTATTGGCTAAAAGATTTCATAACCCTTTAAAACAAACCGTAAAATGTTAATGCATAAATTAGGTTTTCTGTGAAAAGAATTACTGTTTAATTCATTAGCAAATTAAAGTGGTAAAATATTTAATTTATACATATACCAGTTTTATTAGATATTTCCCCTTCTGAACATGGCACACAGTCATAGCAACATGCATTGGATCCTTCCTTTGTAGCTTTTCTGAATCCACTGAGACACTTTTCTGAACATTGACCTTGTGGCATCTGTTAAAAAAACAGTTAAGACTATGGTTGTTTCCTGTAACTGAGCCTTTCATTATAGCCCCTTATTTTAAAATAGCAACATCTTTGGAATAGTAAATACACAAAATCTTCAGGATTATTTGCAAGCAGGTATATTTTCCATAGGTGAATATTATATTTATGGAAAATGTATTTAGCTGATTATTGAGACAAAACATAGATGACATTTTTCATAACTATTTTCTTTGAAACTTAATTACTTAAAACCAAAGTCAGGCAGAAAAATCATCTATGATACATGATATAGGCAGCTATGCTGGACAGTGTGTGCTGTAAATTGATGTTTCTAACTAATCATATTTGAGATAAGTAATTTATTATCAAGGAACATGATGTTTATGTAGAGCTCTATTCTTTAGAAAAAGGGAGAGGGGATTAGGTAGATCATTTGTACATATTCTATCTTGTTATTGGAAATGAGAATACCCCATATTATGTATGTCTTCATAAATAATAATTATTTATTACTACAGGAGTGCTGTGTATGACAACTGAAAAGATGTGTATTTCTGTATTTTTTCTGTTAGGTTTATATAATTATGATCAAATGAGTAAGGAAATATTAATACAGTGTCTACATATATGATATGGTAGTGTGGAAAAACTGTTTAGGGTGTGTCCCAGTATGGTGGCCATCTTGAAGTTGGCCATCTTGGATGTATAGTTCTAAATGGATTTAGTTATTAAAAGTGTGTTACAGCAGATTTGTTGTTAATGTTTCCGAAATATTTATTTTAGTCCTTCACAATAGCTTAGCATCTGTGATTAGTGGTAATATCCATTACAAATAAACAGATAGTTGTACATACAAGCTTAAGTGATTCTTTATATATTTCAAAAAGTTACAGTGTTAAATATTGTTTATCGTTTTTATCCACAAAAATAAATTTTATATTTGATGATGTTCCTAACAGTTCTGGATCTGAAATAGCACTGTACTATTAGGATACTAATAGTTTTAAGGTGCCTCTACTGATCATAATCAGTCCACGATTATGATCCAGGAGATGGATGGATTTTCTCATTTAGAAATATATGTGCCAACATAACTATGTTTATTTAAATGTGGTAAGACAATAAAGCCAATTTCACGTGTAGGAGGCACATAAACAAAACAAAGGGCCTCATTCAGACCCACTCGCAAGCGACTGTCCGCTCGCAAGTGGGTTGATGGTGTGCACTGCGCATGCGCACGACGGAGGGAGCTCCGTCATGCGCATGCACCAGACGCGATGAGCGAAGGACTTTCCTTCGCTCGCTGTGTCTGATCAAAGGGGGCGTGCTGTCGATGTTGATTGACAGCACGCCCCCTTTGGTGGGCGTGCCGGGGGCGTGCCTGCCAGACGGAGGCGTTCCCAAGGGAACGCCTACCGTCAGAAGCCGGCCCCACTGACATCACTAGTGATGTCAGTGGGAGTTATTTTGGCTCTGATAGAGCCAAAATAACTCCAGGGCTTGTGGTCAAAAACCCCGACCATAGGCTCCTGGTCGCACTGGTGATGGTCGCGAAGGTCAAGACCATCGCGACCATCATCCTGCACGCTCGTATGTGCTGTGGGTGGTGACCCACAGCTATACGAGCATCCAGGAGGACGCTCCATTTTTATGGAGGATGGCCCTCATTCAGACCGAGCGCTCTGCTCAGAGCGTCCGGCTCTGAATAAGGGCCAAAGTTCTTAATATAATTAAAGAGTGACAAATAGAATAAGTTGCCCTTGATTAAATGATGTAAGTTGCCTTGGAGAATATATTACTGCTAAAATACTTACAGTATTTATGTTATTTGGCCTATTTATAAATTTAAAGTAGCAATTTTTTTCTGGTTAGTTATATATAGAGAACAGGGTTCTATGTTATAAAAAAACAATACATTTTAGTCATATAGGACCAGATTCAGCAATCACAACTGTAATCACCTACAGATAGAAATTTCAAAAATATGCTAATGCTTGCCAAAGCACAGCCAACATAAAGACGCCCACTGCTGTATTCTCATATCCATCCAATGTCACTCTTCTGCGTAAACAAAGGTACCATCAACACACATCGGGCAGTCACGCAGCATTTACAACCAGTTGCAAACAGTGCAAGGGGTCTATTAACTAAGCTTTTTAGGAGACAATGTGAAATGAGATCATATACAGCCAATCAGCTCCTAACTGCCATGTCACAGGCAACTTTTCAAAAATAACAATTGGGAGCTGATTGGCTGGTACCTTATCTCCTTTCACTTTTTCTCATAACACTGCTTAGTAAATAGACCTCTGAGTGTCCTAGAACACAGAGAACTCTCATGTTGCATATGCAGTTGCAGTGGCAAATTGTGTGTCTGTAATCACAATGATATCGCTGCACATGCACAGTGAGGCTTATATGCATGTGTGATGACAAACAATTGCTCAATATGCGTCCATAATCACCATTGCATCTGCTGATGAATCAGGACATAGTTCTTAGGTTTTTAGAATAATTTGGCATCATAGCAGTCACACACTCTCTGTTCTGTGGCTCATGGGTATTCCATCTAACTATTCTAACCCATACATTTATATCAATATCTAATTAACATAGTGATACACAGTGGGCATTTTGCCAGCACATGTTTTGCTGTGGACAGATTTTTCAAGGCTAACCCGACTGACATGATTGGGCACTGTAACTTGGTTATCTAGGGACAATCATATGTCTCAATTCAGTCACTTATTTTAATTGTCCAACAGGAGTCGTTACTATTTATAAGAGTGAAATAGTATGACATCTGATATTACATTGTGCTGACCAATAAAAAAACTAGGGGCTGTGTTTCCTTTCACCTAAACATCATGTTATCCAATAAGAGCCAAGGGTTTATATTTTTACAACTAACCACATCAAGTTAATTAACATAATGACATCATGTATTGCAGTCTAAGTTTGAGTTGTTATATTAAGGGTTTTAACATACAGTAGCTAAATAATCATATTCATCCAATAAAGATCATTACTCATTAGAAAAGGAATCATTGCCTAGAATATTGGTCATAGTTTCAACTTATCCAATAAAATCTGGGGGTTGGGAGGTTGTATATTTACATCCAACCACATCATGTATATTAGCATATGTAAATATTGACCTACTAGGGTAATTTTATTTTGGTTTCATTTAAAATCGACCAAAATAGAGCCACCATCCCCACAAAATTCCCAGTGTTTCTATTCAAAATAGATAATTTAGTAACAGTAGATATTGGGTTTTATTCTGATTTTGATGGTGCATTGATTTCTATTTAAAGTAGTATTTGAATTCTAAATGTGTTCTATTTACCCTCAATAGAACCCAAAATCATCCAAAAAAGCATACCTATTGGCAAAAATATGTAATCTATTGCCTACAAACACCTTCATCCCAGTGCTAATTTGCAGTACCTTTAAATGCCTTATTTATACAGCTAAAGTGCACCATGTGTTTCTCTCCCATGTTTTTACCCATCATATTGATTTTTCAGACAATTCTACATGATTTAAATCAAATACATCTGTTTCTCATGGTACTATTGAAAATGGTAATTTTGAGTTGATTATGGGTTGATTTTCATATCGACTGTTAGTAAATAAGCATTGGTGATGTAACAAAGGTCAATTTTAAGTTCTAATTTTGTGTGAAGTTGAATTTCTGGGGATATTGAAGGTTTACCAATAGTAAATACCTGATTACCAAAATTACAACCAAATTAACCTCAAAACAGAATGGAACTAAAAATCAACCCTTAGTAAATGTAGGCCCAGGTGTTGCCGAATATGGGCATGATTTAACTGCGATCACAAATACAACTATGCATGCAGATTGAGCTATTGCAAAATTTGTGAGCATATCCTAAGCATATACATAAGACAATTTATGAACTGCCGTGCAGTGAGTGTGGTCTACTGCATTACCTGTGACTGTCAGATTATGTATGTAGGAATGCAACATGGATGCTTAAGGAAAGAGCATTGGAACACATTGGTTCCATTAGGAATGCTGACCTTCAGTACAAAAAACAACTTACGACCATGGTGAGACATTTCCATTTTGAACATACAAATACTTACAAAGATTTCAAAATCTTTGACCTGGAGAGAATTCATCTTCGGATTCGAGGTGGCAACGTTACCACCAAACTTTTAAAAAAGGAGAGCATGTGGACCTTCAAACTATTAGTCATTAAATTTTATTCCTTTTTCTTTTTTAGTTATCACGTTTTTTTCTAATTTCTAGTTCCATCATTTTTGTTTCACCCATTTTTATACCATTTCCCATTTGTTAAAATGTCACCTCTTTTTCTATTTTTTCTCACACAACACATCCTTATATTAAATTACATATTTTTTCGCAACACTTCACTATGTATTTACATTATATACATCAAGTAAACACACATCACTTTTATGTTATTATTTCTCACCTATTTAATCCCTATTTTGGATGATACATCAGACCCTTTTTAGATGGCATCACCACCGCTCACATTTTCTTATGTATTTTATTTGTCATCAGTATCATTCTTTATGCTTAATGTTTATTATTATTATTATTATTATTATTATTATTAATATTATGTGTTTATATTTGTTTTTGGTTTAATTTTTTTAATTTTCATTTCCATCTTTATTTCTATTATTTGTGTTTAATTTTATGTCATTATTTCTCTTACTTTATTATTTATGTTCTTTATCATATTCAGGATTCTCTGACCTTGTGTCTTCATCCATGAAAACTACAATACTTTGCTTCCCTCTCCTTTCTTTCACATATGTCCTTGATTGTCCAATGATATAACCGATTTATCTACTCATATATGTGATCTTATGAATTTAGTGTTTCTTTTCTTTCATGTTACATAATTGCAACATTCAATATTTATATGATACAAACATAATCTATTTCACAGTATAAAGATCTTCAGTACTGAGGCATTAATCACATGGCTATGATTTTATAATTATCTTTGCACTTTTCCAGCAGCATTTATTTTTCACTTAATTTTCCAGATTTACTTTTTTGTATTTATATATCACAGGACTTACTTTGAATTTTTACCTGCTTTACCCATTTTTTACCCACCATTCAAATATTTATTATCTTTGTTATCTTTGCTATGTGTAATCTCTGTTTTCCTCAAACACCATGTCCCTAATTACAAACCATCCAATTCTTTTTAAACCTGCTTTTTCTATTCTGAGTACCATTGGGTTATATTCACATATCTCCATTGGCTAATCAAGATGCCACTCATTCTAATGTGCTTGGCTTAGCAATGCTATTTCAGCCTGAACCTCGACACTAGCAGGTCAGGCTGATATCTGTTGAACAAGCTCTGCTTATATAGGGTGAAATGTGCATCCAGCTACAGGTTCTGCCGATGCCAACAGGAGCTTCTATCTTTGGGGATTTGGAGAATACCCACTGCTATCACTGATCAGGCATCTAAGCATATACAAGGTACTCCCCTTGCTAGTCACCCTCTCATCTGGTCAGCCATAGGTACCCAGCAATACTTTGTGTCAGGGACCATATCGGTTAACTTTCTACACAGACAGCAGAGGTGACCTATCTTTCTTTCACATTGCTACCACCATATGTTGGATTCCTGAGCTGTTTGTTCATTGCTATAGCACACATCCAGCTTCTGACCACGATTGTGCAATGCCGATATTCTTTTCTATTTAGACTCTTATTTGTTTGTTTAGTGATCCAGAGATGTCTGGTCACATAAGATCTATTTATTAAACATTGTATTTCGTATTTGGGTGCTTACACTATATATACTTTTGCTTTATGTACCTACCTATTTCTCTCATCTTTGAGAAAATTTTTCTGGACAATTTTACTAATATGTTAATTCTATCTAGTTAACTTGATACTTTTTATTTTTATTCTTACAAGATATCCAGGTGACATTATCACTTGCATTGATGTTTTTATATCCTTGAGTTGAGTTACAAATTATCAATTATGCACAGCCATCTATTTGAACTCTTTGCACTAACTGATCAATTGATTAGTTAACTACTAGGTTATTAGCATCCTGATAACAGCTAGATTATCCTGCTAATCTGACAATTATTAGATTGATTCTATCAAGCAATCCAAGTAATATTATATCCAGTATCTCTCTCATTTTTTGTCTCATGAAGGACCATATATTTACCCCAACAAGTTAATTTGAGCAGTCAGGATACTGACCTTTGCTTATTATTATAATAATAGGGGTGTGTCATCTTAGAATACTAATTTCATATGTCAATGTGCTACCAATAAGAACTAAATGATTATCTAACAAAGCATTTACAAGTAACACAGATTTGAGCAGTCAAGTTACAGACCTTTATTTACTGATAACTATTGGGATGTGTGTTTTTTTAGAATACTCATTTCATTTGTCGCTACAAATAAGGACTGAAAGATTATCTCAATAAGCATTCATTTATAATTTATGTATTTATAATAAATGAATGCATTAATTTAAAGTAACAGAAATTCTGGAAAATAAGTTTTGTAATTCTTGGGAACCTCTATCTCCTTGAATGGGTTAATTGTTTCCTCCTGTCTTCATCCCACACATATATAATCTGTGGGAATATATTAATCTGACAATAATCACCAAGGTGGACAATTTCAGTTACTAGTAGCCATCTGTAATATTACGTGTTTTTCTTTTTGGACTACTAACACCAACCAATATTTATAAACAAAGTTGATACTAATATGTACAGTATGTCCTTACCATATTTATTTTCCTTCATGTATGAATTGAAGGGTATGTATTGTGTGTGAAGTAGCACCATTATGGTTAACAAGCCTGACAAATCTATTTTATTTCATTAATATTAAAAGTTATGTTTTAATCTAATTACCATTGTTTGTATATAAGTTGTGCCCCCACAAAGGGTTCTCCTTTATTCAACATTCTTACAGGCTCTTCATTTCTAGTTTTTCCTTTAGGGATGTTTCAAATGAATATTCTATGATATTGTTGTCTACCATGGGGAGCACCACATTAGGGACTATGTCTAATTTATGATCCTTAATAATCACTATATGATAAGCAACCACTCCTGTGCAGGATAACCACTGTTACCTTGTGCCCAGAAACCCCCCTGACAGATTCGATAGCAGGCACCATTTTATTAAGCTCCGTTATCTTGTGAGAAAATGCTGTGATTTGCATGTCAATAAAGTGGAGAGAAAGCCAATACTCATTTAAAATAAAGTCATTTGGCATTTCCCCCAATTGGCCCATGAGTCATGGCATTTTGCTGCTAGGGGGTCTAATGACATGGTGCTAGCCTGCCAGGTCACATCTCCATCAGATCTACAGCCCAACTGCTACAAAGTATGTATGTGTAATGCATGTGTGACATTTGTATGTATATATATATATATATATATATATATATATATATATATATATATGTGTGTGTGTGTGTGTGTGTGTGTGCAAGTATATCTATATGAATGGGTTTGTATGTATATATATATATATATATATATATATATATATATATATGTGTATATGAATGTCTCTATACATTAAGGTATGTGTGAGTGTGTATATATATATATCTCAAGATTATGCATGGGCAGCAGTTCTCCAAATGTGCTATAAACATGGAATAATGCAGGTGCCCTCCAGTGCAGGCAGAAACAAATCAGGCAGATAGAAGCAGGGATCAGCACAGCAGCAGCACTTGTTGCAACAATAAAGACTCTGCAAGCAAGATTAGTTACCAACATTTCAATATATGGCATAGTTTTGTCAGGGTGCAAGACAACAATAACATCAAAATTACCAACCTAAATCCCCTTGCAGATTGTCCATGGTGCCGAGTGGCTGACGAGTCCCAGCAAGTGCGGTGATGTAATCTGCGATGCGTCATCATGGAGGTCTAGACATGTGATCTCCTAAGAGAGCATGGACAGGAGAGACAGGTTGCTAAGATACATGGAGAATATAAACAGGAAATAAGACACTGTGCCAAGTCCCAATCCATGTACAGCAGCCTCCGTATGTACAGCAAATGAAAAAACAAATACATGCACAAACTAGAATGATCAAAGAGATAACACAATACATACTGGTACCTCCACAAATAGAGAACTCACAATAGTAGGACTCTAGATGGGTAGTGCAACTACAACCAACAATAAATAAATACATTTAAAAGGAAATAGCGACACAGATAATTCATGGACTAAAGAATAAGTCCATTCTACAAGAGTATGTCTTGGGCTCAATGCTTTAAACAAAGAAGAAACTAAGTAGAAAAAATGGAAAATCCCCACAAAGGAATTTAAATAATAACAGAGGGAAAAACAGGAAGAAATAAAAAAAGAACAGGGGAAGAAAAGAAAAAAGAAAAAAATGGGGAGGGGGAAGAAAAAAAGAGGGGGAAAAAAGAGAAAAAAAAAAGAGAAAGGGAACAATACATATTCAAATAAAACAAGATAATGCGAGATGCTCATTAAGGCCTTTAGGGGACAGAGTTTCTAAGCAGTGAATCCATCTGCTCTCAGCCTGTAGGAACATCAGTGAACAGTTGTCTCCACATTTCGGTACAGGGATGTGATCAATGATACAATTTCGTAAGGTAGCAAGGCCTTGTCCAGCTTCCTCAATGTGTCTGGCTGTGGGATGTTCACTCCATCCTGACGAGAGGGCCAAGCGAATGGTTAACCGATGGATGGCCATCCTGTCTTTAAAAGCTCGTTCAGTCTTTCCAATTTAATTACGCCAGAAGGGTAGCTGATAAGATACAGTATATTACAAACTTGCTATAGCAAGAAAGCCAGTGTCATACAAAGGACATTTTCCCTGTGTAGGGATGATAGAAAGTGTTCCCAGGAATCATATACCTGCACATTGTGCAGTTGATGCACTTAAAGCATCCACATTTGTTGCTGTTCAAAAAGTTTTCTGTTACAGCATTGCCAAGTTCAGGTGGGGTATTATTCATAATATTGGTGTGGACCACATAATCTCTAATGTCATGTTCCCCCTTGGAAGTTGTCATGAGCTTGCACCCTTGTAATGTTTAATGTGCAGGATCTGACTGGAACTATGTTGATTAAACAGATTGAACAAAATTTATTTTTTATCGGTATTGCTTAGTTTGCGGGATCCATTGATGGCCTCCTCTCATGGTACCTTCTCAACCTGTACCATGGTGGAGAGCAGTTGAGATCTAATGTACCCACAAGCTTCAAATTTATCCACCATATTGTGAAGTTTGCTCTGTAGTGTGGATGCATCACTCATTATCCTTCTCAACATCAGCATCTGCGAATATGGCAGTCCTTGTTTCAGAGGAGTGGGGTGGTGGCTTGTTGCAAGGAGAAGATTATTACAATCTGTGGACTTGTGAAAGATAGCTGTGGATAGTTGTCCATTATTGAGAGATTGACACATCCAGAAAGTTGATACATTTGTGTCAATATTGTACGTAAGTTGAACTAGTGACAAGGATGCATTGTGTCTTTCAAGGAGTTGTATTAGATCTTCAAGTTCACCCTTCCATAGCAGTAGACGATCATCAATAAACCATTTATAGAAGACCACATTTTCCATTACAGGTTCATTTTGCTAAAACATCACTTGCTATATATCGACCATGTAGCCAAATTTAAGCCCATGGCACAGCCAGACACTTGTAAAAAATAAGTGTCATTAAACACAAAGTAATTTCTTTTAAGGATAAGAGTAAGTAGTTTCAAAAACAATGCTATGTCACATGCAGTGAAGATGGAATTGTTGGTGATCATTTTTTGTACAGCAACTAATCCCTCCTAATTAGGGATTATTATTACTACTATTATTATTATTATTATTATTATTATTATTATTATATTATTATCATTTATTTATATGGCGCCAAAAGTGTTCCACAGCACCTTACAAGGTACATAACCAAAAAGTGACTTATCGTAAAATACAATACAATGAAGGACAAGGACATGGACAATATACATTGATACATAGGTGGCCATAACACCCAATTAAGCAACAAAGCATAGGCAACAAGTGTTAGGTGTCCTAATGGTGAATAAGAAGTAGATGAACATAAAGTAAGAGAAGCACAAGAGGGTAGTGGGCCCTGCTCACAAGAGCTTACATTCTCTTCGGGAAGGGCAGACAAATGGGCATGATACAGATGGGGAGGACAGGGAGGAGGGAGCATGTAGTAGCAAGTTAGGATGAGATCTGGAAAGCATTGATGAAGAAGAGTGTCTTGAGGGCCCGTTTGAAGGATTGTAGAGAGGTGGAGAGTCTGATGGGGAGAGGGAGAGAGTTCCAGAGGTGGGGAGCAGCACGGGCAAAGTCTTGGAGATGGGAGTGGGAGGAAGTAATCAGTTGGCATGAGAGGCGGTGTGTATTTGTTGAACAAAGAGGGCAAATAGGAAAGTGAAGGGAGATGAGATCAGAGTTGTAAATGGGAGATGAGTGTGTGAGGGCTTTGTAAGCGAGTGTGAGAACCTTGAATTGGGTTCTGAAAGGGAAGGGGAACCAGTGGAGGGCTTGTAGGAAAGGGGAGGCAGATGTAGAGCATTTGGAGAGGAAGATAAGCCATGCAGCAGCATTAAGGATAGACTGGAGAGGAGAGAGATGGGATTTGGGGGGGCCAGATAAGAGAAGGTTACAGTAATCCAATCTTGAGATGGCCAGTGAGTGTATTAAGGTCTTAGTAGCATCCTGGGTGAGAAAGTTTCTGATCCTGGAAATATTTTTAAGATGGAAATGACAGGACTGTGAGAGGTTATGGATATGTGGTGTAAAGGAGAGGGAGGAGTCCAAGATAAGGCAGTGCACTTTGGGGCTAGAAAAGATAGTTGTGCCATCAATTGATAAAGAAATAGTGGGAGGTGACATTATGTGGGAGGGTGGGAAGATGATCATCTCAGTCTTAGACATATTAAGTTTAAGAAATCACTGGGACATCCAGGAAGAAATAGCAGAAAGACAGTTGGAGATATGAGTGAGGAGAGAGGGAGAGATGTCAGGGGAGGAAAGGTAGATCTGAGTGTTGTCAGCATAGAGATGATAATGGAGGTCAAAAGAGCTGATGAGTTCACCTAGAGAGGATGTATAGAGGGAGAAACAGAGTGGTCCAAGAACAGAACCTTGGGGACCACCTACTGTGAGAGGATGTGGCGGGAAAATAAGCCATGAGAGGATACAGAGAAGTATCGATCAGAGAGGTAGGAGGATAGCCAGGAAAGGACAGTATCATGTAGACCAATGGAGTGAAGTATTTGCAGCAGGAGAGGGTGGTCCACAGTGTCAAAAACAGCAGAAAGGTCAAGGAGAATGAGTAGAGAGTAGTGGCCTTTGGATTTGGCAGCAAGGAGGTTGTTGCTGACTTTAGTGAGGGCAGTTTCTGTGGAGTGGAGAGAACTGAAGCCAGACTGAAAATGGTCAAGGAGGGAGTGGGAGGAAAGAAAGCTGGTAAGGCGGTTGTAAACAATATGCTGAAGGAGATTTGGATGCAAAAGGGAGGAGAGAGATAGGTTGGAAGTTGGCGAGAGTGTTAGGATCAAGAGTAGGTTTTTTAAGAATGGAGGAGACAAGGGCATGTTTAAATGAAGAAGGGACAGTGCCAGATGAGAGGGAGAGATTGCGGATGTGTGCAAGATGGGAACAGGTACAGGGACAGAGGTTGCAGAGGAGACATGAAGTGATAGGGTCAAGGGGGGAGGTGGAAGGGGGGGAGGACTGGATAAGGGCCATGACTTCCTCTCCAGATACAGGGGAGAAGGATGTTAGTGTATGTAAAATGGAAGGGGAGGATGACCTTGGAAAGTAGGAGGTGTAGTGCTGGGGGACTAGTGGGATATGATATCCTGACATATGGAGTCAATTTTAGATGTGAACTAGGAAGCAAAGTCAAGGGCAGAGAGCAAGGAGGGAAGGCGAGGAGGGGGTCGGCAGAGGAGGGAGTTCAGGGTGGTGAAGAGACACTGTGGATTTAGGACTGGGAGGTGATGAGGTGCTTGAAGTATGACTGTTAGAGAGGGAAAGGGCAGCGCTGTAGGATAAGAGCATAAATTTGAAATGGAGATAATCTGCCTTAGAGCGTGACCTTCTCCACTGTTGTTCACTGGTTCGGGAACACTTTTGCAGATATCCGGTGCATTTGGAATGCCAAGGTTGAAGTGTGGATCTGCAAGGATGAGTAGTGATCGCCGGAGCAACAGAGTCCAGAGCAGAAGTAAGGGAGGTATTGTATAGGGAAGCAGCTTGTTCAGGGCAGGAGAGAAAGAGCAAAAGGAGAGAGAAGTGAGTCAAGTAGGGCAGAAAAGGATACGGTGTCGATAGCCTCAATGTTACACCTAGTGAAAGTGGCCTTGGAAGGTAGAGGGGGGATGGGGAGAGGGATAAGTTAAAAGAGAGAAGTTGATGGTCAGAAAGGGGGAATGGGGAATTGGAATAATCAGAAAAATCACAACGGTGAGTAAAGACCAGATCAAGCGAATGCCCACTCACATGGGAGGGTGAGGAGGTCCATTGGGAGAGACCAAATGAGGATGTGAATGTAATGAGTTTGGAAGCAGAGAGTTCAGTGGGGATATCAATTGGAATATTGAAGTCACCTAAGATAATGGAGGGAAGGTCTGAGGAGAGAAAGTGAGGGAGCCAGGAAGCAAAGTTGTCAAGGAATTTGGAGGGAGGGCCAGAGGGATGGTAAATGATAGCTACTCGCAGGTGTACTGGTCGGAAAAGACATATAGTATGAACCTCAAATGTAGAGAATGTAAGGGATGGTTCAGGGGATATAAGTTGGTAGGTGTAACCAGGGGATAGAAGGACTCCAACACCACCACCATGGCGACCCCCAGGCCGAGGGGCGTGAGAGAAGGTGAGGCCCCAAGAGGAGAGAGCTGCAGCAGAAGTGCTGTCAGAAGGTGAAATCCCAGTTTCAGTAATGGCTAGGAGATGCAAGCTGTTGGAGATGAAAAGGTCATGGGTGGGAACCAGTTTATTACAGACTGATCTGGCATTCCAGAGTGCACAGGATAAAGGGACAGAGTTTGTGGGAGAGATATGAATGAGATTTTCAGGATTACTGTAACAAGTATGTGAGACTGATTTTGGGGACCAAGATGAATAGAGTGGAGAGATTGTGCGGTCACCAATGCTGGGAAGGGAACCTTTAGGTGATGAGTAGGATGGGGGCTTAACGAGATGTGTATACAGGTGTAGAGACTTTTGACATCAATGGTACAAAATAGGTATTTGGATGGAAGTATTATACATTGAAGTTCCTGAAAAGCTCACTTCTGTCTTTAGCTGTAGTAACAAATGAAAAAAATTAGAGACAGATTGAAAGAGGGAACCCCATGCCATTATTTTCGGCCTCTCAGGAGGATGATGGCAATCCTTATGGAGTTTCAGTAAGGTGTATAATACAGGGGTGATTGGAAAATCTGTGGTTAATGCTTCCTGTAGTGCTTTGGACAGTACTTGTTTTTTAACTGCATCATCCAAAATCATATCAAGTTCTTGTTTATATGCACAAATTGGGTCACCGTCCAATGGTGTGTAAACTCTTGAATCCGCTAATGGGCCATTGATCTCCAGTATGTAATTTGCTGTATTTTAAAATGACAATGTCACCGCCTTTGTCTTCTGGCTTAATGGTGATAAAAGAATCTTCACTAAGACACCATAGTGCTTGCCACTCTGCTTTTGAAAAATTACATTGAAAACTTGTTTTTGGTTGTTTGATAGCCTGTTGGGTGTCGTTGTAAATCATCCTGGTAAATGTTCTAATGGATGAATTGGTGGATACAGGATCAAATTTAGATCATTTCTTGATACATAATGGAAATAGATTATCCAGTTTTTAATTTTTTTTATCTTTATCATTGAAATATTCTTTAAGGCGTAACTGTTAACTGAGTTTAAATTGCTAAACTTTCCTTTGAAAAGTGTCTTGATAATACCTTGGTTTCCATGGGTGACAGCTGCCTTGTAGAGCGATTGAATATTATTGTCATTTGGGCAGAGGAGGCTTCTTGCCTCCTCTTCCTTTCATTTTGGCCCCCTTGTCAGGTGTATCTCCTCTGTGGTCTGTTTCCTGTGCCTGGGTAGGAACCCCTAAATGGACATGACCACGGAAATCTACATCGCTGGTGGAAGAACAGCCGTCACCAGATATATCCATATTAACGTTCCTAATATTGGATCTATTAAAAGGATGTCTTCTTTCACCCCATTGGGGTTGTGATGTGCCAGTCAGCTATGGGTAAACCAAATGACATTCATTATCATGGTTTACTGTGTCAAGCTTTTTCTGTTTGTAGGCAATTATATCCTTACGATATTTATCAAGTTGAGAGTTGAGTTTTTCATTCCATTTAAAGCTTAAGTCAACTTCCAGTATGGGTTTATGCAAGGTTTCAAAGCTATCTATCCTGCTCTTGATCACAGGTAACTCCCTTCTCACCTCCTCTATGACCAGGAGCATCAGATCATGTAAGCACTTGTTTAAAATAGACACCCATTTCTTGCAAAATGGAATGTTGAAATGTCCAATCATGGGGATGTTTCTAATCTTGAACCCACGTGGGATTCTATTTTCTTTAAAATAGTCAGACTGTGTATACGGACTTGGCATAGTGTCTTATTTCCTATTTATATTGTCCATGTATTTTAGCAACCTGTTTGTCTGACCCCTGCTCTCTTAGGAGATCATGTCTGGACCTCCATGATGCTGCATTGCTGATTACATCACCGTGCTTGCTGGGACTCGTCAGCTCCTCGATGCCATGGACAGTCTGCAAGGGAAATGAGGCTGGTAAGTTTGTTGGTTTTTTTTGTCTTGCACCTTGACGAAAACATGCCATGTATTGAAAAGTTGGTAGCTAATCTTGCCTGCAGAGTCTTTATTGTTGCAATGAGTGCCATTGATCTGCTTTTCCATAAATATATATATATATATATATATATATACACTGATCAAAAAATTAAAAGGAACACTAAAATAACACATCCTAGATCTGAATGAATGAATGACATATTCTTATTAAATACTTTCTATTGTTCTTTACATAGTTGAATGTGCTGACACCAAAATCACACAAAAATTATAATTGGAAATCAAATTTATTAACCCATGGAGGTCTGGTTTTGGAGCCACACTCAAAATGAAAGTGGAAAAACACACTACAGGCTGCTCCAACTTTGATGTAATGTCCTTAAAACAAGTCAAACTGAGGCTCACTAGTGTGTGTGGCCTCCACGTGCCTGTATGACCTCCCTACAATGCCTGGGCATGCTCCTGATGAGGTGGCAGATGGACTCCTAAGGGATCTCCTCCCAGAGCTGGACTAAAGCACCTGCCAACTCCTGGACAGTCTGTGGTGCAACGTGACATTGGTGGATGGAGCGAGACATGACATCCCTGATGTGCTCAATTGGATTCAGGTCTGGGGAACGGGTGGGCCAGTCCATAGCATCAATGCCTTCGTCTTGCAAGAACTGCTCACACACTCTAGCCACATGAGGTCTAGCATTGTCTTGCATTAGGAGAAACCCAGGGCCAACCGCATCAGCATATGGTCTCACAAGGGGTCTGAGGATCTCATCTCGGTACCTAATGGCTGTCAGGCTACCTCTAGCGAGCACATGGAGGGCTGTGCGGCCCCCCAAAGAAATGCCACCCCACACCATTACTGACCCACTGCCAAACCGGTCATGCTGGAGGATGTTGCAGGCAGCAGAACGTTCTCCTTGACGTCTCCAGACTCTGTCACGTCTGTCATATGTGCTCAGTGTGAACCTGCTTTCATCTGTGAAGAGCACAGGGTGCCAGTGATGAATTTGCCAATCTTGGTGTCTCTGGCAAATGCCAAACGTCCTGCATGGTGTTGGGCTGTAAGCACAACCCCCACCTGTTGACGTCGAGCCCTCATTCCACCCTCATGGAGTCTGTTTCTGACTGTTTGAGCAGAGACATGAAAATTTGTGTCCTGCTGGAGGTCATTTTGCAGGGCTCTGGCAGTGCTCCTCCTGTTTCTCCTTGCACAAAGGCGGAGGTAGCGGTCCTGCTGCTGGGTTGTTGCCCTCCTACGGCCTCCTCCACGTCTCCTGATGTACTGGCCTGTCTCTTGGTAGCGCCTCCATGCTCTGGACACTACGCTGACAGACACAGCAAACCTTTTTGCCACAGCTCCCATTGATGTGCCATCCTGGATGAGTTGCACTACCTGAGCCACTTGTGTGGGTTGTAGACTCCGTCTCATGCTACCACTAGAGTGAAAGCACCACCAGCATTCAAAAGTGACCAAAACATCAGCCAAAAAGCATAGGAACTGAGAAGTGGTCTGTGGTCACCACCTGCAGAACCACTCCTTTATTGGGGGTGTCTTGCTAATTGCCTATAATTTCCACCTCTTGTCTATTCAATTTGCACAATAGCATGAGAAATTGATTGTCAATCAATGTTGCTTCGTAAGTGGACAGTTTGATTTCACAGAAGTGTGAATGACTTGGAGTTACATTGTGTTGTTTAAGTGTTCCCTTTATTTTTTTGAGCAGTGTATATATATATATATATATATGGTACACCCCCCAGTCCTTAATTTGCACATGATGTATCAAATTTTTATTCTTCTTTTGATTATAATATAGCAAAAAGGGCTCTGTCGACTCCTTGATGACTTCTCAGTCTTATTACTGTGTAAGTACCCAAATGTTAATCTGTTTGGAATGCAAACACTATGTATATTAATTTTATTAATAAATTGTAAAAAGTGTAGACTTCATTTAGACAAAAAAACAACAGTCTCTTAGATAAACTAAAGTCAATGTGATGATTCATTATTAAGATTTCTGTAAGTTTTAAAATGACCAAATTAAACTTCATAATTTTTTTTTTATTGATCTATCTCCTGCCTAGATGTATGTATTCACTGTATATTTATCAAACAATATACAGAACAATATATCTTGTCAATTTTCATACAGATTTGTTGTACTATTCAAAAATTTAGTAACATCTGTATAAATGGGTTATACGGAAATGTTCCATTATACAATAATAATAATCATGGCCCTAGTAGCACTCCAACAGTTCAGGATTTGTAGATTTTCATGCTTGAGCAGAGGTGGTTAAATCAAAATGATTGAGGGTCTTATTAAGTCACCTGTGGTGAATCATGGATATAATGTAAACCTGGACTCTTAGGGTGCCTTGAGAGCATGCTTTGGAACCTCTGTTCTATTTGATTATAACACTTAGCACATGAGGAATATTGTATATTTTCCTAAGTACATGGCTACAAAAACAATGCAGTGGGAGATACTACACATAAACCATATCAGGTATTATGCATTGCCTGACTACAGTATATACATTTCTAGTGTTAATACAATCAAAAGGGTAAAGGTTGAAAGTATGTTACATTATAGATAGAAATATAGATAGATAAGAGATAGATGAATAGATAATTATATATATATATGAAATAGATATGAGAGACATAGATATCAGAGTGATGGATAGATAGATACATATAAATCAGCATACATTAATAACATACCCTTCCATTTTGCCAATGTATTTTCATTAGCTGAATGTACAGCTGTCCATCCCCTGGAATTGATCCATCAAATGTTCCCACATGGTCATACTGAAAAACATAATTTTCTCCTACATCCTTATATATCCAATTTAGAATGTGTAATGGAGAAGGGGATTCTCCTTTTTCATCAAAGAATATTTCTCTACCATAATCATTTTTCAAAATAACATTTCTTATGTATCTGTGAAGCTTAACAAGAAAATAAAAGTGCAAGAGAGACAAAAATAATGAATTTGGTGAGATTATGTCAAATTATCAGCATGTGTAGTATATATTTTACATTTGTAATGAAATTATACAGTATGGTTTTGTAGATTTAAAACAAAGCATGTACACAAGTCTACAGACAAACACTAAATTCATATTATCATAAAGATTACACTTTAATTCAGGTTCATCAGATATTTAGTATTCTGGACACATGACATAAATTTGAACTACTGAAATATTTAGGTAAATTTCATTAAAATAAAGCATTAGAATGCAGGGGAAAATGAAGGAAGTTTGCAGATATAACTAAATTCTTGCCACTCAGAGCCATTTACCAGTTCAGTGCAGGTAACTAACAGTGAGACATTGTCCAAACCTGGCCATACACTAGACCAAACTACATCCAAACATCCAACTAGTTGGTTGGAATTGATATCTGGTAAGGTATGGAATCATTGCTCCCAAACCCTGGAAAATGGGAAAAATCTGTTTAAACAAATTATTTAAATCAACGTTTAACTAACTTGTCTGCATGAGCAATATTGTCTGTTTTCTAGTGTTCTGGGAGCAAATTGCTGATGATAATTTGCTCCCATACATTACCAGATTTTCATTAGAACCAGCCAGCTATTTGGCTGGTTGAATGAACTTGGGTATAGTGTATAGCCATCTTTAGAGCACACATCATGCTAGATTGAATCAAGCTCCAACTAATTCAGAGTTGCAGAAGAAAAATTTATGCATCTTCTACGTGTCAAAAATTAATATAAATGTGGCTTATTGTCATACTTACCTGGCCATGTGTAAATAGACATGTTTATTTATGCACGCAACTGAAAGCATTGTATGTATGTGGAAAAGAATGTGTGGATATAGGCACATGCTCAGCGTTAGGCTGACTAACATAAAACAGCCATGGGCACAGATGCATCAGTGTTGGGGCAGCCATATTTACATCTAATTCAGGCTGAAAAGTATTTTATTACTCAACAGATACTGTAGCACAATTTAAAACAAATGGCAAGAAGCTAATGCAGGTTATTTAACCATTTTTGGATACTATATTACTCTATCTTCTAACACTTACATTCAACAATCGCACTTTTGGTGGGACACTCCCTATTATTTAACCACTTACCTGACAATGTAATTTGTGATGCAAAGGTAACCAGAACTGCTTCAGATGGCAATGTCACACCACATGCAACTGTGCCATCCTTCTCTGTCACTCAGCTTTAGAAGAGGAGATACATTGTACACAAGTGCAGAATGGATCTCTTCTGACCCAGGACTATTTGGTATTTGAATGGCATTCCAGAGCACAAGCACCGGGTATCAAAGTGTGAGTTCTTCTCCAAACACTAACATGCTGATCTTTGCAAGTGCAGAGATCAACTGAAGCAGGGGGTGGGGTGATCATCAGTCTCCTCTGACACACCCTGCTGTGCAGTGAATGTGGGGTGGGAGGTTATATACCTCTGGGGGTTAAACATTTTTACAGGGTTGGTTTTGTTTATTAAACAGGATTGTTTTTTGCTACCAAGGCGGTGTGGGGGTTATTGCTATTAGGATTTATGACAATTAGTGGATCCATTGCCAATGGGGAAAGTGAAGTTATTTTATAACAGGGTACTATGGACATGGGTTGATGGGGCTGGTGCAAAAAAACCAATATATATATTAAGATAGAATGAGAAGGGTCTGCATAAAAGCCCGCTATACATCAGCAATATGAAAGTATAGTAGGGAGAAATAGGTTACCGCACTAACAGACTATTACATATGCGCATTTATTGGGAGTTCACCGCTATACCTCCATTCCTACACTTAGTCTATTAAGACTATAAACATTAACTATTTTTATGTTTGTTTGTGTATTATGCATTGTATATTTTCCAAGTGCTCAACTCCCCTTTTAATGATAATAACATATTTAGTTTTCTGAACATAAAAAAGTTACCTTCAGATTAAAACATCACCTTCACTACAAACCTAAAAGAATGCAAACCTGCAGATTGCCTTTCCAATTATTCTTAGGCGGATACTGTCCATACTCAGGATTCTTACATACAATATCTTTCCACTTACTAGTTTTCAATAAATGGAGTTATTTCCTAGTCTTCATTTAGGCCTTTTGGGACTAATGTATTCAGGGATAAAATCCAGTAGGTTTCTCTTCTAAGTAACAAGTTTTCACTATATCCCCCTATTTTACTTTGAGGCACTACTTCTATACCCTTGAACTTTAGACCTTCAGGGTTCCCTTTATGATATTGTTTAAAGTGCCTCGGAACAGTATGATTTGTATCTCCATTTTTTTGTTATGTAAGTGTTTGAAGGCTTATTTTTAGTACTCGTCTACTTTTTCCAATGTATGTTGCAATTGAAATGGCCCTTTAAGCCTAATAATTGTATTATATTAAGCAGTAAAACTTCAATATATGAAGCACAATACTAAATGCATCTATTTGAATGTACCTGGTGATGATATCTAATGAGATCGGCATTGTTATAAGTAAAATGAATATTCATGCAACTCCTACAAGGGAGCTAATTGATTAAAAGCCTTGATAAGAATATCCATTAGCATCAACCAGACCAGCCCTCTGATGAAGTTTGAATACAAAATATGTTAGTTCCTTTCCTGGTGTGGCTTTTCTAGTGTGATCCAGCATCCCTGGAAACCTTCCTAAACCTGAAGTGGTCTCACTGGGCTGTGACTCCATTGGCAGCTAGAGGTTCGTGGATTCCACCCAAAGGTCAAGGACTGGAGGTTGGAGATTGCCTGGGTTTACAATTATCAAAGCCACGTGGTAACCAACACAATCAGCTACATTATTGATACAGGTTCACTCCATGGGTCTATTCCAGTGTTTCACTATATGTGAATTCTATTAAAGCTTTTTATGCACTGTGGAGCGTACCCTTCTATTTCTATTTTAACAAATTCACATGTGCCTGAAGGATTACAGGATTTTTTTAAATGAAGGGGAGCTGTGGTCTCACAAACAGAACCTTGTTCGAAGATTGACACACTTAGGTGGATTTTATGAGCTGGACTATATAGTGAGAGTATATCCAGGCACGCCAGTCCTGGATGAAGGGGGCATCATCTATTCACAGGAGGTATGTCCATAACACTTTAGGGGACAAGAAAAAACATTTTTGCAGCACCAAGAAGCGGCACTGTGCAAATGTTGTTGTGCACTGTGAGCCCCCTCAGCCTGGTGCATAGCCAGTGGGGGAAATGATCAGTGTGTTTGATCCCCTCACAGGCAAAGGAGATTTCTGCATCACCTGCGAGCAGTCTCATAGTGCAGCCAAGCAAACAGCAGCATGTGCTTTGATTATTGTGCATTATATGTCTTAAAATATCCCACATATGTCCCTTAATTTTCTTATGTTTAGTTAACATTACTGTACATGTATTTCACTTAAGGATGTATAAAGGATTATAATAAAGCAACATAACACATCAACTTAACAAAAATATTTTGAATTTTTTTGGGAAAAAATATATACAGACTTCATGGTATGACATAGTACATACCTGATATACTGTAGACTGGTACAATAGAAACAGGGATAACTATTAATATGTGGGTGGTGGGAGATTGCATATCCACACTGAGAAATGATTGTATATGTTAAAAGAAAATGACTACCCTTATACCCTTGGAAAATATTTACTAACTATAGGAGAACATTTTTAACTTGACTGGATTTATAACATTAATACCATGTAACAGAGAAGAAGTGAAAATTACACACTTATTCTTTACCTACTGCAACATACACAGTAGGATCATGGCCAACATGATCCATTTTAGAAGACAGGACAGGAGCCAGGGGGTGCAGGGCTGAAAGTGGGCTGGTAATTGAAGTGGTACAAGGATGGAGGTGTGGTTACAGGCTGGGTCATAGACTGGGGGAGATTGGGGCAGAGAGAGGGTGGGGGACTGAGCAGGAAAACTGGTAGTGAAACTTGGGGGGAGACTGTGCAAAACTAAGCTACAACATCCACATCTGGTCTCATACATTTTCCTCCTCCTACTGTATACTTTTGTTTCCTGTCAAACACATGAAAACTATAGTAAATAAAGGTTTTCATACCGTAATAAAATAGCAAAACATAAGAAAAGTAAATAGATGTCCAAGCAGGGGCTGGATGGCAACTTTAAGACTGAGGGGCAAACACAATCATGTGGCCCTCAATTTTCTACCAAATAAATGTGACAGAAACAATAGCTTATTACATTTCTTAGAGGCATGGTGTATCTAATGTGAGTGTGGTCAGAGGCGTGCTGTATCTTATGTGGGTGTGGTTTATATTTATTGCTTGTTATGTCAAAGAGCTATAAACAAATACATTACCTACCAGACCCATCTGACAATACAGAAACTATACTAGTGTCTTGTCTACAATACAGAGACCATAATAGTGACATCTATAGAATAATTAGACATAAAGCCAGATACAACATCTGAACGCCTATCCTTGCTCATTCAAAATCTGCCCGCCTTTTTAAAGAGACACCAGATATAAAACCCTAATCTCCAATATTAAAATTCCTACTACAGATATGACTCCCCCACACTCCTGATTAAATGCTATACCTCAAATATGATAACACTCCTTCCCCCTCATGAAATATCAAAACCACAGATTTGCTCCCTCACATGCTCACACACTTCCCTTATTACAAATATACTGCACTAGATTAAAATGACACACAACTCCTTTATTAAAAATAATGCCACAGATACACTCACATTAACCTTCTAATCCAAAATATGCCTTTTTATTAAAACTTATTAATCAAATCTATTCTTCTCCCTACCTCATTGCAAATAGTGCCCAGAGACCTCAGATCTATGAGGCAACCCAACCATAGAACATACTTACCCTGCCTGCTGCAATCAGTCCCTCTGTCTCATATCTTCCTGCATCCTTCTGAATTCTAATTGGTGGTTGGCTGGAGCTATCCACCAATCAGTGTGGGGAGACATCCCACTACAATGACTGGTGGAATGGACTAGAGCCATCCACCAATCAGCATTTTGCCAAGCTAAACACAGACAGATGCTGCGGCAGCATCACAAAAATGTGACATGTAGTCGGGGGATAGAGAGAATATGCTCCCTGAATGCTCTGGCTGTATGAATAACATAAATGGAGCAGCCAGGGAGCATCTTCTCTCTGTCTCCCAGCCATCGGGCATGTGATGCAGGTAGCGAGTGGGTGCAGCCAGCCGGCTGACCCTAACTTTAAAAATCAGCCCCCCCCTGTGTCCAAAATACACAATATAGAGACAATTAAATTATATGAGATGAGACTATGACTGCCTGTTAACATACCATTATCTAATCTGGTTACATACTTGGACATCATTTTAATATATGCCACAGTCATAGAATAGCTACTCTGTTTAAAAGTGCAGAGGAGAATAACACATTTTCAAAATCATAAGACGATACTTAGGGTGGATGGAACTTTATGCATAGACACAGGTTTCTGCAGTTTTCACCTCACTTAGACCAGTTTGCCAACTGAGCATGATGTCTGTGTCCTACTGTCCTCATTTTTGCCCAGTTTGGACATTCTGCTGTCCTAGGATACTGCAGTCTTCCCTGTGGATGTGCTGGCCAGCAAAAACCCTGCATCTGCCAAACCTTTTGGGCAACAGCTTCCCACAAGTGATATTTTTACCATAACCTCACAGTTCTTGTGAAGATATGGATTCTCCTTCCCCTCTTCTAATGGCAGCCTGTTTCACATCATCTGCAAAACCATTTAGACTATGCCCTGCCATGGTCCTACAGAGTCAGTCCTATCTTCTTGTTACTGCAGCCCCTTTTAACCAGTTTGGGTGAGGCACAGACAGTGTGCAGGTAATCCACTGCACTACTGAGCTCCCACAATTGTAATTACATACTTCCTCAAAATATGACACAGATTATTTACCACCTTACCTCATCAGATTACGACACAGGGTTTTATTATTTTTATCATTTGGAGCTGATAAATATGCAAACTTGGTACTTAATGGACTGTTAGACTCTTTTTTGGATCTAGTCCTCTCAAGATTGCCTTAACCTGTAAATCATTTCATTTGTAGGTGATCCTGTACCTATTGATTTTGTTTTTGATTCATACCAAGATATTGTATGGATATTTTATATACTGTATGACACACTTACTGTGCTTTATATTGTTTATTGCCATCATCCCTGCAGTTTGCAAACAGGCGGTTTGTTTGGTGTGTGCTATGGTAAATATATGACCTTCCCTTTATGCATTCATCACTTGCAATGCCTTTCTCAATTATGTGACCTGTTTAAATTTCTGTTATATATGTGATCATCACACACTGTTAGTTTTGAGGGTGGTGATGCTTTTCATGTTTGCTAATCACATTAAAATTAGGCCACACCAAGCTGAATATTCCTAAACACACCAGCCATACTATGGTTCTCCTATGACTCTTGGCTCAGATGCAGAAGAAACTGGTTCCTCTCAAATTATGTCAACCCAGGATTCTCACTCTTCTGTGGCTACTGGTAAATATGCTTCCACTCTAGCTTATGTAATTATCCAAAAAGTTTGATGGATTTCAAGAATCTCTCAATTCCCTTATCTCACATGTGGGTGTAAATTTACTATAGTTAGGGGTATATTTACTTAAGTGTGGGTTTTTAGAAGTGGAGATTTTGCCCATAGAAACCAACCAGACTCTACTTAACCTAGTACCTTCTAGAAGATGATAGCTAAAATCTGTTTGTTGCTATGGGCAACATCTCCACTTCAAAAAACCCTCACTTTGGTTTCAAGGATTAATGGTGGATACCAGTCAAAAAAACTATATTTACTATATATCAGTTTTGACTATCACTTTTCATCATATGTCAACACATTGGATATTTCATCCCCACTTTCCCACAGAAATCTGACATTCATATAATTGCTAAAGCAGGGGTGTGCTGTGCTGTCCATAGGGGTGTGCTGTACAGGGTTGTGCTGTCAAACCACTGTACTGTCTGTCCATGGGCTGTAAAAAAAAGAAAAGTGACTAAATTTTTAAAAAAAATAGGTAAAAAAAAGTTAAAAATATTTTCTTGTGCTGTACCCCACAGTGTGATGCTGTTTGCCATACACCTCCCAGTGTATCCATAACACCATGATGCTGCTGGCCATAATGTGAGTGATGCTGTAGTTTCATAAAACTGCAGTGTATGATTCATAAAGTACTGTGAGTGACGCTGTTGTTCAGTAATACTGCAGTGTAATATATTGATAAAAATATTGTTACAGTGTAAATGGTTGCGAATTGTAATAATTACTAAACAAAATTGTGACACTGTAAGTGGAAACAAAGTGTAATGTTCCTAAAAAATATTGTGACACTTAAAGTGGTAGCTCAGTGTAATATTCAAAACAAATTGTGACACTAAATGGTAGCACATTGTAACATTCATAAATGTATTGAGACACTGTAAGTGGTAGTGCAGTGTATAATTCATAAAAATATTGTGACACTGTAAATGTTAGTGCAGTGTATTATACATAAACAAAATTGTGACACCGTAAAAATGTAGCACTCTTTGTTATTCAGAAAAATATTGTGACACTGTAAGTGGTAGTACAGTGTATTATTCATAAATATATTGTGACTCTGTATGTGGTAGTGCAGTAAATTATTCATAAAAATTACTGTGACACTGTAGGTCATTGATACCACAGTGTGATATTCATAAATATTTTTGTGACACTGTAAGTAGAACCTCATTGTAATATTGCTAAAAAAATATTGTGTCACTGTAAGTGGTAGCACAGTGTATTATTTATAAAAAATATTGTGACTCTGTATGTGGTAGTGCAGTGAATTATTCATAAAAAAGATTGTAACACTGTAGATCTTTGATACTGCAATGTAATATTCATAAGTATTTTTGTGACACTATGAGTGGAACCTCAGTGTAATATTCCTAAAAAAATATTGTGACACTGTAAGTGGTAGCTCAGTGTAATACTCAACACATATTGTGACACTGTAAGTGGTAGCACAGTGTAATATATCTAAACATAATAACACTATAAGTGGTAGTGCAGTGTTGTGACACTGTAAGTAGTAGTGCAGTGTATTGTGCATAAAACTATTGTGACACTGTAAGTTGTATCACAGTGTATTATTCATACACAATATTGTTAAACTGTAAGTGCAGTGTTTTAATCACAAAAAAATATTGTGACACTGTAGGTCATTGATACCGCATTGTTATATTCATAAAAAAATGTGACACTGGAAGTGGTAGGGAAGTTTAATATTCCTAAACAAATTGTGACACTGTAAGTGGTAGTGCAGTGTATAATTCATAAAAAATATTGTGACACTGTAAGTGGTAGCTCAGTGTATTATTCATAAACACTATGTGACACTGTAAGTGGCAGTGCAGTGTAATATTCCTAAAAACAATTGTGACACTGTAACTGGTAGCTTAGTGTAATATTCAACATATCTTGTGACACTATAAGTGGTACTACTGTGTAAAATTCATAAATGCATTGTGATGCTTTATGTGGTAGTACAGTGTATTTTTCATAAAAAATATTGTGACATTGTAGATCATTGATACTGCAGTGTAATATTCCTAAAAAATGTTGTGACACTGAAAGTGGTAGCTTAGTGTAATATTCAACACATATTGTGACACTAAGTGGTAGTGCAGTGTAATATTCATAATCGCATTGTGACACTGTAAGTGGTAGTGAATTGTATTATAATAAAAAAATATTGTGACTCTATAAGTGGTAGCATAGTGTATTATTCATAAAAAAAATTGAGACTCTCGTAGTGGTAGCGAAGTGTATTTATAAAAAATAATTTTACACTAAGTGGTAGCACAGTGTACTATTAATATAAAATATTGTGACATTGTAAGTGGTAGCGCTGTGAATTTTTCAGAAAAATATTGTGACACTGTAGGTTAG
The DNA here is from genome assembly GCA_031769625.1 of Taudactylus pleione. Classification (NCBI taxonomy): domain Eukaryota; kingdom Metazoa; phylum Chordata; class Amphibia; order Anura; family Myobatrachidae; genus Taudactylus; species Taudactylus pleione. The sequence goes on along the minus strand of JAUIMM010000626.1, from coordinate 2,204,656 downwards.
GGGACAGGTTACATTTTAACCTTTTACCCCAAAATATATTAAGATACGCCGACATTACTCCCTTAATTTGAAAGAAAGGAAATCATGTAGTAGTGCCCCCCTATAATGCCCCTGTAGTAGTGCAGCCATATAATGCCTCCGTAGAAGTGTCCCCATAGTTATGCCCCTGTAGTAGTGCCCCCATTTAATGCCCCTGTAATAATGCCCCATATATCATGCCCCTGTAGTAGTGCCCTTATATAATGCCCCTGTAGTGCCGCTTGTACAAATGAAAATCTAAACACTATTGTATCAATGTAGAAAGTAAATATACTTGTGTAAAGTTAAATAATTTTAACTTTACACAAGTATATTTTCCTTAATCCCTGCTCCTACATCCGTCACTGTCCTGTCTGCCTGGCTGCTCCTCGGAACTAAGGGAGAGACATCATGACATCTCTCCCATAGTGTGCATTCAGAATAGAACTCCAGCCTCCGGCTAACTCAGCACTGCAGGGAAGGAGCTGGGCACCTGCTCGTAATAACATCTCAGCAGACGCCCGGCTTAGAGCCTCCCTGCGGCACAGCTGGGCATGCATATTGAATGTTTCATATGCATGCCCGGCTGTCCATCCATTACCCTCAGGAATTTAATTTTTACCCCATGTGGGTAATTTACTCCTGTTCCCTGACTACTGCTGTAGGTCATTGATACTGCAGTGTAATATTTATAAAAACAATTGTGACACTATAAGTAGAACTACAGTGTAATATTCCTAAAATATATTGTAACACTAAGTGGTATCTCAGTGTAATATTCAACACATATTGTGACACTGTCATTGGTAGTGCAGTGTAATATTCATAAAAATATTGTGACACTGTATGTGATAGCGCAGTATATAATTCATAAATAATATTGTGACCATGTAGGTAATTGGCACTGCAGTGTAATATTCATAAATAATTTAATGACACTGTAAGTGGAACTGCAGTGTTATATTTCACAGTGTATTATTCATTAAAAATATTATTACACTGTATGTGGTAGTGCAGTGCATTATTCATAAAAATGATTGGAACACTGTAGGTCACTGATACCACAGTGTAATATATATAAAAAAATTGTGACACTTTAAATGGAACTACAGTGTAATATTCCTAAAAGAATATGTGACACTGTGTTTGCTCAGTGTAATATTCAACACATATTGTGACACTAATTGGTTGCGCAGTGTAATATACATAAATTTATTGTCCCACTGTAAGTGGTAGTGCAGTGCATAATTCATAAAGATATTTTGATACTGTAAGTGGTAGTGTAGTGTATTATTCATAAAAAAAATATTGTGACAATGTAAGTGGTAGTGCAGTGTAATATTCATAAATTTATTGTCACACTGTATGTTGTATGGCAGTGTATTATTCATAAAAAATATTGTGACACTGTAAGTCATTGATACTGCAGTGTAATATTCATACACATTTTTGTTGCACTGTAAGTGGGACTGCAGTGTAATATTCCAAAAAAAATTGTGACACTGAAAGTGGTAGCTCAGTGTAATTTTCAACACAATGTGAGACTGTAAGTGGTAGTGCAGTGTAATATTCATAAACATATTGTGACAGTGGAGTGTATTATTAAAAATATATATATTGTGACTCTATAAGTGGTAGCACAGTGTATCATTAATAAAAAAAATTGTGACTTTCTTAGTGGTAGCGCATTGTATTATTTATAAAATATATTGCGGCACTGTGTGGTAGCACAGTGTATTAATCATAAATATTATTGTGACACTAATTGATAGCACAATTTATTATTCATAAAAATAATATCGTGACTCTGAAAGTTGTAGCGCAGTGTATTATTCATAAAAAATATTGTGATACTCTATGTGGTAGCACAGTGTATTATTCAAATTGTGACACTGTAGGTCATTGATACCGCAGTGTAATATTTAAAATTGGTACAAATTTACGTGTGTGCTGTACTCCACTTTGTTCATGTTTGTTGATATGGAGAGTGATCAGTTGAGAGCAGAGTAGGAACCACATACTAGTGCAGGGGCTGATGTCAGTGCCACCATTCATGATGATACTAGTCTGTCTATGTCATCTACTAAAGCAGACACCCAAGTGCATACACGGCTTAAATCAGGACATCTAAAATCAAAGAACCAATCTTTTACAGTGATAAAGAAAAAACATCAAAGAGAAAGCTAGCTGCAGAAAGACATAAAATTATCAAAATGCATTTCACTGCACAAAGTGGCAACCAAAGGCTAAGGCCTTGTCCTTTCATTTCGACTGGTGGTTCTGCTTTTTATGATGATATAAAACATTCTCTCTGTAGACATTTAAAAAAATAAAAAATCGTTAAGGCACAGGTACCAACTGTGTGCTCAGAAATGTCACAAATCCCTGAGGAGAGTTTAAATGTGTCTGTGGGTGCCATGTGTGAGCCTGACCTTTCCAAAACTGTATTTTTAGAGGAGCCTCCTTCCTCCACTTGTTCCTGCTCTGCAAATGTGAGTATGAGCAGAATAAGTCAACATGCTGAAAAAGAAATTGAAGATGCTTCAGTGGATGTGCACTGGAATGAGGAGGATATTTGTGGAACTGATGCTAAAAAGGATGTTGATGATGAGGATTCTGATGATGAGGATGTTGTTTGTATAAATCAGGCCCCAGTGGAAACAGTTATCGCCCATGATAAGGAAAAGCAAATTGTCATGCCTGGGCATAAAACAAAAATTCCACTTCTTATGTATGGAATCAATCTACCAAAATCCAGACTAAAGAAACCAAGCCATCTGCACACATTGTTAGGCCAGAGTAAGTAGATGTAAGGACCTTAACCTTCTAGGAACCTCCTCCATGTTACATCATATATAGTGCATTCATCAAACATGTTTGCAAAAGTCAGAAACTTTGGCTAAAAAAGTAACAACAATCAGTTCAGCATCAGCTAACTCCCTTCTCTCTACTAGATCCAATCACCTGGCATCTTCACCATCAACATATTCATCAACAATATCATCAATCATGATCGGAATTAGTCCTGCATCCAATTTGATAAGGCTAACTCAGTCCTCCCCTATCCTGGATTGCTTAGAAGAATCCTAGAGTACTATGCCTGCTGTGGCTGGGAGTGGATCTTCATCCCAGAAGGGAACCAGGAAGACTACTGGTTGTAGTTCAAAAAAACAATTGACTGTTAAACAATCCTTTGCAAGGGGGGGCAAGTTTGACAGCAGTCACCCAGTTGAACAGCATATCACTGAAACAATAACTTTTATGCTGGTATTAGATGTGCATCTGATATCTACCATTACTGCAGTGAGTTTTAGACAGTTAAGAGAGTTCCTATGTCCCCACTACCAAATCCCATCTAGATTCCACATCTCTAGAATAGCAATTCCCAGACCATAATTAATGCCCTCCAAAATTCTGCTGTACCCACTGTCCACTAACAAAAAGATATGTGGACAATTTGAAATTGGCAAATGCAAGACTACATGACTATAACAACCCACTGGGTAGGAGTATTGCAATAAGCACCACAAACAGCAGCAACATCGAAGAAACAGCATCTTATTCAAAAGCAGGCTACTCTGTGTATTGCCAGTTTCACTAAGAGGCAAACTGCTGACATCCTCTTAGAAAAACTAAGGGAACTCTTTGCAAAATGGCTTACCCCACTTGGACTCTCCTCGGGAATTTGTGATTTCTTACAATGCCATCTATACTGTGAGAGAATTATAGCAGGTTGAATTCCAACATGTCCCATGTTTTGCTCACACAAAAACAACTTGGTGGTGCAACTTTTTAATTAAAATGACAGGGTCGTACAGGAGATGCTCTCTGTGGCCTGCAAAATTTCTGGACATTTTCACCATTCAGAAGGTGCCTTTAGAAGATTGCAGCACTTGCAAGAAATGTTGCTTTTGCCCTGTCACCAGCTGAAGAAATAGGTGGTTACAAGGTGAAACCTTACCCTTTATATGCTTCAGTGGATGGATGAACTGGAAAAAAGCCATCAAAAGCTACACAATGAAATATGACATAGGAAGAGGAGGAGGAATGTACTTTAGTCAAGCTCAGTGTAAAATACTTTCTGTTTGTGCAAAGTGCTGAAACCCTTTGGTATAGTCAACTGTGAAGTGAGTTCAGACAATGCCAGATTGAATCAGGGAATTCCCTTAGACTGTTGGAAAAGCAGCTTAAGAAACTGAAGGAGGAGCTGAAACAAAGCGATTCTGCTAAGTACATTGGATTTGTAGATCAAATCCTTTATTCACCTTGCCAGGATCCAAGGGTTGTCAGGATCCTACAATTGAATCAATACTGGCGACCATACTGGATCCTAAATATAGTCATACATTGTGTCTTTCTTAACAGCAGACCCAGATCTAAAGAGATGCAAAGATCTGTTTGTAAGAAATGTACAGTGCATGCAGCACATGATGCAGTGATGGCTCCTCCTTCAGTTTCTCCAGCAAGTGCGGCTGCCATAAAAAATGAAACTTTCCCAATAAAAGAGACAGGGGTGATGCAGATGAATCAACACAAACATGTTTTGATATCTGGTCAGGTCTAAAAGAATTGCCAACAATTAATGAGACTACCATGACTCCATCTGATATGGTCAATATTCAAACATTGGTTGAGGACTATTTTAATTATAGAATCAATATAGCCCTTGCACATACTGGCTTTGCTTTACTTGTGCTGCCCACCCTCCAGTGGGTACTCAGAAAGAGTTTTCAGCACAGCCGTTAAACTTTTCAGTTATTGGCCTATGAGGCTACTTCCCCAAATTGTGGAAAAGATGATGTCCATCAAAGTGAACTACAAATTCTATGAGACAGACCTTTACCATAAATTATGTGAAACAATTACAGAGTCACCTTTAATGGTGGATTCCAGTAGGGGACAAATTAATATTCTGTGAAACTGATGTTTCCACTGATGAGGGTGAGTAATCAGATTATAATGATGGTGACAACATCTTGCCTCTGTAAATCCACTTTGTGCATGTAGAGATCATTGCCAGCAATGTCATATGCCCATTTGTAGCTTTTTTGTGGGGGCCTAAACAAACCCATCACTTCATAATTGAGGATATTGTTGATGAATGTGTTGGTGGTGAAGATGGCAGGTGCTTGGATCTAGCAGAGAGAAGGGTGCTAGCTTACACTGGACTGCTGTTTGTTCCTTTTTTTGATAGAATAGAGAAGGGGTCTGTTGCACAGAAGATTATTGTCAGAACATATAGAATATGCCCCTAGTAATATTAATTCTCAATATTAATTCTATTAGGGGGGGTGCTACCACAGATCCAAAATGATTTTGCCAGTATTATGTCTGTATAAGATCCTATGAAGTGTGATTCTACATTCAATATATGAAACCTGATCATTCAAGACTGCATTACTATCCTATCATCACAAAATTATAGGAACTACAATCATATTGTAAAGTAAATAATTGACATGCTATTGATGTAGATTATTGTATAAATCATTATTTTACACACAGAAAATTTCAAACACAGACATCACACATTCATTATACTATTATCAAACATTTTAATAAATAAAGAGTGGGGTGATATAGAGGCAAATGTATCTCTTTTTGTAACTAAGCTATAATTGTTTCTAACACAGACAGTGAAGTACTTTTTCAATATAAGAGACACACAGTTACCTAAATTATAGGGCAACATTTTCAACTAGCTGGAGTGAATCTGAGATATGCTCTGAGAATAGCAGCTATAAATGTGTATGATATTATCAGTATATAGAAACAAATTACAATATAACCAGACATGAATAATATGATAGAGATTTAATTCTTTATTGAAAGACATGAAAGTAAGATATTTGACCATTTTTCTTTCATTTTCATCATTAAATTTATTTTCATACTGTGCACATTTTCTCTATCTTTTTAACCAAATATTTCACTTTGTATTGGTATTATTTGCATATTTTTAAATAACATAATAAAGGTTATATTTTAGTTCTGTGCACCATATACAGATTCCATTTCCCTTTCTTCTTTAATAAATGTTCCTTTTTATGCCAAAGTTTCTGAATTGCAAAAACATTTTTGATGGATGTGTTGCAGATGACGTAACAGGGTGGAGGTTCCTAGATGGTTAAGGACCCTATCTCTACTAATTTTGGCTTTAGAAATGGTATAGAATACAGGTGCCTTCTCAACTGTTGTCATGATTTGGGTTAAAATAATTCCACACCCAAGATTTGGCTTTTCTGGTCATATACCCAGGCAACACTCCAGCATATAACCCTTGTTTATATCATTACCACAGCCTATACCATCACCCCAGATTATATCAGCACCAAAACCTATATCTTCATCCCATCCTGTGTTTTGTATAATTTACAGCTGCACTCACTGTTAGATTGGGGATTCATTGTCCACTTTAGTGGATGTGAGCTATATTTTAGTCCATATCACCACACCTACACATCTTTTGACCTGGGCTACAGGAGGAACAGCTGCACTCTGGAATATGGTTGCATTGAGTTGCCTCTCTGACTTGCTGGGGCTAGGGGTAGTAAGGACACTATATGAGAAAATGCAGTTTTAGCTGCTTTATTCCATTTTTTAAACCATATCCTCTATTTTCATATTTTAAAAATGTTTACATGAATCTCAGCTGAGGCATTTGTAATGTCATTATGTTTAATATATTATGGACATTATTTAGAACTTTGTTGTGGTGTTGTAGTTGGTGTGTAGACTAATCATTTATTCATGATTGATAAAAGAAGTGAAAAGTTACATCTTGTTATTGCTAACTTTGTGTCATTAAATTGTAAAATTGTGAAGTTTCCACTTACAGTGTTACAAGATTTGTTATGAATAAGTAAAGAATAACACACTGTGCTACCACTTATGGTGTCACAATATTTTTTTTATGAATACACTGCCTATCCACTAACAGTCACAATATTTTCTACAAATAGACTGCATTTTCCACTTACAGTGTCACAATATTTTTTATGAATACACTGCATTTCAACTAAAAGTGACAATATTTTTTATGAATACACTGCGTTTTTCACTTAACATCACAATATTTTTTTATTTTTACACTGCATTTCCACTAAGAGTGTCAATATTTGTTATGAATACACTGCCTTTACCACTTACAGTGTTACAATTATTTTATGAATACACTGCATTTCCACTAAAAGTGTCACAATATTTTTTATGAATATACTGTGTTATCCACGTACAATGTCACAATATGTATTATACATTGTGCTACCACTTACACTGTCACAAACAATACATGTATGAATATTACACTGCGGTCTGACAGGCAGCATCACAGTAAATGGACACAGAAGCCCCTGGATGGACACAGCAGTCCCTGCTTTGAATGGATACAACAACCCCTGGATGGACACAGCAGCCCGTGCCTTGGACAGATACAACAGCTCTTGGATGGACACAGCACATCCATTCACTGCACTCTCCACAGCCATAGTAAAAATGGCACCAATCATGGGGACTTTTATATAATCCAAAACCCACAATAATCCGACAGTGGGAGGATTACTTTTTGCCTTGCTTTGAGGTCTGAGTCAGGTGGGAAAACCAGAGCCATACTTGGTTCTCACCTTAGATAGGGAAATTCAGGTGGGTCCTGTTCTCTGAGAACTGGACCCGCTCATCTCTAAAATAAAGCAATTATGCTAAATATCGTGGACTTGGAGATAAAGTTCTTTATTTGCTTTGACAGGACTAAAGGGTTGTCAAGATCTTATAATCAGAGCACTACATTTTAGCAACCATGCTTGAGCCTAAGTTTAGGGCCTACATCATGTCTTTCTTTCCAACTGATACAGATCTTAAGTGATGAAAATAGCTCCTTCTGAGCCAGTTGTCAGCTCAAGTGGCACATGACATGGCACAGACTCCTGCTTCAGTTACTCCTGCAAGTACTGCTGCCAGGAATAATCTAACCTGTTTTCAAATACTCACTTGTTATGGGAATGAGTCCACTCAGTGCAACAGAATGAATTACCATTATGACATCTGGTCAGGCCTAAAAATATGCCCCAAATTATTGACACCTCTACCACCAGTCTATCTGATAGAGTAAGCATCAATAGAAAGGTGGAAGATTATTTTAACCACAATGTACATGTTAGCATGTTACATAGTCTGGGAGAAAAAAAGGCAATTTGGAGCCCCATGTAGAAAGTAGCTTTTCTACACAAACTCCAGTGTGTACTCAGAAAGAGTGGGAAACAGAGACTGCATCTTAAAAATGTGCAAAAGTTGATGTTCATAAAATTAACCACAAGTTCCATGGGAAGACCTGCCAATTACATCAATGTACAGTGCTTTTAATGGTGGATTCCAGTGGGGATGAGCTAATATTGTGTGAAGATGATAGTAACACTGATGAAGGTGAGAAATTGGAAAAGGTAGAAGGACCTCTTCCAAATGCAGAGAAGATTTACAACACAGTTCCATTGGTGTCTTATTTTGTGGGGGCCCAAACAAACCAAGGTCTTCAATCATAAAAGTTGAAGTACAGTACCTGTTGCTGAAATGCTTGGTTTGTTAAACTGTGCATGTCATAGTGGGAGGACCCAAGGATAATTCCATCTTGCAACACTTTTGTTTTCATAATGGGCTGTAATTTTGGATTGTGGGGATAGTCTATATTGCATAGACAAACATTGTTAAAGGTTATTGTCCAAATACTTTACTACAGAATTAAAAAAAATAAAAAATAAAATAAATAATAATAATAAAGTTAATAGCCAAGGATACCTGACAAAGGGACGAGAACACAATATTAGTAGTGCTGACCTGTTGGCCATACTATCCCCCTCAATCCTCATAACTTTTCTTAGTCAATCAATTAACATTTTTAAATGTAATTATCAAATGAATCAAACCTTTCTTCTTTTACCTGCCTTCCTCTACATATTCCACCTCCATTTTCCTGTAATGACCTCTGATATAGTTATTGATTAAAGAAAAACATTCTTGGTTTAAATGAGATTTATTAAACTGCCATCCTGTCTGCCACTGATGTGTGGCAATTTTTTATAGTTGTGCTACAGTCTTCTAAACTGTTGTGTGTTTGTGCCACTGCTCTGTTGCTAAGTTTAGCCAACCAGTCTTTAAACAATATTGGTGAACAATCGTGTGAACTGTGAGGTGGTAAAAATGTACTGGAAATGAATTTCATGGAGGTTAATAATACTGTAGGAATAAAAACTGGCAAAATTTCATGATTTCAGCTATTTTTATCTTTTACATAAAAACACAGATCCAAAAACCAAAACATGTGGTTCAGAACACAACTTTAATTGAAAGTGCTATTTTAGTTAAATTATAGTATTGATGGCAGTAAAAAATACTGTACAATTGAGAAACCTTGACATGAGATCTTGTGCCACATATGTCAGGCTGATAGCAAAGCTGAGTAAAGACACATCTGTAGATAAAATGTTGGACAGTGTATGGCCATCATAGACAAAAGATGTAAAGGTCCCCTTTATTTTCCAAAACCAGCACCAGACTCTTTCTAGCGGGTGTTTTACTGTAGTACCAAAGCTGGAGAATCCTTTCACTGGGTTCCGCAGCCAAAACATAAAGACATGACTGCTAGTCAGCCCAGGCAAGGGATCCTTGGGGAGTTGAAGACAACCAAAAAAGGAGTTCCCCTTATCTGGGGCAACCCAGACCTGGACTGATCCCCTGCACCTCTGGCCAGTGGGTGCCTTGTTGATTTTGTTAAAGTGTAGTGTAAAAAATAGATGTAATTATATTGTCTTTGCTGGATAACTACAGGTTGCTGCAAGCCTTTTCTGCATGCTGGTACTTGGAGAATCCCAAATACCAGTATGCTGGGTATTAAGGGCCGCTGGTACCTCTAGTTCACCTGCAAAAGAAATATTAAAACAAATACAAGTCATACACATTCTGAAAGTAAAGCTTTATTACACTACCACATACTTCCCTACAATCCCTGTACATGTCGTCTTCTCCATATAGGCATCCACATCTTCCTGCAATACTAAAAAATGCAAATTCCTGACCCACAGACAAGTACCATCTTCTACGGACAGTACCTTCCAAATGACAGCTCACTGAGCTTAGCTGCAGCATTTCATTTGCTGAGAGAGGCAAGTTTCCACCTCTCTCAGCAAATGAATAGATTGACTTCAATGGTGAGAACTGCTAGGTTTCTAAATGTTATCTAGTGGTTCTTACCATTGAAGTCAATTGTGAGAACTGTTCATTAGCTGAGAGAGGTGGAGGCTTGCCCCATGGAACTCTAAGCCCATGCATTTCTAATTGAAATGCTGCAGCTGAGCTCAGCGAGCTGTCATTCAGGAAGTACCATCCTTAGAGGATGGTACTAAGTCCATGGGTCACGACTTCAGTTTTTTTATTTTAGGAAAACATGAATGCCTACATGTAGAAGAGGACATGTATAGTGTTTGTAGGTCCCCCATATTTTCACAAACAGGACCATCTCAGAAATGCCTGGTGCTGTTTGTGTTTTTTTGGGGGGCCCCATGCCATTGTTTTTCAATTTTAACACTTTAGAAACTTTTTGTACACAGAAGCATGAATGGATCTCCCTGATCTGTGCATGCATCTGTGTAATTCACACTTGCTCATGCTAAAAAATCCAGTATGAAGCAGGTCTATATTTTTTATGATTTGAAATACGATTTGGAAGTTACATTTTATGTTTAATTTTGTGTTTGACATGGGCATGCAAAATTTAACTAAAAATCACTATTCAAAATCAACCCAAATATAATTTTATTTACAAAAAGCTTCCAAAATCGAATTTTAGTAAAAGTGGGATTTAGACAGGGATTTCTATATTTGATTTGATTTGATTTCAGGTGAGCTAAAACGAACATAAATTTGAATTAAAACTCAAACTTTGACAAATGTACCCCAGAGTCTGGATTACCCACTGCCAGTATGTAGCCAATGAATTGACTGCATCGTCTTGAACATATTGCAGTGCATATATTATCTAACCTCTGAAGAACATATGTCTGTAGTTTGAGTACTATTAATACTTCCAACTGACAGTACTGTCCATTAAGGTAATTTTATTGTAACTAGTGTAAAAGCAAAAATGTTTATCCATCCTTCCAACTGTTGTAAGTTAAGTCCAGTATCTCCAAACTCACCCTCTCCTCACTAGGAAACAGGGTTGGACTGGCCAACATGGGTACAGGGGAAATACCCAGTGGGTCCCACTGCCTAAGGGCCCATCCCCATCCTATAATGTTGGGAAACTTCCTGCTAATCAAAGTGGGCAGTCATTGCACTCCTGTGGTCTTGGCTGTGGATTTTAACATAATGAACACAGCTCCTGCCAGTAATGGGAAAACTATTGAAGCTCTGCATTCATTCACTATCATAAAATGAAGTCATCTCAGTGGTAAGAGCTCAGATATTTGATTTTTTTTTTCTTTACCAATGGCACAAATCTCCCCTTTACTAGACCTAATGTTATTTCATTGAGTTTTTAGACACTGGCTGCTCAGTATCTGGATCCCCAATCACATGTACACTGCATTATAGTGGTATATACAGTATAGACAGGATCAAAATAATTTGCTTAATTATAACATATATGTTAGACTATACTGCATTCACATGGCTATACTGTATTCAATAAGGTGAATTGCTTTTATCAATCTGGTACATTATTATGCATGTTCTATCAGTATGTACTATATATAAATGTATACAGGGGCCTGACCATGCACTCACTAATGCTTAGCCAAACCTCTGTGGTGGCTGACAACAACCCCTCTGGTGGCTGGCCACACACTTTAAGCATGGGCCCTATCACTGTATTCCCTCAGTTGGCTCTTCATGCTCCAGTCTAACACTGCTACAAAGAAATCCCTGATATATAGTAAGCAGTCAGTGGTAATTACCCATTACTATCCAGGAGGTGCTGAAGCTGTATTACCACACATACATCAAGGAGTAAGCTGTTCCAAGTATTGGTGCTGCAACCTGGTGGCAGCAGCAACTGAAGCTCTTATGATGCAGTAGGAGGAGTCAGCAACAGGCATTTATCAATTGGGAACAATAAAACCCTGTATACAATGAATGGGGTGGAGTAAGACCATATGGTCATATTCTTCTCTTATAGTAATTATGCAAACTATAAAGTTTGGTGATAACAATAAAAAATATTTTAACTTACTTTGAACTCATTCATTTTAAAGTTATTCCTTGTTCCATGATTGTTTAAAAATAAATACATGTCATGCAAAGCTTGAGCCATAGTAAAGACAGCAAGATACACATGATAGGGATGTGCATCTAAAGTAAAATTATAATGATCTTGAAGACTTTTTTCCCCAGAGCAGTTTTGAAGGGGTGCTTCAGTTATGAATGGAATAATTAAATTTTTTAAATTATTTTTAGACTTGCACAAAAATTCAGTTATCCAGATATCCTCCATTAATGGGTCAAAAGAGATATTTGGTGGATTAACATCATCTAGAAATTCCTGCATTCCTGGGATCATATATACAGGAAATGTAAATACAAGAGTGCAGTTAATTCGATTTCCCCACATATTAGGTCTTGCAAGTTCTTCTACACTTGACCATGAAGTAGGAAAAATGAATGTCCTATTAGCAGTAACTTGTGCTAGTCTACGGATACAATTTATAGAGTAAAAATTATTTGTGCCACAAACTATTATAATCTCCACAGTAGAATTCTTAATAATATTATCATAATATGAATATGTATCTTCAGAAAAATATTTTATTTTGAAATCAATACATATTCCATGAGAAGCTAAATCCCTGCTCAGTTGTTGGAGCTCCCGCTCTCCATTTTCACCACCTGGTGAAATGAGCCCAACCCAGTTCCATCCAAAATGTTTCAATAACTTTATAGTTGCCAAAAACTGCATCTGGTCATTCTGAATTGTACGAAAGAAATGTGGATATAGCATTCTATCACTCAGCACAGGGTCTCCTGCACCATAACTGATCTATAATTGACATTAATTTAAGGTTAGGTCAGAAAAACTTACAATAAAACATAGTATTTTTTTCCAACACATGTATAAAAAGTTGAAACATGGTTGTTTTCAACAAAATCATTATATTCTTTCTTTTATCCAATTTACATTTTGTGGCTTTCACAATCAGTAGCAAGAAATATCAATCTCTATGATGATAGCATAACAATTTTTTTGTGAATACCAATTTGGCATATGATTTATATTAATAGCACAAATGTAATATTCTGTAGCTGTATTGTTTCCCTAGTTTTAGTAGCATCTCACACTACTAATTATATATAGACAAGGGAGTATATGAATAAACTAACAAATTAATACATTCTTTCTAAATTCCATGATATGTATATGATGGAAACTTTGAGAACCCAGAAGTCAGATCCTCTTGTAATATTCAATAAACACATTGGTTACAGAGGTTTTTTTTAACTAACTTTATTTCACACAATTTCTTCTCTATTGCACATTCTTTGTTTTATAGTTTGTCATAATAAGAGATTTCCAATGTAAAAGATTTTTAAGTATGTTAATAAAGACTAATGTATTAAACCTTTGGCTATAGCATTAAGAATGTCCCCGCAAGTGGAGGAAATTTCGATTGGTGATGTCACTTTGAAAATCGCACTTTTTGCTGACAATATGTTGCTATTCATTTCTAACCCCCATGAATCGTTCCCAGTAGTTATGGATTTCAGATCTTCCTTTGGGTTGCTATCTGGGTATAAAGTTAACTTAGATAATTCTGAGGCAATGCCTATATGTGGATCAAAGACTTACTTTGACTCTACCATTTATACAATCATTTTGTGGTGTTTCAAACACACTTAAATATGTAGGTGTTCAAATTACTTCAGATTTATCACACTTATATGAGGCCAATTATATACCAATAATAGCCAAAATGAAATCATTGCTAGACAATTGGAAATCCTTACCACTTTCATTATTAGGGAGATTGGCAGTAATAAACTCTATAATTTTCCCAAAATTTTTTTTACATGATGCAAATGTTACCGATTGGTCTGTCCTTAAAAGACATTCAAACCCTTACCAAAAATTTCTTGCATTTTATATGGCAAGGTAAACGCCCATGAATAGCACAGACTATGATGATTAATACTCGATCTAAAGGAGCTTTTGGTCTTCTTGATCTAAAGAGTTATTCTTTATACATATTTTTCCAATATATTAATGATTGGATATTAGACAAAGAAAATTATACAGATAAGCGGTTAGATTTGGTATTATTCTCACTATACTCCCCTAGTGCATTATTACATTCCAAGATTAAAGTTATCCCTCCTCTTATTTTCCAAAATATTATTTTCAAAGACACTTTCTATGCGTGGATTTCTATTAACAAAATATTACGAAGTAGTTATTTACATTCCCCGTATATTCCTTTATGGGGTAACCAAGCCTTTCCTCCATCTTTGGCTAAGAGCAACTATCTTAGATGGAGAGAGAAAGGTCTATCGAATGTCACCAAAGTTTTTGACCCGAGTGGCTCTCTATTGTCTTTCGCTGACTTACAACAGAAGTATCAATTACCGAAACAAGATTTTTACAGGTATTTGCAAACAAGACACTATATATCTACTACTCCTTTAGATTCTGATGATGACATTGAATCTATCTCTCTTAGATCACTTTTAAAACCTTTAGTTAACGTCCCATACAAAATTAGCATGTTATATGCACATTTGGTTAATAATTTTTCTGCTGCTCAGTGGATATCATTACATAATACATGGAAGAAAGATATGATGGCAATACCTATCCTTTCTAATTTAACAATGCATCTAGATTCTACTTAAAGAAAATTGCAATCATCATATTTGCAAGAAGTACACTTGCGGACGATTCACAGGGCATATATTTCTCCAGGACAGCGTAAACACATGGTTGAGTCTGAAACTGGTGTTTGATCTAAATGTCACATAACAGATGCTAATTTTATCCATTGCATGTGGGAATGTGGAAAAGTGTGGAAATTTTGGAACAAAGTTGTCCAAATGATTAATAATATATTTACACAAAATTTATCACCTAACCCATTAGCATGTTTATGTGCTAAGTTTCTGCACTGGGATTTAGGAACACACAAAACATCAAAACTCTCATTAATTATTAATATAGTTACGGTAGCCAAAAATGTAATTTTAGTACATAGGACCATTAGATAGTCTCCCTCTTTGATGGAAGTCAAACATAAATTGCTACAATTAGTATACTATGACAGAAGGTCAACTATACCTCATATAAACAAGGGAGTGAAAATTTTTTATGATAAATCGGAACCCAATATTATTACACTGAATAAATCCACTCAAGACCACATCTTTCAGTTATTTGAAAATACAGATTGGATACTACTCAGACGTATATCTTCATCCTAGAGACAAGACTAGAAATGGCATGATGTTTGTAGTTCCTATCCATTTCACATCATTGATCTGACTCTTATTAGACTCTAATTTTAGTCAATTTGATAATGATAATGTTGTCTAATTTATTACGACATATTTCTCTAATTTCTTCCTCCCTCCCTTTTTTTTCCCCTCCCTGTCTTTCCTTATGTGTTACCTACTTCTTGTTCAAGCTTTTTCACATTTATTTCAGATAACAATTATTGAAAATTGTGCTATCTAATATTTTAGAAAATATTATTGATTGTGTGATCTGAGATGCAGACAAAGTCATTACTTATTTCTGGTTAAGATAAAAGTATACTTTACTGCTATATAATTTAAACGTGTTTCTGTTTGTACTATACACTTTGTTCTTTATAGTACATGGGATACTATATTTGTACCTGTATTTTCCATATATATATATATATATATATATATATATATAAAACAAAAACCAACCTGCGCTCTATGGTAAACAGCTGCTACTTTCAGTAAGTCCTCTGTTAGTAGGACCAAAAAATAAATACAATACAATTACTTCAAGGGTGCTTCAACAGACTTAATAAAACGGACAATCCTTAAATTCTTTATATATAACAATCCCTTCACGGCTTATAGGTTCCAATTATTTCCATTAGTAAGAAAATACTTGCAAGATAATAGACCTTATTCAAGCTAGTGAGTTTTGCCAGAGCTGCAGTGTCTACAGCAAAGATCAGAGATCAGAGAGTTCAATGTAGGAGTCTGTATGTAAAAAAACAATTAAAGTGTTAAAATTAAAAAAAGATGTTGGGCCCTCCCAAAAGCACAACTAGTACCAGGCTCTGTGAGCCAACCTTGGTTGTGGAAAAATGGGTGACAAAATGAGTAGTGGTCCCCCATATTATTGGCAACAAGCACCAGGTTCTTACTAGTATGGTTGTAATGCAGCAGCTGGTGGAACCACTTCATGGGGTCCCTCAACCAAATCATTAATCACCCCACACTAGTCAGCCTAGGCTGGTGATACCTAGGAAGGTGGGGACTCTCCAATAAAGGGATCCTCTGCTCCAGGGTATCTCAAGCCTGAACTGTAGCATGGGGCTATCCAATGTGTCCCTGGCTGGTGGATGTAGGGTTAATTGTATAAAAATAGATTAATATAATATTGTTTTTACAGAAGTACTAGAGGTCCCAGGAGGCTTCCCCTGCATGGGGGTACTTGGAAAACCACAAGTACAAGCTTGTGGGGCATCAGGGACCGACTGGTATCTCCAGTTCACCGGCAAAATGGATATTTAAATAATTACAAGACAAACACTGAAGGTTGTAATATATTATTACACATACATACATACACTAACGCTAACAATTAAACTCAATACATACTTACCTTGTCACTTGTATCTGTAAAAAAATATCCATACTCACTTACCCCTTGGTCCTGGTCCTCTTCATTCTATGTTTGCATCCTTTGTCTTGGCAAAATAAAAAAAAAGCCAATGTAGAGCCCACTAGAAAGAGTACCATCCTCTAATGATGGTACTTCCCATTTTAAGTTCAGCTGCCACATTTCCCCTAGAAATGCATTGGCTGAACATTTATTGGCTTAGAGAGAAGACCCTCTAGCTCTAAGCCAATGAGCTGATCCCCCATTAACTTCAAAGACTAATGTGGGATGAATAATATTTTGGCTGGGGGAGACCTTGAAATATGTCCCATGGCTGCCTCTGCCTCTCAGCCAATGAACGGTTCACCCATAGACTGGGCTGACTAGTGTGGGATGAATAATGTTTTGGCAAGGGGACACCTTGGATAATTCCCCATGGCTACAGCATTACACCCCGCCAGTTAGAGCAATGTGCTGGTTGCAGATAGTACAGTGGACTGGTGTAGAAGGCATTTCCACTAGCCACATGGCTGGCAGTTCAAATTCCGACAGCGGAAGCCTGGCAGTGGTGAAAATCCCTATCGCTAATTAAGGTAATTGCTTACCTAATTCCCTACACTAAGCCTAACCCTCCCTTAGGGGTGCCTAACCTCTCTCCTAGTGCCAAACCCAAACCTCCCTCTAAGTGCCTAAATCAAACCCCACTTCGCTGCAGCCTAAACCTAAGTCTCCTTGGGGGGTGCCTAACCCTACCTACCCCTGGGGTTGCCTAACACCCCCTTCCCCTAACCTAAACCTAACCCTCCTGGGAAGTACCTAACCCTAAGTCTCCCTTGGAGCTCTAAAACCTAACCCTCCCCCTGTGGCTGTCCGCACCCAACACTCGGCTTACCTTCGTTCGGTATGCCAGGTGTCGGGCTCCTGGCACAGGTCTAATGACAGACATCAGGTTTTCGATGCCAGTCATTAGTACCCTGCTGGGATTAGACAATCAGGAAGCCAGCGGTCAGCATTTAGACTGTCAGCTTCCTGACTACATCCCCAGAGGACTCCTAGTCATTTTGTCACCTGTATTTCCACAACCAGGACAAGCTCACAGAGCCTAGTACTAGTTGTGCTTTTGGGGGGACCCCATGTCATCTGTGTAAGCTTCTGCTATAGAGACATTTGCAAAAGCTAAACTCACTATCCTGACATTATTTGTTTATTGATTTTTAAAATAATACAATTTGTACTTTGTTTGACCTATACACCTGGTGATGCATACTGTATATCTTTTTACTTTTTTCTATCTGATTATGAGGAACTTGCACACCCCTTTGGTTATCTGCTGGTCTTGGTCATAAAGATTCATCTGTTAAATCACCTGATTTGTTTTCCTTTCATCAATAGGGCACTGTGAAGGGGACAGTCACACATTAGTTGGAGTAGATTATAACTATAGTTATGATACTAAGTGCAAACACATCAAATCAATGTACTTGACAGAAGGCAGTGACAGGCAAACTTTTTATATAGTTTAGACAATAATGCATTTGAAATAAAGCATCCTTTGCTGGAGAATCTCTCTTTTATAATTTGGACATAAAAGCCCTATTGAAAGAATACTATAAATATAAGGATCTTTCATACTTAAACTATTATGGACTATTAATATTTGGACATCACAGATTGCTAGTGAACCCGTTCCCAACAGTTCACCCTTCATCTTCTAAATATCCATAGAGGATTGTGGTTTCTCCTTTATCTCTCAGTAGCAGCAACATCCACTCGAAAACCTCTTTCCAAAATAACAGAGTGGACATTGTACCACATTAATATATTGAGAGTGGACTGATATATGTGTACCATACACAGCAAGTTATTTGGTCATAGAACCTGTAACTGTGAGCCTGAACAAGGCTTGCCTTGTTATTGTGAAATAGTGTTCAGGGTTGGACTGGCCCACAGGGGTACAGGGGAAATCACTGGGGGGCCCACTGCCTGGGTGCCCACACACTCCTAGGTGTCAGGTCCCAGACCATAAATCATACATTCTTACACTATTAGATGGTCAGTTACCTGGTGGAGTAGTAATACTGATTGTGGGTGCCTGGTTGCTTTCTATAGATACTACACCAAGATTTGCCTATTAGTTAACCAAGCATCTGTGGTGGCTGACCACTCCCATTAAGCATGGGCCCCTACCACTGCATTCCCCTGGTGGGCCTTTCATGCTCCTTCCAACACTGCGGTACTATTGAACTCATCTCTGGAAACATTAGAACACTCTTTGTTTGCAAATTTAGCACAACCCTGGTTTCACTCCCATATCATATCAGGACACAGCTTGAAGGCCACAGAATGAAAAATCTACTTTTTAAAGCCCAAGGAGGGTGAATACCTTTTATAGTCACTGTAGTAATAATCCTAAAATAATATATAGCTGATTCTTAAGTCCTTAAAATAATCCTTGAGAGCACATATTATCATAATAATTTTGCCTACAGCATATGTATATCAAAGTATCAATAATACATGTTGGTTTACTGGTAAATTGCATTTTAATTCGAATTTTTATAAAAAATAGATTTTTGATAAGATTTAAATGTTTGTGTATTTGAAAAACCGAAAGGGCAAATACTTTATTCAAGCCTGCCAGTGCTTATATTTCAAAATCAAATATCCAACTGGCCAATTTTGTTTAGGATATTGGCAGCTTCATTCCTCCTCTGTAGTTTGGGGACAAGTTGGATCCCTAAAAAGGATAGATCTGGGAAGCCATTGATATTTTTTTAATGAAAACATTGCATACACTATAAGTTGTTAATCACATTTTGAATGTATTTTTAAATCTATGCTTTTAGCTTTCTCTTCATTCCCCCACATATTAGAGCATACATGGACATTCTAATAGATAAAGTTCAGAGTAGTGAATAATGTTATTGTGAATTTTAAAAGTTTTCTCTTTGTATTGAATACAACATTTTATTTGCACTTTGTTGAAGTGTATTCTGTGAATGTCTATCTTTTATTCCACCATATAGGTCATTTAGTTATTTAATTACTTGTTTACTTTAAGATAAATAAAAAAAATGGTGTTCTCTTTTCAGATAATAAGTAGTACAATATGTATTCAGAGAACTGATTGGGAGGAAACCAATCTGATGTGGTCCAATAGGATCCTGCCAGGTTTCAGGGGGATTAGGGTTCTGGGTGGACCTCCCAATTGTGTTTACTGGGCAGAACTGTGACCCGAGGAGCCTGTTCTGGGCTTTCCACTGGATGGATTTGGATGAAAACTTCACAGGGGTGGTAATTGGTCTGTGATACCTAAAGCAGTGATCGGGTCCCAGTTGGACCACACAGCAGAGATGAAATTTGGTCAAATAGGATCCTGGCCAGGTTTTAGGGAGGTTAGGGTTCCGGTTGGACCTCCCAATGGTGTACGCTGGGCAGAACTTTGACCCAGGGAGCCTGTTCTGGGCCTTCCACTAAATGGATTTGGATGACATTACATAATAAAATGTAATAATTTGAAGATTTAATACAAAAATGAAACACTACACAGGTGAAAGGGGGCATGGAAACTCCTGATATTGACTCATATTCAGTGGTGACCTTTTTTAGGCTACTGGTGGGAAAAATGTACCCAGACCATGCCTTAGATTTGGCATTAGTTGCACCATACTCAACTAATCCCTTATTGGATACTAAGAGGTATATTTACTAAAGTGCAAAGTGGAGATGTTGCCCATAGCAACTAATCAAATTCTACTTATCATTTATCTAGCACCTTCTAGAAGACAATATCTAGAATGTGATTGGTTGCTATATGCAACATCTACATTTATAAAAGCCTGTAATTTAGTAAATATACTCCTACATCTGGTGATATTCTGGTGGATTTTCTCAACTAAATTTTTTTCTGTGACACTAGTTTCTCTTACAGTAGGTCTCCACCTTCACTGGAGCCACCTTAAATGTCATATGTCCCATTGTGGGGCAATCTGTCCTTTCCCCTTTTATTAGATAATTCAACTTATCTCAAATGGAGAGACAACAGTTTGACTTGTACTGAAAAAAACATTTGACCCAGGTGGTAAATTATTGACCTCCTCCAACCTTCAACAGATAAAAAACCTCTCTTGACAGCACTTCTACATATTTCTCCAAACTAGACGTTTAATTCCCTCTCTTTTCCAGAAAAATATACTTTTTCTTCTCTTTAACACTTATTCTCTTTACTGAAATTTGTTACCAATAACCCTTACAGGACTAGATATTTATATCTATGTTTAAAAGATGACTATTTTAGACACCAATCAGATACTTTATTTATAGCATGGCAGTTAGATATCCCCATCTTAAACTCACTGTTGGCTTACTTGGAATATCATATACATACCCTACATAGGGGCTATATATTCCCAGCATAATGCAAACACATGGTTTTTGCAGAGATAGGTACATGTTTAAAATGCTATATATATATATATATATATATATATATTTATATATATATATATTTATACAGTTTATGTCGGAATGTGAAAATTTAAAGAGATTTTGGCACAAATTACTTGGTTTCAGGGCTAGGGATTTTGGATTGCCCAGGAGAGACATATACCATCTCACTGGTGGTTTGGGAGGTTTAAAGTAGAACTGGATGTAACTCCTCCTCATAGATGTAATGCGATATATGCTTATGCAGCAGGATAGTATTGGAAAGAAGGTTCAATAAGAGTAAACACTGGGACTGGGTCTAGTACTGAATAAACACATGGTGCCAGATTAGG
Organism: Taudactylus pleione; assembly: GCA_031769625.1. Classification (NCBI taxonomy): domain Eukaryota; kingdom Metazoa; phylum Chordata; class Amphibia; order Anura; family Myobatrachidae; genus Taudactylus; species Taudactylus pleione. The sequence goes on along the minus strand of JAUIMM010000626.1, from coordinate 2,183,026 downwards.
ACAGACACTGAAACCAGATTAGGATCAGTCTAGAACAGACACTGGGGTTGGAGTGGGAACTGACTTGGAGCACACAATGGAGCCAGTGGCGTAAATTCATACCAGCTGCCCGAAGGCAAGATGAATGTTGGTGCCCCCCCTTTCTCCACCAAAATTAAAAAGTGCTACCGGAAAAAAAAAAAAAAAAAAATATATATATATATATATATATATGTGTGTGAAGCACTGGAGGTGTACCTGCTCTATCTTATTATTACACTATTTCTACACTATCTTGCTCTTTAAATTTACCATGACTTTATTATCTTGACTGAGTGCTCTCCCGACTCAGGCTCAGGATCGCTGTTATGTGACGTCCTCGACCAGAGCACAGAGTCTGGGCCACTGTGGAGGGGCGCCAATCATGTTGATCGACAGGGACAGATTGGAGTATAAAATCTGCCCAGGGATTTTATGGAAGCAGCCCTAATGGGTGCAGGGACTGTAGATGTGGTGGGGTCTGTCGAGGGGGCAGGATCCCTCAACATAGGGCCTGATTGTGAGTTGGATTCAGTTTCGGCTTTCCTTGCATCTGTGACTTTTCCCGGCCTTGCAGTTGCATCTGTGACTTTAGGCCAATGCCACTATGATTCTCTTCCCCTGTGTACAGTACATCCAAATATGCATAGACTGAGATGCCTACTTCCAGTGTGTACAGAAGCTGCAATCATGCTGTGTAGTCTTTAGACACAACCATTAAAACCATTAAAACTTTCACCAGCTCTAATCTAGATACATTTTCACCTGTCTGAGTATGGCCTCTAATGTGAGCAATTTAGCATTGCTATACTGTACACAAGCACCCTATAGCCGCCTAGAAATGCCAAAAACACATTTTTAATATACTGTATGTGCCTGTATCTATACTGCAATGCTGTACAAAGCATACATGGTGTAATTTAGCCGTATTCACAGATAAAAAACATTGTACATGAAAAAAATAAACACATTGCCCCCCATAGGAAAACATTAATACATTGGCCCACACAGAAAAAAAAAATACACATTAGCCCCCAAATAAATTAATAATATACATTGGCCTCCATAGAAAAAAAAACGCATACATTAGCCCCCACAGAAAAAAATAAACACATTTGCCTTCATAGGAAACAAATCACATTAGCTCCCACAAGAATAAGTAAAACACATTGACCCCAAAAGGAAATAAAAAAGTACTTTAGCCCCACAGAGAAATATACAAGATATCAGCCCCAAAGGAAAAAAATAAAACAGGCAAATTGGCCTGGATATTTTGGATAATGTATGTCCCTGGGTTGGGGGTGCTGTTTCTAGGGGGCTGGGGGTGCTGGGTAGGAAGTGTATGTCCCTAGCTATGGGGTGGGGGTGTCATAGGGTGGATAGTGTATGTAACCGGGGCTGGGGTGTGTGGTGGTCAGTGTACATCTCTGGGGCCATGGAGGGAGTGGGTAGTGTATGTCACTGAGCTGGGGCGTACTGTATATATAGGTGTCCAGGGGGGTGGTAGGATGGGTAACAGGTAGGATCTGTAGATGGGGCAGTGGTTAGGGTGAGCCAGGGGGTAGGATTGGTTAGCCCACAGATTCTCAAACTCGGTCCTCAGGACCCCAAACAGTGCATGTTTTTCAAGTCTCCTCAAATCACAAGTGAAATAATTAGCTGCACCTGTGGATCTTTTAAAATGTGTCAGAGAGTAATGAATACACCTGTGCACCTGCTGGGTGACCTGGAAAACGTGACCTTTGTGGGGCCCTGAGGACCAAGTTTGAGAACCACTGGGTTAGCCTATTACCCCCAACATAGCTAGCACTTGGAGCACAAGTTCCGTTCACTCCAAGGCCACTGTAGGCAGAATGGGAGTATTAGAATCAGGAAACAGGGAGGAGGATGGGAGTAATAGATGTGGGAAACGGGGGAAGGACAGGAGTACTAGTGGAAAGCAAGGGGTCAGGATAGGAGGGGTAGTGTGAAGTAGGGGGGATAATGGGGTTAATAGTGGGCAGTAGGGTATAGGATGTGAGTAATATACATGGGGATAAGGGGGCAGGATGGGAGCAGCAGTGGGAAGCATGGGGTCAGGATAGGAGAAGTAGTGGGAAGCAGGGGGGAATGGGATTAGTAGTGGGAAGAAAGGGGAAGGATGGGAGGAGTAGTGGGAAGCAGGGGGCAGAATAGAAGGAGTAGTGGGAAGCAGGGGGCAGGATGGGAGGAGTAGTGGGAAGCAGTGGAGATGAAAGGAGTTGTAGTGGGAAACAGGGGTCAGGATAGCATGAGTAGTGAGAAGGAACTCACCAAAAAGAAGTCCTCTATGCAGCTCCTGTGTCCTGAGGTGTCTACTGACTGCTGAGCATGAGGGGTTAATGTACTGTACAGAGTCCAGGGCAGCAGCAGGGAGACTGCCCTGGCTGCCAGGGACTGGCCGCTGACACCACCTAGTGCTGCTTTGTAAGGGGCTTGCGGCATGTCTTGATTTCTGGTGCACAGGCGGCACCAGCAGACAAAATGGGAAGGAGAGGAGATGTGCCCTGTTGCACTGCTCCTTCAGGGCACCCACTATAATATCCATCAAGAAAGGGGGTGTGGTGGACATGGACAGGCAGCGGAAACTGTGAGAGGGGAGTCAGGAGCTGGGATTTTTCAGTTTGCATTCCCCAGCAATTTCTGTAAGCACAACAGCCGACCCTTGTACTGCAGACACATGAATCTGCCTGGGCTGACAGGCAGTGTCAACTGGCCTAGCAGAATAATGATCAGTACTCATCTCTATTATAGCACTGTAGCAGGAGGACATGGAATGGGGGACAATGGAGGAGTGGAGGGCTGGTGCTTCAGGGCTGGTGCCCAGCAACAAATGACTCCATTGTCTCCCACAGTTCTACCACTGACTAGAGCCAGAGTAGGACTGTAATTGGAGCACACTCTGGAGCTGTAGTGGGACCAGACTGAAAAAAAATATGTGACTGGATTGGGATCAGACTAAGGACCTCATTCAGACCCGCTCACAAGCACCTATGCACTCGCAAGCGGGTCGATGGTGAGGCCCTGCGCACGTGCAGCCGCCGCAGTGCGTGTGTATTAGCTCCAGAGCGAGTGACAAATTCACTCGCTCCGGGGCTCACTACAAAAGGGGTGGCTGTCAATGTTGATTGAAAGCTTAGCCCATTTTGTAGTCGTGGAAAGGGGGTGGCTAGACAAACAGAGGCATTCCTGAAGGAATGCCTGCCATTTGTAGGCAGCCCTACTGACATCAGCATTGATGTCAGTAGGTAGCTTCCTGCTCTGTTAGAGCAGGAAGCTACCTGGGGCTTGCGGCAGACAAGACCTGACCCCAGGGGTCTCGTCGCAAGCCCCAATGGTAGCGATGGTCTCGACCATTGTGACCATCACCTGGTCACTCGCTAAAGCTGTGGGTGGTCACCCACAGCTTAGCGAGTGGCCAGCAGGCCAGATTTTAAAGAGGAAGCAGCCGCCCTTATTCGGAGCGAGTGCTTGCATTTTGCGAGCAGCTCTGAATGAGGACCTAAGAGCACAAACTGGGACAAAATGGCATCAGAATAAAGCACAGACTAGGACCAGATTGGAACCGGACTTAGATCACAGACTGGAGTTGGAGTGGTACCATATTTGGAGCACACTCTGGAGCCAGAGTAGGTCCGGACTTGGAGCATAGACTGGAGTCGGAGTGGGACAGGACTTGGAACACAGACTGGAGCCAGAGTGGGAATCATCAATGAGTCTAAGACAACTACAGCTTAGCACATCTATCAGTGACAAAGCTCATGCACTGAATGCTTTCAGGGAAATTAACTTATACCCTATGTCTCACAGGAATTGGCTGATGTAGTCAGTTCAGCACAAGCCTGGCTGTTACAGGAGATTAGCAGTTAGCTCCCCAGGACCAATATGGCAGCACCCATTTTCAGGAGCTGGTGGAGATGAAGCTGGAGCTCAAAGCCCCTTGAGACCAGAACCGTGCTAGGAGCCTCTCAGCAATGCACTTGGCTGGCTGGGACCACTATGGCAGTGCCCAATGTAAGGAAGCTTTCTAGAACACCACCAGAACTCCAGGCCCCTGAGACCTCCATCATGCTGGGAACCCATCAACAGTGCACTCTGAGAGCCCCCAGGCCAGGTACACTACCTAGACAGAGCATCATAACCCTAAGGGTAAGGACAGTTCCTGACACTTGGTTCTCATCCAATTTATCAGTGTTCACTCTGGGGTCCATGCATCATTTTAATTTTCTGGGGATGGGCTGCCCCCAATAATTAAGTATTAAACTTGCGGGCAAGTAGCAGCAGTGGATACATATTCACTAGAGTAATTCAACTTTGCTCTGTTGCAGAGATAGCTGATATGAAAATAAGCTGTCTCCTCATTCCCTTTCACTGCTAGGGTGCGAAAGAAAAAGCCATTTGAAAATGCTCCTGCAGTCAAGCTCTAAAAATATTATATCTTTTGATTTTGATAAATTTAAGACCCAATATTAGAATTTGGGGACAGCTCTAGATCTTGAATAACCCCAGCAGTTCACACCTTTGAAGCCTACATGGACTGAAGAAGACCTGAACATAGGGGTTTGTAAGTATGTTTTTTTTACAGCAATCAGGGATGCTACTAGACAAGGGCACAGACCAGTGCAAGGGACAAGGTAAGTAGTTAGTGTAAGTGCAGATGTGAGTGTATGTATGATAAAATAATAAAATCTATGGAATTTGTGTAATGTCATTATTTTAATATTATTTATAAAGTGGGACTAGAGGTAACATTGGGTTCTTAGTGCCCCACACGCTGGTAATTGTAGTTCCCTAAGTACTAGCATGTGGAAAAGGATCGCTGGGACCTATAGTCTCCATGTAAAAGACAATATTAGTTGTTACCTCTTATATAAGACTGTCAATCTTGCATCCATCAGCCATAGATGGGAGAATGCCCCAGGCATTAGCATCCAAATAGGGTACCCTTTATTGGGTGGATTGCCTACTCCCCAGGAATCCCCAGAGTGGGCTGACTTGTGTGGGTTGATGAATGTGTTGTGTGGTGGTCCCCATGAAGAATGTCCCATGGCTGTGTCATTACAACCTTGCTAGTAAAAGAGCACTGTGCTGTTTGATGGCAATATGGGGGCACCCTATGCATTTTTTTAGGTTGCATTTCCTCAAACAGGACCAGCTCAGGAGCACAGAGCTTGTTCACTAAAGTACGCGGACCCCCAAAGTTTTTGTCCACTGTATTCTCTGAACCAGATCCTGCTTAAAAAGTCGAGTACAGGTTATGTTTGAGATTCTGCAAATCATGATTATTGGTAAATATGAGTTTCAGCTGACAAAACTCTCCCATGTCGATGTGATGCTGAGCATGTTGAAATTCAGCCAGACATGATTCTTAGTAAATTTACTCCTAAGACTATACTCTATGTTCATGTAAAGAGTGCTCTATTTCTTTACTAGACACATTCGTTCTGAATGTCATCTATCCCTGAAGTACTGGGGCTTTATGATTGCACCAATATTTTTTAATAATTTACTACAGGTATGTTTAATTGTGGTGACAGTTGGTGTGCACAAACTGAGGCAGTGAGGTACAGTACTAGAGTGCTCCTGAGAGTGTTTACATAATATCGTATATTGTTATCATTTCATTCATGTTGTTACATTCAATTATCAGTCTGGTCCAAGAATGTTGTTCCTTGAAGCAGCAACAATCACATAAACATTAAAGTCTTCAGTAATGTAAATAATTTAAATAGATCTGATAGTACTTACCTGTGTATAGCCATATACAGTCAGCAACCATGCCATTGTACGGGTCGTGAGAGAGTTGAGGTCTCCAATAAACCCAACTACTTTGCCATGTTCTGCACACATATAATTGGGCACCATCTTTTTGTGTCCAGACAATATCTGTAAGACATCTTCCACAGCTTTATTGTCATTTGCACAAGAATCATACAGATGATAACCCAGAGTAATATTGGGCAGAAGGTCTGGGTTCTGGTTAATCTGATTAATTGCAAAGATAAAAGTTCTGATATGTCTGTATTCTCTACGATGTACACTGTTTAAAAATAAACAACCTTTTTTTGTAAATTGTAACATTTTTCAAGATTCAGTATTATTTCCTCCAGTTAAAATGACTTAATAAAAATGTAACGCATTTCTTCCAAATTAATTTTCACATTTAAATGATTAAAAACATAAATAATAAGTATCTGGACTAGAAGGTTCAGCAATACCACCCGTCTCATACTCCTGTGTAATATCACATGGGGTCAGAAAGATCTCTGTCCAGATCAGCACATGCAGATGATATTTAATTAAATACTTTTTGCCAGTCTGAATATATTGGCTGGAATTCATTGATATAAACTACATGGAATCCCCTATCTTCATCCTAGCAACCACTTATCAGATGTGATCTGACTTGTGCAATGTGCTGTATGATTGTGCCTGCCTCAGTGATCTGCAATATATTGCAATACACTATGATACACTAATAATACCAATCTCTGCACAGTGTAAGGCAGTTAATACTGTTACAAAACAAATGATTGTAATCTTAATATCTAAAGGAACATTATTTAAGAATAAGGTTGAATGATAAACCAGAATAATCTGAATGATATAAGTGAGTGCCAATTGCCTTGGTCCAAGAGGGTCAGTTACTTCATTCTCAATATCATATTTATATGTGGATTACCTGATAATTTGTGCAGTTTACTGATAATAATATAAGTGGTTACTTAACTGAGATACAATTGTTGTAACAATTAATTGACATCCATTTTTACTGAGACAATGGTATGGGCCTCCCTACTGCTGTTCTTTAAAATTTGGTTAAGTTGTCAAAAAAGCTTATAGGGGATAAGATCCAGTATAACCAAATTAGGGGCCAATGTTATTTGATTTTTACAAATACTTTGTTGAACATTTTAATCAGATTCATTACAATTGTGTTTGATGCTCAACTTTTAAAAGGAGAAACATTACCCTGGGCAACACAGCTCTTAGAAAAGCCAGATTTATTTTTGGGCTTTCTACATTTGTTACTTCAGACCTTCCAAAAAGCCATTTGGTCTCCACTGCTGGTTTCTTTTTAGTACCTGCTTGGTATTGATATATACAGAAAATCTAAAAAATGTAGATGGAGTGCTTATTGGAAAAACCACACATCTGTTATAAAATATTTAATTTAATAAAACGATTGCATAATAACATACAATGTAGATATCAATAAAATACAAAGCAATAATTCTACTATAGCTCTAAAGATCAATAAAATATATTCCCAATCCTTGAATCAAAGAAATATTATCAGGAATCCACAGGAAATATTGGCCTGTGTCGATCTACCAAGCAGGATAAATCTGATTTATATAATCCAAGCAATCTCCCATTTGTTTGTGCCAGTTCCTATGTGGGCATATTATTACAATGTCCATTTTAACTGCCGCATATACTGTAGTGGTACTTATATATATGATAGAAATGATAGAAGAGTGAATTTCTCATTTGTTCCGGGGATCTCGCACGCGCAGTGCGCACTGCCCAGCCATCGACCGGCTTGTGAGCGCTATGTGCTTGCAAGCGGGTCTGAATCAGGCCCAATGTCCACTGGCTATGTGTCTTGTGTTTAGGCATACACAAGTCTTCCTGGAATATGGAGGCTGCACAAAGTACTCACTTATATGTTACCCACACGAGGTAGCTCTCAACCGCTCTTTAGCGGGAGCACAGGCTTGTCATAAACCCGCTGTTCGGCAAAGTGTAACAGCCAGACTGTGAGAGGCAGTTTATTCCCAAAAACCCACTGGCACATCAGTTTGTTTAACAAAGAGCCAGCCGCTCAGTATTTCTTCCTGGCTTGGCTCAAGGAAAAAATTGATCTGCGTGGATGGAATAATAAAAAAGAGTTTAGCAGAATAGTCTCTCGGCCCTTGATGCATTTTTCCGGGTATTGGAGTCTGGAATTCTTCAGAAGGTATGAATACCAGTGAGCTGGTCTCAGATTTGTAAACAGCTGTGGTTGCTTTTCAATTAGTATAAACCTCAATCAGTTAATTTCACCTATGTCAGTGGATTACTTAGCACTGTTCAACTGTGTCCAATTTAAACATTGTTACACCCAAACATGAAACATTTTAGAAGAACATATTTACACATGATATTCAAATAAATAGTACATATGTTACTCAGTTTGTTCCACACAGAGAGAGAGGTTTCCAATAAACTTATAATAATCATAACAAACCCCTTTCAGACATACAACCCAGTAAATTTCCTGCTCAGACTCAGGAATTTCTCCTGTGCAAATCTTGGGTATTTGGTCTAGACCCCCCTTTCACACTACAGCATCTACCCGGAAAGTTCCCAGGTAGACCCCTTTCAGACATAAGCCGGGTTTTTCTGCTTACTTGCCTCTCCTCTGCCGTTTGCTCCTCCTAGCCTATCCCCTCTCCGGCTGCTGCTGACGATGTCATCGATGTCATCAATGTGATGCCGGCAGTCGCCTAATCAAAATGCAGCATTTTAAAAAATTTTTATTATTAAATGATTTGTTTTGTTTCTTTAATTGCCCTGGTGGTCCAGCGGGAGTGCAGGTGGCCCGCTATAGCTGAGACCAGTCAGCGGTCTCCATCGCAGGCAGGTGTCCCTGGCATCTGGCTGGGGTACTGTGTCACTGACTCAATCTACAGCGACAAAGACACTGGTATGGGGGGTTGTGAGCGGCAGCGATGAGCATTCTATAGGATGCTCTGCGCTGTCAACTCAATGTAAAAGCTACTTGGTGCAGCCCGAGAGTAGTAAATTCCCAGGTAGCACCATTCAGAAATAAGCAGGGTAATTTCCTGGGACTTAAGTACCAGGAAATTCCCTGGTCGATTGAAGGGTCTGCCACCCGGGACCGTGTTCCTGGGTAGGAACCTTTCAGACATATGTGGCAACCCAGGAAATCGGCTGAGGCAGACCAAATACCAGTATGTCTGAAAGGGGTATAACTCTATCGAAAGTATATATAGAAAGAAATAACAATAGTACTAACAACGATCCATAACTAGACCTGTGCCATCATATTCATTCTAAGTGTATGACCATTTTTATTGTTATTATTCATGTGGAATACATGATATTAATACTAATGCATTTCACAGAGATGTATAGATTTTTAAGAGAGGTATAGATTTTAACTAATAGGTGGAGGGAGAGGTACATAGTGAGTGAGGTTGTTTATATACTCTTTTCTAGCAATCTAAACATAAAAGTGTTAAGTGAGTTCCCATACAGATGTATTTATTTCTCCTCTCTATAATCCATCCTTATATTTAGGGTTAATGTAATGGAATGGAGTTTTCTCAATAATTCCTCAGATATTCAAAATACTCAAATAAAGGGTAAAGTCATAAAACCAATTAAGAGTATACAAAACAATGTTTGAATATTAATAAGCCATTTCTCACATAATATCAATATACTGACATCAATTATAATTAGTCAATTTGCATATTTAGTTCCTAATATTCCCAAAACAAGCTCAAGATATACATCCAATATCAACTTAATGGATATATATTTATATTCAGTCTTTGATATTATGTAAACAATAATAAATAACCAAAGAACACCACACTTTATATTCTTAAAAAATAATTAAATATAACCAGGCTGCATATTATATGTGAGTGTGCATTATTTTTTGTTTGCTCACAGCACAATGTGTTATTGTGTCCAAAAATATTTTAGAATTATTATAGCCCAATAACTAGACTTTCTAAATGCAAATACATTTATACCATAAAGTGGTACAAATACGTTCTCAAGTAATAACAATATGACATTGTTTATAATCAGTTGATTTATACATTCAGTTCCTCATTTATAGGTTGGACTAAATATCCACATCCCATGTACGTACAACAAACACATAGTGTACTCAGTACTGTGCAGAGAGCAACCAAGAAGAACCCCTAATGAGGCAAGTTTCATTTATAATAATTATGATAAGGTTATATGTTGTTTAAAAAGATGTACTTATTATCAATCTACAACAAAATGTATTGTTGAATCTCAGTCTAAAAAATTGGAATCATTATACTTCAGTAAATGAACCTTATTACTGGAAATATATTTTGGTTGTTACCATGATGTGATGTAAGTACAATATCTGATCCTGTCGAAGATGTTTCTCTAAATACAAACACCTCATGTCTTATGCGTACATAGATTGGATTCATATATATTGAGAGTAGCCAATTCTAATATTACCTATATATTTAGGAATACTAAGGATTGTTTTACTAAAAGTCTAATTCAATAGTTTAATTTAGTCCATCTGGAAACAATGTCCAGCCATGGCCAAAAGATTTGAGAATGACACAAGTATTGGTTTTCACAAAGTTTCCTACTTCAGTGTTTTTAGAACTTTTCGTCAGATGTTACTATGGTATACTGAAGTTAAATTACAAATTTTTCAAAAGTGTCAAAGGCTTTTATTGACAATTACATAAAGTTTATGCAAAGAGTAAATATTTGCAGTTTTAACCCTTCTTTTTCAAGACCTCTGCAATGCGCCCTGGCATGCTGTCAATCAACTTCTGGGCCACATACTGACTGATGGCCACCCATTCTTGCCTAATTAATGGTTGGAGTTTGTCAGAATTTGTGGGTTTTTGTTTGTCCACCCGCCTCTTGAGGATTGACCACAATTTCTCAATGGGATTGCCATGGACTCAAAATTTTGATGTTTTGTTCCCTGAGCCACTCAGTTATCACTTTTGCCTTATGACAAGGTGCTCCATCATGCTGGAAAATGTATTGTTTGTCACCAAACTGTTCTTGGATGGTTGGGAGAATTTGCTCTTGGAGGATGTTTTGGTACCATTCTTTATTCATGGCTGTGTCACATGAATGGTCTCAGGATGCTTTACTGTTGGCATGACATAGGACTGATGATATCCCTCACCTTTCCTTTTCAAGACAAGCATTTTTTGAGATGCCACAAACAATCTATAAGGGGATTCATCAGAGAAAATGACTGTACCCCAGTCTTTTGCAGTCCAATCCCTGTGCCTTTTGCAGAATATTAGTCTGTCCCTGATGTTTTTCCTGGAGAGAAGTGGCTACTTTGCTGCCTTTCTTGACAATAGGCAATTATCCTGAATTCTTCACCTCACTGTGCGTGCAGATGCACTAACACCTGCCTGTTGCCTTTCCTGAGCAAGCTCTGCACTGGTGTTTCCCCGATCCCACAGCTTAATCAACTTTACGAGATGGTCCTGGTGCTTGCTGGACATTTTTTGGTGCTGTGTAGCCTTATTTACAACAATTGAACCTCTCTCCTTGAAGTTCTTGATGTTCCAATAAATGGTTGATTTAGGTGAAATCTTACTAGCAGCAATATCCTTTCCTGTGAAGTCCTTTTGTGCAAAACAATGATGACTGCACATGTTTCCTTGCAGGTAACCATGCTTAACAGAGGATGAACTATGATTTCAAGCTCCACACTCATTTTAAAGCTTCCAGTCTGTTATTCTAACTCAGTCAGCATGCCAGAGTGATCTCCAGTCTTGTCCTCATCAAAACTCTCACCTGTTTTAACGAGAGAATCACTGACATGATGTCAGCTGGTTCTTTTGTGGCATGGCTGAAATGCAGTGGAAATCATGTTTTTGGGATTAAGTTCATTGTCATGGCAAAGTGGGACTTTGCAATCTGCAATTCATCTTATCACTCTTCATGACATTCTGGAGTATATGCAAATTGCCATCATAAAACCTGAAGCAGCAGGCTTTGTATAAACCAATACTTGTGTCATTCTCAAAACTTTTGGCCATGGCTGTCTATACAACATAAGGGTGAGTCGGAGGGCCCAAGGACAATTCTATCCTGCACCTCTTTGCTTTGTATTATGTGCTATTTGGGGCATTGTGGACTGACATTTTAATTTTATCATTTATTAAACTACCATCCTGTCTGCCACTGCAGTGCCACTCTGTGCCATGTTGGAAGCTGAACTGCTACATGTTAGTGCCGCCCACAGCTGTCACTTAGCTTATTCAGCTAGCAACCTTTTGACCTAAACTGGATGAAATCATTATTGTGAGCTGTGAGATGGTCAAAATTGACTGGCAATTACTGGAAATAAATGTTATCGAGGTTACTAATACTGTAGGAACAAAATCAGGCCCAAATGATGTGATTTCAGTTTTTTCTATGATTTTGATAGTGATCATTTTTCATTTTGTCATCAGTCTATATATTATATATATATATATATATATATATATATATATATATATATATATATAATATTTTTTAGTCTAAATATATTTCTTTTTCAATCTCTCTCTTGAATAGGTGTGTATCTCTTTTAGTAACTTAAATATAGGTGGGAATGCATGCAGGTGCTTCACAAGTTTTTAATTTCTGATATGTTGTAGTTTATTTAACTGTGTAACTGATATATGTCAAACTCACATGAATATATTATTTGTTTTCCTTTTATATGCTTTATGTTTGCAACATGTTTTAAATTAATTTTGCTAATTAATTCTAATATATTTTTTAATTATAATAAGGATGGCATATTGCATAATTTGTTACTATGTACCTATGTCTCTTATAAAGTGATACAGCTATTTTGAACTATTAAGTAAAATTTGTTACTACGGTATATATTAGAGATGAGCGGGTCCAGTTCTCTGAGAACCAGACCCACCCGAATTTCCAGGTCCGAGATGAGAAATGAGCTAGGCTTTAGGTTTTCCACATGACTAAGATTGCAAATCGAGGCAAAACATCATCCTCCTGCTGTCGGATTCTCACAGGTTTTGGATTATATAAAGGTCCCCGCAATTGGCTCCATTTTCACTCCGGCTATAGAGAGAGAAGCTAGCAGACATAGTCAGTCACTGTCAGTCTCTCAGTGTGTGTGTACAGTTGGGGTCTTGGCCTGAAGGCTGGTGCTGTGTTTTCCATAAAGGGCTTCAGCTGCTGTATATAAAATGGTGCTTTTTTTAGTGGGTGCTGCAGCTGCTGTGTCACTTGTCCTGTCCATTAACTGTGGCTGTTTCTGTGTTTTTGTCTTGTCCATCAGGCTAGGGTTGCAGTCCAAAAAGGGGTGCAGTGTTGTCCAGGGTGGAGTGCTCTGTCAACTTGGGGTGCTCTTCTCTAATTAAAAAAATAAATAAAAGTGCTTATTTTTGTGTGTGAGTTTATGTGTATGTGTGAGTGCGTTAGCAACTTGCCTGTGCTATTACTGTTTGGTGACACTGTCGCTGTTTATCATCCACATATTTGTGACTCTGCAGGTGGTCTGTCCACACTCAGCAGGGGTGCTTTGTTGTTCATCAAAAAGTGATGCTGTCTGTGTTGCTCATCAAGGAGCTGCTGCCTCACTCAGGGGTGCTCTTCCCCAGTTTTAAAAAAATAAGAGTAAAATTAAATTAATAATATAAATATCAATCCACAAAAAAAAAAAATATTTGTGTGTGCTTTTTCAACTTATCTGCACTAATATTGTTTGGTGACACTGCTGGCCAGACCGCAGTTTATTGTCCATGTGTTGAGACACTAAGTGGTAGCGCAGTGTGTTATTCATATTCATAAATAATTAATCTTGTGACACTGTAATTGGTTGCGCAGTCTAATATTCAACTTTTCACTTCTTTCCTCAATTGTGAATAAATGAGTAGTCTACACATGGACTACAAGACCATATCAAAGTGCTAAATAACATGCGTTATATTATTTAAAACATAATGACATCACTGTAAGTGGCAGCGCAGTGTATTATTCTTATTCATAAATAATGAATCTTGTGACACTGTAAGTGGCAGTGCAGTGTGTTATTCTTTTCTTTTTCATAAAAAATCTTGTGACACTGTAGGTCATTGATTCCACAGTGTTATTTTTAAAATTGATACAAATTGACGTGTATGCTGTACCCCACTTCATTTGTGTTTGTGATATGGAGAACGATCAGTTGAGACTTGAGAGGAGAGCAGCAACCACATACTATTGCTGGAGCTGCTGCCAGTGCCACCAGTCATGATGATAATAGTCCATCTATATTGTCTACTAAAGCCGATTCCCAAGGGCATACAGGACTTAAATCAGGGCATCTAAAATCAATAAACAATATTTTACAGTTGTAAAGAAGAAAACATCAAAAATAAAGTTAGCTGCAGAAAGGCCTAAAATTGGCAATATACCAGTTTCACCACATGAAGTGGCAAGGAAAGGCTAAGGCCTTGGCCTTTTTATGACTGGTGGTTCTGCCTCTTTTGATGATGTAATTACAAGTGAACATGCTAACATAGAAATCAAGAATGCTTCAATGGAAGTCCACCAGGATGAGCAGATTATTTGTGTAGCTGAAGCTAATAAGGATGTTGATGATGAGGATGTTGATGACTAGGGTGTTGATGATGAGGATGTTATTAATGACGATGTTGTTGATGAGCATGTTGTTTGTGCACCAGTGGATGAAACTGTTGTTGCCCATGATAAGGAAAAGCCCATTATCATGCCTGGGCACAAGACAATAAAAACTTGGTAATGTTGACTCATTAGCATCACCAGTGTTTTTTTTTTTGAAAGTATAGTTTTTTCTCGCCAGATGCACTTGCTGGAGAAACTGAAGTAGAAGCCACCACTGCTTCACATGCCACTTGAGCTGACAATTTGCTTACCAACAGCTCTTTACATCTCTTCAGATCTGTGCCCATTGGGAAGAAATACACAATGTTGTCATACCTTCTGGGATGAAAATCCACTCCAAGAAGCAGCATCAGGCATAGCAGCATCAGGCATAGCACTGAAGGATTCTCAAGAAAGACATCTTGCATTTGTTCTGTTCAGCTTGTCCACATTTGGCATTTTGGAGGCCACTAATAAAGTTTTTTTTAATGTCGCTGTACAGGTTGGGAAATGCTTATCTAGTGAAGTGGAATCTTTGCAAATTATTGTTAAATGTCAATTGTTTTTGAAAGCACTACTCGTAGTCTTCCTGGTCTGCTTCTGGGATGAAAATCCACTCCCTGCAGCAGCAGGCATAGTGCTCAAGGGATTTTCTGGGGCAAGGACTGTGGTGAATGAGTAAAATATGTTTTTTTTAAATGCCTCCCATTCTACCTTCCCCTCCTCCCTCATAAATTTTCTTCAGAAACAAAAAATATTACATTTTCAACCAATCAACTCTTCCTATCCCTGCCTTCAACTACATAGATACTGTAACTCTCTCAGGCCTCTTGAATAATAAAAACATTTGTTTTCTGATGTGCAATGTTGGAAGTTGAACTGCCACTGCTACCGCTTAGCTTAGTTAGCCAGCTAGCTTGGTGCATATTTTGGGCCTAAACCAGATGAAACAATATTGTGACCTGTGAGGTGGTCAAAATTGACTTGAAATGAGTGGAAATTTATGTTATTGAGGTTAGTAATACAAAAACTCCCAAATTATGTGATTTTATCAGATTTTATCAATTTTTGAAAAAAAATACAGATCCAAAACCAAAACAAAAACATGCAAGGGCAGTTTTGCTAAAACTAAATTCAGATCCAAAACACAAGGAGATACAGATTCAAAAGTAAACCAAAACTTTACTCACATCCATAATGCTTTGCAAGTCTGCAAAACCTTCTGTAACATTGAGTACCATCAATAGCTCATACACAATTGCACATGGTCAGACCTTATGCAGATTTTGCTAACCTCGTTGCTCACAGTGAAAGCTCAAGCTGTGTATGCTATTGCAGTGGCAAATTTATGTACGACCCTGTAACATAGTATAAACATACTGACACACCAGTGTTTTGCTGACCACTACCCCATCACCACCCCCAAACACTCACTTCCTGTCAATCACTCTGCGATGGGTCTGCATGGTCACTGTGATTGTAGTCTGATCACTATAAAGCCTTCACTCATGCTCACTGTGATGCATACACATGCGCAGTACATTACAATTGGCCATCTGCATGTGTAATTTCAGTTGTGATCCATAATGAATCATGCTCATTATTTGATATACTTTGATTGAAAAGTTTATGTGTGTTGTAACACCACCCACAATTTTGTGCTCTGATATGTGCAACTCAGTAATTAAAGGTATAATAATATTGATTACAAAATGAGTGGGAGTGGGAGTATTGAGGTTACCGAATGGGAATATTGTGGGCCTTGATTGGGATGTGTGTGCCACATAATCTCAGACCTCAATTGCATATACTGCATGTGTGTATTCCAATGAGCACACAATTCTGTAAATTAGCAGCTCCACCATTATGTGTATGACAGCAATCTCACTCTGTGAGACTGCTGAACCTTCAGTTAACCACAGGGTGTGAAGGCATACCTTATATGTATTGTGCTAGGAACAAGTCCATTAAGGTGTGAGCCTTAATGATCATAATTTAATTGCTTTTGTTAGTTTGAGTGGCAGAAATGTAGTGGGTTTTGAGAGATTTCAGATCATGTCTAAAATGCCTTAATGGCACATGTGAAACTGTAAGGTTTTTTATCTATAGATATTCATTGCTTTTTTATAATTTATTAACCATCATAGTTTGGAGAAGCAAACCTTGCTACCTGCAGAAGAGAAGGGCAACAAAATGGTACACTCATGCGGGTGGAGGCCAATGCTCGCACTGCTACGGGGTCCCAATACCTACACCGCTGCCACCTGCACCACCACTGCTAACACCTGCAACCCCCACCAGGGCCTGCCACCACTAACACCTGCTACCTCTACCATGTCCTAAGCCATCGCTAATGCCCGCTACCTCCCCCAAATCTCACCTCCACCAATGCCTGCAAAGTGTGTGTTCTATGGTTATTTTAATATATATTGTGCAGTAGAACTACATCTTCCAGCAGGCCTGTAATGCCCCGCATTCTGGTAATTGTGGTTCTCCAAGTTTCAGCATGTGTTTGAGGATTACTGGACCTGTAGTTCTACTGCAAAAGCCAATATTTTTAACTATTTCATTTACACTACACTACTCTCAAAACCAAGCTCCACCGCACCAATGGTACAAGGCATAACACCAGGGTTTCATCTATGGCCTGGAGTGCCCTTGAGAGGGGGAACCCTTTTTTAAGGGAGTCCCCAAATCCAAAAGGAATCCTGGCTTGATCTGACTAGCAGTCAGGGGTAATACTTTGACTGGGGACCCGGCGAAAGTGTTCTGCTGGCTGTGCATTACCTGCCCTGCTAGAAAAAGCTTGTTGGTTGTTATGGAAATTACAGGGGATACCTTCGCATTTTTTCCCCTTTATTTCCAGAACCAGGACTGAATCAGAGCCCGGTGCTGGTTGCACTGAATACAGGGGACCACTACATCAATTTGCGTCAGTATTTTAGCAACCAGGGCTGGTTCTGAATAGCCTGGTGCTGGTTGTGCTTAAAATAGGGGACATCTACATTTGGTGTCCCCTGTATTTAGCACAAACAGTACTGGGTCTCCGAAGCCCATGTCTGGTTGTTCTTGGGGGGGCATGCCATTTTCCACAATCTAAATTTGTCCTCTATCCTGACTTATTCCTTTCCAAAATTTCCCCATAGATTATAGCAGAAATTGGTCATAACTGAAAGTGGCAGAAAAAAATTACAGTTGAAATATTAGATTACTCCCAAATCCTCATTTTTTTCCCTGAGATTTGACATGTAGCACTGAATAACAGTTCTATCCACTCATGCCAAATTTCAGCTCAGTACGTCCAATATATTTTGAGGTGTAGTCCCTTAAACACCTTTATCCCCTTAGGAATTCTCTATGGGAGAATTCCATTTTTTTATTGAGCCTTAATATAAATGCACGACCAAGCCCTTTTAAAATATGTTTATCTAAAATTATTCATTTGTATGTATGTTCAGGATAAGCTTGAGAACTACCCAATTTTTACTGTGTTTTCACTGAAATGTTCTTTGTGATCCTTAAAATAACATAGACTATGCACACACACGCACACAACCACATCAATCCTAGCTATTACAGAGATAACTTACTGGGCTTTTTCCAGCAGCAGCTCCTCATGTAAACTAGGGGACAGAGCCTCTTGGCCTCACACTACTTTGAGAGACAGCAGTCAGTTAGCTATTGATCTGTCTCCTGCCCTCCCCTCTCTCCTGCCAGATGGTCCCATCCATCCCACCTCCTCATTGGCTGGCTATAGTACTGAGCAGCTTGGGTGGAAGGCTTTCCCTAGTACAACAAGGGGAGGGTGACAATTGATTAATCTTGTGACATCATAACACCACATTGGTACAGTGGTAAGGCAATTGGCTGTAACACACATGTTTGGGGCAGGGCCAGGCTATGGCTAGCTGGAGGTGTGTGAAACTGCATGTTAATGTGACCAGCTATGGAGAGACAAGGATGGCCTGAGAGAAGTTAGTGTCCTATGAGTGAGGGATCCAGCTTAGCTACTTCCAGCTGATAGTCTCTGCAAAGGTCCAGAACACAAGCCCCATCACACCGTGCAACCTGTATGGCGCCAGATGCATGAGGTTCTGGAAAAAGTTACTGGTTTGTGCTGCATGGCTCTGGTGCTCTGTGCCTGGGAAGGCAGAGGAGGGGCTGCCCAGAACTCACCTCTTTTATAGTGACCTGGCATGCAGCCTCTTCCATCTGGATGTTTACAGACCACTTCTGCATCCACCCTGCCACCACCAGTGTGCATCATCTTTCCCTTCCTCCAAGTATGAGTCCCCAGGGTCACTGATGCTGCTGATTCCCCACCTGTTGGTTGGAGGAATGAGCCATTCTGATCATCGGGCACATGGCCCACTCTGGGATCTACTTGCCCAGCTTTTCCAGGGTGACTTCTGTATCCAAAACTTACCCAGAAAACTTTGCTGGGTAAATCAGACAGTGCACAGAGAAGCAGAAACATGGAGAGCAATCAGGAGTACCTGGGGTGCTGTCTCCTTATCATTGAATAAAATTAATAATCACTCAGTAATGACGGATAGGCACTGCTAGTATTTTTATAATTATGTTTAGGAACATTCATTGCTATAAGTAAAATAGAGGAGCATTTGAAATTAGTTAAAGAATTTGACCAGTTACATTCAGGTAGACTTTGGTCTAAACAAAATAGTCATTGCTGTAAAATTTAATACCTAACTTACAGTAGACAAATATCCACCACTTTCATCAATATCAAACTATTGTAACAATGAATGTTTGACTGATATATTTTTAAAGCTGGATTGAATAAACTGCTAATCTCACTTTGGTCCTGATTCTGTAAAAACAGGAACATATCTCATTTTTGCGAATCTGGATTGCAAAACATTGTGGGTGCATATTCCACACAATGGACATGACTCAGATGTGGAAACAATGCAGATATTTATGCAGATTGAGTGATGTGTGTAAGCCGCAATGGACATGAGAAGCTATTGTATTGTGATTACGCTCACACAGAGGATTCATTCACAAAGTGAGTAACAGGTAGTCAGCATTTGGGAGAGGTAATGGGGATGGTCAGAAAAATGCAGACATGTTGGACCATTTAAATACTGTTTTCTGCATGTACATAAATTAGCCACTGAATTTTTGCTCACAGCAGGAGAGCCCTCTGTGTATCTAGAAATCAGCTATGTCCGAGACAGCTTAGCCTTACCCAGAAGGTTGTTGTCTCCCTGATCTGCATTCCATTTTTCTATTATCTGGCTTGATAAAATCAAGTGGCACAGTCTCTAATATAGAATTCCTATAGAAATACCCTCCCCTTACCTGCTATTCCATTGGCTAACTGGTCTAAAGCAAGAGCCCACTGTTTTACTCTTTGATAGCCCTCACTGCCTCAAAGTTTAACCCCTGTAATGACAAATATCCTTCTGTCAGCCTTCTTGTAATGGCCAATGATCTTGCTCCCAATCTGTGACTGATAAATACAATGTACATTTTCAGCATATTACTTACCTTGCACAAAGTAGTATTTGGGTTCCAAATGTATATGGTACAACAAAGCCATTAACTGTGAATATTCCACCTATAATAAAATCTCCTTCTTGGGAATATTTATATTCAAATATATATTGAAGATTTTGGTTTAAATTACATCCAGGCTCTGGTTTCTGTGTTTCCGATCTACAGAGTGCAATGCTCAGTATGCACAGCCACATTATTTGATGGAAAATATTAAATACATTTTCAAAAGGTTGAAAACTATTTTTGAATTTGTGCTCTTCTTTATATCTTCTCACTGACAGAATCATAGTTCTAATAATATATTTAAGACACAGGAAAAGTACAGTGAGATAAATATTAGTAAATGCACATTATGACCTCATTTACTGTTGTTGAACAATCAATTTTTCCTACATAAAATACCCTTGATGTTGCACATGTGTAAATAATAAATTTGTATTTAGAGTTAAAAGTAGACATGTGCTTGCCCCTGTTTTTTTACTTTGGTTTTGGTTTTGCATATGGATTCATCTTCGTGTTTTGGTTTTGCAAAACTACCCTGAAATATTTTAGTTTTGCATTTGGACATGCATTTTTTTTACGTTTTTAAAAACAGCTAAAATTATTTAATTTCTACAATCCAAAACATAACATTCAGATTTAAAATTCTGAACGGCAGGAAGATCAAAACCGTGACTCAGATCTGTGTTATCTACAAAATTAGGGTGTATTTGGATTTCTGTAGAACCGAACCACACATCTCTAGTTAAAAGTATCTATTACTTCTAGGCAATTGCATTGTTATTTTATAGTTAGACCCCCTTTCCTTCAAATGTCCTGACAAGCAATTAATAGCATTACCATTTAATAAAAAGGCATATTTCCACCTACCAACCCAAACATTAAATGAAAAACATTCACATAACTACAACCAATATCATGTTTATAAATTTAAAAATTCACACAATGGGCCATCACATTAAGTTTTTAGTCCCATGGAGACCCAAAATTTTCCTAATAAAACTCCCCAACCCCACATTACATTAATACACCTCACCAATACAACATAATATTAATACACCAACATATCACTAATACCCCACAAACCCCCATTTTAGTACCTATACTTGCACTTGTTTAAACAATTCCCCCCAAATAATTATAATAAAATGAACTGCTCTCCTGCTGTCGGGGAGAGTAAATTATGGAAATTGAGTGCAGCAGAGGAGATGAGAAATAAATAGAAGGAGCAGAGGAGTGGAGCAAGCAAAATGTGTGTTCTTTCTTGTCTTAACAAACCTTAGCCCCATATATTAATTGTCTCTGTTCTCCACCACATTGGCCAATTATATATCTTGGGCTATATTTTACAAAGCAAAGTTTTTTAAGCCACTACTTCTAGGTGGGTTGGAGGTGAATATTTAAAGCAGTGCTAACATTGAGTGAAAAGCCGGCATGCTTCACACTGAATATTAGTGCTACTTTAAGTTCTGAATACCAAACAGTTAAGAAGGGATGGCTAGCAAATACTGTTTAATAAGTATAACCATTTAAAGGTAATACTTATTGCTAACAACTTGAGTTTTTTGAGTTTCACCTCTCACAAAGATTTCCACTCTGAGGGCCTAATTAAAATTTGGGAATAGAGTAATATAGAGCAAGTACCTGTGCACCTGGACCATGTTGCAGTGGAAGGGGTGCAAATACATATATATTGTTTGCACATGGGGTAAATACTGTCTGCTTATGTATGTAGTCCACAAATGCTGGACAGCTTAATTTTTACACTGCAATTTAGATTTCAGTGTGGACACACTCCACCCAATCTAAACCTCTCAGTACATTTTAAATCTGCCCCACCTGCAGTGGAGCATGGTTTCACCAAGATGATCAGTTACTTGCTATATCTTACTCTATTTCTAAATCTGAATCAGGCTCAAATTTATACTCTGAGTATCACTATGATACCCATTCTTTTTTATCTTTGCTAGGAAAATGAGCCTGCTTGCATTGATATAGTGTATGGTTTGTAATCATCCCTTCTCTGTTGAGCCACAGACACACTGGACAGAATTTACACCATATTGATGTAAACTATTGTCTAATTTGTCTATTAGCCAATTAGTGGCCTGGCTGTTGATTGACAGACAGGTCACTCACAGCCAATCAGCAGCAGCTTACTATAGTAGTATCTGCTGATTGGCTGGAGGCCAGGAAACTGCAAGAAAACTCGAGGGTCTTTTCCCTTGCTGTGGAATAGCTGTTTGTGTAAACACATATAGCTCTTCAGTCCAAAATTATTCCAGACAATGCATTTTTTATTGGCCTGTGACACTACTGAAGTAGAGGACCAATGTGCACCAAGTGGTACATGAGTATTTTCTTATCCATGCACTGGGATGCTACTAGAGAAGAGGACCAGACATTGGGGACAAAGTGAGCATAGTGTGAGTGTATGTCATAAACATTTACTTTCTATGTTGTGTGTGTGTCCTGTCTTTATTTTAATATTTTATTACAGTGGGGTAACGGTGCCAGCCACCTGCTGTCACTTGAATTTCTACAAGTGCAAAAAGGTAGGCACGCTAGGGCTTGTAGACCAACTGTAAAAAACAATACTACATTATGATCATTATTATTCTTACCTCTAAACCCAAAGGTTCTAAAAAAAAGGGGACAAAATGTGTAGAGGTCCCCCGTATTTTGGTTGTAATCCAAAATAGTTCAGTTTACTTACTTTTTTATAGCTGGGATCTCAACAGGAGAATAGGAACAACCTGAGCCAAGGGGTAGGTGATGAATGTTTTAGAGATAATCTGGGATTTCTACTGGACATGGAGACTGAACACCAGGGACAAGTTGAGTTTAGTGTGTGTTTATTATTGTGTAATAAACTTTTAATTTCTAAGGTGTGTGTCTCCTGTTATTATTATACTAGTTTTTTACAGTGGATGTACAGGTGCCAACTGCCTGCTGGCACTTATAATTCTAGAAATCTCTAAGGGTAGGCATGCTGGGACCTGTAGTCCAAATGTTAAAAAACAATAGTAGATATTTATTATGATGACTATTACACCTGTACCCACCATCCAGGGGTGCAGGAGAGTGTCCTGTGCTTCAGCCCAGGCCTGGGGTGCTCAGGAAAGGGGGGCCAAATTTATTAGGGGACACCCATCTCCCCTGGGATTCCTGGCCTAAGCTGTATAGTTTGGGGTGTTAAAGCTTTGTCCATGGTCCCCTGAATGTAGCATTATACCCCAGCTAGTGATGCCCAGTGTTGCTTTTAAAAAAATCAGGGAACCCCATGCCAATTTCCCAAATTTTTAAAATGAGAAATTGCTCACAGAGCACAGTGGTGGTTCATTAAATTTGGGGGAGGGGGACCCCTACACATTTTGTCCCCCATGTTTTTTTAACCAGAACTGGCTCAGAGAACATTGGGCTGGTTATGCTTTTGAGGAATGGTTCTACTCTGTTTTCTTTACTTTTAATCTTTTCTTTGCTTTATCACAGACAAATACAAACACAGATCATAATGATCTGTGTATGTTTCTAATAAACACGCTGCTCAGGAAGGGGGTCTATATAAAACTTCTATTTTTGGACTGAGTTTGCTTAAATCACACCCGTTATCGCAATCATGATTCTTCATAAATTCCTGTGTTGTCTTCCAATCTATGGAAAGTACTTGTGAGTTTGGTCAATGGTGTATTTATTTCTATTTGTGTTTTCACCCATGTTTTGCAGAGAGAATCATGATTTCACACCTGTTTCCCTTTAGTAAATTTTTGATTTTTAAAAAATGGCTGAGTATGCAATCTTGACCAAAGTCTTAGTAAATTTACCACTCAATATAAGATTCCACAGTAACTATGTAGTATAGGTGTCATATACACAATTGTCAGATGTTCCCAAATTTACTTGCTTTATGCTGGAGATGTGGCCATTTCTTGGGTTTTCCTCTCCATATTTGGTGGCACTGTCCAGTACTGGCTGACCTCTGGTGGACAGTTCAGTGGCTATCAAGGTGGATCATTGGTCTCCCCTTTCATTAAATGCCTGAGTTTGAGCTGGTTAAATTAAAGGTCATATCCATTTTTACTTAAAAAAGTTTTTATTTTATCCATGCACTGGGATGCTACTAGAGAAGAGGGCCAGACATTGGGGACAAGATGAGCATAGTGTGAGTGTGAGTGTATGTCATAAACTTTTACTTTCTATGGTGTGTGTGTGCGTCCTGTCTTTATTTTAATATTTTAATACAGTGGGGGTAACGGTGCCAGCCACCTGCTGTCACTTGAAGTGATATGTGATGAATGTTGTAAAGGCAACTGTGCCATATTACTAGTGGTCCTCAACCTTCTCTCCTATCTCCCAGTGGTTCATGAGAGTAAATCATTATATGTTTATGGAAGATATCACCTCTTCTATGAAATTACCCTCCTCTGCTTTTGACTACTTGGTATAGTTGGTTGAGTTTTAAGGAGACCTCTTTGTTATGTTTGAGTGTGGCATTTCTGATACTTTAATTTCTTAGAAGAGTTTCCTTCCACCATATCTGCACCTTTGAAAATGTGGGGTTAATTATCACAAGAAAAGATGATAACAGAATTTGAGGATGCTACTGCAGAAGTGTTTATGCAATATTTGCATATCTGATGCTGTTTAGAATATTGTTTGTGTCAAAGTAATTGGAAACAAAAAAAGGTGAAAATAAATCAGTTATAGTAGGGCACTCAACCTCCAAATGGTTTATAGCATATACAAATATTTCTTTATTAGGTATACTTTAAAACATGAAACTGGTAACAATAAATGCAAAAGTATTTGCCAAGAATGTTTTCATTAATCAAGAACAAAAGTCAGAGGTTTGAAGACGATCAGATTCCCTCGTAGTTCTGGCCATAAACAATGCTGATCGACAATCTGCATCATTATTCCCATAATACTGAGGAGCCGTCTCATTTATGAAGAACTTTGCACATACACTCTAATTGTATTTAATTAATAACTTGTTGCCATATGATTAATTATTGAAGTCAATCTAACTTCACAATAATACTATCAAACTGACATATTCATAGGAAGCATTCATTTAATAACAGGTTGTGATATTACCTTTATTGATCATATTAGGATTATAATCCCTTAATATTATATATGATATTCTTTATATTTAAGGAAGAATTACTGGCACTATATTATATCCAAACCATTTTGGTGGAATTTCATTTACACTCACATAACTGAATCCATTTATTTATATGTGATTAATATCTGATTACCTACTGTATATAAACATAGTATATCTATAAAGAATAGAGACATTAGAAAGCAGTTTTCAATCATATTAATCACTTTATTTCATTCTTTATGCACATAAAAAATTTTTTACTTTTATCTTATACTTCACTTGCTATTAACCAATTTGTGTTTTGATAAACTAGCATATGTATATTAAACTATTATCCAATTTATTGTTACCAGTTTCATATTTTCAATTATACCTAATAAAGAAAGATTGTATATGCTATAAACCACTATTACTGATTTATTTTTCCCCTTTTTTGTTTCTGAATATTTGTATCAAATCAGTAGGTAGCACCACTACTTTATTGCCTATATCCATAGAATAAATTATCCTTATTTTGATATATTTTAGGTACAAAATTCTCCTACTTGTTAATATTACTTATAATACCCTACATTACATTTTGTGGAAAGACCTGTTCTTTTGTGTTCTATTGTGTAAAGTAAGTCAGTTATTAGTGGCAGTAGTTATTTCCCATGACAAAATGAATGCCATTCTCATGCCTGTGAAAAGACCAAAAAAGCCCTCTTTTTTGTGTGGAGCTATTTTTACCCAAATCTGACAACATTTGTCAAGCCATCTATACCATTTGTGAACCCACAGTAAGTAGAGTTGGGGATGTTAACACTATATGTACCTAATCCCTGTTACATCATTTGCAGCAAGCTAATGCAAAGTTTTAGAAAAATCTGGTAAATAATAACAATAAGTCCAGCATAAGCTAGGTCGTAGCTTTTTGCTAGATCCTAGCACATGCAATTTCCACTGCCAACATGTTCATTATTAATCTCCTTATTATTAATTGGAGGTAGTCCCCATGTATCAAATTTGCTAAAGCTAACTGACTCTTCCCCTATCCTGGATTCCCCAGAAGAATTGTGGCGCAATAAGGTTGATGCTGCTGCCTTGGGTGACTCTTCATCCTTAGAAGACTAATTTAAAATAATAATTGACTGAAACAATCCTTTGCAAGAGGAATCAAACATGAAATAAGCCATCCAGTTGCCCAACAGGGCTATGCAAGCATTTTACTTGCATCAATTATCCACCATCAATGCATGTGCTTTTAGACAGTTAATTGAGGTTATTTATACAAATTCCATCTCAATAATATTTTTCTAGAAGAGCAATTCCTTGCCTGTACTGAGACATTAGCGACACATTAGAGAAAGAAAGAAGAAACTAGTTCATGGCATAAAGGAATGGAGTATGTGAAAATATGCTTATGGTCTGTGTCTGACAGTCCATATTTGTTGGTGATGGTTGTGTAAAACAGTAAATTAACTTTTATATACAGTCATTATATGTAATATAAATATACCATGTAGAACTGTGCCTGTATATGGTGATAAGGGAAAGTGAGGACACTAAAGATACGGTGTGTTAAACTGGTCCTTTTGATATTCTATATGAAATAAGAGGGCTGAAACATTGTATAATTAAAATCCAAATACCTTTTTTGGGGATTATGTGAGAATGTAAATAGAATAGGGGTTTTATTAAAGAGGTATTCTGACCGCCAGCTTTGTGTGTGCCAGAATCGTGTACCAATCCATATTTTGGCAACCATTCTCATTCCTTAGTTTAAGCCATCTTTCTTTCTGACTGGTACAGATCTTAATAGATGCAAAGAGCTTATTGCCAGCAAGTTATCAGCTCAAATGACACATGACAAAACAATGTCTCCTGCTTCAGTTTCTCATGAATAGTTGTTGCCAGGAAAGAACTGACCTTTTCCTATAGACCTATTTGGAGTGTGAATGATGAGTGTGGATGTACAACAAAGTGAAGCACCGTTTTGAAATCTACCTTTATTCAAACTGACACACTGAGCATCAATAAGATGATGGAGGAATATTTAAATGACAAAGTACAAATTAGCATATCACACAGTCCTTTTGATTACTGTGAAGAAAAAAAAGCAAGCCCCTTGTACAAAATAACTTTGGTGTACTTAAGCTGCCCACCCTCCAATGAGTACTCGGAAAGAGAGGTTATCAGAGCCGGGGAACCATGTGAGCATTCAGCAAAGGAGGTAACTTCCCCAATATTTGGAAAAACTCATGATTGCTGCCAATCTGCAGTGTAGTAAGAAATCTGTGGGCCCCTTAGCAAAATTATGAAGGCCCATCTCCCTTACTGGGCACACTTAGCATCCCCCCTTACTGAGCACACTAAGCACTCCCTCACTTACTGGGCACACTTTGCACCCCTCCCCTACAGGGAAAACCTAGCACCTCTACCCCCCTGCCAGGCAGACTTAGCACCCACATTACTGAGCACAGATATGTGGGATGGCCCTAGATGCAGGGATAGATAACTGTGTGTGGCATTGCTGGGAAAAGTCATGCCATCATCACCCCTCCAAGTAGGCTGAAATAACAATATGCAGGTGGCACTAAATGCAGGGAGAGATAGCTGGGTGTGTTGATGTTGACAGGACGCATGACATCATCACCCCTTCCAGCATGCTGGCATATCCCTCACTCATAGTGTTTGCCTCTGAATGCAGGCATAAATTGCTTGGCATGAGGATACTTGGAGGTGGCATGATGTCTTCACCCCTCCTAGCTGGTTGGTATATCTTTCAGTAGGGGTGACACTAAATTCGGGGGGTGAAGGACTGGGGAAGGGCTGCTGGGAGGTGTGACTTGAGAGTCTCTACCAGCATCCTGGAAACACTGCTTTATTATATAAATGAAGCACCTTGATTCAGGAGATACTGGCCTGGTGGTGCGGTCAGGCCACATAGCTGTTGCACCCCCTGCCCCAAAGGTTTCTATGCCACTGGACCACTTTGCTTTTCATTATGGGCTGTTTTAGGGCTTTGTTATTGGCCTTTTTTGCATAGGCAAACATTATTGCTCTAAAATATTTCTATATGCAACTATTTGTAACCAGATATAATGTAGTGCCTCACAAAATCTAAAATAATTAACAGAATTATGGACCATATTTTGTATTATTTGATAATATTAACAAGAAGATAGAAAGCCAGTTTTTTTTTCTAAATTAATCAATTGATTATAATTTTTTACCTGCCTACCACTTTTTATGTTTCCCTGTACTGTTCTCAGGCCTCTGAGCTAGTTTCCATCATACTCTGGCTCTTCTTTGCACCTCATAAATATATTACAGGTGTATTTTACCTGATTAGAAAGGAGGGAGAGGGGGTAATATGGACAGCATTTCTTGCAACCCTTATCAGGAATTCTTGGCTATAAACATCATATTCTTTTATTGACTTTTCTCTTCTCAGTTTCTGCAAAACAGCTCTTACAAGGACAAGGCCACATCTCAAATTAACTTTTCTTAATCAATTAATGCTTTAGCTGCCTTCCACTACATACTACACCTCATTTTCCCTGTACTGTCCTATGGCCCCTTATATACAGTAGTTCTTGATGAATGAAAACAACCTTTTTATGGGGTTATATACTGTAGTTTATTAACCTGCCATCCTCTCTGCCACTGTTGTGCCATAATTTTTCATAAATGTGCTATATTCTTTAAAACTGCCATGTGTTTGTGCTGCTGCTCTGTTGCTTAGCTTAGCCAGCCTTTGGCCAAAATTGGTGATTAAAATTGTGAGCTGTGAGGTGGTCACTCAAGACTGATTGGAAATGACAGGAACTTAATGTTAGTGAGGTAAATAATACTGTACAAAAAAGGCCAAAATTACTTGATTTTAGCCAGTTTTTATCAATATGTGGAAACAATACAGATCCAAAACCAAAACACATGAGGGTGGTTTTGCCAAAACCAAACAATGACAATGAATTAGAACCAAAACCAAAACTCACGGACAACACTCTCTATTGTCTGAAAACATGGCAGTCTAGTTGGAAAACAAAAATAAATAGTAAACTAATATAATACTAATACACTTAAAACATAATATAGAAAATTAAAAGTTCATCTTACATTGACATAAAAATAATCAGCCAGAAATAATTATTCTTTGCTCTTCTAGCACTAATAGGATTTGGTACGGGATCCTGGCAATTGGAATCCTGGCAGTCAGAATACTGACAGCAGCATGTAAGTACCCTAAAGCTTCCCCTAACCCAACTTTTCTGCAAAGTAACCCTAACCCTCCACTCATGCAGCCTATCCCTAATCCTCTCCCCTGCAGCCTAATCATAAGCCCATGCCAACTACTTAACATTGGGATGCCAATGGTTGGGATTGTGTAGCCAGGATTCAGACTGCTCATGGGATTCTGACTGCCAGCATCCCGGCTGCTGGGATGCCACCTACATCCCCATTATATAATGCTCTGATATGTATAAACATTCACATTATGTCCTGAATCAATGAAACTTACAGTAACATTTTCTGTCATACAATATAGAGGAAAAAGTCATAGGGTTAAAGTGATGCAATAATGAGATAAATATAACACCTGACTTTTATAACATTTTAATCAATGTGACTTGATTCTTAAACCGGGTACACACTAGATGGTATGCCCACATCTGGCCGGGTACACACTAGACAGCCGGGTACACACTAGACAATATGCCCACATCATGGCCCCCACAAGTGGTTGCCATGATGCATTCTGCTGTCATTCTGTCACTGCCGGCATTGGCTAGTGAGTATTGTGTATGGATTAGCCAATGCTGGTAACCCCATCGGGACCTGGTGCATATGACACTGTGCTGGGTACACATCAATAAGTGTGTACCCAGCATTAGAACCAGAGAGATAATACAACATAGAAAAGTGCAATATAAATGTAATGCATGAGATGATGGGATTCCCTGTTACTGTTACTGATGGAAGTCAACTGAACATATTCTCATGTTTCAGCAGGGTATACAACATCCTCCAATATGCTTTCTTTCTGCTCATTATGGGCCACATCATGCTCGATCTGGTATAATGTCTGTTGCCAAAGTCACGGGTGCAATACTATGTGTACTAGCATGCAAAGGTGCCAAGAAGGGGTAGGGGCGGGTACTAATTACCCAGGAATGAACTTGCTAGAGGGGCCCAGCAGGGGCCCAGCAGATGCCTGGGTCTGGCACCACCTCCCTCACTCTTATCTCACAGCAGCCCAACACACGCTGCTATGTGCTAGGTTGCAAAGGGAGACTGTTCTTTGCTTATTAGCAGCCACAGCAGTATACTATGAAAAAAATAGACGGCGCTGATATATGACAGCAGATAAAAATTGCAATATAAAAATTATTATTTATTAATAAACACATATGATATGTGAATAGTCCCTACATGGGATTCCTAGAGACCATCTTTAAAAAACATATATTATAAAGAACATAAATCATACACAAAATAACAATAAAATATAAATATAGCAGCCGGTGAATAAAGATCTCCAATCCCCTGTATTAAGGGTGCCAAAGTCACTTTCAAGAGCAAAAAAACTGTACACAGTATAAGCTCAAGATCCAGCGGTAAAGGTATCGTTCCCAATAGTTATGACACTATGTAACAGACGGGCCACAAGCTGATAATTGTAACAACATAGATATCAAAACACAATGCAGGTGAGTTGGAGTTCAAGATGGAATGAATACTGATAGCCACCCAATACTGGGGCAATATTGATAGTGGATATATACAAGAGCTCAGCGGTACTCACAGTACTATAGTGAGCAAAGCCACTCCGGTATTGATATGTAATAAGCAGCCTCCGTGGTCAATAGCAATGTCCCAGGCAGAATGAAACAAGTGCCCTCTCTCTATACCGCTCCGGCGGTCTGCAGTCTGCGGCGTCCATAGCCATCAGGCTTCCTTGAGAGGTAGAAGAACAGGGACTGAACTTTCTTAGGCAGTGATCCCGTAATGAAGACCACCTGCGCTGCTGAAGTGGATCCCGGCAAGCCGCTATGTGTCAGCCAGTCAATTAGCCGCTGAGGAGGAAAGGATAAACAGGCAAAAGAGCTCACACTGCAGCATGCAGTAATGGATGGAGTCACACCACCGGATAACACAGCCGTATCCTCAACGCGTTTCCCCGCTCTTGGCGGCTTTCTCAAGAGGCTGGTATACTATCCTGTGGAGGGGAGTGATCACATTTATTGTGCCCCCCTTTGGATTTGTGCCAGGCTGATGGGTTATGGGGACATGGCAATGCCCCTTTTACCCAGGCCCAGCACAGCTCTTGACGCCCCTGTTAGCATGTGCTTGAATGTTCAAGCAGTGAGATGTTCAATCTCAGTGCCCATGCAAGCAGTAACACCACCAGTGGATCTAGATAATCCACCATTGGTGCACCATCACGTTCACCATTGACACATGCACCAGCCCATTGGCAGGTGCAGTTTCTCTTTCTGAACATGGCCTACAGTATGTGGAAGAGTCTAGGTGTCTGTTACTGCAGCTTTGTTTACTGAAACAACAAAAGGTAATGCCCCAGCACTCAGAATGAAATCAGTAATAAGAGTTGAAAAACTACATGGTGGTAGCTAATTCAGAGATCTCAGTTGCATATATTTGCAAAAATATGGCTAAGCCTCAATGCCACTTCATGGTGTCTCTGATACTGGTAGTCCCTCTCACTTGGTCTTGGGGAAGAACCCCAAAAATGTCAGTGAAGGCCTGCCACTCGAGGGAATCACACCAGTGAAAGACTAAAGTGTTAATATGTGTTAATAGGAATAAAGCATGTGATACACGTGAAAGGTGTAATTAAAATGCTAAGAAAAACATATTAAAAAAAATATATACAGTATATCTATATCTATCGGCAGATAATGTTCGGTATCAGCCGAAGGAACCAGTGTAATATTTTTATATCAGTGATAATATTGCTGTAATAAATTATGTAATAATATACCTTATGCTTTAAGAGCAGCGTTTAAATGATATTGCAGTTATACAATGTTGATGTATTTAATTATGGTGTTTAGTAATAAATCTGGTATGTATTTGTGCTCATATATTACTTGTATATTACTTGTTTATTTTTTAACATTCCAGCTGCAAGTCGGAGTGAGAGACTAGTTAGCGTGTCATAGGCGTTTCCATGGCAACGCATACCAACAGGGTGATGACGCCATCAGTGTGTGCCACCGGATGGACGCGGACGCCGCACTCAGCTCTGGCAGCAGTATGGATTTGAGCACAGGGGATATAAGGTAAGCGGGTGTTTACACTTGTTTTTTAAGTTATTGTGATCTTGAGGACTGGACTCTGCGCAGTCCCGAAACATCGATCAAACACTACTATAAAGAAATCTTTTGCTAAATCTTGGAGTGACCTGTGTGGCTCTGTACTTGATATTAAATACTCTTCCAAACATATCTATATTATTTATAACAATAGCCCCCAGGTAGTTGACAACTTTAATACTGGTAGTGATGGACTATTGGACATATATATATATATATATATATATATATATATATATATAGATAGATAGATAGATAGATAGATAGATAGATAGATAGATAAATATAATAATGTACATATATACTAACAGAAAAAATATATAATTTGAAGGTGTTACAGTGCTAAATAAAGTGTCAAAGTGTGCGACCCCAGAGCAGCCCAGCCACACAAACCCTGGGGGGGCACCGCACCCCAAACCCATCCCCAAAATGAAAACTATATCCAATTTGGGTCAAACAATTGCCCTATATAAGGCCACATGATAATGGAGTTTTTACATGCAAAATAGCAATAATCACTCAACTGTGTGGACATTGGAATTGTGTGCAGTTTCCATGCACCTCTATTCTAAGCCCTAAACTAGAATAACAGATGATCTGAAAAAAATGTTAGTGGGATTCCTGATTATAATATGTGCTATATCATGTAATTTCCCCATAGACATATTATTATGTACAATTCTTAAGTTAAAAGGTGGCGTTCATGATCGTTACCTATGCAGGAACATATGACAAAGAAGGAAACTAAAGTGAACATAATATTAAGCAATTATAAGAAATCTGAATACACATAATCATTTAAACATCTTATTTTTTCTCGAATTTAACGTAATATATTTTACTACATTTAATCTGCTGTGTATTTAAGAGTAAGGGTTCTTCTTTTTTCCTAGAACACATGTTTAGCAATGTGGCTGTTGAGCACTCAGAATGTCGGATATATTTGATGCATTTACTGTTTTCTGCTACAAATCTAATTTCCTAACCAGAGGATCATGGTCACAGAGCAGAAAATTCAGAGTCGGGGGGAGAGTGGGGCGACTATACCACACACAGATTGTGACCTGATCAGTTGTCATCAGGGTTACCCAGCACTAAGAGCCAGCAACACTAATCACAGTGTAAACAGACTATTGGTAACCGATTAATGTAAGCATGACTTTTTAGCATTTGATTATTATTTACTAAATAGTTTCATTTATACAGAAAATGTTATAGATCTAATGCTTGCTTCCACAAAAATAAATATTGTTATTCTAATCTGCATGAAATTATATAGTGAAACAGAAATCTTTTAACAACAGATTTTCTGGAAAGGAAAATATCACAGCATTAATAAATATTAGAATAGATCACAGCAGTAATGAACATGAGGATAGATCACAGTATTAATGATTGTGAGAATCACTGTAAATTGGGAATATGCATCTTTCATAGCTAATATTTATATAAAATATCAAAATGGACCCTGTGCAAGTGAGAAACCACAATAAAGAAACAATGACTTTCTGTAGTAAGATGACAGAGTAATATTGTTAGTTTTTATATTGAGAAATGCCAAAAATAGTGACAAACCATCTCTATGTTTTTTTAAATATCCCCGTAAAGTTTATGTAGCATCTACTATACTTACATTACACAGATGAAAATATTCCCTCCATACCGCCTTAAACATGTCCTCGAATGTAGAATAAATATTTCTTCAATAATGATATTTTCTTCCTCAGAGTATTTAGGCTTAAATGTATATTCATTTGTTACAGGGTGACTTCCAGGTCTGGAATTCTGTATCACAGATCTGCAAAGTGTCACACGTAGGACCAACATCCAAAAGAAAATAAATAAAAAAATAGTCCCATTGTTACAGAAAATCAGGTGCATTTGAAAGTGTTTGTCCTGTCTGTCCAAGCTCAGCACTGACAGCTGCAAAGGAATATTCAGAGTGTAGGTAATTTAAGAGATAGTGGGAGCTTTATATGCAGTGTAAATTACTCATTGTCATGAATAAAAATAATAAATAATAAAACAGTGTAAATAGAACTTTAGAAAATAACACAGAAAGCAAACACAGGCAACACAAGGGGCCACTATACATAGAAGTTAGTACATGATTTTTATAGTACATTATAATCAAAATCTAAAAGACTTGAACTCAGGAAGGCTATATAACAGTTCCAAAGTAAACTGATATCAAACCTAAAATAAAATATAGCATTATTTTTTTGTTTCATTTAATGTAATAATAATGATATTGGCCACTTACAGCCTGGACATAAACAATATGTTTTATTAAGTTCTAACAGGGTAAAGGTAATGTAAGGCCAAAAAGGATAGATCCAATCCCCAAAACTGTTTAAATAAGCTGAGTCTCAATCCTCCTTCTACTATTACTCTACTCTAACTTACTGTTTATACATGATAACATACTGTGGTAAACTACTGTATCACACTGTACAAGTAACATATTTATGTGAAGAACAGCATATTATATTGTGCCTAGCATAAGATAATGCCAGCCAATCAATAAGGAAGTGGGAAAATGGTCCTAATAAGTGTACAATTTATAATAAACAATTATATATGAAGATTAATTTAAGATACTAAGACACAGCTCATGAATGCACACCTTGAGGATGAGAGTACATTAAAAGGACAAAGTTAAAAATCCAATTCACAAGGCAAAAAAAATATGTTATTAACTATTTATATAAACTAATATTTTCAGAATTCAGACTAATTGTTATGGATTTAGTATTCTGTAGATCAAGCCAGGGACCTTTAGGTAGGATTGAAGTGCAAAGGAAATGTGGAGGCTTGATGATACTCTGACTCATGAGTCAACACAGGAAAATAGGCACACTAGTATCTACTGTATGTAGGAACCATGGACCGGTGATATGCATGGATACAGAACTGTCCAGATACTCTGGGTGGCCTATAGCTTAGTGACCTGTGAAGGCCAGCAAGACCAAGGACACACCCCAGGGACAAGGGTGACCTCCTAAACTTAGAACAATGTATTACCATCAGAGTGGAACTGAGAACTCAGGCCAGGAATTGGAGTCTTATGAAATCAGGATAGAGCTTGAGGAAGCTAAAACCCTGATACTGATCTGACACAGGACCTGGTACTGGAATCCAGTGAGGAACACAGGCACTGAGAGTCAGGATAGATAAAACAGTTTACTGGACACCTCAGTATACAGAGCACATACTGCCCACTAAAACCTAGCCCTTGAACTTGCACTCTACTCTGAACCAGCCCAATTCAATAGCACACAGCACAGGGAAACAATAAAAGGTCAGCACAATAATAAAGCCATTTAACCTAAAGTGAACTACAGAGCATGAAGTTATCAGAGTACAGGTAACTTGCATGTACTGTCCCAATGGAAGCAACCAGTGGCACTGATGCAGAGTGGGATCCATGGAGAAGGTATAAGTGATGATACACAGCAGCAGATGGGATGAGCTACATATGCACATGCTGGCTAGGTAACCAAGCAGCAGCTCTGTTTGCAGTGTGGAAGCTGCAGCCCTGGCAGATGACTGTGATACACAGTGACAGGCAGAATGCAGGGAGTGCAACACAGAGAGTAGCACTGGAAAGCTGAGGATGGTGAACAGCGAGTAGCCCACAAAGTAACAAATAAAAGTAACTGAAGACCCGATACTAGGGAGTGAGACCTGGAGCCTAGAATTATTCTGGGAAGGAACATGTTGTTCAGGCACTTGGTTGAAACCAGGGACTGGATAAAAAAGAATGCAACAAAATATCATTGGCCTAGGTGACCACGTCAGCACAGGTGCATCAGACAATTTGAGGTATATGTCTCAGAGGTGTGTTTCAATCTGTATGGGATGCTAAGACCCTTATATGTGACATTAATTTTGAATATGCATCATACTAACCTGAATTTGCACTGGAAAAAGCAAATGCAGGGAGTCTAATGAACACAAGCATAGTTTTAGGCTATGCTGCAATAGGCTTGCAGGTTGCTGTCCTCTGCTGTGGCACCAGATGTGATGTGCTGATGATGTTTTGGTCAATAGATCAAGGCTGTTACACTATCAGACTATGAAGAGCCAATACAAATCTCAAGAAGAAATGTGAGGATGAGCAAAGTAAAAATTGAAGAGGGGCTGATCATTATCACTGGGTCAAAATATAAGTTATTGGTTCGCACAAGTTCAATATTATTTATAAATATGGAAATGCAGAATTCAAAAATTTACGTAGAGAAACCAACATTTAGGTCCATCACAACTGTAATATTCATTGGATGACTCCAGGTTGGTGGTGCACCCACAAATTTTGTGTAGAACACATAAAACAGAGGTTTGGAAATATTACTATGCAAAGGGCATCTTTGGATCTACTTCTATGCCCTTTGCATAGTAATATTTCCAAACCTCTGTTTTACATTATCACTGGGTGGAAGATTTATTTTAGAAACAGTCTGAGGACACAAAAAAACAGCAACAGGACACATATGTTGAGGAACAATGGATCATATGTAGGAATGTGCACCAACCCCAGTGTTTTGGTTTTGGATCTGTATCTCTTTTGTGTTTTGGATCTGGATTTGGTTTTGGCAAAACCTACCTTCCTTTTTTTGGTTTTGGATCCTTATTTTTTTCTACAAAGTCATAAAAACAGCTAAAGTGACATAATTTGGACCGGTTTTTGTTCCTACTGTATTATTAACCTCAATAACATTTATTTGAAGTCATTTCCAGTCAATTTTGACCACCTTTCAGCTCACAATATTGATTTAATCTAGTTTAGGCAAAAAGGTTGTTACCAGCTAGCTGGCTGATTAAACTAAGTGACAGTAGTGGGCGGCTCTAAAATGTGGCAGATCAGCTTCAAACATGGCACATAGAGGCACTGCAGTGGTAGACAGGATGGCAGAGAAGGAGGAGATGCTGCCATATCACGTGCCACTTGAGTTAACAATTTTTACAAAAACAGCTATTTGCATCTCTTTAGATTTGTGTCCATTGGAAAGAAAGACAAAACATATGACTTAAACCTAAAGTCAAATATGGTTACCAAAATATAGTGATCTGATATCAAGAGATTTATGATCCTGGCAAAGCGAATGAAAGGCTTGATCTACAAGT
This sequence comes from Taudactylus pleione, assembly GCA_031769625.1. Lineage (NCBI taxonomy): Eukaryota > Metazoa > Chordata > Amphibia > Anura > Myobatrachidae > Taudactylus > Taudactylus pleione. The sequence goes on along the minus strand of JAUIMM010000626.1, from coordinate 2,145,508 downwards.
CCAACATAATGTCACAAGCTGCCGCACTGCCAATGCTGTGCGGGGTGAACGCCGGATAAACGTTCACGTGTTTTCGGTTGTCATTTTGGTCTCCTGTTTCACAGTCGAGTTCCCAGCACCTAGCCTGCTTCGCTGTTCCTGCTGTTTGTGCCATCTAGGTGGTATGTTCTGAATTTGCTCCAGCTGTTGTTTGTGTCATCCAGGCAGCGCGGTCTGCATTTGCTCCAGCTGTCGTTTGTGTCATCCTGGCAGCACAGCCTGCACTCAGCATTCTGAGTGTGCAACCCAGCATCTTGTGTCAACCCGGTGACACAGGCCGCACATCAGAGTACACAAACTTGTGTATACCGTTGGTGTCATCTCAATGGCATTAAGCGCACCTCAGCATCCTGTGTATGCACCCTGTGTACAACCGCTGGTGTCATCGTGGCGGCACTAAGTGCACCTTAGCGTCCTCTGTATGTAACTCTGCATCCTTCCACTGATGTCATCCTGGTGACACGGTGCGCACTTCAACATCCTCTTGCCAAGTAATTCTGCCATCAAGGCAACATCCAGGACAGAGGTTACGACCAGTCCAAAGGCCGCACAACAGCTTACTTGCCCTCAGGCCTCAACCAGCCCAGAAGCTGCTACCGGCCCAAAGGCCGCACCTCAACTCATTTGCTACAGGCTTCAATAGTCCCGGGGCTTTTACTGGCCCAAAGGCCGCACCACAACTTATTGGCCATCAGGCCTCAACCAGCCCAGAGGCTGTGACTGGCCCAAAGGCTGCATCACCACTCACTGGCCCACAGGCCTCAACCAGCCCTGTGGCTACTACCGGCCCAAAGGAAGCACCCCCACTATACGTCAGCAACTAGCCAAGATACTCCAGCCCTGAAGGCTGTGCAAGACTTTTTCCCTCAATGTTTGCTCTGAGCCTTAACACATATTTAGCGGAATCACTCCATTTCAGATCCTCCTTCAGTTTCTCCAGGTGCTTTTGCAAAAGTCAGATTTTTTTTATCTCTTTGATAAAGCCCCAATGTTGTGGAGCAAAACAGGTTAGAGGACAACATTGGACCCACTTAGGATACTTCTAACACCTACCTGCAGTATTGGGAAGACTTGAGAGACGTGAGAAGGACATTATCTGGACTTTTGCAGAGTTCTATGGAGCTTGTTACAATATATATTAAGTAAAAGTGTGACTGTGAGGTGTAACTTAGATACACTTGGATATTACTTATTATCACAACTACTGCAGGTGTGTATGATTTGAAACTATCCCCCTTTTTTGTTTTTTAACTTTTTTGACTATGAAAAATCTTTTTGGATGGTTTATGATCCACCTCCTTGAACCAGTCCTATTTAAATATAGTTCTGCTATTTAAGCTAAATGTATTTATTAATATAAAATTTGCAATGTTGCTTTCTCTATATATTTGTGTATGATTTATAATGTGTTATTGTGATTTTATTTGACCGGTCAATAATTTATAATTTATTTTATTAGTTATTAAAACTGTTTATAGCCAATTTGTGCAGTGTATGAATGATTTCATGCTGCTCCTTTCTTTGTATACATTATCAAGCGCAGAGGACTAATTCTTAATTTGATTAGGGGAATGACCTGACTCAAGCTGGCAGTATCTAAACTAATTTCACATGTGGCAAGTTCAAAGGGTTTAAGAACCTTGCAAAAAACAAAAATTATTCTCCACTGCACTTGACTAAGGTGCATTAGTGTTCCTTTCCCTATGTCATAGGCCATTGTGTAGCCTTGGGTGGCCTTTTGCTGCTCTTCCATCAGCTGAAGCATACAGAGGGTAGAATTCCACCTAGTTATTACCTCTACCTTCAGCTGATGGCAGGGAAAATGCAACAGTACTTGCTGTTGCTGCAATCGTCGACATGCAGTTGCTGAATGTCAAAAATGTCCCCAAAATTTTCAGGCCATAATGAGCATCTCCTGCATGCCTGTGTAATTTTTTAAAAACTTTGCACCACCAAATGAATTGTGTGAGCAAAACACGGGAGTGTTTGAATTTGCCCAGATGTAATGCTCTCACAATATTGGTGGCATTGCAAGGAATTACAAATCCTGAGGAGGATCCAAGTTGGGTGAGACAATTTGCAATGATTTCCCTCGGTTTTTCTAAGAGGTTCTCAGTGGTATGCCTATTAGTGAAATCGATGATACACAGTGTAACTTGCCTCTGAATGAGCTGGCATTTTTAGATGCTGCTGCTGTTGCTGTTTGCACTGTTGGAGTCAATACACCTATCCAGTGGGCTGTCACAGTAATGTAATCTTTTATTTCCCCTGTCCCACTTGTCAACATATCTGTGGTTAAGTGGAGAGTGGTTACAATGACATTTTGGAGGACACTTTTAAGTTTTTTTAATATCCTTGTACAGACTGGGAATTGCTGTACTATTGAAGTGGATTCTAGAAGGGACATGGTAGCAGGGAAAATCGACCTCAATTAACTTTCTCAGACCCACTACATAACACACAAATGGAGGAGATATTCTTTTCAGAAATACCATCAACCATCTATCTATAGGATGTTCCAATTGGATTTTGTGCATTACTCCATTACCAAGTGGAATTATTTATGGTGATTATTTTATATATTTTTTTTCTTCACTGACCTTGTGTTCGGAAGAGCACTAGAGGTGGACACACATATTATTTGTAATCTTTATGCTTTCTGAGTTTTGGGTGTCTACTCTTTTGTGTTTTCACCACCTGCTGCACTTCTGAATTTATTGTGCACCTATTATCAACATTGTTTTTGCCACTACATTAAGGGTAGAGTCTGGATGCATATCTAATACCAGCATAGCTGTTATGTTGTCAGTAATCCGCTGTGCAATTGGCTGACTACTGTCAAAATTGTTCCCCATTGCAAAGGATTGTTTGGCAGTCAATTGTTTTGTTAAACTACTAAAAGTAGTCTTCTTCCTATTCCCCTTCTGGGATGAGAATATGCTCACAGCAGCAGCATCAACAGGAGTAGCACTCATGGATCCTTCTAAGGAATCACAGATAGGAGTGGAGTCAGTCATGCTTATGAAATTGGATGCAGCAGGACTATTTCCAATCATGATTCAGAATGTTATTGATATAGGTATTGGTGGTGGAGATTAGATGCACTTGGATCTAACAGAAAGAAATGAGTAGCTAGGTAATGCTGGACAGATTGTTATGTTTTTAGCAAAATTTTCTGAATTTTGGAAACACTTTGGAATTTGATGAATGTGCTGCAAGTGACATAAAAGGGAGGAGGTTCCTAGATGGTTAATATCCTTATCTCTACTCACTCTTGCTTTGCAAACACTACAGATGGCTTGGCTATTGTTGTCCAGATTTGGTTGGAAATAATTCCATACATGAGAAGTGGATTTTTTTGTATTTTGTCTCAGCATGACAATGGGATTTTTCATACCGTGGGCAACAACTGTTGCCTGATTTACAAGAATAACATCCTTAGCATCAACATCCTCATCATCAACATCCTTTTCATCCTTATTAGCACCAAATACAGAAATATCCTCATCATCCTCCTGGTGCATATCCACAGCAGCATCCTCAATTTCTACATTAGCATAATGACTTGTGCTGCTTATCCCCACATTTGCAGAGGGCACACAATTGGTGGAAGGAGGATCCTCTTCAAGTACAATATTGGAAAGTTCAGGCTCATACAAAGCAACAGCGTACACACTTGGACTCTCCTCTGGGATCTGTGACTTTTCTGAGCACACAGTTTGTTCATGTGCCAATGCACTTTTCATTTTTTTGACACTTCTTCAGGGTAAAGGGATTTCATCATCATAAGATGCATAAACACTAGTCATAAATAAAGGCTAAGGCCACTTTGTGTAGTAAATGGCATATTGTATTTTTTTGTTTATCTGCAGCTAACTCAGTTTTTCATTTTTTTTTCTTTTACACTGTAAAACATTGCCTGTTTTATTTTACATGCCGTGACTTAAGCCCTTGGGCATTGGCCTTTTTAGATGATGTTGAGGGCCTTGTATCATCACCATGACTGCTGGAAGCAGCTGCAGTACAAGTACTTTGTGGTTCCTGCTCTCCTCTCATTTGATCGTACTCCATATTAACAAACTTACACTGCGGTCTGAGTGGCAATGTCACCAAACAATAATTTATTTTACACTGGGGAAGAACACCCCCAGATGAGGCAACAGCCCCTTGATGAACAACACAGCACCTCTTTATGGACAACAAAACACCCCTGTGGAGCAGCAGAGTATGAATGGACCACCTGCAGAGTCACAAATACATGGATGATAAACTGTGTTCTGGCTGGCCTTTTCATCAAACAATAACAGCCCACTGTAGCTACTAGCTACAGTAGCACACACACAAAAATTGTATATATATATTTTTTGTGGAATGATAATTTTATTCATCTTTAATTTTTTAAACACTGATGAAGAAGTAGCCCCTTGATGAACAGCACAGCATGCCTTTATGGACAATAAAGCACTGCTGCAGAGCAGTGGAGTGTGAAATGACCACCTGCAGTCACAAATATGTGGATGATAAACTGCGGTCTGGCTGGCAGTGTCAGCGAACAATAATAGCTTAGCTACTAGCTACAGTAGCACACACATAAAAAAGTCAAAACAGATCTTTTTTGTGGAATGATAATTTTATTTAACTTTTGTTTTTAAACACTGGGGAAGAGCACCCCTGGATGGCACAGCACCCCTTTATGTACTGCTGCCCCAGCCCCTTGATAGACAGGACAAAACAGCAGCACCCCTTTATGTGCTGCAACCCCCTTTATTTACTGCATCCCCAGCCTGACAACACTGCATCTTGAAAAACAGCAGCAGAGACACCCAACCCAACAACACTGCACCCTTGAACAACAGACAGAGCATATCTGTTTTGCACACTGTCTACAGCTGGAGTGAAAAAGGCTCTGATCACTGGGACCTTTATAGAATCCAAAACACACAAGAATACAACAGCAGGAGAATGACGCATTTTGCCTCATTTTAGGATCCGAATCAGGCGAGAAAACCTTGAGCCAGACTCAGATCCGAGCCCAGATTGTGAAGTTTGGGTGGGTAGAATTCTTTAAGAACCAGACCCACTTATTTCCAATCATATGTAGAGGGTAACACTCTGGCACAGATTTCTGGTCATAGCATATTTATATATGCTGGGTAAAATTGTATTAGGTGGTCTTTGTGATGTCAGTGATCTTGTGTTGAGTTTAACACCCACTATTATAAAACCAAAAAACACAAGTGCCAGGCACTAATGAATAAATTAATTATTATAGCAGCACTTCACCCAGTAAGCCTGTGTAAGCTCACTCCAAATTACAAAACCCTACAATACAGATGATGGTGATGCGCTAATTAGAAAACACTTGAACCTTCTTGGCATAAACAGAAATAAAAGTTCAGGACACCAAATGATGTATATAATCAATTTTATATTCTAAAACATATAAAAATACTAATACTTTTACAAGTATTAATCACACAAAGATGGTAAGTGACTGATATAAAACTATAAATTGCAACAATCTACTGCTTCAATTACTGAGTATTCAGAATTAACATAGTCTCTTGGCAGAGATCAGAGCTTTTAATCAGGGTCCGGTATGGCTGCTAGTATGAATGTGTAACAAAGTTTGAAAATATATAATGGCAATAGTCTCACCACATTAATAACAGTGATCATGGAGTCCAGTACAATTCCTATGGTGTTGGATGAATATACCTCCTATTACACATGCCATGGAGAGGTGCTCCTGGTTACTGTGTGGGAGATTGGAATAAATTCTGCCAAATCAGGGCTCCAGTTGTGAGCGGAGCTCCTCTAGTACACAGTCCCTCAGTCTTGAGAGCAGGTAGCTGTCCTTCTGGATCCCAGCTCAAATGAGTAGTTAATAAAACTCCAGCTTCCATAGGTAATGTGCTATCACTCCACAAATAGATGTCACCACATAGCAGGTAGATACTATTGTGTTTCACTCTGGTTTAGGGGGCTTTATCAAAGAGGGACCAAGAGACTATGTTAATTCTGAATACTCAGTCATGAAGCAGAAGATTGCAGCAATTTATTGTGCTATATCAGTCACTTACCATGATTGTGTTATTAATACTTTGAAAAGTATTAGTATCTTATTTTTGTATATTTTAGTATATAAAATTGATTACACCCACTATTATAGCACACAGGCAGGAGTTTTAAGTAGCAGAACACCAGTAGAAAGGACAATGATTAGATCAGAATTATTAATAAATCATCATATGTTAGGTGAATTGTTGAGTGGCAATACCTACAGATGAGTCAACATACATTTTGCCTCCTTGCGCATTAAAAAGCCTATCTAGTTGTGCTATGCTGTGGTTTGAATTAATAGCACCAAACATCTTTTTGTGCAACTTTTCCCTTCAAATGCATCTTTTTCACAAAGGAATTCAACTAGGATGCACAAGCAGCTTTTGAAGACTAATATTATATGTGGCATGTCTATATTCTGTGTGCGACTGTAGTTGTATCTGAATGTGAAGTGCTATGTGACAGTGATATACAGTATAATATTTGCATGTACAATCTCAAGTATTAACATTGGATCCACTTTCGTATTTTTGTATTATTGTGTGTTTGTAATGTGTATATATGTGGTGTCTCACTTGTCACGGAAGCGAATGCTGATGTTCCGTTATGAACATTGTATATAAATCGTTGTTTTGTTATTGTTTACATTTGGGAGGGCATCACTTCTGGGACACGGGATCCTTTCATTCTTCCCCACCCATGTGGACTGGTAGCTTAGTTCCACTTGCTTGTTTCACTTCTGGTGCAGTGCTCCTGTCCACGTGGATCGGGGGGTGATTGTGAGTCCCATGGTGACCGGCGGTGATAGCCTGCAGGTGCTCACACAGGTGAGTTGTATTCCATTCATGGAAGGGGTATTTAGGTTGAGCTTTTGCCATAGTATGTGTGACAGTCTCTTGACAAAGGTGCTGACGCACCGAAACAGCTGTTGAGACTAGGACTATGTCTGTTATATGGCTCTTTCAGAAACCAGCAGACTGCTGATAAGTATATCTTTAGTATGTATACATTGTTCTGCAAGCTCATGACTGCTTACCTGTTTACACAGTAAAACGGCTTTTTTGTACCTTTCCATGGAGTGCCAGTTTTTCTTACACTTGGGGTAACCTGGTCACAGGTTTGCTCCAAATGGATTGTTGGACTAGAATTTTCTTCACCGTGCACCCGCAATTTATGCCAGTAAGTGTGTGCAGCTCCCACACCACATTATATATATATATATATATATATATATATATATATAAAAATGTGTATGGAACCTTTTCGGAAGACAATGAACATGGATAATGGTAGAGATACCCCAACTGCATTGCTAGGGACCATAAACCTTTCAATTTGCAAGAAATTGAAGACCACCCTTGTAGTTACAGGAACCAAAGTGTTGAATCTTCTTGTATTCTTCTCATTTATCATCAATGGGTTTAATATAAGAGACATGAAACATCTTAAACATCCATAATGAGCATGGCAATTCCAAAATGAATAATAGAGTATTCTTTGAAGGATATAAAAAAATCAATTACACTTGAAAACTTTATGTATGGTACTCAGAGACAAAAGTTCTGAATGGATAGCTACAGTATATCATATTACCTAATCTTATTTAAGAACTATCCTTTTTCTCAAGTGTGTCAATGATTTGTAGCAAGATGAAGTCTGGATTAAGTTTCCTGTAATTTGAGTAGAAATGTTATACAACTCTTGTAACTGTGAGATTACACAGGACTGCACAAGGGAATGGAGACTCTGCATGATGAAGAATTGAGACTTAGGGGTATACTTACTAACATGACAGTTTTTAGAAGAGAAGATGTTGCCCCTGGCAACCAATCAGATTCCACTTAACAATTATTTAGCACCATCAATAAGATAGTAGCTAGAATCTGATTGGTTGCTATGGGCAACATTTCCACTTCTAAAAACTCTCACTTTAGTAAATATAACCCTTAAAGGTCAATTCATGTGTATGGTTATTATGTGAAAGGGAGCTCAATGTAGTATATCCATTACATTATCTTAATAAGCCAAAAATTATGATATAGTAGGTCTCCCAAATATTGATTCATCCTCTCAATATATTAATTGAAATGTGAATGAAATTATGGTGAAATGTTTAGTTTAACAACAAAAATTTAACCAGTGGCCAACATTTTTAAACAAACTGTACCCTTTGATCCAAAATAATTTCCTTTAGATATAATGTAGCCTGAATGTCTCTTTTAAGTGAAAGTGCAAGCAAGCCCTTTCTTTTATACATTTTATTTGTTAGTCAAGGTAAAATATAATGTTGTTCCAAACAAGGAATAAAGCACAATGGATTGCAATTACATAAGTATATTAGAAATACAGAAGAAAGAGAAGAACAATGTTCATTTAATCATCAAAATAAAAAAATAAAAATAAATAAAAAATGCTTCGGGGAGATATTATTATTATTATTATTATTATTATTATTAATATTATCATTTATTTCTATGGCGCCACATGTGTTCTGCAGCGCCTTAGAAAGTACATAAACAGATTGTAGACAAGCAACTTACAGAACAATACAATACAGGACATGCATAATATATGTTGTTACACTAGTGACCATATCACCCAGATAAGCAACAGAGCATAAGCAACCAAGTGTTAGGTGCCCTAGTGGTGAGTAAGAAGTAAATGACACTAAAGTAAGGAGAAGCACTAGAGGGTAGATGGCCCTGCTTATGAGAGCTTACATTCTAAAAAGGTGGGGGAAGACAAACTGGTTTGACACAGATGGGGTAGATGGGGAGGAAGGAGCATGTAGCATGGAGTTAGAATGATAGCTGGAAGGCTTTGATGAAATAGTGAGTCTTGAGAGCCCATTTGAAGGATTGCAAAGAGTTGGAAAGTCTGATGGGGAGTGGGAGAGAGTTCCAGAGGTGGAGAGCAGTGCGGGCAAAGTCTTGGAGGCAGGAGTTGAAGGAAGTAATCAGCTGGCATGAAAGGCAGTGTGCATTAGTTGGAATGAAGAGAGAGGAGAGGAGAGTGAAGGTAGATGAGATCAGAGTTATATATGGGAAAAGATTGGGTGAGGGCTTTGTAAGTGAGCATGAGAACCTTAAATTGGGTTATAAAAGGGAAGGGGAGCCAGTGGAGGGTTTGTAGGAGAGGGAAGACAGATGTAGAGTGTTTGGAGAGGAAGATAAGCTATGCAGAAGCATTAAGGATACACTGGAGAGGAGAGAGATGGAGTTGGGGGGCCAGATAGGAGGAGGTTACAGTACTCCAATCTGGAGATGACCAGTGAGTGTATGAGGGTTTTAGTAGCATCCTGGGTGAGATAGGGTCTGATCTTAGAAATATTTTTGAGATGGAAATGACAGGACTGTGAATGGTTCTGGATATGAGAGGGATGAGTCCAGGATAACTCCCAGACAGCGTACCTTGGGACTAGATGAGATAGTTATTCCATCAATTGATAAAGAAATAGTGGGAAGTGAGGTTATGTGGGAGGGTGGGAAGATGATCAGCTCTGTATTAGACATATTAAGTTTAAGAAATTGCTGGGACATCCAGGAAGAGATAGCAGAGAGAGATTTGGATAGAGTTCAGGGGAGGAAAGGTAGATTTGAGCATCATCAGTATAGAGATGATAATGGAGGACAAAAGAGCTGATCAGTTCACCTAGAGAGGAAGCATAGAGGGAGAGTAGGAGTGGTCCAAGAACAGAACCTTGGGGAACACCTACTGTAAGAGGTTGTGGGGGGAAGAGGAGTCATGAGAGGAAACTGCGAAAGATCGGTCAGAGTGGTAGGATGACAGTCAGGAGAGTGCAGTGTCACATAGACCAAGGGAGTGAAGGATATGCAGCAGGAGAGGGTGGTTCACAGTGTCAAAAGCAGCAGAGAGATAAAGGAGAATGAGAAGAGAGTAGTGGCCTTTGCATTTGGCAGCAAGGAGGATGATGCTGACTTTTGTGAGGGCAGTTTCAGTGGAGTGGAGATAATGGAAGCCGGACTGAAAAGGGTCAAGGAGGGAGTGGGAGGAAAGAAAAGTGGTAAAGCATTTGTAGACAATCTGCTCATGGAGTTTGGTGGCAAAAGGTAGGAGAGAGATGGGTTGGTAGTTAGAAAAGAAGGTTAGGATCAAGGGTAGGTTTTTAAAAAAAGGGGGAGACAAGGGCATGCTTGAATGCAGAAGGAACAGTGCCTGATGAGAGGGTGAGGTTAATGAGGTGGGCAAGATGGGAGCAGGCAGAAAGAGAGAGGAAGCGGAGGAAGCGGGAGGAGATAGGATAAAGAGTGGAGGTGGAAGTGGGGGAGGACCGGATGAAGGCCATGACTTCCTCTCCAGATACAGGGGAGAAGGATGTTAGAGTTGGTAAAGTTGATGGGGAGGGGTGATCTGGAAAAGGAGGAGGTGGAGAGCTGGGGGACTGGTTGGATATGATGTCCTGACTTATGGAATCAATTTTAGATGTAAAGTAGGTCGCAAAGTAAAGGGCAGAGAGCAAGGAAGGGAGACAAGGAGGGGGTGGGCGAAGGAGGGAGTTGAAAGTGGTGAAGAGATGCTGGGGATTAGAGGAATGAGAGGAGATGAGGATCTTGAAATATGACTGTTCAGAGAGGGAGAGAGCAGCACTATAGGATGAGAGCATACATTTGAAATGGAGAAAATCTGGCTTAGAGCGTGATCTTCTCCACCATCGCTCGGCTGTTTGTGATCACTTTTGCAGGTATCTGGTGCATTTGGAATGCCAAGGTTGGGGAGTAGATCAGCGAGTGTGAATAGTGATTGCCGGAGCAACAGAGTCCACAGCAGAAGTAAGGGAGTCGTTGTATAGGGAAGTGGCTTGATCAGGGCAGGAGAGAGAGAGGATAGGGGAGAGAAGTGAGTCAAGCAGGGAAGAAAAGGAAACTGTGTCGATAGCATCAATGTGATGCTTAGTGATGGTGGCTTTTGGAGGTAGAGGAGGGGAAGGAGAGAGGGACAGGTTAAAAGAGAGAAGGTGATGGTCAGAGGGTGGGAAAGGGGAATTGGAGTGATCAGAAATATCACATCGGTGAGTGAAGACCAGATCAAGCATATGGCCACTCACATGGGAGGGTGAGGCGGTCCATTGGGAGAGACCAAGTGAAGATGTGAGGGTGAGGAGTTTGGAGGCAGCAGATTCTGTGGGGATATCAATTGGAATATTGAAGTCACCTAGGATAATGGAGGGAAGGTCTGAGGAGAAAAAGTGAGGGAGCCAGGAAGAAAAGTTGTCAAGGAACTAGGAGGGAGGGCCTGGGGGACAGTAAATGACAGCTACTCAGAGGTGTACTGGGTGGAAGAGGCGTATAGCATGGACTCTAAATGTAGAGAATGTAAGGGATGGTTCAGAGGGAATTGGTTGGTATGAGTAACCAGGGGATAGAAGGACCCCAACACCACCACCATGGCGACCCCCAGGTTGTGGGGTGTGGGAAATGGTGAGGCCCCCAGAGGAGAGAGCTGTAGGAGAAGTGGTGTCAGATGGTAAAATACAGGTTTCAGTAATGGCTAGGAGATTCAGGGAGTTGGAGATGAAAAGGTCATGAGTTGGGACCAGTTTATTATAGACTGACCTGGCATGCCAGAGGGCACAGGATAGATGGACAAAGTTTGTTGGAGAGATTTGATTGAGATTATTAGGGTTGCTGTAGCATGGAGGTGAGATTAATTTGGGGGACCGAGATGAATAGAGTGTAGTGATGGTGCCGTCTCCAGTGCTAGAAGGGGAGCCAGTAGAAGGTGGGCAGGAAGGTAGCTTAATGATATGTGGATGGATGTGGGGTGAAGTGACATGGAGAGGGGGTGGGAGGAGGGATTAGCAGTGAGTTCGTAAGACCCTGGTGGAGTATAAGAGAATGAAAGTAGAGTAATGGGAGAAGATGGGGAGGAAGGTAAACAGAGGAGAGGAGATAAGTTGAAGAGGAAGTAGAGGAGAGAAGGGGGAAAGGATAAAGGTGGAAGCAAGGCGCAGAACAAAATATTAGGTAGACACTGAGTGAAGGTGGGAGTTGAAGAAAACATGGTAATGGTAAGGATGATGTAACTAGGGAAAGAAAAAGGTGAATGTAAGAGTGCAGTTTTACAGAAATGTAAGTTAGAGTACAGTGCGGGAGAAATGTGTCAGTAAAACAAAAGTTTATTATTGAGCATAATAAAAGTGGAGATTTGGTGGGAGCAGAAATTAAATAATAAGATAGACAGTGGTTGGTGCTAGATGATATAAGACTTAGAAAAAAGAGCTAAGGTAAAAGTAAATTATTATAGAGGTAAACTGACATTAACACATATAGGTATGCATTAGGATTATATGTAAAGCAAAGAGCCAGCACAAACAGTAGCAAGGGAGGCACCCGGTTTATGTAGCCACCAGACAGGGAGTTCAGTGATGAAAGTCCAGGTTATGTAGTCCACAGGATCTAGTAGTATGGAGAATGTGAACTCACAATTGTTCTTCTCACTTTGTCCAATTTATTTTTGTGTTGTTGTTTGTTTGTAGATCGGTGGGTTTCCTTCTGTTTCACTTCTGTTTAATGCTGATATAATGCCAATAATCAATTAAAAATGTAATTGGCGCTTCTAAGATAGGGCACTCCAGCCAAAGACTAACCAGCCTTACTATGAACCTTACATAGGAGACCTGGCATGTGAAACCAATGATTACTAACTACTCCCACAACACTCCCACTAATATTGCCAGCAATAAATTACCTTAAACAAACAAATAGCACATACCATTAAGCTAGCATCTGGTCTATATATCTAGAAGCTAACAAAGAAACCAAAAACATAAAAAACTAAATTCAAAGCCATCAGCTACAGATAATGTGCAGTGATAAACTACTTAATCTAACATTAGTTCTAAGTTAATTGTTCAGAGCAGTAGTCAATTACCGAATACAGCTGAGGCAGGGACATACAAATACAATGCAGCAAGAGTATGCTGGGAACAGTAGTCAATTACTGAATACAGCTGAGGCAAGGACAGTTTCTGTGAATAAGGAGGATCAGTACAGACTTTAAAATATCTGAAGATCATATTGATATCATGCTAGCTAAATTCAGACATAGGGGTTATGACCTAGAGTTACTGTACTACATATGGCTAAAACCAAATCCCTTAATATGGATCATACAATGCTGCTTATTAATCATAGGAAGGACAAAAACATTGAAATACTTCTTTGTGTATTACATTATAACCCTGTGAGTACTTAAATTATTCGGATCAGCAAAAAACATTTTGCTGATGGTACAATCAGATACTGATCTTAATCTGCAATAGTTAATCTATTATCTAGTTACAAATGTGGCTGTAATTTATGTGATTATTTAGTTAGAACAGATATCACCAATTTCAAAGTAGAAGCCCTCAGGCATTTTTTGATTGTTAAATGTTGCCTCAAATGCTCTTGCACTACTTGTGGATTTTTGCTATCTGGTGAGAGTTTTTACCACACTCACTGGTAAACCATATGCAATCAATTATACATTAACCTGTAACTCTAAATATATAATTAACAAATCATTTGCCCCTGCGGGCTCTCTTATGTAGGCAAAACAGAACGGGCCTTTAATTAACATATGGCTGCACACAGGTCGGCTATGATAGTAGTGATCAACCTGTTGCTCACCATTTCTGCAGTATTCCCTATCCATTATCTTCCATTTGTTATAGGATGATAGATCATGTCCCTGGTTCCATCAGAGAGGGAAAGAGGGATCTTAAACTTCTTCAGCTAGAAACCAGGTAGATCTATAAAATGGGTGCCCTTGTCCCCAATGGACTTAATGACCACTTTGGTCTTAACCATTGTTTATGATCTGCCATTTTCTCTATGTTTTGGATCATATAGACATTCACATTATAAGTTTGGATGAAAGCATGCAAATTACCTCTATTTGTTTATATAGATTGGGTAACATTACTTTACTACATATTATATGGATCTAATGCCCAAATCTCACGGGCACGTGAGATTCAGGGTTTCGCTGGATAACAGCCGGCTACCAGGAGCTTGAGGCAGGATCAAGATGCGGCCGGACGGACATTGGTATATTAAGGAGCCGTTCACAGTTTGTCTCTCTAGAGCCTCCTCTGATGCTCACAGCTATTTAACCACGCACACAGGATTGTGAACCATGGAGGTGATATGCTTATTTAAGCAAGGATACAGGTTCCCCGTGATTCATATCATACCGTTGATCTTGCTGAGTGAGACTGAAGATTTCTAACATTGCTGAGATGTGGACACTATGGAATAAGATTTATATTTTTTAAAAATAAATTCTTTTCACATACATTTTACATTTTTTGATCCACCTCCTCCAGCGGATTTTTTCAGATTTTTTCAGATCTGTTTAATTCCATTTAGACTTTTCTGCTAGCTATAAATTTATTATAATACAGCATGCATTATTTGGGATTAATTTATAATTCTATAAATGTCTGATTCATGAAGTCTAAATTACTGTAGGTGATTAATCATTGTATGTAATTATATTGTTTGTTGTTATTTTGACCGGTCAAATAATTTTATTCATTATATTAAATTGTTTGTATTCTTTATAATCTAGTCTTGGTGGTGATCTGCTTGTATCAATTCTCCTTACTATCCATTATCACAGATATTTTAGTTGACTAATTGAGAAATATCCATATATATATAATATAATCTATTTTCTCCAGTAGTTGCATGATTATGCCTATGTAATATTATATGTCATATCATTTATAATTAGATTAGTTTTTATTCGTATATGCTGTTCCTTATTAAGATTATGTATTATCTAATGTTAGTTTGTATTTTCTTGTCTAGTTGTGGATAGTTCCAATGGTGATGGTCACGGCGCTATGACAAACCTTTTGGTGTTTACATAATCATTCATGTGCCACCAGGCTGGGTTTGCAGTCTTGGCTCCAGAGATGATGTGCATGTGGTGCCCCTCTGTATTGTTATAAGGTGTGGATTTTATTCATTATTTGTTAGCCTGATGACAATGTTGGTAGTGCATTGAAATGTTGCTCTTGTTTTAGTCACTTTAAATAAATAATTTAGAACTGAGTGCCATGGCCTTGGATTTATCTTTGGAAACTTATATCATGGGCACCTGTTCCAGCTATTGGTGATTCGGGTGAGCTAGACCACACACACAATGGAGATGTATATATATATATATATATATATATATATATATATATATATTGTATACTATTATAATATTCTGGCATTTACTACAAAAATGTTGTGGCTTTATAAGAAGTAGTTTTTACATTTTGTTTGCCAGAATAGTTACCATTTTAGAAATGCAGAGAACTCTTTCTCTCACTGAGTCCCCCAGGGTTGAGACTTCCAGTCTCATCTCATATTGCCAATTGAATTTGTCAAATCCAAAATAAATTCAGGCCTTTGGAATTTCCAATACAATATTAATAGAAATGCATAGCTATAGATGTGGTGATTTTATATTTAGCTAAATCTTGATTGACACTGCAAATATTGCCCACATGTTCAAATATCCTAATGTTTAAAAGTATAGATGTTTTGCCTAAATATCATTCACTACATGGGCATTCAAGATGATATACATCCCCCATAATTGTACAATTAATATAACTTAATATGATTAATAGATGGTAAACATAATGCAAGATCTGCATCTGTTTGGAGAATTGACCAATGTTTTAGGAGGATACTGCTAATATCCCTTCAATGTGTGTGAAAATTTCCAGTGAAGACAATGTGTTATTTTCCATGCTGTTCCACTTTTGTTCTAAACAGAGATTCTCAATTATATTGTTTTATATCTCTAACTGAATCTTTAATTAGTCTATTACAATACACTATTTTGTTTTTGTCTTTCACATAGTTGTTGTTTTCCACTTTTGTATTGTAGGACTCTGTATTTAAACAATTTCTCTTTGTACAGAGTTTTCCCTTTGGGATCGCTCCTATAGTAGCAGGTGAGTGTGAACTAATAGAATGAAGAATTCTGCAGTTGTTTTTCTGTATATGTCAGTTGTGATAAATCCATTTTCTTCAATCCATATTATCAAGTAAAACAACTGTATTTCTTTTTTTACTAATCTGTCAGGTGGATTTCAAAAGCAAGTCATTGGTATTTAAAATAGATATGAATTCCTCATTTTATTTTTTTTCTCCTGTCCACAGTAACAAAATACCATCAATGAAATGGAGGTATATTAAGACATTTTTTATGTATATCTCAATGGGTTTACCAAAAACCACTTCATTCTCCTTCCACCCCAGCTAGAGGTTTGCAAATGTGGGTGCACAGGCTGTCCCCATTACCATCCCTCTAACCTTGACAGCCTATGCCCCAACTAATGCAATTCTCTATCTAAGGTGGAGGGAGATGGAAGTGGTCTTTGCTAAACCCAATGACATATACATGGAAATTATACTTTTTATTATTTTAACACCAGCACTTTTAAATTCAATTTACACTGGCATTTAATAATGTCTTATGGTGCATACACACAGTCAGATTTTCCTTTAGATTTGTACAATAACGATTTTAAAAATTGTTCAATCATTCATATCTGAAGGAAAATCTGACATATCTGACATGTTTGTCAGATGAATGATGAATGATGCACGTTCCCACTTGTCAGATAACCATATCTGACATCTGATGTGTTTGCAGTGAGATTTGGATGGTTCCATTAATTTTAATGCAGTCAAATAATGGTTCAATCCTTCAAATCGTTCAAATTGATCAATTATTCATCTGACAAATCTGTCACATCTGACCATGTGTATGCAGCATTAGACACTTTTTACTTTCACACATATTATCTATTATTTTATGACAATTTAAACATATGTTATATAGAGTTATTTGTATATTTTGAATTATTACTATTCACTTTCCCACTTTGATCACCTCACAGATTTTTGGCAAATGTTTTTATTTATTTTTTTATTTTTACAAAAACATACTTTATCATGGTTTGCACATATTTATATTTTTATTATTTTTTGGAGACTTCAGTTCACATTCAAGTTTTTATATTCACATCATAAATCCATTATAAAGATAAAATTGTTTGGCATGACCAAATAACTATAAAGTAAATAAGGATTCAAGATTTTTGAATCCGATTATACAAAATAAATATTAATCTCAGATACCAATGAAGATAATAACTAACATACTGAGACCATTGTCCCACAGCAAGTTAAAAGATCTAATATGAATATGAATAAGACTAAACTATAGACATGTGTGGGGTTGGTTCCCAGAGAACCAACAACCAAATTTAGGGGTTCCAAGTCATGCCATTAAATCCAGCAGTAACTTGGTTTTGTTTACATACACCTCTGCAATCATTGGATCAACTAACTCAGATGGAAACAAATAATGTGTGTGAGTCACTGTTCATTGACATGGATGCCAACTGGAATCACCAGCCATGTGAGATTAGGATGGCCTTGATTTGTAGACTGGTACTAAAATATTGGATTGGTCCCGAAAATGTAATAAATCCCAGATGCCTGGAACTAACAGTTTAGCCTTGAAAAAGCTCACATGACAATGAAATGCATGTTGGAACAGTATGTGTTACTATGATTTTTAATGTTTTAAATGTTTTGTGAAAATTGCTCTTGCCAGTCTAGTTGGGGCACCCTCTGGATTATAGATTAGTCAGAGTGTGGCACCATTGTGTATAAATTGTTTGAATGTTAATTTTTAACTGTGTATCTCAAACAGGAGAATTTTATCTGGCTAATTCACAGCCTTTATACTGTAGGAGCAGTCTGTTATTTGCACCAGATACCCTACCAGTCTGGCAGCGTACATTACTAAGAAATAAATGGCAACATTACATTAAAAAAATAAATAACATTCACACACAGAATAACTAAATTAATTTATTAATATCCATTAAATTAATTTCTGCAATTGTATGGAGAGCAAAGTTAAATGCCCAATATATAACAACAAGCTAACACTATAATTATTAGATGAAATATCCCTATAACCACATTAAAGACACTTTTTGCAGCTCCCAACAAGCAACTCCGGAATGCTTTAAATACAACACTAGAATAATAAATCAATTATCAAAAAACTGAGGACCTGATTCAGACCCGGTCGCAAGCGCTGAGCGCTCGCAACTGGGTCGATGGTGGCCCACAGCCCATGCGCACGATGGAGCCGGCTCCATCATGCGCATGTGCGAGACCCGGCTAACAACAGGCAATCCATCGCTCCTGGTCTCGCACCAAAGGGGGCAAGCTGTCGATGTTGAGTGACAGCTCGCCACGTTTGGTGGGTGGGCCGGGGGGTGGCTGCCCAAATGGAGGCATTCCTGAGGGAACACTTGCCATTTGGGAGCGGCCCCACCGACATCACAAGTAATGTCAGTGGAGAGTTTCTGGCTCTGTTAGAGCCGAAAGCTCTCAAGGGCTTGCGATTAATGAGACCTTACCACAAGGGTGTCATCACAAGCTCGATGGTTGTGATGGTCTTGACCATCATGACCATCATCTTGGCCGCTCGCTTTAGTTGTGGGTGGTCACCCACATCTATGCGAGCAGTCAGGAGGCCGCTCCAAAAAAGAAAAAATGCCCTGATTCAGAGCGAACTCAGGCCCTGCGTGCATATATGAAAATATGAACAATTTAATAGTTTATACACAGAACATGTTAAAAAACATTAAAAACAAGAATTCTTGAAAAAAAACTCTCATAATTTATGAATGGATTGGCTCCATCATGTAAGCTTAACTATCAAGATTGCTAAAATGTATATTATTAAATTAATTTGAAACAAAAGATTCCACAGGAAATAGTCATTGTCCAGAAAAATGTAACAGCAGTTTCCAATGGTAACTAAGAAGCTTCCATGTACATGGGACTCCACTATGAGGTGCCTGTGTGAATCCCAGTGATAATTAGCCCTCAGTAGATATAAATATTTAGGCCAGATGTAAGTTTAAATCCTTGAGTCAATAATTATTTTATGTGGTCTCCTGAACACACCCAGTACATGTTTCCACTTCTCATGCTGATCACCACAGATGTAGTAACCTCAGCAAGGGCTGGCAATAATGAAGAGCATTCTGGTGATCAGAGGGTGGAGGGAGAGCACACCCATCTTTATGTATGATGAGCAGTTTAGCATGATAATAGGCATCAACAGCAGTGGGCAGTTTCCTTGAAGGAGTATAATTTTTGATAATTTATTTATCATTTCTACTCTTATGTCAAGTGCTTATGCTGACACATCACTATGTGATATGTGCTGGCAAGTATAATTTGATGGTGTACATAAGTGAGTGTTCAAAATTTGCTATTTTTAGTCCTTTCACACACTCATTTCATCATTGGTAACTATGTGCTAAATTGCAAAAGTAATTACTATAATAGAAATAGAATAACCTAAAACACTTCACTTTCATGATGGTAAGGTAATTTTGGCAGATTATTAACTCCGGTTGCAATAAAATAGGAGAAGAAAATCACTAAAGTATAATATTGTAAAAGAACATAAATTATAAGTAGTAAAAGTCCATGGATCATCCATTTATAAAGTTTCCCATTGAACTTCAAAGCACCTATATGTGGTTACTAAGGTGCTAATAGTGAAGGTTTGAAAGTAATTTTCTGATTATGGAAAAATAACAAGTTGTTGGCAATCGGTAATAGATTTGGGGCCAAGTATATAAGGATGAGAGTTTAGAACATGTAAGAGTTCAGCATTAAGCTTTCACACTATTATAAGGGTCGAGTTGTATTTGTAAAATGGTAAAACATCTGGATGAGAGTTTAAATAGCAAGAGTTTTTTGAAAATTGTGCGAGTTTGCCTGTTCTCAGACTCTATTACATTGGCCAAGTTTAATAAGTTTAAGAGTTTACTCTCCCATTTTCTAAACTCTCACCCTATTACATTTTGTCCATAGGAGAGAATATAAATAATTCAGGCCTTTGCAAATATTTACATTTTAATATGAAGTTATATTGACAAATACCATCACAATAATCTTTCTCCAAATTATTCTATGCATTGTTCCTTGAGCAGGGCCGTAGCTAGTGTAGTACGGCTGGTGCCATCGCACAGGGCACCACAGGTCAGGGGGCCCTGTTTGGGCCTGTAAAATTTCTGTTTATTATCATTCTCACTTGTTGCTTCCTCTATTTTCATCCCCAGCATCTCCTGGCCTATCCTATCTCTTCCCTGGCCCTTCCCCATGAGGCATGCATTATGTACCTTTGAAAAATGAGGGAAGTGCCAATGCTCTTTCTGGCACAGGGCATCAAAAAGTCTAGTTATGGCTCTGTCCTTGAGCAAAGAGCTTACATTGTAATGGACCATGAATATCAAGTTAATAGATCCTGGTTATATAACAGTGCACATGTGATGTGTTACAGACAATAACTTATGTGCTATGTTGGATGGTGGGGCTTTGTGCAGCTGCGTGAACCCTAGCACTGCAGAGTCAGAGTTATCAATGCTAAGTTTAACTGAAGACTGTTGATATTTGGATCAGCTGTCTCGGCATGGTTGAAATACTCCATTGATTTTGTATCCACCACTGCTACTCACAGAGAGATGGAATTTTTATTACTGGGGTCACCTAGCCTGTAATAATTAACTTATTGAATAGGCCCTACAATAAATTAAATGAGACAGTGCAACAAAAATAGATTATGAATGATTGCATTAATATGCTGTAAATTAATTAAAATTGTGAGTAGTGTGTAATCTCTAATGAGCATAATTTATAATATGGACACTTTTCAGTCCTTGGCTAACTTGAGGGCAAACACAGCTGATGTATTTAGTCCATATACATCTATTGCAGAAACATAAACATATTCCCAGCTCTGCATCTGACCACAAATTCTAGCTCATCTGCAGATGTGGAGCATACTGTATTCAACTCAATATGTACATGGAAGAAGCAAACTATGTTACTTTTGCATGTGCTTCTTCAAACATAAATTCCTTTATTATTGTGAACAACTAAGCATCAGGACCATTGTTATGATAGTTTTTCTATTTTGTTACAGGAAATCAGATCCTATTAAAAGGGATTATTTTTTCCATGGAAAACAAGTGATTTTTTGTTCATTTCAGGTTTTATAATTATAAAGTAGCATTTAGGGAAGAATATACAGCCTAATATTCCAATACATGAAGCTAATATGGCAAACACCTCTACAATTACAGTGTTTTTCCCCTTACTGCTCAGATAAGCTGGGATGGCACAGACCCAAACACTGCAGAACACCAGCATGCTGAATGTGATGTATTTGGCCTCATTATAGATGTCAGGTAATGTCCTCACCATGAAAGCTAAAACAAAGCTCACAGCTGCCAGGAATCCCATGTAACCCAACATGAAATAAAAGGCCAACAAAGAACCCTCATTACATTGGATGATGATAGTCCCAGGAGTAGTGTCCATGTTAAACTCTTCAAATGGGGGAGAAACTGACAACCAAATGATGCAATTGAGGACCTGGAAAGATGAGCAGATCATTAGTAAAAAATTTGGTAGTTTGACTCCCATCCATTTTCTCCAGTAGCTTCCGGGTCTTGTGGCCTTAAAAGCGATGCAAACTGTAATAGTCTTGGCCAGGACAGAAGACACAACGATAGTAAATATGATTCCAAAGCAGATTTGGCGCAGCATGCAGGTTATATGCTTTGGATGTCCCAAGAACAGAAATGCACAAAGTAAACCCAACTGTAGAGATACAAGTAGAATAAAGCTGAGGTTCTGATTATTCGCTCTGACAATTTGGCTGTTTCGAGAGATAATAAATATTGCAATTATGAAAACAATTATAGCAGAAAATAATATGGCTGTGACAGAAAAAACTGAGGTTATAGTGTCCATTTCATAAGAAAGAAACTCTTGAGTTTTGGCAATACATTGGTTTTTTGCATCATTTGGCCATTCAGTGTCGCAGCATTTTACACAATGTTCATTGTCTATGGAATAAAAAAACAAATACAATATTTCATCAGTAATGGTGCCTTCTACCTCAGTACCTTAATTGTCTTTTTACTCTCACATGTTATTGCTCTATCCTTTCTTCATTCCCTTTCTCTTTTACATTTTGTTGATCTTTTACTTTCAGTCTATCATTACCTACCTTTGACTACATTTTAGTAAAAAAAAAACAGTTTAAACCCTGCTTTGTTCATTTCTGAATAATGATGATTCATTTTCTTATCTGTAGATATTGGTATTACCAATACAATTGTGTCTATGGGGATGTGGCATATTAAATGTCAACAGTCATTTGGTTCAAATGAGAATGTTGACATATTTCTCATGCCAACATTGATCATGTTGACATGTCATAATGTTGATTGACAGCAACCAAGTAAACATTTGATGTGTCAACATGGATAAATGTTGACATTGCTGAAATGCTGGCAATATATATTTGTGTAAATCTCGCCAGGACCATAAAGCTAACTTTATACTTAAACCTAATAGTAACTCTAACCACTACCCTTAATCCTGACCCTAACCTTATCTCTAGATGTAACCTTAACTAATGGAAATGCCAAAATTATGACAATCTTCACAATTCATTTGTCAACATTCTATGTATGACATTTTGCAGGTATTAATGTTAATGATGTTGACATTTTAAACTTATTGACATTATCAATGATCACAGTGTGGTGTCAGCATTGTAAATTGAGTCATTATGATCAAGGACATAGTAAGTATATAACTCCCATGGGAGTAGAAAAAAATCTTTATGAAGGTATGTTTTTGTGCATATATGAACCTAAACATATCATGTAAGCAACTAATTAGTATTTTTTGCAGTCTACTTAAGATTTAGTAAAATGTTAAAAATCAGAGAGAGGAGTTAACACTTGTGGTAATAAATGATGAAAAATGTTTGCTTTGTTGGCCTCATGTATCATAAAAGCAAAATTATATTTTCTATTAATTAATATTTTTACAGCTATGAAAGCTCATTTTTGAATGTCATATGTTGTAGAATCACCATACTGTATATATAGTACTGCTACAATGATTAACACTCATTTAATTACCAATAATATTATATTGATTTTAAGGTATTTATGTGATGTTGATTTCAAATATGACATTGTTTTTTTTATCACTTGAGAGTATCCATTATCTAAAAAATTCGAGAACATAAAAAAATACTTTTAATATTAGAAGTTGAGACAATATTGCTCTTTTATAAATACGGTAAATGTTTTTTACTCTGAGTTTTTCAAGTACGCAAATAAATGTGTGCAAAAATTATTTACTGGTCTGTTTAATCATCCATGAATAGTGGATAATAGGCATTTACAAAGTATATTTCATAGAGATTGTAGACATTGGAACATCATGCTTGAGAATGAGACACTTAGTGACCTACTCCCAGGGAAACCTAGAACCACCTTTAGGAAAACACCTGACTTAAAAAAGGAATTAGTGCACAGCTATATAAAGGAAGCAAGTCTGCCACTGGGCCTGATTCAGAGCCAGAAGCTATTTGGAGACGGTCATTCCAATAAAGGGGCTGGCTATTTAAATTGAGCGCTCGCTCTTTGTGGTTTGTTGACGCCTCCATGTCTGAGCGAGCGAACGAAAAATGCGCTCGCTATTTTGAAAAGACGCCACTTTTCCATTCGCAAAACACACGTCATCTCCGGTATTTATTAGATTAATCGGGTACATCGAAAGGTATCTGAACTGCTCGCAGTGCTTGTGGTAGGTTTTTCTTACCGCTATCACTGCGAGCAGTTCAGGCTAAAAGACAACCAAGTGATGTGGTCGATGACGCTCCTTTACTAACTATACACTCCCATTAAATGCCCTTTTGACCATTTGGCACACCTGCGTTCGGATCTCCACTCCCCCGTTTTCAAGCACCTTCCCCTGTTACCACGCACAAAAGGTACATTCTGTCAATCAAATTAGCAGCACCTTGCTGTTTTGCGAGTGCACGATTTCCGACCTCAATGACTGGTTTGTGCATGCGCATTATGACCCATACGCATGCGCAGTTGTGCGAACAACGCTCAGAGCGAACGAGCGGCCGCTTACGAGCGGCTATGAATCAGGCCCACAGTCCACACTAAGAGGGACCAAACCCAACAAAGTTTTTTTTCTATTGTGGCACATGTCCTAATTAAAAACGCCAACCTCACATAACTAAGTAGTGCTGCTCACAAAAAAACATTCGGAAAATATCTGAACAAATAGCCTAGAACAGCATAGTTGCCTATTATCTGTTGACATGCTTCTGTGGACTACAGAATGTAGGAAGAACTACAAGAAAAATTTAATTAAGATATGCATTGCAGAGCATACAGTATAAGAAATATACAAATAGGCCTGAGACACATTGGGTCAAATGTAATAGAGTGACAGTTTAGAAAATGTAAGACTATACTCACATTTTTTAACTCAGCCATTGTAATAGAGTCTGAGAACATGCAAACCCGCATATTTTTCAGACTCAAGTAACTCTCAAGATGTAAACTATTATCCAAATGTTTTTCCATTTTGAAAATACAACTTGATCAATGTAATAGTGTAAGAGTTTACTGCTAAACACTCAAATTTTCTAAACTTTCACCTTATCATGACTAAGATCCTAACAGTCTTCATTTACAGGAATAAATTTAGTCAGTAGGAATTGAAGAGGGAGAGACTTTAACAGAAAAATTAACATGGAGAGTTGAAATGGATGCAAACCCATAATACTTTTTAATCCAAAAGCTCTTTATCTAGATAATGAGGTGAAATAGTCATTATAGGTTAACTTATTATATCAGTATTTCATCTGAGGCATTTTCTCTAGCCACCCCGCTTGGCCCCTTTCTATTATGATCACTCCCTGATATCTGGATTATTATGTTTTTTACTTTTATTCTCATTCCCCCTTATCTGGTCCAATCTCGTCTATTCACAACTTTCCACATTGTATAGCTTGTTACCAATGCAACCAATTATTTGACTCATTCAGAACATCATCAGTTGCTTGTGTTTTTTTGCTGTACAAGCAGAAATGTAAACAGCAGTGATTTTAAGAGCCAAGTCACAGATTCAAGCTGAATAATTTTTTGTCCCTTTCACACATGTTAACCATTTACCATGGAGACCATAAACAATCAGTGACATCATCACATCATCAGTAATACATATCAATTCCCCTACCAACATAGCAAACACAGCACTCCCTGAGGAAGGCCTGAGTGACCGATATGCATAGGAGCTATCACACAACATCACTCTCTGAACTACTAATGCCTTTATTACACCTAAGCCTCCTAGCCTCACTGGCCAAGTTGAGCCATGGTGTCCCCGGGTTTTATAGAGTCTTGGCCATGTGAGATCACGGCACCAGAGGTCTCAGGTAACCCAGAAGACTCTGTGGAGACCACGTTGGTATGTTTGTAGCCTACACACACCAGGACACACTCCTTTCCCCCACAGGTTGTGTTTGGAGAAGAAGATGCACAGGAAGGCATCATGGAAAATAAGGTGAGCCCTCACAGGGACTTTTAATTGGGTGCTGAATACAAGGCCAGCATTATGGGAGGTGAGGGACACGTTACTCCAAAACACTGACTTATTTTTTTAATATTTTTTTTTCTTACCCCCTTACAATTGCCACCTAGCAGCTGTACATCCATTGCCCAGTCTGCTACTCTTCAGTAGCAATCCCCACATTTGCACGTATAATTTTTATACCACTGTTTGGAGCATTGTGTACCTCCATATTATAGTGATTCAAACCTCATACTGTATATATATATATATATATATATATATAAGTTAGAAATCCAATGCACCACATTGCTTAAATAAATACAAACAGAAAACTCTGCACTCACCATTGTTAAATCACTCACAAAAATATAGAAATAATTGGGTTTTGGTTCAAGCATTGATCAATGCATTCAAACCTGCAGCCCACAATGGTGAGTGTTGAGTTTTATATATATATATATATATATATATATATATATATGTATATATATATATATATATACACAGATGGTGGTGTATAAGGGTGTATCAACAAGTACTACTGCATAAGCAGACTGAAAATAAGCATCTCAGTCATTGCACACAAGGGGAGGAGTTTATGCTAATAATAACTGTTATGCTTTGGATGCATCTTGTGATAATATGGTTGACATGTCCGAATTTAATAGCCTTGCAGGACATATAGTATAAATACACTTGTGTAGTCTTTTATCCTCCATTCTGAAATTGAATAGAAAAATGGTCGCTACCTTATTTTGACTAGTCTATTGCAGAATAAACTGGTTAATAAAGTAGCACAGTGCCCCATTAGACTTTGGAGAGCAGGACCACACATGGGTAATCCATCTCAGAATCCACCTCCACCTTGTGCTTTCTTATTTTAAAAAAATCTCTACTGTACAGTATGTCTTCCTAACTGCTTTCAGAAGATTGTAGGGTAAACTGGAACTAAACAAGTATTGTATTGCAACTTTTCAATTCAAAGCAATTAATTACGGAACATGATTTTATTAAGATTTTGGAATTGATTTACAAATTCTATTAATTTCATCCACCGAAACTTTTAGACAAAGTTGTAAAATTAAGTTGAATCCTCACTATAGTCTATTGGCTAAAACATTTTATAACCCTTTAAAATAAACAGTACAATGTTATTGTAAGCTGATGCATAAATTAGGTTTGCTGTGAAAAAAATTACTCTTTATTTCATTAGCAAATTAAAATGGTAAAATATTTAATTTATACATATACCAGTTTTATTAGATATTTCCCCTTCTGAACACGGCACACAGTTATAGCAACACGCATGGTATCCTTCCCTTGTAGCTTTTCTGAATCCACTGAGACACTTTTCTGAACATTGACCTTGTGGCATCTATTAAAAAAAAAACAGTTAAGACTATGGATGTTTCCTGTAACTGAGTCTTCCATCATATCCCCTTATTTTAAAATTGCAACAACTTTGGAATAGTAAAAACAAAAAATCTTCAGGATTATTTGCAAGCAGGTACATAATCCATAGGTGAATATTTATATTTATGGAAAATGTACTTAGCTGATTATGGAGACAAAACACAAAACATAGATAACAATTTTTCATAACTATTTTCTTTGAAACTTAAATATGTAAAACCAAAGTCAGGCAGAAAAATCATCTATGAGACGTGATATAGGTGGCTGTGCTGGACAGAGGACCTGATTCAGACCCGGTCGCTAAGGAGCAATTGCTCGCTGCCGGGCAATTGTTACTCAGTGCGCATGTGTATAATTCGCAGTGTGGGCATGCAAGCCAGTCTCAGCAATGGGGAATCATGCACTCGTAGCACACAGACTGGATGCTACTCTAAGTGACAGATAGTGTTGTTTGTGGGTGGTAACAGGGCAAGGTGGTTGTATACGGGAGTGTGGTGTTGCGAACACAGGCATGTCAGGCCAACAAAACACCATTTAAAGGGTTTGCATAATTAGCAAAGTAGCATCATTGTACATGTCACCTGCATGTATTTCAGCCAGCACTTGCGGTGGGGTAAGGCTACATCAAGGGCTTCGAGCAGCTCCGATGGCTCTCGATGTTACTGATTAATCAAACTATTCCAGGAGACGACGGGTGTTGCCAGGCAAAAGGGGGAGTCTTAATACACTTGTGGGCGCTCAGTGCCATAGCTCGCTAAGACATAGAGGGCATCCGTAAGCCACGCAGTGCAAGCATTTAATTTAAATATCTGGCCCCTTTTTGCCAGCGAGCGGTCGCATCTTGCGAGCGGGTCTGAATGGGCTCCATTGTGTGTTGTAAATTTATGTTTTTAACTTCACACAATCATATTTGAGATAAGTAATTTATTATCAAGGAACATGAAGTTTATGTAGAGCTGTATGCTTTAGAAAAAGGGAGAGGGGATTAGGTAGAACCTTTGCTCAAAATCTATCCTGTTATTTTAAATGTGAATACCCCATATTATGTATGTCTTCATATACAATAATAATTATTTGTTACTATGGGAGTGCAGCCTATTACAACTGATAAGGTGAGTTACAAACAAAAGAAAAAAAATACACCTCAGAGTGATGCACAAAAGGGTTAAAATATAACTTTTATTAGTTGTGTATAAAAATTTTGGTAGTAGCAGCAAAATATTGATATCAATTATACATAGAGTGATTGGAATAATTGTGACTAAAGAAAGAAATGTGATTGAACACAAGAACAATTTTCCCACTATGTATTTCTTACTGGGCCTGATTCAGAGAGATGCAATGCCGATATTTACGTAGGGTGAGTGATTGTTTGCCAGAGTGCATGCTTATAAGTTACAATGTGCACATGCCGTGATAGCTTTGTGATTACATTCACACTTGGAAAGTGAGTGACAGGTGGTCAGCATTTGGGGGTGGTGGGTCAGAAAAATGCAGCCATGTCTGACCATTTGAATGATGTTTCATGGGTGTGCATAAATTAGACATTGCAATTGCATTTGCAGCATGAGAGCTCTCAGCACACAGTGTGGGCAGCGGGTCAGACCTTCCGCAAGTACAAAATAGCTTCTTGATGTTACCAATATTTAAGCAAGTAAGTAATGTTGTATGCTGATTAGAATACAGCAGTGGGCTTCCCAATGCTTGGGTGATCTTTGCAACCATTAGTATATTTTGGCAGCTGCATTGCGAACAAAATCACAGCTGCAATTGCATTAGTGTCATCTTTGAAACAGGCCCAGGATTTCCCCTCATTGGGAAAAGATGTGTATTTCTGTGTTCTTTCTCTTAGGGTGATATAATTATGGTCAAATAAGTAAGGAAATATTAATCCAGTGTCTATACAGTTGATATGGGAGTGGGGGAAAACTTTTTAGGGTATATGTTTAGTTCTAAATAAATTTGGTTAGTAAAAGTGTATTACGGTAGATTTGTTGTTAAAGTTTCCAAAATATTTATTTTAGTCCTTCACAATAGCTTAGCTTCTGTGATTAGTGGTGATTTCCATTACAAAAAAAGCAGATAGTTGAACATACAAGATAAAGTGATTTTTTACATACTTCAAAAAGTTACAGTGTTAAATATTGTTTATAGTTTGTATCCACAAAAATAAATGTAATATTTGTTGATATTCCTGTCAGTTCTGGATCTGAAATAGCACTTTACTGTTAGGAAACTAATAATTTTAAGGTGCCTATACTGATCATAATCAGTCCACATCTCTTATTTGTTCCTATATGGCAGGAATGAGATGGATGGACTTTCTCATTTAGTAATTTTTGGGCCGACATAACTATGTTTATTTAAAATGTGATAAAATGTGATATAACATTAAAGTCGATTTCACATTTAAGAGACACATAAACAAAATAAAGTTCTTAATATAATCAAAAGAGTGACAAATAGAATAAGTTGCCCTTGATTAAATTATGTAATTTGCCTTGGAGAATTTATTGCTGCTAAAATACTTACAGTATTCATGTTATTTGGTCTATTTATACATTTAAAGTAGCAATTAAAGTAGCATTTACTTTATGGATAGTGATAGATAGATAGATAGATAGATAGATAGATAGATAGATAGAGAACAGGGTTCTATAAAAGAAAATACCACTACATTTCAGTCATATAGGACCAGATTCAGCAATCACAACTGTAATCGCCTACAGATAGAAGTTTAAAAAATATGCTAATGCTTGCCAAAGCACTACCAACATAAAGACGCCCACTGCTTTTCCTCATATCCATCCAATGTCGCTCTTCTGCATAAACATAGGTACCAAACAGTGTAAGAGGTCTAGTTACTAAGCAGTGTTAGGAGACAAAGTGAAATGAGATAAGGTACCAGCCAATAAGCTCCTAACTGCCATATCATAGGCTGTGTTTAAAAAATTCCAGTTGGGAGCTGATTGGCTGGTACATTATCTCCTTTCACTTTGTCTCCAAACACTGCTTAGTAAATAGACCTCTGAGTGTCCTAGAACACAGAGAACTCTCATGTTCAGACAGATTTTTCAAGGCTAACCCGACTGATATGATCGGGCACTGTAATTTGGTTATCTAGGGACAATCATACTGTATGTCTCAATTCAGTCACATATTTTAACTGTCCAACTGGAGTCATTAATCTTTTTAAGGAGAGTGAAATAGTGTGACATCTGGTATTACATTGTGCTGACCAATAAAAAAAACTAGGGTTTGTGTTTCGTTCCACCCAAACATCATGTTATCCTATAAGAGCCAAGGGTTTATATTTTTACAACTAACCACATCATGTTAATTAAGATATTGACGTCATATATTGAAATCTAATCTTGAGTTATTATATTAAGGGTTTTAACATACAGTAGCTTAATAATCATATTCATCCAATAAAGATCATTCCTCATTAGAAAATGATCATTACCTAGAATATTGGTCATAGTTTCATCTTATCCAATAAAATCTGAGGTGGGGGTTGGGAGGTTGTATATTTGCAACCAACCACATCATGTATATTAGCATATGTAAATATTGACATACTGGGGTCATTTTATTTTGGTTCCATTTAAAATCGACCAAAATAGAGCCACCATCCCCACAAAATTTCCAAGTGTTTCTATTCAAAATAGATAATTTACTAAAAGTAGATTTTGGGTTTTATTCTGATTTTGATGGTGCATTGATTTCTGTTTAAAGTTGTATTTGAATTCTAAATGTGTTCTAATAGAACCCCAAATCATCCAAAAAAGCATAGCTATTGGCAAAAACATGTAATGTATTACCTACAAACACCTTCATCCCAGTGCTAATATGCAGTGCCTTTAAATACCTTATTTATGAAGCTAAAGTTTACCTTGTGCTTCTCTCCCATGTTTTTACCCATCATATTGATTTTTCAGGCAATTCTACATGATTTAAATCAAGTACATCTGTTTCTCATGGTACTATTGAAAATGGCAATTTTGAGTCGATTATGGGTTGATTTTCATATCGACTGTTAGTAAATAAGCATTGGGGAAGTAACAATGGTCAATTTTAAGTTCTAATTTTGTGTGAAGTTGAATTTCTGGGGATATTGAAAGTTTACCATTAGTAAATACCTGATTACCAAAATTACAACCAAATTAACCTCAAAACAGAATGGAACTAAAAATCAACCCTTAGTTAATTTATGCCCAGGTGTTCTCGAATATGGGCCTGATTTAGCTGTGATCACAAAAACAACTACATACGCAGATCGAGCTATTGCAAAATTTGTGAGCATATCCTAAGCATATACTAAGAAAAACTCAGGCACAGACTAATATGGCAATACCATTGACATCAGAAAATTTATGAACTGCCGTGCAATGAATGTGGTCTACTGCATTACCTGTGACTGTCAGATTATGTATGCTTTAATGCAACATGGATGCTTAAGGAAAGAGCATTGGAACACATTGGTTCCATTAGGAATGCTGAACTTCAGTAGAATAAATAACTTACGACCATGGTGAGACATTTCCATTTTGAACATACAAATACTTACAAAGATTTCAAAATCTTTGACCTGTAGAGAATTCATCTTTGGATTTGAAGTGGCAACATCACCACCAAACTTTTAAAAAAGGAGAGTATGTGGACCTTCAAACTATTAGTCATTAAATTTTTTTCTTTCTCTTTTTTAGTTATCATGTTTTTTCTCATTACTAGTATCATCATTTTGTCTCACCCATTTTCATACCATTTGCCATTTGTTAAAATGTCACCTCTTTTTCTATTTTTCTCACACAACACATCATTCTCTTTATTAAATGACATATATTTTCACAACACTTCACTATGTATTTACATTATATACATCAAGTACACACACATCACTTTTATGTTATTATTTCTCACCTATTTAATCACTATTTTGGATGATACATCAGACTCTTTTTAGATGGCATCACCACCGCTCACATTTTTTTTTGTATTTTATTTGTCATCAGTATCATTCTTTATGCTTAATGATTATTATTATTATTATTATTATTATTATTATTATTATTATATGTTTATATTTATTTTAGTTTTTGGTTTCATTTTTTTATTTTCATTTCCATCTCTATTTCTATATTTCTATTATTTTTATTTCCTTTTATGTCATTTTTTTCTCTTGTTTTATTATTTATGTTCATTATCATATTCAGGATTTTATGACCTTTTGTCTTCAGCCATGAAAACTACAATACTTTGCTTCCCTCTCCTTTCTTTCACATATTATGTCCTTGATTGTCCAATGATATCACCGATTTATCTACTCATATATGTGATCTTATGAATTTAGTGTTTCTTTTCTTTCATGTTACATAATTGCAACATTCAATATTTATATGATGCAAACATCATCTATTCTACAGTATAAAGATCTTCAGTACTGAGGCAATTATCATGTGGCAAGATTATATAATTATCTTTGCACTTTTCCAGCAGCATTTATTTTTCACTTAATTTTCCAGATTTACTTTTTGTATTTATATATCATAGGACTTACTTTGAATTTTTACCTGCTTTACCCATTTTATACCCACCATTCAAAATTGTATTATTTTTGCTATGTGTAATCCCTTTTTTTCTCAAACACCATGTCTCTAATTACAAACCATCCAATTCTTTTCAAACCTATTTTTTCTACTCTGAATACCATTGGGTTATATGCACATATCTCCATTGGCTAATCAAGATGCCACTCATTCTAATGTGCTAAGCCATTGGCTTAGCAATGCTATTTCAGCCTGAACCTTGACACTAGCAAGTTAGGCTGATATCTGTTGAACAAGCTCTTCTTACTTAGGGTGAAACGTGCATCCAGCTACAGGTCCTGCCGGTGCCTACAGGAGCTTCTATCTCTGGGCATTTGGAGGATACCCACTGCTATCACTGATCAGGCATATAAGCATATTCAAGGTACTCTCCTTGCTCATCACCCTCTCATCTGGTCAGGCATATGTACTCTGCAATACTTTGTAAACGTTGGTTAACTTTCTACACAGACTACAGAGATTAACTATCTTCTTTCACTTTGCTATCACCATATGTTGGAACCCTGAGCTGTTTGTTCATTGCTTTAGCACACATCCATCTTCTGACCATGACTGTACAATGCCATTATTATTTTCTATTTAGACTCTTGTTTGTATTTTTAGTGATCCAGAGATGTCTGGTCACATAAGATCTATTTATCAAACATTGTATTTCGCTTTTGGGTGCATACACTATAGATACTTTTGCTTTATTTACCTCCAGATTTCTCTTATCTTTGAGTACAATTTTACTAATATGTTAATTCTATCTAGTTAACTTGATACTTGTTATGTTGATTCTTACAAGACATCCAGGTGACATTATGTATCTCTCTCATTTGCATTGATGTTTTTATATCCTTGAGTAGAGTTACAAATTATCAATTATGCACAGCCATCTATTTGAACTCTTTGCACTAACTGATAAATTGATTAGTTAACTACTAGGTTATTTGCATCCTGATAACAGCTAGATTATCCTGCTAATCAGATAATAACTAGATTGATTCTAACAAGCAATCCAGGTAATATTATATATCTCTCTCATTTTTTTGTCTCATGAAGGACCATATATTTACCCCAACAAGTGTATTTGAGCAGTCAGGATACTGACTGCTTTACTTATTATTATAATAATAGGGGTGTGTCATCTTAGAATACTCTTTTCATATGTCAATGTGCTACCAATAAGAACTAAATGATTATCTAACAAAGCATTTACAAGTAACAGAGATTTGAGCAGTCAAGATACAGACCTTTATTAACTGATAACTATTGGGATGTGTGTATTTTTAGAATACTCATTTAATTTGTCAATGCACTACCAATAAGGACTGAAAGATTATCTCAATAAGCATTCATTTATAATGAATGCATTTATAATAAATTAATGCATTCAATTAAAGTAACAGAAATTCTGGAAAATAACTTTTGTAATTCTTGGGAACCTTTATCTCCATGAAAGGGTTAATTGTTTCCTCCTGTCTTCATCTCACACATATGTAATCTGTGGGAATATATTAACCTGAAAATATTCACCAAGGTGGGCAATTTCAGTTACTAGTAGCCATCTGTAAGATTACGTGTTTTTCTTTTTAGACTACTAACACCAACCAATAATTATAAATAAAGTTGATGCTAATATGTATGTCCTTACCATATTTATTTTCCTTCATGTATGAATTAAAGGCTATGTATTGTGTGTGAAGTAGCACCATTATGCATAATGAGCCTGACAAATGTATATTATTTCATTAATATTAAAAGTTATATTTTAATCTAATTACCATTATCTGTATATAAGTTGTGCCCCCACAAAGGGTTCTCCAATGTTCAACATTCTTGCAGGTTCTTCTTTTCTAGTTTTTCCTGTAGAGATGTTTCAAATGAATATTCTATGATATTGTTGTCCACCATGGGGAGAACCGCCAACAATATTTATTTTTATTAGGCATTATTGTCTTCATAGTGTATCTTATTTGATGGTTGGTTCTATAATTTATTATCTTTAATTATCACTATATGATAAGCAACCACTACTGTTATCTTGTACCCAGAAATCCCCCCTGATAGATTCAACAGCAGGCAGCATTTTATTATGCTCTGTCCCCTTTTGAGAAAATGCAGTGATTTGCATGTCAATAAAGTGGAGGGGGAGCCAATTTAACAAGATTCATTCAGAATAAAGTCTTTTGGCATTGCCCCCAATTGACCCATGAATCTTGGCTTTTGCTGCTAGGGGATCTAATGACATGGTGCTAGCCTGCCAGGTCACATCTTCATCAGAGTAAGTATGTGTAATGCATGTGTGACACATGTATGTGTGTATATACTGTATATGTGTGTATGTATTAGGGATGTGCAGGCTCGGTTCTACTCGGTTCCGTTCGGTTCTTTTTACCGGATCTTATTGGGTTTCAGCTGTCACGAGTTTTGGATAGCCAATAAGATTCGGTAAAAAGAACCGAACGGAACCGAGTAGAACCGAGCCTGCACATCCCTAGTATGTATATCTATATGAATGGGTGTGCATGTACAGTATATCTATGTGTATATGCATGTATGTATATATTCAGGTATGTGTGAGTGTATATATATATATATATATATATATATATATATATATATATGGATAAAGTGTGTGTGTGTATATATATATATATATATATATATATGCCACAAACAAATGAAGGAACTGCTCCTTAATTTCAGTTTTAATCTTCACCACCCAGTACAAAATACACCATCGCTGTACACTTTATCCAGCCTTTAACAACAAATGTAGGCAGTGCATATAAACATAGGAAAAGTTCAGAATATCCCAACAGCAAAATACTTATTGCATCAATACTTATTGCGTCTGTCGACTTCAGTCCATAAA
Organism: Taudactylus pleione; assembly: GCA_031769625.1. NCBI lineage: Eukaryota > Metazoa > Chordata > Amphibia > Anura > Myobatrachidae > Taudactylus > Taudactylus pleione. Next base: position 2,110,007 of record JAUIMM010000626.1, on the reverse strand, counting down.
GGGCCATTCAAGACTTCCAGCAATTAGACAGCATAGCACCAACAGTTACAGCATGGCATATAGGTATGACACCCCTCCCTTCAAGAACTGGATCTATAACCCTTACCTGTAATTCAACATTCAATGCAACTGTGCCTTCCAGATGACCGCGCATGTGCACTCCGTAAGTCGCGCGAGACAGAGCACATCATGTGCCCTCTTTAGCTACGCGCGGTCATGTGGCAAATGTTTACTTCTGGGATTTAGATGGTCAAAACAGTGACCTAAAGAAGAAACTAAGTAGAAAAAATGGAAAATCCCCATAAAGGAATTTAAATAAACAGAAAAAATATACAGAATAGAAAAAAGAGGAAAAAATGGAAAAAAATAATAACAGAGGGAAAAACAGGAAGAAATCAAAAAAGAACAGGGGAAGAAAAGAAAAAAGAAAAAAATGGGGAGAGGGGAAAAAAAGAGAAAAAAGGAGTAAGGGAGTAATACATATTCAAATAAAACAAGATAATCCAAGATGCTCATTAAGGCCTTTGGGGGACAGCGTTTCTAAGCAGTGAATCCATCTGCTCTCAGCCTGTAGGAACATCAGTGAACAGTTGCCTACACATTTGAGTACAGGGATGTGATCAATGATACAATATCATAAGGTAGCAAGGCCATGTCCATATTCCACGATGTGTCTGGCTATGGGATGTTCACTCCATCCTGAAGAGAGGGCCAAGTGAATGGTGGACTGATGGATGGCCATCCTTTCTTTAAAAGCTCGCTCAGTCTTTCCAATTTAAATACGCCCACAAGGGCAGCTGATAAGATACAGTATATCACTAACTTGCTATGGCAAAAAGCCAGTGTCATACAAATAACTTTTTCCCTGTGTAGGGATGATAGAAAGTGTCCCCAGGTATCATATACCTGCACATAGTGCAGTTGATGCACTTAAAGCAGCCACATTTGTTGCTGTTCAAAAATTTTTCTTTTACAGCATTGCCAAGTTCAGGTGGGGTATTGTTCATAATATTGGTGTGGACCACATAATCTCTAATGTTATGTCCTCTCTTGTAGGCTGTCATGAGCTTGCACACTTGTAATGTTTAAAGTGCCAGATCTGACTGGAACTATGTTGATTAAACAGATTGACTAAAATTAAGTTTTTATTGGTATTGCTTAGTTTGCGGAATCCATTGATGGCCTCCTCTCGTGGTATCTTCTTAACCTGTAGCATGGTGGAGAGCAGTTGAGATCTAATGTACCCACAAGCTTCAAATAGATTCACCATATTGAGAAGCTTGCTCTGTAGTGTGGATGTATCACTCGTTATCCTTCTTACCCTCAGCATCTGCGAGTGTGGCAGTCCTTGTTTCAGAGGAGTGGGTGGTGGCTTGTTGCAAGGAGAAGATTATTACAATCTGTGCACTTGTGAAAGATAGCTGTGGATATTTGTCCATTATTGACAGAGATTGACACATCCAGAAAGTTGACACATTTTGTGTCAATATTGTACGTAAGTTGAACTGGTGACAAGGATGCATTGTGTGTTTCAAGGAGTTGAATTAGATCTTCATATTCACCCTTCCATAGCAGTAGAAGGTCATCAATAAACTATTTATAGAAGACCACATTTTCCATTACACATTAATTTTGATAAAACAACACCTGCTCTATATCGACCACGTGGCTGTTGGCAAATGAGGTGGCCACATTTGAGCCCATGGCACAGCCAGACACTTGTAAAACATAAGTGTCATTAAACACAAAGTAATTTCTTTTAAGGATAAGAGTAAGTAGTTTCAAAAACAATGCTATGTCAAATCCAGTGAAGATGGGATTGTTGGTGATCATCTTTCATACAGCAACTAATCCCTCCTAATGAGGGATACAGGTGTAGAGACTTTTGACATCAATGGTACAAAATAGGCATTTATTGAAGTCTCTGCAGAAGATCACTTGTGTCTTTAAGATAACTTTTGCTTGCTTGTATACATGGCTGTAGTAACAAAACAAGAAAATTAGAGACAGGTTGATAGAGGGAGCCCCTTGCCAATATTTTCGGTCTCTCAGGAGGATGATGGCAATCCTTATGGAGTTTCAGTAAGGTGTATAATACAGGGGTGATCAGAAACTCAGTGGTTAATGCTTCCTGTAGTGCTTTGGACAGTACTTGTTCTTTAAATGCATCATCCAAAATCATATCAAGTTCTTGTTTGTATGCACAAATTGGGTCACCGTCCAATGGTGTGTAAACTCTTGAATCAGCTAATTGGCCATTGATCTCCAGTATGTAATGTGCTGTATTTTGAATGACAATGTCACCACCTTTGTCTTCTTGCCTAATGGTGATGAAAGAATCTTCACTAAGACACCATAGCACTTGCAACTCTGCTTTTGCAAAATTAAATTGAAAACTTGTTTTTTGGTTGTTTGATAGTCTCTTGAGTGTTGTTGTGAATCATCCTGGCAAATGTTCTAATGGATGAATTGGTGGATACAGGATCAAATTTAGATCGTTTCTTGATACATAATGGAACTAGATTATCCAGTTTTTTATTTTTTTGGGTAACTGTCAACTGAGTTTAAATTGCTAAACTTTCCATTGAAAAGAGTCTTGATAAGACCTTGGTTTCCATGGGTGACAGCTGCCTTGTAGAGGGATTGAATATTATTGCCATTTGGGCAGAGGAGGCTTCTTGCTTCCTCTTCCTTTAATTTTGGCCCCTCGTCAGGTGTATCTCTTCTGTTGTATGTTCCCTGTGCCTGGGTACGAACTTCTAAAGGGACATGACCACGGAAATTTACATCGCTGGTGGAAGAAGAGCCATCACCAGATACATCTGTATTAACGTTCCTTCTATTGGATCTATTGAAAGGACATCTTCTTTCACCCCACTGGGGTTGTGACGTGCCAGTCAGCTATGGATAAACCAAATTACATTCATTCCATTTAAAGCTTAAGTCAGCTTCCAGTATGGGTTTATACAAGGTTTCAAAGGTGTCTATCCTGCTCTTGATCACAGATAACTCCCTTTTCACCTTCTGTATGACCAGGATCATCCGATCATTTAAGCACTTATTTAAATTGGACACACATTTTTTGAAAACTAGAAAGTTGAAATGTCCGATTGTGGGGATGTTTCTAATCTTGAACCTACGTGGGATTCTTTTTTCTTTAAAATGGTCAGACTGTGCACATGGACTTGGCACAGTGTCTTATTTCCTATTTACATTGTCCATGTATCTTAGCAACCTGTTTGTCCTATCCCTGCTTTCTTAGGAGATCATGTCTGGACCTCCATGATGCTGCATCGCTGATTACATCACCGTGCTTTCTGGGTCTCGTTGGCCCCTCGATGCCATGGACGGTCTGCAAGGGGATTAAGGTTGGTAAGTTTGTTTTTAATTGTCATGCACCCTGACAAAAATATGCCATGTATTGAAAAGTTGGTAACTAATCTTGCCTGCAGAGTCTTTATTGTTGCAATGAGTACCATTGATCTGCTTTATATATATATATATATATATATATATATATATATTATGTGGCACACCTCCCCCCATAAATTCCTTAATTTGCCCATGATGTATCAATTTTTATTCTTCTTTTGATTATAATAGAGCAAAAAGGGCTCTGTCAAACCCATGATGACTTCTCAGTCTTATTACTGTGTAAGTACCCAAATGTTAATCTGTTTGGAATGCAAACACTATGTATATTAATTTTATTAATAAATTGTAAAAAGTGGAGACTTCATTTAGACAAAAAACAACAGTCTCTAAGATAAACTAAAGTCAATGTGATGATTCATTATTAAGATTTCTGTAAGTTTTAAAATGACCAATTGATCTGTCTCCTGGCTGGTTGTATGTATCCCCTGTATATTTATCAAACAATATACAGAACAATATATCTTGTCAATTTTCATGCAGATTTGTGGTACTATTCAAAATTTGTAACATCTGTATAAATGGGTTATACGGAAATGTTCCATTATACAATAATAATAAACATGGCCCTAGTAACACTCCAACAGTTCATGTATTGTAGAGAGTCATGCTTGAGCAGAGGTGGTTAAATCAAAATGACTGAGGGTATTATTAAGTCATCTGTGGTGAATCATGGATATAATGTAAACCTGGACTGTTAGGGTGCCTTGAGAGCAAGTTTTGGAACCTCTGTTTTAGTTGATTATAACACTTAGCACATGAGGAATATTGTATATTTTCCTAAGTACATGGCTACACAAACAATGCAGTGGGAGATACTACACATAAACCATATCAGGCATTATGCATTGCCTGACTACAGTACATACCTTTCTAGTTAATACAATCAAAAAGGGTAAAGGTTGAAAGTATGTTACATTATAGACAGAAAGATAGATAGATAAATAGATAGATAGATAGATAGATAGATAGATAGATAGATATGAGATAGATGAATAGATAATTAGATAGATATGAAATAGATAGATATGAGATAGATAGATAGATAGATAGATAGATAGATAGATAGATAGATAGATAGATAGATAGATACTGTAGATAGAAATCAGCATACATTAATAACATACCCTTCCATTTTGCCAATGTATTTTCTTTAGCTGAATGTACAGCTGTCCATCACCTGGAACTGATCCATCAAATGTTCCCACATGGTCATACTGAAAAACATAATTTTCTCCTACATCCTTATATATCCAATTTAGAATGTGTAATGGAGAAGGGGATTCTCCCTTTTCATCAAAGAATATTTTTCTACCATAATTATCTTTCAAAATAAAATTTCTTATGTATCTGTGAAGCTTTACAAGAGAATAAAAGTGCAAGAGAGACAAAAAAATTATTTTGCTGAGATTATGTCAAATTATCAGCATGTGTAATATATATTTACATTTGTAATGAAATTATACAGTATGGTTATGTAGATTTAAAACAAAGCATGTACACAAGTCTACAGGAAAACACTAAATTCATATTAGCATAAAGATTACACTTTAATTCAGGTTCATCAGATATTTAGTATTCTGGACACATGACATGAATTTGAACTACTGAAATATTTAGGTAAATTTCATTAAAATAAAGCATTAGAATGCAGGGGAAAATGAAGGAAGTTTGCAGATATAACTATAAATTCTTGCCACTCAGAGCCATTTACCAGTTCAGCGCAGGTAACTAACAGTGAGACATTTTCCAAACCTGGCCATACACTAGACCAACTTACATCCAAACATCCAACTAGTTGGTTGATTGGAATTAATATCTGGTAAGGTATGGAAGCAATTACAATAAACAATTTGCTTCCAAACCCTGGAAAATGGAAAAAATCAGTTTAAACAAATTATTTAAATAAAACGTTTAACCAGCTTGTCTGCACGAGCAATATTGTCTGTTTTCTAGTGTTTGGGAGCAAATTGCTGATGATCATTTGCTCCCATACATTACCAGATATTCATTAGAACCAGACATCTATTTGGATGGTTGGATGATCTTTGGTATAGTGTATAGCCATCTTTAGAGCACACATCTTGCTAAATTGTATCAGCCTCCAACTAATTCAGAGTTGAAAAAGAAATATGTATGCATCTTCTACGTGTTAAAAATTAATATAAATGTTGCTTATTGTCATACTTACCTGGCCATGTGTCAAATAGACATGTTTATTTAAGCAGGCAACTGCAAGCATTGTATGCATGCGGAAAAAAATGTGTGGATATAGGTACATACTCATAGTTAGGCTGACTAACATAAAAGAGCCATGGGCACAGATGCATCAGTGTTGGGGCAGCCATATTTACATCTAATTCAGGCTGAAAAGTATTTTATTACTCAATAGATACTGTAGCACAATTTAAAACAAATTAAAACTACTGCAGGTTATTTAACCATTTTTGGAAACTATATTACTCTATCTTCTAACACTTAAATTCCAACAATCCCACTTTTGGTGGGACAGTCCCTATTATTTAACCACTTACCTGGCAATGTCGTTTGTGATGCAATGGCAGCCAGAACTGCTTCAGATGGCAATGTCGCACCACATGCAACCGTGCCATCCTTCTCTGTCACTCAGCTTTAGAAGACCCAGGGCTCTTCGGTATTTGTATGGCATTCCAGAGCACAAGCACCGGGTATCAAAGTGTGAGTTCTTCTCCAAGTACTAATATGCTGATCATTGCAAGTGTACAGATCAACTGAAGCAGGGGGTGGGGTGATCATCAGTCTCCTCTGACACACTCTGCTGTGCAGTGAATGTGGGGAGGGAAGTTATATACCCCTAGGGGCTACGTTTTTTTACAGGGGAGGTTTGGTTTATAAAACAGGATTTTTTTTACTATCAAGGGTGTGTGGGGGTTATTGTTATTAGGATTTATGACCACTGGGGGATCCATTGCCAATGGGGAAGGTGAAGTTATTTTACAACAGGGTTCTATGGACATGGGTTGATGGGGTTGGTGCAAAAAACCCAATATATATTAAGATATAATGACAAGGGTCTGCTCCATAGTGCATAAAAGCCTGCTATACATCAGCAATCTAAAGGTATAGTAGGTAGAAATAGGTTACCGCACCAACGGACTATAATATCTGCGGACTTTATTGGGAGTTCACCGCTATACCTCCATTCCTACACTTAGTCTATTAAGACTATAAACATTAACTATTTTTATGTTTGTTTGTGTATTATGCATTGTATATTTTCCAAGCACTCAATTCCCCTTTTAATGATAATAACATATTTAGTTTTCCGAACATAAAACAGTTACCTTCAGATTAAAACATCACCTTCACTACAAACCTAAAAAATGCAAACCTACAGATTGCCTTTCCAATTATTCCTGGGGGGATACCATCCATACTCAGTATTCTTACATACAGTATCTTTCCACTTACTAGTTTTCAATAAATGGAGTTATTTCATAATCTTCATTTAGGCCTTTTGGGACGAATGTATTCAGGGTTAGAATCCAGTAGGTTTCTCTTCTAAGTAACGAGTTTTCACTATATCCCACTCTTTTACTTTGAAGCACTACTTCTATACCCTTGAACTTTAAACCTTCAGGGTTCCCTTTGTGATGTTGTTTAAAGTGCCTCAGAACAGTATGATTTGTAACACCATGTTTTATGTTATGTAAGTGTTTGAGGACTCTTATTTTTAGTACTTGTTTACTTTGTCCAATGTATGTTACAATTGAAATGGCCTTTTAAGCCTAATAATTTTATTATATTAAGCAGCAAGCAGGTGCTAGCTAAAACTTCTAAATATATGAAGCACAATACTAAATGCATCTATTTGAATGTCCCTGGTGATAAATATCTAATGATATCAGCATTGTTATAAGTAAAGGCTTATGAATATTCATGCAACTCCTACAAGGGAGCTGATTGATTAAAAGCCTTGATAAGAATATCCATCAGCATCAACCATACCAGCCCTCTGATGAAGTTTGAATACAAAATATGTTAGGGCCTTTACTGGTGAGGCTTTTCTAGTGTGATCTAGCATTCCTGGAAACCTTCCTAAACCTGAAGTGGTCTCACCAGGCTGCATCTCCACTGGCAGCTGGCAGTTTGTGGATTCCACCCAAAGGTCAAGAGCTGGAGGTTACTTGGGTTTGCAATTATCAAAGCCAAGTGATAAACAGCCCAATCAGCTACATTATTGATACGAGATCACTCCATGAGTGTGTGTTTTACTATATGTGAATTATTTTAAAGATTTTTATGCACTGTGGAGCTGATCCTTCTAATTCTATATTAAAAAAACTCACATGTGCCTGAAGGATTCCAGGATTTCTTTAAATGAAGGGGAGCTGTGGTCTTACAAGCAGAGCCTTGTTTGAAGATTGATACACTAAGGTGGTTTTTATGAGCTGGACTATATAGAGAGAGTATATCCAGGCATGCAAGGCTGGGATGAAGGGGACATGGCCAATTCACAGGAGGCATGGCCATACCTCCTTAGGGAACAAAAAAAAACATTTTTGCAGCACCAAGAAGCGGCACTGTGCAAATGTTTTTGTGCACTGTGAGCCCCCTCAGCCTGGTGCATAGCCAGTGGGGGATATGATCAGTGTGATTGATCCCCTCACGGGCAAAGGATATTTCTGCATCTCCTTCAAGCAGTCTCATAGTGCAGCCAAGCACACAGCAGCATGTGCTTTGATTTTTGTACATTATATGTCTTTAAATATTCCACATATGTCCCTTAATTTTCTTATGTTTATTTGACATTACTGTACATGTATTTCACTTAAGGATGTATAAAGGAGTATAATAAAGCAACATAACACATTATCAACTTAACAAAAATGTTTTGAATTTATTTGGAATATGAATAAAACTAAAATATATACAGATTTCATGGTATGACATAGTACATACCTGATATACTGCAAACAGGGATAACTATTAATATGTGGGTGGTGGGAGATTGCATATCCACACTGAGAAATGATTGTATAGTATATGCTAAAAGAAAATGACTACACTTGGACCCTTGGTAAATATTTAAGAACTTTAGGAGAAAATTTTTAACTTTACTGGATTTATAATATTAATACCATGTAACACAGAAGAAGTGAAAATTACACACTTATTATTTACCTGCTGCCACATACACAGTAGGATCCTGCCCAACATGATCCTGTTCAGAAGACAGGACTGGAAACAGGGGGTGCAGGGCTGAAAGTGCGCTGGTAATAGAAGTTGTACAAGGCTGGAGGTGTGGTTACAGGCTGGGTCATAGAATGGGGGAGATTGGGGCAGAGAGAGGGTGGGGGACTGAGCAGGAAAACTGGTAGGGAAACTTGGGGGGAGACTGTGCAAAACTAAGCTACAACATCCACATCTGGTCTCATACATTTTACTACTCCTTCTGTATACATTTGTTTCCTGTCAAACACTTGAAAACTAAAGTAAAAAAGGTTTTCATACTGTAATAAAATAGCAAAACATAAGAAAAGTAAATAGATGTCCAAGCAGGGGCTGGATGGCAACTTTAAGCCTGAGGGGCCAAAACAATCATGTGGCCCTCGATTTTCTACCGAATAACTGTGACAGAAACAATATCTTAATACATTTCTTAGAGGCATCTAATGTGGGTGTGGTTTATATTTATTACTTGTTATGTCAAAGAGCTATAAACAAATACATTACCTACCAGCCCCATCTGACAATACAGAAACTATACTTGTGTCTTGTCTACAATACAGAGACCATAATAGTGACCTCTATAGAATAGTTAGACATAAAACCAGAACCACCATCTGACCACCTCTCCTTGCTCATTAAAAATCTGCCCCCCTTTTTAAAGAGACACCAGATTTAAAAAACCCTAACCTCCAATATTAAAAATCCTACTACAGATATGACTCCCCACACTCCTGATTAAATGCTGTACCTCAAATATAACACTCCTTCCCCCTCATGAAATATCAAAACCACAGATTTTCTCCCTCACGTGCACACACACACACAATTATCTTATTACAAATATACTGCACTAGATTAAAACCACACACACAAATCCATTGTTAAAAATAATGCCACAGATACCCTCTCATTAACCATCTAACCCAAAATATGCCTTTTTATTAAAACTTATGAATCAAATCTATTCTCCTCCCTCCTTCTTTGCAAATAGTGCCCAGAGACCTCAGTTTTATGAGGCAACCCAACCATAGAATATATATACCCTGCCTGCTGGAATCAGTCCATATCTTCCTACCTCCTTCTGAATTCTGATTGGTGGTTGGCTGGAGCTATCCACCAATCAGTGTGGGGAGACATTCCACCACTATGATTGTTGGATTGTACTAGAGCCATCCACCAATCAGCGTTTTGCCAAGCCAAATATAGCTGGATGCTGCGGCTGCATCACAGAAATGTGACATGTGGTCGGAAGACAGAGAGAGTAGGCTCCCTGGCTGCTCTGACTATGAATAACATAAATGGAGCAGTCAGGGAGCATCTTCTCTCTGTCACCCAGCCATCGGGCATGTGATTCAGGTAGCAAGTGGGTGCTGCCAGCCGGCTGACCCTATATTTAAAATTGTATCTGCCCACCCCTGTGTCCAAAATATACAATATAGAGACATGGAAATTATATGAGATGAGACTATGACTGCCTGTTAACATACCATTATCTAATCTGGTTACATACTTGGACGTCATTTTGATATATGCCACTATCACAGAATAGGTACTCTGTTTAAAAGTGCAGAGGAGAATAACACATTTTCAAGATCATAAGACGATACTTAGGGTGGATGGACCATTATGCTTGGATACAGGTTTCTGCAGCTTCCACCTCCCTTAGACCAGTTTGCCATCTGAGGATGATGTCTGTGTCCTACTGTCCTCATTTTTGCCAAGTTTGGACATTCTGCTGTCCTAGGATGATGCAGTCTTCCTTGGTGGATGTGCTGGCCAGCAAAAACCCTGCATTGGCCAAACCCTTTGGGCAACAGCTTCCCACAAGTGATATTTTTACCATAACCTCACAGTGCTTGTGAAGATATGGATTTTCCTTCTCCTCCTCTAATGGCAGCCTGTTTCACATCATCTGCAAAACCATTTAGACTATGCCCTGCAATGGTCCTACAGAGTCAGTCCTATATTCTTGTTTCTGCAGCCCACTCTTAACCAGTTTGGGTGCAGAGACAGACATTGTGCAGGCAATCCACTGCACTACTGAGCTCCCACAATTGTAACTACTTACTTCCCCACAATATGACACAGATTATTTACCATCTTACCTCATCTTATTATGACACAGGGTTTTATTATTTTTATCATTTGGAGCCGAAGAGTATGCAAACTTGGTACTTACTGGACTGTTAAACTCTAATTTGGATCTTGTCCTCTCAAGATTGCCCCAACCTGTAAAGCATTCCATTTGTGGGTGATCCTGTAGCTAGTGATTTTGTTTTTGATTCATGCCAAGATATTGTATGTATATTTTATATACTGTATGACACACTGACTGTGCTTTATATTGTTTATTGCCATCATCCCTGCAGTTTGGGTGGTTTGGTTGGTGTGTGCTATGGTCCATATATGACCTTCCCTCCATGCATTCATCACTTGCAATGCCTTTCTCAATGGTGTGACCTGTTTGGATTGCTGTTATATATGTGATCATCACACACTGTTAGTTTTTTAGGGTAGTGCTGCTATTCATGGTTGCTAATCACATTAAAATTAGGCCACACCAGCCATACTATGACTCTCCAATGATTCTTGGCTCTGATGCAAAAGAAACTGGTTCCTCTCAAATGATGGCATCTCTGGATTCTCACTATTCTGTGGCTGCTGCTAAATATGCTTCCGCTCTAGCTCATGGACTTATCCAAAAAGTTTGATGGATTTCAAGAATCTCTCAATTCCCTTATCTCACACGTGGTTGTTAATTTACTATAGTTAGGGGTGTATTTACTAAAGTGTAGGTTTTTGAAGTGGAGATGTTGCCCATAGCAACCAATCAGATTCTACTTAACCTAGTACCGTCTAGAAGATAATAGCTAAAATCTGATTGTTGTTATGGGCAACATCTCCACTTCTAAAAACCCTCACTTTGGTTTCAAGGATTAATGGTTGATACCAGTCAATAAAACTATATTTACTATATATCAGTTTTGACTTTCACTTTTCCTCATATGTCAACACATTGGATATTTCAGCCCCACTTTCCCCCATAAATCTGACATTCATATCATTGCTAAAGCAGGGGTGTGCTGTTCTGTCCAAAGGAGTGTGTTGTACTTGGTTGTGCTGCCAAACTACTGTGCAGTCTGTCCGTGGGCTGTAAAAATTTAAAAGTGACTAAAAATAAAAAAAAACAAATAAAAAAATAAGGAAAAAAAAGTTAAAATTTTCTTGGGATGTACCCCACAGTGTGATGCTGTTTGCCATACACCTCCCAGCACTGTGATGCTGCTGGCCATAATGTGAGTGATGCTGTAGTTTCATCATACTGCAGTATATAATTCATAAATTACTGTGACTGATGCTGTTGGTCAGTAATACTGCAGTGTAATATATTCATAAAAGAAATTGTGACAGTGTAAATGGTAGCACATTGTAATAATTGTAAAAAAAAGTGTGACACTAAGTGGAAATGAAGTGTAATGTTACTAAAAATATTGTGACACTAAGTGGTAGCTCAGTGTAATATTCAACACAAATTGTGACACTAAATGGTAGCACATTGTAATATTCATAAGTGTATTGTGACTCTGTAAATGTTAATGCAGTGTATTATACATAAACAATATTGTGACACTCTAAAAATGTAGCACAGTTTGTTATTCATAAAAATATTGTGACTCTGTATGTGGTAGTGCAGTACATTATTCATAAAAATTATTGTGACACTGTAGGTCATTGATACCACAGTGTAATATTCATAAATGATTTTGTGACACTGTAAGTAGAACCTCATTGTATTATTCATAAAAAATATTGTGACTCTGTATGGTATGTGGTAGTGCAGTGAATTATTCATAAAATATATTGTGACACTTTAGGTCTTTGATACCGCAATGTAATATTCATAAATATTTTTGTGACACTACAAGTGTATCATCAGTGTAATATTCCTAAAAAAATATTGTGACACTGTAAGTGGTAGTGCAGTGTTTCATTATTAAAAAATGTTGTGACACTGTAAGTTGTAGCACAGTGTATTATTCATAAATAATATTGTTACACTGTAAGTGCAGTGTTTTAATCACAAAAAATATTATGACACTGTAGGTCATTGACACCGCTTTGTTATATTCATAAAAAAGTGATACTGTAAGTGGAACCGCAGTGTAATATTCCTAATAAATATTGTGACCCTGTAACTGGTAGCTTAGTGTAATATTCAACATATATTGTGACACTGTAAGTGGTAGTGCAGTGTTTAATTCATTAAAAATATTGTGACACTGTAAGTGGTAGCTCAGTGTATTATTCATAAATAATATTGAGACACTGTAAGTGGTAGTGTAGTGTAATATTCCTAAAAAGAATTGTGACTCTACAACTGGTAGCTTAGTGTAATATCCAATACATATTATGACACTATAAGTGGTACTGCTGTGTAAAATTCATATTGTGACTCTCTTAGTGGTAGCACAGTGTATTATTTATAAAAAAATTGTGGCACTGTGTGGTAGCACAGTGTATTAATCATAAAAATGATTGTGACACTGTAAGAGCGCAATGTATTATTCATAAAAAAATATTGTGATTCTGAAAGTTGTAGCGCAGTGTGTTATTCATAAAAAAATATTGTGACTGTAAGTAATAGCGCAGATTATTATTCATAAAAAATATTGTGACACTCTATGTGGTAGCACAGTGTATTATTCATATTGTGACACTGTAGGTCATTGATACCGCAGTGTAATATTAAAATTGGTACACATTTACATGTGTACTATACTCCACTTTGTTCATGTTTGTTGATATGGAGAGTGATCAGTTGGGAGCAGAGTAGGAACCACATACTAGTTCAGGAGCTGCTGTCAGTGACACCATTCATGACGATACTAGTCTGTCTATGTCATCTACTAAAGCAGACTCCCAAGGGCATGCATGGCTTAAATCAGGACATCTAAAATCAAAGAACCAATCTTTTACAGTGGTAAAGAAAAAACATCAAAAGGAAAGCTTGCTGCAGAAATACATAAAATTAGCAATATGCCTTTCAATGCAATGGCACGAAAAGGCTAAGGCCTTGGCCTTTATTTTTGACAGGTGTTTCTGCTTTTTATGATAATATATAAGACATTCTCTCTGTAGACATTTAAAAAAAATAAAAATTTGTTAAAGCACAGGAACCAACTGTTTGATCAGAAATGTCACAAATCCCTGAGGAGAGTATAAATTTGTCTGTGGGTGCCATGTGTGAGCCTGACCTTTCCAAAACTGTATTTTTAGAGGAGCCTCATTCCTCCACTTGTTCATCCTCTGCAAATGTGGGTATGAGCAGCAAAAGTCAACATGCTGAAATATAAATCGAGGATGCTTCAGTGGATGCGCACTGGAATGAGGAGGATATTTGTGTAGCTGATGCTAAAAAGGATGTGGATGATGAGGATTCTGATGATGAGGATGTTGTTTGTGTAAATCAGGCACCAGTGGAAACAGTTATTGCCCATGATAAGGAAAAGCCCATTGTCATGCCTGGGCATAAAATAAAAATTTCACTTCTTATGTATGGAATCATTTCTACCAAAATTCGGACAACAATTGCCAAGCCATCTGCACTCAATGTTAGGTCAGACTAAGTAGATGTAAGGATCACAACCATCTAGGAATCTACTCTTTGTTACATCATCTATAGTGCATCCATCAAACATGTTTGCAAAATTCAGAAACTTTAGCTAAAAAAGTTTTAAGCAGTCCAGAATCAGCTAGTTCCCTTCTCTCTACTAGATCCAATCACCTGGCATCTTCACCATCAACATATTCATCAACAATATCCTCAATCATGAGTGGAATTAGTCCTGCTTCCAATTTGATAAGACTAACTCAGTCCTCCCCTATCCGGGATTGCTTAGAAGAATCATTGAGTGCTATGCCTGCTGCTGCTGGGAGTGGATCTTCATCCCAGAATGGAACAAGGTAGACTACTGGTTGTAGTTCAAAAAAACAATTCACTGTTAAACAATCCTTTGCAAGGAGGAGCAAGTCTGACAGCAGTGACCCAGTTGCACAGCAGATCACTGAAACAATAACATCTATGCTGGTATTAGATGTGCATCTGATATCTGCCATTAGTGGAGTGAGTTTTAGACAGTTAATAGAGGTCCTGTGTCCCCACTACCAAATCCCATCTAGATTCCACATCTCTAGAATAGCAATGCCCAGACTTTACAGGGACTCAAAAAAAACATAATTAATGCTCTCCAAAATGCTGCTGTACCCACTGTCCACTTAACTAAAGATATGTGGACAATTAGAAAATGGCAACTGCAAGACTACATGACTATAACAGCCCACAGGGTGCCGTAAGCACCACAAACAGCAGGAGCAGCAGCATCAGCATCTAAGAAACAGCATCTTATTCAAAAGCAGGCTACTCTGTGTATTGCCAGTTTCACTAAGAGGCATACTGCTGACAGCCTCTTAGAAAAACTAAGGGAACTCTTTGCAAAATGGCTTACCCCACTTGGACTCTTCTCTGGATTTGTGATTTCTTACAATGCCATCAATACTGTAAGAGCATTATAGCAGGGTGAATTCCAACATGTCCCATGTTTTGCTCACACAAAAACAACTTGGTGGTGCAATTTTTTTATTAAAATGATAGGGCTGTACAGGAGATGCTCTCTGTGGCCTGCAAAATGTCTGGACATTTTCACCATTCAGCAGGTGCATGTAGAAGCTTGCAGCACTTGCAAGAAATGTTGAATTTGCCCTGTCACCAACTGTAGAAATAGGTGGTTACAAGGTGAGACCTTACCCTTTATATTCTTCAGTGGATGGATGAACAGGAAAAAGCCATCCAAAGCTACACAATGAAATATGACATATTAAGAGGAGGAGGAATGTACCTTACTCAAGCTCAGTGTAAAATACTTTCTGTTTGTGCAAAGTGCTGAAACCCTTTGGTATAGTCAACTGTGAAGTGAGTTCAGACACTACCAGATTGAATCAGGAATTCCCATAATTAGACAGTTGGAAAAGCAGCTTAATAAAGTGAAGGAGGAGCTGAAACAAAGCGATTCTGCCAAGTATGTTGGATTTTTAGATCAAATCCTTTATTCACCTTGCCAGGATCCAAGGGTTGTCAGGATCCTGCAATCGAATCAATACATTTTGGTGACCATACTGGATCCTAGATTTAAGTCATGCATTGTGTCTTTGTTCCCAGCAGACACAGATCTAAAGAGATGCAAATATTTGTTTGTAAGGAAATGGACAGCTCAAGCGGCACATGATGCAGGATGGCTCCTCCTTCAGTTTCTCCAGCAAGTGCGGCTGCCATAAAAAATGAAACTTTCCCAAAAAAATAGACAGGGGTGATGCAGATGAAACAACACAAACATGTTTTGATATCTGGTCAGGTCTAAAAGAATTGGCAACAATTAATGAGACTACCGTGACTCCATCTGATATGGTCAATATTCAAACATTGGTTGAGGACTATTTTAATTATAGAATCCATATAGCGCTTGCACAAATTGGCTTTGCTTTACTTGTGCTGCCCACCCTCCAGTGGGTACTCAGAAAGAGTTTTCAGTACACCCGGGAAACTTGTCAGTGATTGGCCTATGAGGCTACTTCCCCAAATTGTGGAAAAGATGATGTCCATCAAAATGAACTATATATTCTATGAGACAGACCTTTACTGTCAATTACATGAAAAAATTACAGAGTCACCTTTAATGATGGATTCCAGTGTGGACAAATTAATATTGTGTGAAAATTATGTATACACTGATGAGGGTGAGTAATCAGATTATGATGATGGTGACAACATCTTGCCTCTGTAAATCCAGTTTGTGCATGTAGAGATCATTGCCAGCAATGTCAGCTGCCCATTGGTAGCTTGTTTTGTGGGGGCCTAAGCAAACCAATCACTTCATAATTGAGGATATTGTTAATGAATGTGTTGGTGGTAAAGATAGCAGGTGCTTGGATCTAGCAGAGAGAAGGGAACTAGCTTACACTGGACTGCTGCTTGTCCTTTTTTTTTATAGAATAGAGAAGGGGTCGGTTGCACAGAAAATTATTGTCAGAACGTACAGAATATGCCCCTAGTAATAATTATCAATCTCAATGATTTAACCAGTATTATGTCTGTATAAGATCCTATGAAGTGAGATTCTACATACAATATATGAAACCTAATAATTCAATACCACTTTACTATCCTATCATCACAAAATTATTGGAACTGCAATCATATGTATATTGTAAAGTTATAATTGATATGCTATTAATGTAGATTATTGTATAAATCATTATTTTACACACAGAAATTTTCAAATACAGACATCTCACATTCATTATACTATTATCAAAGATTTTAATGAGTAAAGAGTGGGGTGATATAGAGGCAAATGTATCTCTTTTTGTAACTAAACTATATTTGTATCTAACACAGACAGTGAAGTTTGTTTCAATATAAGGGACACACAGTTATCTAAATTATAGGCAACATTTTCAACTAGCTGGAGTCAACCTGAGATATGCTCTGAGAATAGCAGCTATAAATGTGTATGATCTTATCAGTATATAGAAATAAATGACAATATAACCAGACATTAATACTAAGATAGAGATTTAACTCTTTATTGAAAGACATGAAAATAAGCTATTTGACTATTTAAAAATATTTTTTTCTTTTATTTTTATCATCAAAATTATTTTCATACTGTACACATTTTCTCTATCTTTTTAACCAAATATTTCACTTTGTACTGGTATCATTTGCATATTTTTAAATAACATAATAATGGTTATATTTTAGTTCTATGCACCATATACAGATTCCTTTTCCCTTTCTTCTTTAATAAATGTTCCTTTTTTTGCCAAAGTTTCTGAATTGCAAAAACATTTTTGATGGATGTGTTGCATATGATGTAACAGGGTGGAGGTTCCTAGATGGTTAAGGTCCCTTTCTCTACTAATTTTGGCTTTACAAATGGTATAGAATATAGATGCCTTCTCAACTGTTATCATGTTTTGGGTTAAAATACTTCCACACCCTAGATTAGGCTTTTCTGGACTTATACCCAGGCAACACTCCAGCATATAACCCTTATTTATATCGTTACCACAGCCTATACCATAACCCCAGATTATACCTGCACCCAAGCCTATATCTTCATCCCATCCTGTGTTTGTATAAATTACAGCTGCACTCACTGTTAGATTGGGTATTCATTGTCCAATTTAGTGGATGTGAGCTATATTTTAGTCCATATCACCACACCTACACATCTTTTGACCTGGGCTACAGGAGGAGCAGCTGCACTCTGGAATATGGTTGCATGAAGTTCCCTCTCTGACCTGCTGGGGCCATGGGTAGTAAGGACACTATATCAGAAAATGCAGTTTTATCTGCTTTATTTCATTTTTTAAACCATATCCTCTATTTTAATCTTTTGAAAATGTTTACGTGAATCTCAGCTGATGCGTTTGTATGTTATTTAGAACTTTGTTGTGGTCTTGTAGTCGGTGTGTAGACTAATAATTTATTCATGATTGATAAAAGAAGTGAAAAGTTGCATTTTGTTATTGCTAACTTTGTGTTATTAAATTGTAAAATTGTGAAGTTTTCACTTACAGTGTCACAAGATTTTTTATGAATAAGTAAAGAATAACACACTGTGCTACCACTTACGGTGTCACAATATTTTTTATGAATACACTGCCTTTCCACTAACAGTCACAATATTTTATATGAATAAACTGCATTTTCCACATACAGTGTCAAAATATTTTTTACGAATACACTGCATTTCCACTAACAGTGACAATATTTTTTATGAATACACTGCTTTTCCACTAACAGTGTCAGAATATTTTTTATGAATACACTGCATTTCCACTGTGTCTATATTTTTTTATGAATATACTGCAATTTTCACTTATTGTCACAATATTTTTTTAAGAATACACTGCGTTTCCACTAACAGTGTCAATATTTGTTATGAATACACTGCCTTTTCCACTTACAGTGTCACAATTTGTTTACAAATACACTGCATTTCCACTAACAGTGTCATAATATTTTTTATTAATCACTTCATTTTCCGCATACAGTCACAATATTTATTATACATTGTGCTACCACTTACACTGTTACAAACAATACATGTATGAATATTACATTGTGGTCTGGCAGGCAGCGACACAGTAAAAATATAATAATAATTATATAGTACACTGGGGTACAGCACAAAAACATATATATTTTTTATTATTATATTATTATTAGATATTATTATATTATACACTGGGCACCCTTGGAGATATAGAGCAGCCCTGGATGGACACAGCAGCCCATGCCTCTGGATGGACACATAAACCTCTGGATGGACACAGCAGCCCCTGCAATGGATGGACACAGCAGCCCCTGGATGGACACAGTAGACACTGGATCAACACATCAGCTCCTGCCCTAGATGGTCACCACAACCCCTGGATGGATACAGCAGCCCTTGGCTGACACAACAGCTCCTGGATGGACACAGAAGCACTGCCTCTGGATGGACACAGTAACCCCTGGATGAACACAGCAGCCCCTGCCCTGGATGGACAGGATGGACACAGAAACCCTTGGATGGACACAGCACTCCCTGCTTTTAATGGACACACCAACCCCTGGATGGACACAGCAGCCCCTGCCTTGGACAGATACAGCAGCTCTTGGATGAACACAGCACATCCATTCACTACACTATCCATTCCATAGTGAAAATGGCACCAATCATGGGAACTTTTATATAATCCAAAAACCACAATAATCCAATAGCGGAAGGATTACTTTTTGCTTGCTTTGAGGTCTGAGTCAGGTGGGAAAACCAGAGCCATACTTAGTTCCCTCCTTAGATAGGGAAATTCAGGTGGGTCCAGTTCTCTGAGAACTAGACCCGCTAATCTCTAAAACAAAGCAATTCTTCTAAATATCGTGGACTTGGAGATCAAGTTCTTTATTTGCTTTGACAGGACTAAAGGGTTGTCAAGATCTTGTAATCAGAGTACTATATTTTGGCAACCATGCTTGATCCTAAGTTGAAGGGCTACATAATGTCTTTCTTTCCAACTGATACAGATCTTAAATGATGCAAATAGCTCCTTGTGAGCCAGTTGCCAGCTGAAGTGGCACATGATATGGCACGGACTCCTACTTCAGTTACTCCTGCAAGTACTGCTGCCAGGAATAATCTAACCTGTTTTCAAATACTCACTTGTTATTGGAATGAGTCCACTGAATGCACCACAATGAATTACCATTCTGACATCTGGTCATGTCTAAAAATAATGCCCAAAATTATTGACACCTCTACCACTACTCTATCTGATAAAGTAAACATCAACAGAATGGTGGAAGATTATTTGAACCACAATGTACATGTTAGCATGGTAGATAGTCTGGGAGAAAAAGAGGCAATTTGAAGCCCCATGTACAAAGTAGCTTTTTCTGCACAAACTCCAGTGTGTACTCACAAAGAGTGGGAGACAGAGACTGCATCTTAAAAATGTGCAAAATTTGATGTTCATAAAAATTAACAACAAATTCCATGGGAAGACCTGCCAATTACAGCAATGTACTGTGATTTTAATGGTGAATTCCAATGGGGATGAGCTAATATTGTGTGAAGATGATAGTAACACTGATGAGGGTGAGTAATTGGAAAAGGTAGAAAGTCCTCTTCCAACTGCAGATACGATTTACAACACAGTTAATGTCCTTAAGTACATTGGTGTCTTCTTTTGTGGGGGCCCAAACAAACCAAGGTCTTTCGTCATAAAAGTTGAAGTAGAGTACCTGTTGCTGAAATGCTTGGTTTGTTAAACTGTGCATATCCTTTTTAATATACAACATAAAAGTGAGTGGGAGGACCCAAGGATAATTCCATTTTGGAACGCTTTTGTTTTCATAATTTTGGATTGTGGGGATAGTCTATTTTGCATAGACAAACATGATTAAAGGTTATTGTCCAAATTATTTACTACAGAATTAAAAAAAAAAAGTAAAATAAAATAAATAATAATAATAAAATTAATAGCCAAGGATACCTGACAAAGGGACGAGAACACAATATTAGTAGTGCTGACCTGTTGGCCATACTATACCCCACAATCATCATAAATTTTCTTAGTCAATCAATTAAAAGTTTTAAATGTCATTATCAAATGAATCAAACCTTTCTTCTTTTACCTGCCTTCCCCTACATACATATTCCACCTCCATTTTCCTGTACTGACCTCTGATATAGTTATTGATTAAATAAAAACATTCTTGGTTTAAATGAGGTTGTACCATTTATTAAACTGCCATCCTGTCTGCCACTGATGTGTGGCAATTTGTTATAGTTGTGCTATAGTCTTTTAAACTGCTGTGTATTTGTGCCACTGCTCTGTTGCTAAGTTTAGCCAGCCAGCCTTTAGACAATATTGGTGAACAATCGTGTGAACTGTGAGTTGGTAAAAATGTACTGGAAATGAATTTTATGGAGGTTAATAATACTGTATAATAATACTGAAGGAATAAAAACAGGCAAAATTACATTATTTTAGCTATTTTTATCATTTACATAAAAAACACAGATCCAAAACCAAAACATGAAGATGAATCCAAAACCAAAGCATGTGGTTCAGAACACATCTTTAATTGAAAGTGCTATTTTAAATAAAGTATAGTATCGATGGCAGTAAAAAATACTGTACACTTGAAAAACCTTAGCATGAGATCTTGTGCCACATCTTTTAATATGTCAGGCTGATAGTAAAGACACATCTGTAGATAAAATGTTGGACAGTGTATGGCCATCATAGCTACAAATGCACTACTCTGTATGTACTACTCATAATAGCAGTTTGTTCTCAGGCACAGTAGAGTCTAACAAGAACACAACAGATAATCTGATTGCCTGTACTGCTCTTGCAAAAAATATACATGTGCAGTACAATGAAGCAGAAGCTCCATCTCCCATCTGAATATACTGTATGTATCTCTTTTTCAAAAAATACGCTACTACTTCAAGAAAATTTGGTGTGAGATGGTTTTCTTAAAAGAGAGATAGAGTATCTGCTGTGCTAGAAGCAAAGCTAACTAAGGACACTTCTCTAAATTGGAGAATCACAGCTTGCTTTACATTCAAAGCAATTTAATATGTCTATGGAAAGGTACCAAATAATAATGAACTTTATTAAAAGCTTGCTGTCACCTGAGTTTAAAATTCTAATTTGGAAGGCATCTTGATGCTATATAATAATTGTGAATTGATCTGTATTGGTTAGAGACAGAGGGGTATATTTACTGATGTTCAATTTTGATTTTTTAATGATTTGTCATTCAAGTTGCATTCGATTATGCCTTTGAAGATTTAGTAAAGGCAAAACTGAATGTCAAACTGAACATACAGTTAAACCAATTCCCACTCAAATCCCACTCAAAATCGAACATTGGCAATACATGTGTTCTTTTACATGGACCAAAAAACAAATCTCACATTGACTAATATTCAACTTGAAAAGGAACACCAAATTGAACTTCAAATCAAATTTAAAATTCCCAAAATAATAGACCTGCTTAATGCTGGCTATTTTAGCATGAGCAAATATAAATTACACAGATGCATGCACAGATCAGTGAGATATGTGCATGCTTCTATATGTAAAAAGTTTGTAAAGTGTCAAAAAAAAAATATGTGGGGTCTCCCTTAAAAGCACAACCAGCATCAGGGTTTTCTAAGCCAGTCCTGTTTGTGAAAATATGGTGGACAAAAGAGGAAGGGGACCCCAGTATTTTGCACATCCAGCTCTGGGCTCAGTGAGCCAGTACTAGATTTGGAAATATAGGGACAAAAGATGTAAAGGTCCACTTTTTTTTCCAAAACCAGCACCAGACTCTTTCTAGCAGGTGTATTACTGTAGTACCACAGCTGGAGAATCCTTTCACCGGGTTCCGCAGCCAAAACATAAAGACATGACTGCTAGTCAGCCCAGGCCAGGGATCCTTGGGGAGTTGAGGACAACCAAACAAGGAGTTCCCCCTCTCTGGGGCAACCCATGCCTGGACTGATCCCCGGCACCTCTGGCCAGTGGGTGCCATGTTGATTTTGTTAAAGTGTAGTGTAAAAAATAGATGTAATTATATTGTCTTTGCTGGATAACTACAGGTCTCTGCAAGCCTCCTTTGCATGCTGGTACTTGGAGAATCACAAGTACCAGTAT
The DNA here is from genome assembly GCA_031769625.1 of Taudactylus pleione. NCBI lineage: Eukaryota > Metazoa > Chordata > Amphibia > Anura > Myobatrachidae > Taudactylus > Taudactylus pleione. Next base: position 2,087,108 of record JAUIMM010000626.1, on the reverse strand, counting down.
GCTGGGCATTAAGGGCCGCTGGTACCTCTAGTTCACCTGCAAAATAATATTAAAACAAACACAAGACATACACATTCTGAAAGTAAAGCTTTATTACACTCCCAATTCCACATACTCTCCTATAATCCCTGAACATGTCTTCTTCTCCATATAGGCATCCACATCTTCCTGCAATGCTAAAATAAAATGCAAATTCCTGACCCACAGACAAGTACCATCCTCTACGGACAGTACTATCTGAATGACAGCTCACTGAGCTCAGCTTCAGCATTTCATTAGCTGACAGAGGCAAGCCTCCACCTCTCAGCAAATGAATGGATTGACTTCAATGGTGAGAACCGCTAGGTTACTAAATTTATCTAGTGGTTCTCACCATTGAAGTCAATTGTGAGAGCTGTTCATTGGCTGAGAGAGGTGGAGGCTTGCCCCAATGAACTCCCAGCCCATGCATTTCTAATTGAAGTGCTGCAGCTGAGCTCAGTGAGCTGTCCCCCATATTCTCACAAACAGGACCATATCAGAAAAGCCTGGTGCTGTTTGTGTTTTTTTGGGGGGGACCCATGCCATTGTTTTTCAATTTTATCACTTTAGAAACTTTTTCCACACAGAAGCATGAATGGATTTACCTGATCTGTGCATGCATCTGTGTAATTCAAACTTGCTCATGCTAAAAAAATCCAGCATGGCGCAGGTCTATTATTTTTAGGATTTGAATTACGATTTGGAAGTTCAATTTTGTGTTTGATTATGTGTTCTACATGGGCATGCAAAATTGAACTAAAAATCACTATTCAAAATTTACCCAAATATAATTTCATTTAGAAAAATCTTCCAAAATCGAATTTTAGTAAAAGTGGGATTTAGGCAGGGATTTCTATATTTGATTTGATCTGATTTCTGGTGAGCTAAATCAAACATAAAATTAAATTAAAAATAAAACTTTGACAAATATACCCCAGAGTCTGGATTACCCACTGCCAGTATGTAGCCAATGAATTGACTGCATCATCTTGAACATATTGCAGTGCATATATCATCTAACCTCTGAAGAACATATGTCTGTTGTTTGAGTACTATTAATACTTCCAACTGACAATACTGTCCATTACGGTCATTTTATTGTGACTACTGTAAAAGCAAAAATGTTTATCCATCTTCCAGCTGTTGTAAGTTAAGTCCAGTATCTCAAAACTCACCCTTTCCTCACTAGGAAACAGGGTTGGACTGGCCCACAGGGGTACAGGGGAAATACCCAGTGGGCCCCAATGCCTAAGGGCCCATCTCCATCCTATAATGTTGGGAAACATCCTGCTAATCAAAGTGGGCAGTCATTGCACACCTATGGTCTTGGATGTGGATTTTAACATAATGAACACAATTCCTGCCAGTAATGGGAAAACTATTGAAGCTCTGCATTCATTCACTATCATAAAATGAAGTTATCTCAGTGGTAAGAGCTCAGATATTTGATTTTTTACTTTACCAATGGCACAAATCTCCCCTTTACTAGACCTAATGTCATTTCTTTGAGTTTTTAAACACTGGCTGCTCAGTATCTGGATCCCCAATCACATGTACACTGCATTATAGTGGTATATACTGTATAGACAGGATCACAATAATTTGCTTAATTATAACATATATGTTAGACTATACTGCATTCACATGGCTATAGTGTATTCAATAAGGTGAATTGCTTTTATCAATCTGGTACATTATTATGCATGTTCAATCAGTATGTACTATATATAAATGTATACAGGGGCCTGACCATGCACTCACTAAATATTAGCCAAACCTCTGTGGTGGCTGACAACAACCCCTCTGGTGGCTGGCCACACACATTAAGCATGGGCCCTATCACTGTATTCCCTCAGTTGGCTCTACATGCTCCACTCTAACACTGCTATGAAGAAATCCCTGATATATAGTAAGCAGTCAGTGGTAATTACCCATTACTTTCCAGGAGGTGCTGAAGCTGTATTACCACACATACATCAAGGAGTAAGCTGTTCCAAGTATTGGTGCTGCAACCTGGTGGCAGCAGCAACTGAATCTCTTATGATGCAGGAGGAGGAGTCAGCAACAGGCATTTATCAATTGGGAACAATAAAACCCTGTATACAATGAATGGGGTGGAGTAAAACCTTATGGTAATTATGCAAACTATAAAGTTTGGTGATAACAATAAAAAAATATTTTAACTTACTTTGAACTCATTCATTTTAAAGTTATTCCTTGTTCCATGATTGTTTAAAAATAAATACATGTCATGCAAAGCTTGAGCCATAGTAAAGACAGCATGATACACATGGTAAGGATGTGCATCTAAAGTAAAATTATAATGATCTTGAAGACTTTTTTCCCCAGAGCAGTTTTGAAGGGGTGCTTTAGTTATGTATGGAATAATGACATTTTTTACATTATTTTTAGACTTGCACAAAAATTCAGTTATCCAGATATCCTCCATTAATGGGTCAAAATAGTTATTTGGTGGATTAACATCATCTAGAAATTCCTGCATTCCTGGGATCATATATACAGGAAATGTAAACACAAGAGTGCAGTTAATTCGATTTCCCCACATATTAGGTTTTGCAAGTTCTTCTGCACTTGACCATGAAGTAGGAAAAATTAATGTCCTATTAGCAGTAACTTGTGCTAGTCTACGGATACCATTTATAGAGTAAAAATTATTTGTGCCACAAATTATTATAATCTCCACAGTAGAATTCTTAATAATATTATCATAATATGAAAATGTATCTTCATAAATATATGTTATTTTGAAATCAATGCATATTCCATGGGAAGTTAACACCCTGCTCAGTTGTTGGAGCTCCTGCTCCTGATTTTCACCACCTGGTGAAATAAGCCCAACCCAGTTCCATCCAAAATGTTTCAATAACTTTATAGTTGCCAAAAACTGCATCTGGTCATTCTGAATTGTACGAAAGAAATGTGGATATAGCATTCTATCACTCAGCACAGGGTCTCCTGCACCATAACTGATCTATAATTGACATTAAATTATGGTTAGGTCAGATAAACTTAAAATAAAACATAGTATTTTTTCCAACACATGTATGAAAAGTTGCAACATGGCTTTTTTCAACTAAAGGATTATGGTCCTCATTGAGACCCTGTCGCGATCGCTGAGTGCTCGCAACCGGGTCCATGTTTTGGTCCTGTGCATGTGCACCTGCCACACTGCATGTGCGCAAGCCCAGGAGCGAGAGAGAAACTCTCTCGCTCCGGAGATCACTACAAAAGGGCCTGCTGTCGATGTTGATCGACAGCTCGGCCCATTTTGTAGGCGGGGCGGGGGGGTGGCTACACGAACGGAGGCATTCCTGATGGAATGCTTGCCGTTTTGTGGGCGGCCGCACTGTCATCAGCAGTGATGTCAGTGGGGAGTTTCCTGCTCGATTAGAGCAGGAAGCTCCCTGGGGTTTGCGGTTGCCGAGCCCCAACCTTAGGGTCTTGTCGCAAGCCCCAATGGTCGTGATGGTCTTGACCATCACGACCATCATCCTGGTCGGTCGCTAAGCTGTGGGTGGTAACCAACAGCTTAGCTAGCGACCAGGAGGCTGCACTAGAGGCCGCACTAAAAAAAAAGAAGCGGCCGCCCTAATTCAGATAGAGCGATCGCTTCTTGCGATCGGGTCTGAATGAGGTCCAATATTCTTTCTTTTATCAAGTTTACTTGTGGCTTTCACAATCAATAGCAAGAAAAAGAGGGGATGATGATGTGGCTCCCTCTGAGACCTAATGTTATATTGGCTCTTAAAATACACTAGTCTTTATTGACATACAATAAAATATTTTAAATTGGAAGTCTCATATTATGGTAAAATATAAAGCAAAGAATGTGCAAAATAGTTTAAATAATGTGAAATAAAAAAAAACTAAATTTAAAATACAGTAAAAAAAACTTGCAGCCACTGTGTTTATTGTCTAATGTATATTATAAGAGGTTATCACCCCTTGGTTCTCAATGTTTCCATAATATACATATCATTGGATTTAATAAAAATATATATTATAATAATTTGTTAGTTTATTCATATAATATCTTGTCTATATAAAGTTAGTAGTGTGAGGTGTTACTAAAACTAGGGAAACAATACAGCTACAGAAGATTACATTTATGCTATTATTATAAATCACATGACAAATTGGTATCCAAAAAAAAATTGTTTCGTATCATCATAGAGGTAATATTAATTTCTAGCCTCTGATAAATTATGCTATCTATGTATAGGAGATTAAGATTTTAAATACACATAGAGAGGATTGCATATATCCTTGTGACAGCTTCAAGATGATAGCCTAACTATTATTTGTGGATACCTACTCCACGTGTGAAGCATCATAGAAGTCTAAATGTAATCTGGCTGTATTATTTTCCCCAATATTAACACTATTAACTATTAGAGAGGTGCTGGTTTTGTTCTCATGGAACTGAGAGCAAACACTGTGTCCCTGGCTGGTGGATTTTGGGTTAATTGTATAAAAATAGTTGAATATAATAATGTTTTCACAGAAGGACTAGAGGTCCCGGCAAGCCTCCCATGCATGGGGGTACTTGGAAAACCACAAGTACAAGCATGCGGGGTGTCAAGGGCCCGCTGGTGTCTCCAGTTCACCTGCAAAATATATATTTAAAAAATTACAAGACAAACACTGAAGGTTGTAATATATTATTACACATACATACATACATACATACATACATACATACACTAGCGCTCACAATTAAACTCAATACATACTTACCTTGTCACTAGTATCTGTAAAATAATATCCATACTCACTTACCCCTTGGTCCTGGTCCTCTTCATTCTATGTATACATCTTTTGTCTTGGCAAAATAAAAAAAGCCAATGTGGAGACCACCGGACAGAGTATCATCCTCTAATGATGGTACTTCCCATTTCAAGTTCAGCTTCCACATTCCCCCTACAAATTGCATTGGCAGAACATTTATTGGCTTAGCGAGAAGACCCTCTAGCTCTCAGCCAATGAGCGGTTTCCCCATTGACTTCAATGACTAGTGTGGGATGAATAATATTTTGGCTGGGGGACACCTTGAAATATGTCCCACAGCTGCCTCTGCCTCTCAGCCAATGAGCATTTCCCTCATAGACTGGGCTGACTAGTGTGGGATGAATAATGTTTTGGCCAGGGGACACCTTGAAATATGTCCCATGACTACATAATTACACCCATTCAGTTAGAGCAATGTGCTGGTTGCAGATACTGTAGTACAGTGGACGGGTGTAGTAGGTATTTCCACCAGCCGCATGGCTGGCGGTTAAAATTCTGATCGCTATTTAAGGTAAGTATCGCTTACCTAATACCCTACCATATCCCTAACCCTACCTTAGGGGTGCTTAACCCTAACCTCCCCCCTAGTGCCTAACCCTAACCACCCTCTAAGTGGCGAAACCTAACCCCCCCTTCCCTGCAGCCTAAATGTAAGATACTATCGAATGTTACTGATGTTAGGAGTGATGTTTCAATTTTGAGCCACACAATGCAAGCAGCTAATAATCATTTGTTGTAGCTAATAACACTGCTCTTTGACATGTAATTGATTCAGCTGCGTTTGCATTAGTGAATAATAAGAATAACTATATTTCATGGGGATGGCTTATTCTATGCATTTTTTTGTTAATTTTTGGTGTAATTTGCACACAACACAAGCGGCCACAACCATCAGAAGAAAATTAATGACTGACAACAATTGACTGAATCTCTAGCTGCTATCACTCGCTAGCTAGACGAGGTACATTGCTCATGTATGGGTGTCACTTTGGTTGCGACCAGCCGTGCGATTGCTTCCTTTTTCAGTTTTGCAGTCGTTAGGCATACGACCGAGCGGTCGCTTACGACCGACTCTGAATGAGGGCCTTAGTGCACATTAACTAGGTGGCTAATTCAATAGGACAACAAAATTAACAGTCAAATTTCACTTTTACATGTGAAAATGGGTAATTGCAGTTCATTGAATTGCTCCCTATAACTTACTGGTCATTTACATTATTTGTTTATTGATTTTTAAAATAATACAATTTGTACTTAGTTTGACCTGTACACCTGGTGATGTATATATATTTTTCCTTTTTTCTATCTGATTATGAGGAACTTGCACACCCCCTTGGCTATCTGCTGGTCTTGGTCATAAAGATACATCTTTTAAATCACCTGATTTGTTTTCCTTTCGTCAATAGGGCACTGTGAAGGGGACAGTCATACATTACTTGGAGTAGATTATAAATATAGTTTAGATACTAAGGACCTCTTTCAGAGGCGCTCGTACAAAGCAAGCATTCGCTCTGAAAGAGGACAGCTACTTTTTTAAAAAATCCGGCCTCCTGGCCGCTCGCTAAGCTGTGGGTGACCACCCACAGCTTTTGCGAGCAGCCAGGTGATGGTTGCAACCATCGTGACCGTCGGGCTTTTGACGAGACCCTTGTGGTAGGGTCTCGTATGCCGCAAGCCCCAGTGAGCTTCCTGCTCCAATATAGAAGGAAGCTCACTACTGACATCATGAGTGATGTCAGTAGGGCTGCCCACAAACGGCATGTGTTGCTTCAGGAACGCCTCTGTTTATCCAGCCACCCCCCCCCCCAGCCCGCCTACAAACCGGGGCGAGCTGTCGATCAACATCGACAGCTGGCCGGTTTGTAGTAAGCCCTGGAGTGAGTGAATTTCTCACTCGCTATGGGGATTGCTCACGCACGTGGTGCATGCACAGTGCCCCACCATCGACCCGCTTGTGAGCGGGTCTGAATGAGGTCCTAAGTGCAAACACATCAAATCAATGTACCAGATAGAAGGCAGTGACATGCAAACTTTGTATATGGTTTAGACAATAATGTGCTTGAAAAAAAGCATCCTTTGCTGGACAATCTCTCTTTTATAATTTGGACATAAAAGCCCTATTTAAAGAATACTATAAATATAAGGATCTTTCAAAATTAAACTATTTTGGACTATTAATATTTGGATACCACAGATTGCTAGTTTTTTCATGTCCAACAGTTCACCCTTCATCTTCTATATATCCAAAGAGGATTATGGTTTCTCCTTTATCTCTCAGTGGCAGCAACATCCACTAGAAAACCTCTTTCCAAAATAATGGAGTGGACATTGTCCCTCATTAATATATTGATAGTAGACTGATTTCTGTGTACCAATCACAGCAAGTTATTTGATCATAGAACCTGTAACTGTGAGCCTGACCAAGGCTTACCTTGTTGTTGTGAACTGGTGTTCAGGGTTGGAAAGGCCCACAGGGGTACAAGGGAAATCCCTGGAGGGCCCCACTGCCTGCGTGTCCATCCACTCCTAAGTGTCAGGTTCCAGACCATAAATCAAACATTGTTACTCTATTAGATGGTCGGTTACCTGGTGGAGTAGTAACACTGATCATGGGTGCCTCTTTGCTTTGTAAAGATCCTACACCAAGATTTGCCAATTAGTTAACCAAGCATCTGTGGTGGCTGACCACAACCCTTAAGCATGGGCCCCGACCACTGCATTCCCCTGGTGGGCCCTTCATGCTCCTTTCCAACACTGCTGGTGCTAGTGAACTAATCTCTGGAAACATTAGAACACTCTTTGTTTGCAAATTCAGCACAACCCTGGTTTCACTCCCATATCATATCAGGACACAGTTTGAAGACCACAGAATAAAAAATCTACTTATAGAAGCCCAAGGAGGGTGAATACCTTTTATAGCCACTGTAGTAATAATCCTACAATTATATATAGCTGATTCATAAGTCCTTAAAATAATCCTTGGGAGCACATATTATCATAATAATTTTGCCTACAGTATATGTGTATCAATAATACATGTTGGTTTACTGGTAAATTGCATTTTAATTTGAATTTTTATAAAAAAATAGATTTTTGATAAGATTTAAATGTTTGTGTATTTGAAAACCCAAAGGGCAAATACTTTATTCAAGTCTGCCAGTGCTAATATTTCAAACTCAAATATCCATCTGGCCAATTCTTTTAGGATATGGGCAGCGTCATTCCTCCTCTAAAGTCTGGGGTAAAGTTGGATCCCTAAAAAGGATAGATCTGTGAAGTCCTTGATATTTTTTTAATTAAAACATTGAATACACTATAAGTTGTTAATCACATTTTGAATGTATTTTTAAATCTATGCTTTTAGCTTCCTCTTCATTCCCCCACATATTAGAGCCCACATGGACATTCTAAAAGATAAAATTCAGAGTAATGAAGAGTTTTGTGAATTTCAAATATCTTCCCTTTGTATTGAGAACAAAAGTTTATTTGGACTTTGTTGAAGTGTATTCTGGGAATTTCTGTCTTTTATTCCATTGTAAAGGTCATTTAGTTCTTTATTGACTTGTTTTCTTTAAGATAATTTTAAAAACTGGTGTTCTCTGTGCAGAATACAAGTAGTATGTAGGAAATCATAGAGACACATTAATGGAAATTATAAGTGCAATTTATAAAAAAAAAAAAAAGGTTATGCATTCAGACACCTCTGAACCGATTTGGAGGAAACCAATGTGATGTGGTCCAATAGGAGCCTGACCAGGTTTTAGGGGTGTTAGTGTTCCACTTGGACCTCCCAACAGTGTACGCTGGGCAGAACTTTGACCTGGGGAGCCTATTCTGGGCTTTCCACTGGATGAATTTGGATGAAAATTTCACATAGGGGTGGCAATTGGTCTGCAATACCTAAAGGAGTGATTGGGTCATGGTTGGACCTCACAGCGGAGTGCGCCGGGAAGAAATTTGACACAGGGAGCCTATTCTGGGCCTTCCACTAAATGGATTTGGATGACATTACATAATAAAATGTAATAATTTGTAGATTTAAACCTGGGCAATGCTGGGTACTTCAGTTAGTATAGAATAAAACAATACTGGCCATTTATTAAAGCAATTAGTTCACATAAATTATCAAATTAATTTCATCTTAATGTTTAAACATCTATATAAACCTTAGTAATGTATTAACTTGTTATATATAAGAGAAACAATATTGTTTCACTCTCACAACCAAAGTATAGTGGATCCCCAGCCTTGTTTATGCCAGAGGAGTGACACGATAACCTATTACAAATTTTATATTGCCAAGTTACACTACCTGGTTACTAATCCAATATGTAAAAATATTACAACATTCTTCAGTGGATGTAGTTATGTGACAGGCGGTCGCAAGGCCGCCGGTCACAATCCTGAAAGCACAATGCCAGCTGGGGATTGATGATAGGCATCAAAATATTGACGCCTATCATAATTCTGACACCAGAATTCAGGACGATGCGTACCTGAATGAAGTAAGTACGGGCCATGCGTCCTGTTAGCCGTGGGGGTGATAGATTTAGTGCTGTTAGCGGGGTCAATTGTTAGATTTTTTTTTGAGGGGGAGGATAGGGTTAGGCACCCCCCAGGGAGGGTAAGGTTTAGGCAGTGGAAAGGGGGGGGTTAGGATTAGGCACCCCAGGGGGGGGTTAGGGGGGGACAGGGGAGGTTAGCATACTTACCATACTTAGCATACTCAGGATCTCCTCCTGTCGGTCAGCCACTTTCTGAATTTGAACTGGCTGCCAAATAGCTGCTGACATTTCAATCCCATTACATCCTTCAGTACTCTGTGTTTGCTTCCTATTAAATTGGAACCTGTGCATCACTTGTGATAGGTTGAAGGGTGTGGTATGTAATGTTAACATTCAAATTGTTAATACCAGAACGTCACAATTGTCTTAATGTCAACATTGTGCATGTCACCATAGTGTTTTTTTTACAATATTTAAGCACTAATATGTATTTTAAGTAGGGGTGAGCGGGTTCGGATTTCTGAAATCCGAACTCCCCCGAGCCCCCCCGATCCGAGGCCGATCCGAGTCAGGCTCGACTTTTCCTGCTTGACTCGGATCTGAAATCGAGGGAAAACATCATCATCCCGCCTTCCGGGTCTCGCGGGTTTAGGATTCTATATAAGGTACCCGCATCAGCGCCATTTTCTCACTCGGCTGTGGACAGTGAAGAGGGAGGGTTTGAGTTAGGGTTGGCTGGGCTGTGTAGTGTAGTGTAGTGTAGTGTAGTGCAGTGTAGTGTTGTGCTGTGCTGCGCTGTGCTGCTGTTGTCCATAGGGGCTGTGTAAACTCCTCCAAAGTCCATAGGGGCTGGCTGTGTTATGATGTGCTGCTGTTGTCCATAGGGGCTGTGTCCACTCCTCCAAAGTCCATAGGGGCTGGCTGTGTTGTGCTGTGCTGCTATTGTCCATAGGGGCTGTGTCCACTCCTCCAAAGTCCATAGTGGCTGGCTGGCTGGACTGTGTTGTGCAGTCAGTTGTCCATAGGGGCTGTGTCCACTCCAAAGTCCTGTGCAGTGTCCCAGTCCTAAAGGGGTGCTGTAGTGTTGTCCAGGGGGTGCTCTGTCCATCAGGGGTGCTCCCCCCAAGTGCAAAAAAAAATAATATTTTTTCTGTGTTTGTAAATTGTGTGCGGAGTAGCCGCACATGCATCAACAATGTAGCACCAAACGTGCGCCTGTGTCATAAGTAAAGGGCCAGCTGGCTTGACCGTTAAAGGGTGCCGTAACCCCCAAAGTGCACTCCAAACCAAATAAAAAATTTTTTTCTGTGTTTGTGAATTGTGTGCACTGTGGCTGCACATGCATCAACAAAGGAGCAGCGCCAAGCGTGCGCCTGTGTCCCATAAGTAAAGGGCTGGCTGGCTTGTCCATTAAAGTGTGCTGTAACCTCCAAAGTGCACTCCAAAAAAAATAAAAAATATATATTTTTGAGTTTGTGAATTGTGTGCGCAGTAGTCGCACGTGCATCAACAAAGTAGCGCCAAACATGTGCCTGTGTCATAAGTAAAGGGCCGGCTGGCTTGACTGTTAAAGGGTGCTGTAACCCTCAAAGTGCACTCCAAACCAAATAAAAAAATATTTTTTTTGTGTTTGTGAATTGTGTGCACTGTGGCTGCACGTGCATTAACAAAGGAGCAGCGCCAAGCATGCGCCTGTGTCCCATAAGTAAAGGGCCAGCTGGCTCATTTCTTAAATGTTGGTGTAACCCACAAAGTGCACTAGTCTCCAACAAAAATAAAAAAATATTTTCTGTGTTTGTGTGCGCCTTAGCCGCACGTATATATCAATATAATATAAATGGAGGACCAAACTTTCTCCGATAAAAATAAAACAGGGAAAGATCAAGAACTACTTCCTCCTAGTGCTGTTGCTGCTGCTGGGAGTTGTTCACCATTCTAGAGAGGAAGTAGGAACACTACTACTTTTACTAAACAATTGACCCTCCAATAGTCCTTAGCGAGGACGATGAAGTACGACAGCAGTCATCCTGAAGCAAAACGTATAACTGAGGCCTTGACTGCTATGTTGGTGTTAGACATGCATCCAGTATCCGCCATTAGTGCAGTGGGATTTAGACAATTGATGGAGGTAGTGTGTCCCCGGTTCCAAATCCCGTCTAGATTCCATTTCACTAGGAAGGCGATACCGAGACTGTACAGAAACATCAGAAAAAGTGTCTTCAGTGTCCTGAAAAATGTTGTTGTACATAATGTCCACTTAACCACGGACATGTGGACAAGTGGAACAGGGCAGACTAAGGACTATATGACTGTGACAGCCCACTGGGTAAATGTATCACCTTACGCAGCAACAACAGCAGCATCACCAGTAGCAGCATCTCAGAAACGCCAGCTCGTTCCAAGGCAGGCTATGCTGTGTATCACTGGTTTCAGTAAGAGGCACACCGCCGACAACCTCTTAGAGAGACTGAGGGAAATCATCGCCCAGTGGCTTACCCCACTTAGACCCTCCTGGGGATTTGTGATATCGGACAATGCCACCAATATTGTGTGGGCATTACATCTGGGCAAATTCCAGCACGTCCCATGTTTTGCACAAACAATAAACTTGGTAGTGCCAAATTTTCTGAAAAGTGACAGGGGCGTGCAGGAGACGCTTTGGGTGGCCCGAAAAATTTCTAACCACTTTTGCCATTCAGCGACTGCATGTGCATGTGTCATAAGTAAAGGGCCAGCTGGCTTGTCCGTTGAAGGGTGCTGTAACCCCCAAAGTGCACTCCAAACAAAATAAAAAATTCTTCTTTTTTTTTATGTCTTTGTGATTTGTGTGGGCTGTAGCCGCACCTGCATCCTCAAACCAGCAGTGACATCATGCATCTGTCTGTTAAAGGATAACATCGGTGATAGCATCCAAGTAGGCATGTCAGACAGTCCGTACCTGTACTGGCAGGAAAAAGAGGCAATTTGGAGGTACCTGTACAAACTGGCTCTATTTTACCTGAGTTGCCCCCCCTCCAGTGTGTACTCCGAAAGGGTGTTTAGTGCGGCCGGGAACCTTGTCAGCAAAAGGCGTAGGAGGTTGCTTCCACAAAATGTGGAGAAGATGATGTTCATAAAAATGAATTATCAACTCTTCCAGGGAGACCAGCCTCCAGAACGTACAGAGGGACCTGTGGTGGTGGATTCCAGCGGGGATGAATTAATACTCTGTGAGGATGAGGATGTACACAACACTGAAGAGGGTGAGGAATCGGTGAATGAGGAGGATGTGGACGACATCTTGCCTCCGTAGAGCCAGTTTGTGTAGGGACAGATTATTTGCCAACTTGTTTTGTGGGGGCCCAAATGTACCAATCATTTCAGCCACTGTCGTGAGGCAGACCCTGGCACTGAAATAATTGGTTTGTTAAAGTGTGCATGTCCTGTTTATACAACATTAGGGTGGGTGGGAGGGCCCAAGGACAATTCGATCTTTCACCTCTTTTTTTTCTTTGCATTATGTACTGTTTGCGGCCTAGTTTTTCAAACTGCCATCCTGTCTGCTACTGCAGTGTCACTCCTAGATAGGCCACGTGTTTGTGCCATCCTCTCGTGTCGCTTAGCATAGTCATCCATCTACCTCGGTGCAACCTTTTGGACATAAAAACACTATTGTGAGGTGTGAGGTGTTCAGAATAGACTGGAAATTAGTGAAAATTAAGGTTTTTGAGGTTAATAATAGCATAGGAGCAGAAAAATCAACACATTCTGTGATTTTAGCTGTTTTTATGCTTTTTTTAAAAAAAATACAGATCCAAAACACAAAATCCAGAACCCAAAACACCGAATGGTGGTTTTGGCAAAACCAATCCAGATCCAAAACACGAAGAAAGATCCAGATCCAAAACCAAAACACAAAACACAAAAAGTGGCCGGTGCACACCCCTAATTTTAACCCTGACCACAGTCTAACCCTTATACCAAACCTAACCTTACATATAACCCTAAATTTAATACTGAAATGTACTGTAAACATTCACAATGTCATCATAATGTCCATGTCAACACTATGTTTATGTCAACATTGTGACTCTCAACATTATAACTGTTGACATTCAGACCATGTTGATATCCTCATCATCAAAAACCTGAAGGTTGACATAATAACATACTGTCACATTTAGGCTTTGGTGATCTTCTGTAGAGGTGTTGGAAGACCGGGACCCAGGTTGGGAAAGATACTGGAGACGAGGGGCAAGGATATATGCCTTCCTCATCCACAAGTACCAAATGTTGGTTAGACCTGACCAAAGGCACGGAGTCTTACTTACTGGGAGGTGTTCTCCTGTGACCCCTCCAAGTGGGATTTTGGTTTATGCTGCACCCAGCAAGCAGGTTGCAGCCTTTTGGTCAGGTATGCGGCACAAGTGGGAAACAGAAGAACACAATTGCAGGGAAAGCCCAAAAGAATGATACTGGAAGTTTTGTACTTGGGTGACTGAGTACACACTATGTAGAACCAGATGCAGAGCAGACACAGAAGAATAGCATTAGGAGATTGTACTTGGATGATTTACTAAGTACACACACTGTACTCTTCAGATGCAGAGCTGGCACATGAGAATGACACTTAGGAGATAGTACTCAATGACATACTGAGTGCACACACTGTGATTTCCAGATGCAGAACTGGCACAGTAGAATGACCCTTCAAAGATACAGTAGAACTGGGATGACATACTGAGTGCACACACTCACACCATGAGCAAACACTAGGAATATATCACTAGGAAAAAGGAGCATGGAACCTGGAACGCTGCAAAAGCAAGAATACACTGGAAGTAATGACATTGTACAGGCAACTTCCTGTTATCCAGAGCCTGGCTAAATACCTTAAAGTAGCAGTCTTTTGGAGGAATGTACAGAAACAGTCAAATCTCAGGTGCACAACTCCAAATTATTAATGATATATATAAATGCAATAAAATTTTGCAATCAATAGAGGTATATCCAGGTAACCTCTTTCGGGTAGGTCCCTAACATACCAAGATTCAAATCCAGAGCGCAGGACCCCCAAAAAACTGCCCCAGCCAAGCCGCCCCAGGGCACCAGCATAGTAAGAAAAGTGCAGTGTAAAGAGATAGTTAAGAGCAGCTACAGCTGCATATAAGGAATGAAAATAAAAAAAGGTGAAGTACATATATATTAAACACACAGTGAAGGGTTAAAATGTGTTGTAATGGAAAATGTGTTATAATGAGGTGCCCTGAGACAAACCAGCCAATGTAATCCAGAGGGACCCACGCCCCAAAAATGAACCAAAATTGCACTACAGTATATAACTTTTAGGACTTACCTAGAATTGTGCCTAATACAGTGTGCATATACATTACCATACTACATGCTTTTAAACCAATAAGGTAGGGTGCTAGCCCAGAATGAGGGCGTCTCCTTTCCCTCAGAAGTGCAGTAAAGCACATTAAATGGAGCATATGGGAAAGATTTCTGGACTGCACAACCTGACTCTATATATAATGGGAGGTGCTACCTGATGAGACTAATTGCAGGCACAGAAACAGACAAATCTCAGGTGCACAACTCCAAATTATTAATGATATATATAAATGCAATAAAATTTTGCAGTCAATAGAGGTTTTTAGCATAATCATGGCCAAGGTTATGGGCCTACCCACCATATCCAGGTAACCTCTTTCGGGTAGGTCCCAAACATACCAAGGTTCAAATCCAGAGCGCAGGACCCCCCAAAAACTGCCCCAGCCAAGCCGCCCCAGGGCACCAGCATAGTAAGAAAAGTGCAGTGTAAAGAGATAGTTAAGAGCAGCTACAGCTCTTAACTATCTTTTTACACTGGGGCGGCTTGGCTGGGGCAGTTTTTAGGGGGTCCTGCGCTCTGGATTTGAACCTTGGTATGTTAGGGACCTACCCGAAAGAGGTTACCTGGATATGGTGGGTAGGCCCATAACCTTGGCCATGATTATGCTAAAAACCTCTATTGACTGCAAAATTTTATTGCATTTATATATATCATTAATAATTTGGAGTTGTGCACCTGAGATTTGTCTGTTTCTGTGCCTGCAATTAGTCTCATCAGGTAGCACCTCCCATTATATATAGAGTCAGGTTTTGGAGGAATGTGTCAGCTGACAGCAACCAATGCTACTTTTGGGTAAAGGGCTAATCTGGTGATGTAGACTGTCATGGCGGCATCCAATATGGTAACCACAGGAACCAAATAACAGAACAAGCACATGGATATCATAGCAGATCCCTGGCATAATCCTTAGCACATCACTCAACACTGCACCTGGCATCTAACCACTCGAGAGGTCAGGGGAAGCCAGCACTGAAGTGAGTAATTACCAATCCTAGGCTGCAATCTTACACATACCATCTTGCATAATGTAAATGGAACATAAAGTATCAAGAGCTTTATTTGATAGAGAGTGTGTTTTTGAAACAACCAATTAGCAGCGACTACTGGATTTATAATGCCAATAACAATACATTTTTAATTGTTGCACTCCCATCTCCATTTTTTTGGAGTGACTGGCTCCTACATTGAACTCCGCTTTGATTCTTGGCTATAACCCTTTTAAAGGCTATATAATAGCCTTTTTACTAGTGCCACACTCCTCTGCCAAAATGCCCAATCCCTTACAGATAGACTCCATTCTGTCCAGGCACCATTAATGTTGCAGTCCCACCACCAGGAGAAACACTGGGTGGATCCCAACATAGTGGCAGATACTTAGACTAACACAGTATCTGCAGCAGCTTAGAAAGCTGCAGTTGCCCAGGAAGGGAAAGCTTCCCTTTACCAATGTATTGTGGTTCTGATGCCCCCATTATCTATAGATATACTGATGAAGCAATTAAATTCACTATGAGTCCTCTCCTGAATCAAGTTGTCCTTATACCACAGCACAGCTACAGCAGCTCACAGATAGGATGGCACTTATACACTTCAGTTTACATTTGAAAGTCATGGAATCTTTAGATGCAAAAAAAGAATTCAGCCTTGTAACTTGGCAACATCTTTTTGACACAATACATAAATTTGAGTTCCCTCATCCATTTTTTGACATTCTTAAAACCCTATATACAAATCCTCTGTCACCATTCAGTATCCAAAGAGGGATCCGGCAGTGTTGTCCTCTTTCACTCCTTCTTTTTGCCATAGCTATTGAATCACTGCTGTGGCTTTTCATGCTTCTCCTCTCATTAGGGGAATCTCAGTTGGTGATGTGGCTCATTTTACACTATTTGCACATGATATTCTGCTTTTCCTGTGTTAATAGAACTCATTGTATCCTTTGGTACCTTCTTAGGATATAGAACCTCATTCAGAGTTGGTTGTAAGCTGCCGCTCGGTCGTGCACCTAACGATCGAGAATCAGAAAAAAAAAAACAATCACACGGCCGAGTGATCGCAACCAAAGTGACGCCCATACATGATCAAAGCACCTCCTCTAGTGATAGCAGCTAGCGATCAAGTCAATTGTTGTCAGTCGTTGTATGTCGCTGTATGTTAATTTTCTTCTGAAGGTTGCAGCCGCTTGTGTTGTTTGCAAATTACACCAAAAATTAACAAAAAAACACATAGAGTAAGCCATCCCCATGAAATATATTTATTCTTATAATTTGCGAATGCAAATTAATCAATTACAAGCCAATTAGCAGTGTTATTAGCTACAACAAATGATTATTAGCTGCTTGCATTGTGTGGCACAAAATAGAACCATCAAACATAATATCAGTCACATTTGATAGTATTGATTGTACTCTGGTGCTTGAGAGAGCACATACCCATCATCAAGCTGTACGATCAGCCAGGCCTCTAACCTGCTCGCAGAGTGTCGTTTTACTACTTCTGGCCTTCTATGTCGGTCGCAGCAGGAAATTTATGTATGCCCCTGAAATGCAGTGAAAACAGTGAGGTACTCCTGCGTTTTCAGACCACCGCCCCATCAACACCCACAAACGGCCTTTCATGTCAATCAACTCTCGGAAGCCACTTCCTGCTCATAAGCCATACGATCGACAGCATTTTGGATCGTAAGGTCTCGTACGCACATGCGCACAACTAACTGTATGCATGCGTGGTTTGGAAACATCGGATGCGTATGACCGTGCAGCCGCTTATGACCAACTCTGAATGAGGTCCATAGAGTTACTGTTAACAAATTCACAATTCTTCCTTTCAGTGGGTCAGCTGCTTTCCTTAGATCTATCCCAGACATCTATTCCAGCATGTCTCCTCTAAAGTGACATATGTAGGTGTCCACATTGAGGGCCTGATCAGAGCTGCTCGCAAGTGCTGTGCACTCGCAAGCGGCCCGATGTTTCTGTATTGTGTATGCGCCGTGTCCGGCATGCACAAGCACCACCGAGCAACTGAAGTTCAGTCGCTATGGGGTTCACAACAAAACAGGGCTGCTGTCGATGGTGAGTGACAGCTCGCCCCGTTTTGTGGGCGGGTAGAGGATGTGGCTGGACAAATGCTGGCGTTCCCTTAGGAATGCCTGGCATTTGTAGGGAGGTCTAACTGACATCACTACTGATGTCAGTAGTGGACTTCCTGCACTATTGGAGCAGGAAGTCCACTCGGCCTTGCGGAAGCCTAGACCCTACTGTAGGGTCTCATTGCAAGGCCGATGGTCACAATTATCGTGATGGTCTCCTGGCCGCTTGCACAAGCTGTGGGTGGTCTCCCGCAGCTTTGCTAGCAGCACTAGAACAAAAAAAATAAAAAATGCCCATAAACCCTGCGAGCGGCCAGTGGCAGCGACTGGGTCTGAATCAGGCCCTGAGTCTGATATTACCCAAATATAAAAAGCAAATTAAATGCCCATTATTTCAAAGATAAATAGTTTTCTTGACAGCTGGAAGTCTCTTTTCCTTTTCCTGTTGGTTCGTATGGCCATGATTAAAAGTACCATATAGTATACCAAAAATCTTTTATTTTATGCAAATGCTGCTAATTCATACAGATGTGTCCTCTTGCATCTTTTCAGATCATGCTACAATCGTGCACATACACTGTGCAATTCAATTAACCACAGCAGTATATGCTACTGTATGCTGTGGCACGGAATGCAATCAGACCATGCAATGCTATGGAGTTGCGGGTGCGAACGCAGTGCGCATATTCACTCGGTGGCGCATGCCGTGCATCAAGCATGCCCCGAATTGTCGCGTATGCAGCAAAGATGCAAGAGGACACATCTGTATCTTAAGAGATCTTACTTGTACAAATTTTTTACAAATTTTTATGGCAGAACAAAAGGCCTCAAATAGCAATACAAAAATGAAACACTACACAGGTGAAAGGGGGCATGGAAACTCCTGGTATTGACTCATATTCAGTGATGGCCTTTTTTAGGTTACTGGAGGGAAAAACCTACCCTGACCATGCCTTAGATTTGGCATTATTTGCACCATACTCAACTAATTCCTTCTTGTATACTAAGAGCTATATTTATTAAAGTGCGAAGAGGAGATGTTGCCCATAGCAACTAAATTCTACTTTATCATTTATCTAGCACCTTCTAGAAGACAATAGCTAAAATGTGATTGGTTGCTATATGCAACATCTCCACTTATAGCCACAGATAATGAACAGATTACACTAACCTGCAGAGCTCCGGTATCCGAACGCCCACACCATATGCTGTATTTTTCTAATATGTTGTATGTATTTTGTATATTGTATTGTATTGTTATGATTGATGACAGGTGGTTGCTTAGCGAAAAATATTGTTACACATACGTGCTGGCTCAGGCCTATGATGTCATACTCCCGCGGCTACAGCATGTGGTGTGGGTGTTCGGATACTGGAGCTCTGCAGGTGAGTGTAATCTGTTCATTATCTTTGGCTATATATGTTTGTTTGTATCATTTTGTTATTGTAACCTGTTGTCCCTGATAAAGGTGGAGACCCCAAAACATTGGTTAATAAAGGACATTTTTAATAAGACATTAATGAGTCTATTGAGTGTTGTCCTGTGTACATTGGATATGGAGTTACTGTATCAGTCTGGAATGGCATCTTAGCAAGTATCGTGTATCCCCATTGGAAGAGTGCCAGTTTGCAGTGTTGATATATATATATATATATATATATATATATATTTATATCATGTGTATCTGATCTATTTTATTATTACATTATTTCTACACTATCTTGCTCTTCAAAGTTACCATGATTTTATCATGCCTGAGTGCTCTCCTTACTCCTGTCCACTGCCCAGAGTGACAGCCGCCGTGCTGTACTCTGGGCCTGATTCAGGGACGGACGCTATGAAAGAGTGCTCACTCTGAATCAGGGCATTTTTTTTGTGGAGCTGCCTCCTGGCCGCTCGCATTGCTGTGGGTGACCACCCACAGCTATAGCGAGTGGCCAGGTTGATGGTTAAGACCATCGCAACCATCGGGCTTGTGATGAGACCCTTGTTGTAGGGTGTCATGACCGCAAGCCCCAGAGAGCTTTCGGCTCTAACAGAGCTGTAAGCTCTCCCACTGACATCACTGGTGATGTCAGTGGGGCCGCCCCCAAACACCAAGCATTCCATTGGGAATGCCTCCGTTTGGCCGGCCAGCCCCCTGGCCGGCCCACCAAACGGGGCGAGCTGTCACTCACCATCAACAGCTTGCCCCCTTTGGTGTGAGACCCGGAGCGATGGAACACCCATCGCTAGTCGGGTCTCGCGATTGTGCATGACGGAGCCGGCTCTGTCATGTGCATGCCCAGTGGGCAAACATCAACCCGGTTGTGAGCGCTTAGCGCTTGCGACCGGGTCTGAATCAGGTCCTCTGTGTGTACACCTGGCCGAGCAGGCTCAGGATTGTGGTCATAGGTTATGTGACTTTCGTGACCAGAGCACAGAGTCTAGGTCACAGAGGAGGACTGCCACTGATGTTGATCAGAAGGGACAGATTGGGGTATAAAAATTTTATGGTAGCAGCCCTAATGGGTGCAGCGACTGTAGAAGTGGTATGGTCTGTCGAGGGAGCAGGATCCCTCCTCATAGGGCCTGAGTTGGATGCAGTTTCGGCTTTCCTTGCATCTTGCATCTGCGACTTTTCCCAGCCTTGCAGTTGCATCTGTGACTTTAGGCCAATGCCACTATGAAGCACTTCCCAGGTGTACAGTACATTTAAATATGCATAGACTGAGATGCCTACTTCCAGTGTGTACAGAAGCTGTAATCATGCTGTGTAGTATTTAGACACAACCATGAAAACTTTCACCAGCCCTATGCTAGGTGCATTATCATCTGAGTATGGCCTCTAATGTGAGCAATTTAGCGTCTATACTGTACACAAGCAATGTTATCAAAACACCCATACTACATTACATCTGTGTTTGCTTAGCCAACCCCCTGTAGCCACCTTGGAATGCCAAAGACACATTTTTAATATACTGTTTGTGCCTGTATCTGTACTGCAATGCTGTATGAAACATACACGGTGTAATTCAGCCGCAGTTGCAGATTAAAAACTTTGTACAAGACAAAAATATACATCTTGGCCCACACAGTAAAAAAATACACATTAGCCCCCACATAATATAAAGAAACACATTGGCCTCCATAGGAAAAAAACACATACATTAGCCCCCACATAAAGCAATGAGACGCATTGGCCTCCATAGGAAAAAAACACATACATTAGCCCCCACATAAAGCAATGAGATGCATTGGCCTACATAGGAAAAAAACACATACATTAGCCCCCACATAAAGCAATGAGACGCATTGGCCTCCATAGGTAAAAAAACACATACATTAGCCCCCACAGAAAAAAATAAACACATTGGCCTCCATAGGAATAAAATACACTAGCCCCCACAAGAAAAAAAAATTACATTGGCTCCAAACAGAAAAGAAAAAACAAATCAAACACATTGACTCCAACAGGAAAAAAAAAAGCACTTTAGCCCCCACTGGAAAATATAAAATACATTGGCCCCCACAGGAAAATGTAAAAAACATTGTCCTCCACAGGAAAAAAAATAAAACTAGCAAACTGGCCAGGATAGTGTGGATAATTTATGTCCCTGGGTTGTGGGGGGTTGGGGGTACTGTGTCTAGGGGGCTGGGGGAGGCAGGGTAGGAAGTGCATGACCCTAGCTATGGGGTGGGGGTGTCATAGGGTGGATAGTGTATGTAACCAGGGCTGGGTTGTGTGGTGGTCAGTGTATATCTCTGGGGCCAAGGAGGGTGCTGGTAGTTTATGTCACAAAGCTGGAGGGTACTGTATATAAAGGGTGCTAGGGGGGGTGGTAGGATGGGTTACAGGTATGTTCTATAGGTGGGGGTAGTGGTTAGGGTGAGCCAGGGGGTAGGATTGGTTAGCCTATTACCCCCAACATGGCTAGCACTTGGAGCACAAGTTCCATTCACTCCATGGCCACTGTTGGCAGAATGGGAGTAGCTGAATCAGGAAATAGGGAGCAGGATGGGAGTAATAGATATGGGAAGCAGGGGGCAGGATGGGAGTACTAGTGGGAAGCAGGGGGTCAGGATAGTAGGAGTAGTGGGATGTAGGGGGGAGAATGGGAGTAGTAGTCAGAAGCAGGGAGAAGGATGTGAGTAATAGACATGGGAAAAAGGGGTCAGGATGGGAGTAGAAGTGGGAAGCAGGGGGTCAGGATAGGAGAAGTAATGGGAAGCAGGGGGATAATGGGAGTAATAGTGGAAAGCAGCGGGCAGGATGGGAGTAATATACATGGGAAAAAGGGGGCAGGATGGGAGTAGTAGTGGGAAGCAGGGGGTCAGGATAGGATAAGTAGTGGGAAGCAGGGAGCATGATGTGAGGAGTAGTGGGAAGCAGGGGGCAGGATAGGAAGAGTAGCGTGGATCAGGGGGCAGGATGTGAGGAGTAGTGGAAAGCAGGGGTCAGGATAGGAGTTGTAGTGGCAAACAAGGGGCAGGCTAGAAGGAGTAGTGGGAATCAGGGGGCAGGATGGGAGTAGTAGTGGGAAGCAGGGGTCAGGATAGTAGGAGTAGTGAAAAGGAACTCACCAAGAAGTCCTCTTTGCAGCTCCTGGGTCCTGAGGTTTCTACTGACTGCTGAGGGTGAGGGGTTATTGTACTGTACAGAGTCCAGGGCAGCAGCAGGGAGACTGCACTGGTCGCCATGGACTGACCACTGACACCACCTAGTGCTGCTCTGTAAGGAGCTGGCATCCTGTCTTGATTGCTGGTGCACAGGCAGCGCCAGCGGACATAATGGGAAAGAGAGGAGATGTGCCCTGTTGCTCTGCTCTTGTGGGGCACCCACTATAATATCCATCAAGGAAGGGTTTGTGGTGGACATGGACAGGCAGCAGAAGCTGTGGAAGGGGTTCCCCAGTAGATGCAAATTCTGGAAGCACAGCAGCCAGACCTTGCACTGCAGACACATGAATCTGCCTGGGCTGACAGGCAGTTTCAACTGGCCTAGCAGTTTCATGATCGGTACTCACCTCTGTTATAGCACTGCAGAAGGAGGACATGGAATGAGGGACAATGGAGGAGTGTAGGTGCCCCCTTCAGGGCTGGTGCCCAGCGGAAAATGACTCCCTTGTCTCCCACACTTCTGCCACTGACTTGAGCCAGAGTAGGACTGGACTTGGAGCACACACTGGAGCTGGAGTGTGACCAGAATGAAAAACCATGTGACTGGATTGGGATCAGACTAATAGCACAAACTGGGACCAAATGGCATCGGAATAAAGCCCAGACTAGGACCGGATTGCAACCAAACTTGGATCACAGACTGGAGCCAGAGAATAACCAGACTTCGAGCACACAATGGAGCCAGAATGGGTCCAGACTTGGAGCATAACTGGAGTTGGAGTGGGACAGGACTTGGAGCACAGACTGAAGCCAGTGTGGGAATCATCAATGAGTCTAAGACAACTAGCCAGGGATATAGAGCTTAGCACATCTATCAGTGACATAGCTCAGGCACTGAATGCTGTCAAGGAAAGGAATATATACCCTGTGTCTCACAGAAATTGGCTGATGCAGTCAGTTTGACACAAACCTGGCTGTTATAGGTGATTAACAGTTAGCTGACCAGGACCAATATGGCGGCACCCAGTTTCTGGAGCTGGCAGAAATTAAGCTGGAGCTCCAAGCCCTTTGAGACCAGGACCATGCTAAGAGCCTCTCAGCCATTCACTTGGCTGGCTGGAGCCACTATGGCAGTGCCAAGTGTACGGAGCCAGCAAGAATGTCACAAGAGCTCCAGGCCCCTGAAACCTCTATCATGCTGGAAAACCATCAACAGTGCACTCAGAGAACCCCCAGGCCAAGTACACTACCTAGACAGAGCAGCATAACCCTAAGGGTAAGGACAGTTCCTGACACTTGGTTTTCATTCTATTTTTCTATGCTCACTATGGGGTCCATTCATCATTTTAATTTTCAGGGGATTTGTGGCCCCAATAATTAAGTATTAAACTTGCTGCAAGTAGCAGCAGTGGATACATTTTCACTTGTGTAATTCAAGTTTGCTCTGGTGCAGAGACAGCTGATGCAAAAATCTGCTGTCTCCTCTATCCCTTTCACTGCTATGGTGCTGGAGAAAATGCCATTTGAAAATGTTGAATGCTCCTGCAGTCAAGCTGTAAAAATATTATATTTTTGGATTTTGATAAATTTAGGACCCAATACTAGAGTATGGGGAAAGCTCTAGATTTTGAATAACCCCATGGTTCACACTTTTGAAGCCTACATGGACTTAAGAAGACCTGAACATAGGGGTTTGTGAGTATTTTTTACAGCAATCAGGGACAAGGTAAGTAGTTAGTGTAAGTGCAGATGTCAGTGTATGTATGATAAAATAATACAATCTATGGTATCTGTGTAATGTCAATATTTTAATATTTCTTATACAGTGGGCCTAGAGGTAATATTGGGCCCTTAGTGCCCCACATGCTGGTAGTTGTGGTTCTCTAACTACCAGCATGTGGAAGGTGCTCGCTGGGACCTATGTAAAAGACAATATTAGTTGTTATCTCTTATATAAGACTGTCAATATTGCTTCCACCTGCCAGAGATAGGGGAAAATGCCAGGCATTAGCCACTGTATAGGGTATCCTTTTAGGGGGGGATTGCCTACTCACCAGGGATCACCAGCCTGGGCTGACTTGTCTGGGGTGATGAATGCATTGTGTGGGGGTCCCTGTGAAGCATGCCTCACGGCTGTGGCATCGCAACCTTGCTAGTAAGATCCCTGTGCTGTTTGATGGCAATACAGGGAACCCTATGCATTTTTTACTTTGCATTTCCTCAACAAGGATCGGATCAGGAGCTCAGTGCTTGTTCACTGAAGTAAGGGGGACTCCAACACTTTTTGTCCCCTGTATTCCCTGAACTAGATCCAGCTTAAAAAGTGCAGTGCTGGTTATGTTTGGGATTCAGAAAAACACAATTTTTGGTAAATATGAGTTTCAGCTGACACAACTCTCCCATGTCCATGTGATGCTGAGCATGATTAAACTCAGGCAGACATGATTCTTAATAAATTTATCCCTAAGACTATAAAAGTTTAAAGAGTGCTCTGTTTCTTTTCTAGACACATACATTCTGAATGTCATCTATCCCTGAAGTACTGGGGCTTTTTGACTGCACCATTATTTTTTAATAATTTACTACAGGTATGTGTAACTGGGGTGGCACTTGGTGTGCACAATCTGAGGCAGTGAGGTACAGTACTAGAGTGCTCCTGAGAGTGTTTACGTAATATTGTATATTGTTATTATTTCATTCATATTGTTACATTCAATTATCAGTCTGGTCCAAAAATTTTGTTCCTTGAAGCAGCAACAATCACACAACCATTGAAGTCTTTAGAAATTTGAATAATTTAATTAGATCTGATAGTACTTACCTGTGTATAGCCATATACATTCAGCAACCAGGCCATTGTAAGGGTAGTGAGAGAGTTGAGGTCTCCAATAAACCCGACTACTTTACCATGTTCTGCACACATATAATTGGGCACCATCTTTTGGTGTCCAGACAATATCTGTAATACATCTTCCACCACTTTATTCTCATTTGTGCAAGTATCGTACAGATGATAACCCAGAGTAATATTGGGCAGGATGTCTGGGTTCTGGTTAATCTGATTAATTGCAAAGATAAAAGTTCTGATATGTCTGTATCCTCTACGATGTACACTGTTTAAAAATAAACAACTTTATTTTGTAAATTGTAATATTTTTCAAGGTTCAGTGTTATTTCCTCCAGTTAAAATTACTTAATTAAAATGTAACACATTTCTTCCAAATGAAGTTTCACAGTTAAATGATTTAAAAACATAAATAATAACCTTCTGGACTAGAAGGCTCAACAATACCACCCGTCTCATACTCCTGTGTAATATCACATGTGGTCAGAAAGATCTCTGTTTGGATCAGCACATGCAGAAGATATTTAATAAAATACTTTTTGCCAGTCTGAATAATACCTGGATTTCATTGATATAAACCACATGATATCTCCTATCTTCATCCTAGAAACCACTTGTCAGATGTGAGCACTGACTTGTGCAATGTGCTGTTTGGTTGTGCCTGCCTCAGTGTTCTGAAATAGATTGCAATACACTATGATATACTCAGGGCTGCCATCAGAAATCGTGGGGCCCAGTACAAATAAAAAAGTCAGGACACCCCCACCTTCCATATCTCTGCCTTTGCCCTCTGCATCCACCAGGCCTCAAAGGCCTGGTGGATGCAGAGGGCAGAGGCACAGATATGGAGAGGGGGGAAAGGCACAGATATGAGGGAACAGGGGCATAGATATGGGGGAGCAGAGACACATATGCGAAGGGTGCAGAGTTACAGATTTTGGGAGGCAGGGGGCAGAGGCAGGATTCAGGAATAATACAGAGGACAGTGGGACAGTGTCACGATCCGGTGCAAGTGTTCCTCTGTGGAGGACAGTGAGCCAGGGGGTTAGGGTGACTTAGGGAACAACTAAGTGAGTGACAGCTAGGTCTCCCTATTGTGGCCAAACCCAGGTTTGGCTAGACCTGCCCAGAGGTGCAGAGTCTAACCCTCTTGGTGGTCTTCACCAGTTACCCCTCCAGTCAGGATTTGGGTTTCACTGCACCAAGTGGGCAGGTTGTGGCCCTCTGGACAGGTACCTGGGAGTGGCAGAAAGACCAGAACTATATTAAATGAATTTGTAAACAAACTAGTACTTGACCACTGGAGATGAACTGAAAACTTAAATACTGGAGATGGACTTGAGAATGTAGAAATCATAGTCCCAGGCTTGCTTGGAAATACAGAGAAATGTACTAGGAATTGCAATAGATTTAGCTGATTAGCACAGTGAGACACAGAGAGAAGTGGACAAAGGCACATGTAGATCCTAATCACAAGCTCGCTTGGAAACACAGGGAAATGTGGACAGGCATGTACTGGGGATGCCAAATGCAAGTGCAGATTTGCACTGACAAGACACAGAGCAGATTGACACAGACATGTGCTGGGAGGTCCAGCTGTCAGCTAACTAGTAATTACTAGGAAATCTGACACCTTAGTAACACCGGCTGCAAAAGAACTTGCAATACATATACAATGACACACAGGATAGAGACATGAAACACTGAAGTACTGTTTGAGAGCTAAAGTCTCAGACTAAGGGTTAGCATGGAAGCTAATACAGAAAACTTGAGAGCAGGCTGAAACAACACGCTGAAGGAATTAGCACAGAGTTTAGAGGTGAGTATCACAGGCACTGGCCCAACGAAGTTGAACAGCAGTCACTTGAAGTTCTGGGGGCGAATTTATACCCAGGGGTAGCAGATTATTGGAGCACAGCATCAGCTGACTGAGATCATGCTACCATTGGTTAGGAGGACTGTCACATGAGAGGAACTGTCATGGTGGCACCCATGATGGGAACTCCGATCCCCAAAACACACAGCCGACCATGGAAGTCCGCAAAACACCCAAGGCAGAATAGTCAGCATCTCACCCCTCACTGCACCAGACGTCTGACCACAAGAAAGTCAGGGGAAGCCAGCACAGAGGTGAGAGATAGCCGATCCTAGGCTGAACCCTGACAGGCAGATTGTATAGGGGGGTGGGGACAGAGGTAGGATTCAGGAATAATACAGGGGACAGTGGGGCAGAATGTATAGGGGGAGGGGGCAGAGGCAGGATGCAGGAATAATACAGGGGAAAGTGGGGCAGATTGTATAAGGGGGAGGGGGCAGAGGCAGGAGTAATACAAGGGACAGTGGGGCAGATTGTATAAGGGGGAGGGGGCAGAGGTAGGAGTAATACAGGGGACAGTGGGGCAGATTGTATAAGGGGGAGGGGGCAGAGGCAGGATTCAGGAAAAATACAGGGGACAGTGGGGCAGATTGTATAGGGGTGGAGGAGGGCAGAGGCAGGATTTTGGAATAATACAGGGGACTGTGGGGCAGATTGTATAAGGGTGGAGGGGGCAGAGGCAGGATTTAGGAATAGTAAAGGAGGCAGGGGGCAGAGTCATCTCTGTGTGTGCACCACAGTCACTTGCCTCTTTCACATTTTCTTCAGTCAGTGCAGTGCACACAGTTTCTGTCCAATGAGAGCAGGGGGAGGAGAGTAGCAGATCTGAGGGTATAGCAATTATGGAGGCAGCAGAGGTGAAGAAGAAATTTATTTGGTGGGATCCTGAGGGGGGAACCTGTCTTTGAGTGGGGCCCGGTGCTCCTAACTTTTTTATAATATTGTCCTCCTGCAGGTGCTTCTGATTCTCAGTATCAGAATCAGTCAGACATTGGTGCCCGGTAGGTGTGTGCTTAAGCAGTGCTGGCTGTAGAGCAGACCTGATGACTCATTCAGATCTCCTGACAGCACTAGATGCTCAGCCTGTGTGAGGGTGAATAATTAACAATTAATTAACTCTGCCTGCTGCTGATCCCCTCAGCTGTCCATGCCTAGTACAGGAGTACTAGCTGTCCCAAATATACTAATAATACTAATAATAACAATCTCTGCACAGTGTAATGTAGTTAATACTGTTAATAAATAGATGATTGGAATATTAATATCTAAAGGAACATTATTTAAGAATAAGGTTGAATGATAAACCAGAATAATTTAAATGATATAAGGGAGTGCCAATTGCCTTGGACCATAATAAAGAGGGTCAGTTACTTCATTCTCAATATCATATTCATATGTTGATGACCTGATATTTTGAGCAGTTTACTGATAATAATATAAGTGTTTACTGAATTGAGAAACAATTGTGGCAACAATTAATTGACAATCCCTTTTTTACTGTGTGAAAATGCATTCATCAATAAGAGGGAACACCCTCATCACATAATATAAGGCAATATTTAGCTACAATATTATAGCATATAAAATTGAGAGCCCAGAAATTATATGTTTATTTCACAACTTTGCAAATTGTATTACTTCATGTTATCTTTAATATGAATTATTGCTTTTAATATTTCACTGATACGGTGCACAATTTTACTAAGTTAAATAAAGGATATATTATAGATAACAACTTCTATAGTGCACCAAATTGACCATGCTTTGGGCCCAGCCCTGCTGCTGTTGTTCAAAATTTAATTAAGTTGTCAAAAAAAGCTTATAAGGGATAAGATCCAGTATAACCAAATCAGGGGCCAATGTCATTTGATTTTTACAAATACTTTTTTGAACATTTTTATCAGATTCATTACAATTGTGTTTGATGCTCAACTTTTAAAAGGAGAAGCATTACCCTGGGAAACACAGCTCTTAGAAAAGCAACATTTATTTTGGTGCTTTCTATATTTGTTACTTCAGACCTTCCGCAGAACCATTTGGCCTCCACTGCTGGTTTCTTTTTAGTAAATCCGTCTTGGATTTCCTGCTTGGTATAGATATATACAGAAAATCTAAAAAATGTAGATGGAGCGCTTGTTGGAAAAATCACACACCTGTTTATAAAAAAATAATTTAATAACACTATTGCATAATAACATTCAATGTAAATATCAATAAAATACAGTGCAATAATTCTACTATAGCTCTAAATTTCAATAAAAATATATTCCCAATCCTTGAATCAAAGAAATTTGATCAGGAATCCACAGGAATTATTGACCTGTGTGGATCTGCCAAGCAGGATAAATCTGATTTATATAATCCAAGTAATCTCCAACTTGTTTGTGCCAGATCCTATGTGGGCATATTATTACAATGTCCTATTTAACTGGCACATATCCTTTAGTGGTACATATATATATGAAATAAATGTCCCCAGTATAAAAAATCTGTATCACTGGCGTGTGCTTTTGCCCCAGTACTGAACTATGTCCACCGGCTATGTGTCGTGTGTTTAGGCATACACAAATCTTGCTGGAACATGGAGGCTGCACAAAGTACTCACTGATATGTTACCCACACAAGGTAGCTCTCAACCGCTCTTTAGCAGGAGCATAGGTTTGTAGTTTTGCTCAATGAAGTGTAACAGCCGGACTGTGAGGTAGGCAGTTTATTCCAAGACACCTACTGGCGCATCAGTTTAATTAGCAAAGAGCCAGACGCTCAGTGTTTTTCCTGGCTTGTGTCAAGGAAAAAATTGATCTGCATGGAAGGAATAAAAAAAAGAGTCTATCAGAGTAGTCTTTCTGTCCTTGACACATTTTTCCGGGTATAGGAGTCCATTTTTCTTCAGAAGGTATTCCACTTAGCTTGTCTCAGATATTTTAATAGCTGTGGTCACTTTTCAATTAGTGTAACCTCAATCAGTTGATTTCACCAGTGTCAGAGGATTACATAGCACTGTTCAACGGTGTCCATTTTAAACATTGTTACACCAAAACATGATACATTTTAATATAACATATTTATACATGATATCCAAATAAATAGTCTATGTGTTACTTAGTTTGTTCCACACAGAGGGCCTGATTCAGAGCCAAACACTCTGACCAGAGCTCTCGCTATGAATCAGGGCCCTCCTACCTAACATTGGAGCGGCCTCTTGGACGCTCGCATAGCTGTGGGTTACCACCCACAGCTTATGCGAGCGTCCATGATGATGGTCGTGATGGTCAAGACCATCACGACCATTGGGCTTGCGACGAGACCCTGCAGTAGGGTCTCAGTGACAGCAAGCCCTGAAGTGATTTTGGCATTCAAATGGGAATGCTGTCTTCGGGGCACTTTGTCCGACTGTCACTCACCATCGACAGCACGCCCCCTTTGGTGCGAGACCCATAATGACGGCTAACCCATCGTTATTTTGGTCTCGCGCATGCGTACGATGGAGCTCCCTCCATCATGCGCATGTGCACTAGGGCACCATCGACCCGCTTGCGAGTGCTCAGCGCTCGCGAGCGGGTCAGAATCAGGCCCAGAGAGAGGGGTTTAAAATAAACTTATTATAATCATAACAAATAGCTCTATCAAAAGCATATAGAGAAAAAAATAACAATAGTAATAACAACGATCCATCACTGAATAGATCTGTGCCATCATATTCATTCTAAGTACATGACCATTTTTATTGTTATTATTCATGTGGAATATATGATATTAATACTAATGCATTTCACACAGAAGTATAGATTTTTAAGACAGGTATAGATTTTAACTAATAGGTGGAGGGAGAGGTACATAGTGAGTGGGGTTGTTTATATAAATCACTTTTCTAGCAATCTAAATATAAAAGGATTCTGTGAGTGTCCATATAGATTTATTTATGTCTCCTATCTCTAACCATTTCATATTTTTAGTGTTAATTTAATGGAATGGGTTTCCCAATAATTCTTCAGATATTCAAAATACTCAAAGTGTTTGAATATTAATAAACCATTTCTCACATAATATCAATATACTGACATCAATTATAATAAGTCAATTGGCATATTTAGTTCCTAAAATTCCCAAAACAAGCTCAATCAACTCTATAGATATATATTTATATTCAGTATTTGATATTATGTAAACAATAATAAATAATATAATAATAATTGCAGTGTTAACCCTTCTTTTTCAAGACCCCTGCAATTCACCCTGGCATGCTGTCACTCAACTTCTGGGCCACATACTAACTGATGGCTGCCCATTCTTGCCTAATCAATGCTTGATGTTTGTCAGTATTTGTTGGTTTTTGTTTGTCCACCCACCTCTTGAGGATTGACCACAAGTTCTCAAAGGGAGTAAGGTCTGGCCAGTTTCTTTGCCATGGACTAAAAATGTTGATGTTTTGTTCCCCTAGCCACTTAGTTATCACTTTTGCCTTATGGCAAGGTGCTCCATCATGCTGGAAAAGGCATTGTTTGTCACCAAAGTTTTCTTAAATGGTTGGGAGAAGTTGCTCTTGGAGGATGTTTTGGTAACATTCTTTATTCATGGCTGTGTTTTTAGTAAAAATTGTGTGTGCCCATTCCCTTGGCTGAGAAGCAACCCCACATATGAATGGTCTCAGGATGCTTTACTATTGGCATGACAGAGGACTGAAGGTAGCGCTCACCTTTCCTTTTCCGGACAAGTTTTTTTCCAGATGCCCCAAACAATCTGAAAGGAGATTGATCATAGAAAATAAGTTTACCCCCAGAATTCAGCAGTCAAATCCCTGTACCTTTTGCAGAATATTAGTCTGTCCCTGATGTTTTTCTTGGAGATAAGTGGCTTCTTTGCTGCCTTTCTTGACAAAAGGCCATCCTCCTGAAGTCTTTGCCTCACTGTGCATGCAGATGCACTCACACCTGCCTGCTGCCTTTCCTGAGCAAGCTCTGCACTGGTGGTGCCCCGATCCCACAGATGAATCAACTTTAGGAGATGGTCCTGGTGTTTGCTGGATGTTCTTGGGTGCCCTGAAGCCTTCTTCACAACTATCTCTCCTTGAAGTACTTGATCCAATAAATGGTTGATTTAGGAGAAATCTTACTAGAAGCAATATCCTTGCCTGTGAAGCCCTTTTTGTGCAAAGCAATGATGACTGACCATGTTTCCTTGCAGGTAACCATAGTTAAAAGAGGAAGAACAATGATTTCAAGCTCAACCCTCCTTTTAAAGCTTCCAGTCTGTTATTCTAACTCAATCAGCAAGACAGCCTTGTCCTCATCAACACTCTGTGTTAATGAAATAATCACTGACATGATGTCAGCTGGTCCTTTGGTGGCAGGGCTGAAAGGCAGTGAAAATTTTGTTTTGGGGATTAAGGCACTCATTCAGAGCCGTACGCTCTGAGCAGAGTGCACGCTCTGAATGAGGGCCGTCCTCCATAACTATGGAGCGTCCTCATGGACGCTCGTATAGCTATGGGTCACCACCCACAGCCTACACGAGCGTGCAGTTTGATGGCCGCGATGGTCTTGACCATCGCGTCCATTGAAACTGCATACAAAAGCCTGTGGTTGAGTTTTTCAACCACAAGGCTCGGAGTGATTTTGGCTCTATCAGAGCCAAAATCACTCCCACTGACATCACTAGTGATGTCAGTGGGCCGGCTTTTGACGGGAGGCGTTCCCTTGGGAACGCCCCCTTCAGGGAGGTACGCTCTCGGCACACCCAGCAAAGGGGGCGTGCTGTCAGTCACCATCGACAGCACGCCCCCTTTGAAGAGACACTACGAGCGAAGGAGAATCCTTCGCTCGTCGTATCTGACGCATGCGCACGACGGAGCTCCCTCCGTCGTGCGCATGCTCAGTGCAGAACATCAACCCACTTGCGAGCAGACAGCCGCTCATGAGTGGGTCTGAATCAGGGCCTAAGTTCATTGTCATGGCAAAGAGCGACTTTGCAATTAATTGCAATTCATCTGATCACTCTTTATAACATTCTGGAGTATATGCAAATTGCCATCATAAAAACTAAAGCAGCAGACTTTGTAATAACCAATACTTGTGTCATTCTCAAAAAAAAATTCCATGGCTGTATGTAGTGCATGAAGCCAGTAGGCCTCTCTCATACAGAGTCTCTTATACCAATCCCCTCCTCTTTTAGTTTTTCTCACTTGCTCAATTATGATTGCTCTAAGTGACTCGGGATTGGCCCCATGTTCCTGTAGCCAGACTATGTCTGTTCATGCGATTAATGATGTTAAGCCTGTGTTCTATGAAACATAATTTAAACTTCCTAATTGTCCAGCCAACATATTATTTGTTGCATGGGCATGGCAAGACAAAGATGGCATATCCAACTTTCAGTTAATGTAGGAACTAATTGCAAAACACTGTCCAGTCATGGTTGAACAGAATTTTTTTTTGTCGATTAACTATATGTTTACATGTAGTGCACCTAACATGGATACATTTAAAACATCCAATGGGTTTAGGGGTCCATGAGATTATGTTGGAGTTATTAATCTTTTCACCCTGTTGTTTAAAGTGACTCAAAACTAATATCCTCTGTAGGTTATCTGCTCATTTGAATAACACAATTGGCTTGTTTTGCAATTCATTTCTAAGCACAGAGTCCAATTTTAAGATAGGGAAATTCTTCACCATTATATTCTTCATTTTATGTGACAAACTGGTTTGTTTGGACACATACACCAAAGACCTATCAAATTTTTCACTCATATTGAGGTGAACCTTTTCCTTAGATAAAAGTGTAGCTCTATCAATGTCCAGAGTCTCATCTAATTCTGTATTCCAATAATTCTTGAGGAGATAATTTTTCCTTAAATGAATAAAGTAAGGGGGTTGCTTGTTCATTAAATTTGCTGCCCCCTGTACAGTTACGCTTTAATCTGGGCAACTGTCCTCATAATATTATTAAGCCAACTCTTTTGGTGGTTGCTGCTATAATTTATATAATTGTTGCAGTCAACTTGTTTCTGGAAAGTTGAAGTGCATATCTGGATATCTATAATATCAAGCGTAATATCTAAAAAAAATCATAGGGTGCTGGTGACAAGTGCTCATGAACATGAGATTGAAGTGATTGTGATTGATGTGTTAAACTGTGCAATAGATGAAGAATCCCCATTCCAAATAAAAAAATAATAATCTATACAGTATATCTAGAATAGAGGACTAGGTTCAAACCAAATGGGAAATTTCATAAAGTTTGTACTCATTTTTGAATGCACCTATATAAATGTTTGCATAATTTGGTGAGAGCCTGGTCCCCATTGCTGTGCCAAGTACCTGTAGGTAAAAAATATGATCAAATAAAAATAATTATGTGTAATAATAAAGTGAATAGAGCGAAGAATAAACTCCCGTTGTTTCACTGATATCTTGGGGTCTTCCCTAAGACTCATGTCTACTTTGAAAATACTCAATTCATTGGGTATGTTGTATATTTTGATGTCACATTGCATGTCAATGAATGACATTCCTCTCTCTATTCTATCTTAGATATTTTCTAAAAAAAGTGTGTTGTGTTTTTATGATGTAATTCCAGTGAAACAACTCTGGTCTGTTGATACTGATCAACATACTGTGAGAGGTTAGCAGTGAGGGAACCTAAACCCAAAATAATAGGGTGACCAGGGGGATTGTGCTATGTTTTGTGTATCTTGAGGCGGTGATAATAGGTAGGTGTGACCGTATGTGTTGGAAAATAAAATTTAATAAATCTTTAGTGATAATGCCCTTCTCAAGGGCTCCCTGTAGCAACTCAGACAACTTCAACTGAAAAAAAATTGTTTGGGGTCTCTTTCAAGGGTGTTATATAACATTGTGTCAGAAAGTTGTCTCAATGCTTCCGACACATAGTCTATGTTGTTTTGAACCACTAGACCCTACCTTTGTCAGCTGGTTTGATTGTTATTGACAAATCTTTCTGTAATTCTTTCAAAGCACATCTTTCTTGCTGTGAAAGATTATGACAATATTTCATGTTTACATTAGCCTTCTTGCATAGCAATTCAAATTCTTTTAGAGTCTTCTGATAAAATGTCTCAATACGAGCATTTTTATATTCAATTGAAATAAAAATTGTCATTTGACTTTACAATTTGTTGTCACTTCGCTGCAGGTTGCCCTAGAGATGTCAAAAATATGAGTATACTTGTCAGAATGATTGTCACTTTCTTCCAATAATTAAATTAATTTATTTAATGGAACACTATCAATTTCTGTCAAGTAGCAATCTTAAAGAGGTGACATGTTATAAACAATTATAGGTGATCCCTCCACTTTCCTTTTTTATTATATCTTTAATAGCAAAGTAAAGTTTGCGACAAATGTTTGTAATAAATCTATTTAATTCTGCGAATATATCGAAAAAGTTAGGACTCGTGGAAGGACCTTTAAGGAGTAAATTGTCTTGTGCCTCTGTTAGTTATTTTCAGCAAATATTGAATATAAATATATATCTATGGAGTTTATATTGGCTGTATATCTTGAGATTTTTGTAAGAATTTTAGGAACAAAATATGCCAATTGACTGATTATAAGTGATGTCAGTATATTGATATTATGTGAGAAATGGCATATTAATATTCAAACATTGTTTTGTAAATTCTTAATTGGTTATATGGTTTTACCCTGTGTTTGAGTATTTTGAATATCTGAGGAATTATTGAGAATACTCTATTCCATTAAATTAACCATACAAATAAGGATGGTTTATAGAGAGGAGACATAAATAAATCTGTATGGACACTCACATAATCCTTTTATATTTAGATTGCTAGAAAAGCAATTTATATAAACAACCTCACTCACTATGTACCTCTTCCTACACCTATTAGTTAAAATCTATACCTGCCTTAAAAATCTAAACTTCTGTGTGAAATGCATTAGTATTAATATCATGTGTTCCACATGAATAACAACAATAAAAATGGTCATGTACTTAGAATGAATATGATGGCACAGGTCTATTCAGTGCAGGATCATTGTTCTTACTATTGTTATTTTTTTCTATATATACTTTCGATAGAGCTATTTGTTATGATTATAATAAGTTTATTGGAAACCTTTCTCTCTGTGTGGAACAAACTAATTAACACATAGACTATTTATTTGGATATCATGTGTAAAAATGTTCTTTTAAAATGTATCACGTTTGGGTATAACGATATTTAAATTGGACACAGTTTAACAGTGATAAGTAATCCTCTGACACAAGTGAAATCAACTGATTGAGATTTACACTAATTGAAAAGCAACCACAACTGTTTACAAATCTGAGACCAGCTCAGTGGAATTCATACCTTCTGAAGAAACCGGAGAAATGTGTCAAGGTCAGAAAGACTACTCTGCTAAACTCTGTTTAATTATTCCATCATTGCTGATCCATCATCAAATGTTTCATTTAGCCAAGACAGGAAGAAGCACTTAGCGGCTGGCTCAGTACTAAATAAACAGACTCGCCAGTGGGTTTATGAGAATAAACTGCCTACCTCAATGTTCGGCTTTTACACTTTATTGAGGGGTGGGTTTGCGACAAGCCTGTGCTCGCACTGATGAGCGGTTGAGAGCTTCTTTGTTTGGGTAACATATCAGTGAGTACTTTGTGCAGCCTCTATATTCCAGTAACACTGGTGTATGCCTAAACACACTGCACATAGCTGGTGGGCATAGTTTAGTACTGGGGAAAAGCACACGCCGGTGATAAAGCTTTCTTATACTGGGGACGTTAATGTCTAACATTTCGAAGTACAAATGTAAGCATTGAAATGTTGGTCATTAAGCTCTAGGCAGGCCACAGCACCCATCACGGACCAAAACCCACTCCAGGCGACTTCATGTTTTTGCTTTGGGTAATTTAATGGAAACTGTATTCAACTGCCTGCAGAGAAGATTTAAAAAGTAAAGATTAATATATTGTACATTTTTTTTAAAGGGCCCTCTTTGCCTCCAGCACAAATTACACCCTCAACACACATACAGCAAGGCACCAGTCCAACAATGTCCTCACTGAATCTGACTTCTGGTCCAGAATCCCCACTTCTGGAAGGTGAGTCTGTGATTACAGTAAATATACAATTACACTGCACACTACACCATTTGTATATGTCCGCCAAA
The DNA here is from genome assembly GCA_031769625.1 of Taudactylus pleione. Taxonomy (NCBI): domain Eukaryota; kingdom Metazoa; phylum Chordata; class Amphibia; order Anura; family Myobatrachidae; genus Taudactylus; species Taudactylus pleione. Next base: position 2,049,839 of record JAUIMM010000626.1, on the reverse strand, counting down.
TGTTTTGCTACAGATATTGTATTTAATTTTTTTGGAAAATGGCTTGTCATTGCATGCTTACAGCACTCTGAATTTTTTAAATGTATTTTGTTTTTTATTTTTATGTAGGGGGTACTGTTGTGGGCAAATAAGGTACAATTTATAGGTGAGGGGACACACACCTGCATGGGCACACAACATCTTGTTTTTTTTTTAAACATTAAACATCCTTTACTTACATAATCTTAAAACTGCCTCAAACATGTAAAAACTAACCAGCATACATATACTGTAAATAAGGACATTCATTATTTATATTTATCCAGTTAACATCCTACTTAGAAGACATCTGTGTCCATTTTACCAGCTAAAAGTGGATGAAGTTTCCCTGGTCCAAGTTTAAAAGCCATTTATGAGCCAAATGTTCACTTACGAAATGACAATAGACCCAGCTGGTGACCCTAGAAAAGAAACAAAGGTAACTTAGATGTTATTAGATTATCTGTAACCAACATTAATTAAAAAAAATATAAAAACATTTGGCCAGGTTACATTACCCCCAAAATTCCAACTGTAAAGGCCATTTGTAAGTGTTCAGATGACTTAATGAGGAGGTATTAATTGTTTAATACTATATGAACATGTAAGATTGAACTATACATTTAGATGCACTTGTTTACATTTGCTTGATACATTTACCCAAACAAACAGAAAAAATGGATATGTTTATCTATGGCTTCTGACCCAAAGTGGATATTTAAATATAGTGTGGGTTTGCCAAAGTGGAGATATTGCACTTTTTAACAAAAACATGTCAAACAGATATCCTGTATAAGTATGACAAACAAGGTCAAAAATAGAACTAGTATTTTTCACAGTTCTGAAAGCACTCCTTAAAACAACATAGACTCTTACACCTACACCTCAAAGTGTGGAAACAGTTTAAAACTTGGGTAATTGACTGTGTTTGCCTAATTAATGCACGCCCTGTACATTTTGTAGGATGTAGAGATATAGCATTAAAGCAAGGTAGATCAGAACATTTGCAGCTTATTGTTGATTTAAATGACTGGAAACATGTAATTATGTTTGGATCAGATAAAATAAGTTTTAAATCATGGTGTAATTTTACAATATATGTGTGTTCAAAACAATACTTACCATGAACAACTTTTTAGGCTTGCATGACACACCTGCGGATCTGATGGGAGACATTAGCAATTTGGAGCCTGCAGAAGTAGATGATGATGATGATGCTACTCTAACAATGGTACCTGTGTCTCCATCCATGACAAAACAGCAAACAGAACATCAGACAACACCAGAAATATTAGCAACCCCTACTCCTCCTCTTCCTCCTGGTCAGCCTGATCTGTCCTATTACCAAGCTATGTTAGAGTATCAAAAGCAGCAGCTCAATCTTCTCACCACACAAATTAGTGAAATTAATATGTTAAACAAACATTCACACAGGTGTAATAGGTCCATGTTGGGACAAACAGTACAACACACACGATTGGACAACTGCATTGAGCAAATTAGAGAGGGCAATAGTAGGTTACAAAACACACTTTTATTGATGCATGGAAATCAAGAAAGACATCAGGAGGCTAATAACTGCTTTCATGCAACTTTCTTGCATCTACTTGAGAACCAAAACACTTCTCTACAGGACATATATGCCACAATGGTTCATTTTGGGACACAAATCTTAGGACGCTTACCCTACCCAAGTGAAAGCACTTCTGGAGCCAGCACTTCCCAGACAAATACACCTGCAAGCACACCACCAAGATGGACACCACGCACTAGAGGTGGAATGCAAGTGGCACTGGGTGGTAAAGTCCGACCTAGGGGTAGGTTTTAATTTTGAAATGTTAGGGCCAAACACCAAGCATTCATCTTATGTGAAAGTTGGCCATGATGCTTTCATTGTTAACAGAAAATTACAAATGTAAATGTGCAGTTGTGGTGGCCTTACAAGTTTACACCAAATTTGCCTCAAAAGCAAACATAGGTATAAGGTGTAAATTGTGTTGTGTACATTAGTTTTTAATATGCTTTATACTTACTTACTTTATACATGTTGCCTTGAAAATGAATAGACACTGTTTTATATTTGTGGAGTTTACTTTTCGCCCAAAATATTTTTTTATGAAAAATAAGAAAAAAAGGTAAGCAACCCATAACAACTGAAATTTGGCCCACATTCAGATTGCTGAGGATGAGATGAAAACAAATGAAGTGTTAATACAATATTTAAATCTAAATGACAACACTTGACTAATAATAAAAATGATTGTATTGTATGAGAACATTTTACCAATTGATAATACATAACCAAAAAACAATTATCAAATAAAGAGAAATGAGCAAAGTGATGCTTGTGTTTTCCTTTTTTATGAAAAAACTAAAATATGTATGGTGTACAATACTAAAAAAATTCTGTTGGTTAGTTTGTAATGACCACCCTAAAAATAACATTACCTCTAAAAAGGTTGTTAGCAAACCTATTGCACCTTAGCAGAAGGATATTATAATGCTGATAGATGAAATGAGATTGTTTGAAAAGGAGAAGACCTACACAAGTAAGCAAGCCACAAACAAATTATCAGGCCACATAAAATGGGGCATACATGGCCTAGACCAAACATTTGAGATGTTGGACTTTACCTTAAAAACATGTGTACACTACTGGCAAGATGATAAGTCAAATTACAAAGGTGATCTGATCTTTTAAAGCCTAAAATAGGGGTAAGTAACTACACACAAAAAAAGGGTAAAGCTTACCCTGAAAATGCTGATTGATAAGCTGGAGCCGGATCTGCCTCCCTCTCTCTGTGCTCAAATTGTCATCAGATACAACAGAGGCCCTGATTCAGAACCAGATGCTCTGACAGAGCGCTCACTCTGAATCAGGGCCATCCCTGCTCCTTTTTGGAGCGGCCTCCTGGCTGCTCGCATAGCTGTGGGTGACCACCCACAGCTATAGCGAGCGGCCAAAATGATGGTCGCAATGGTGAAGACCATCGCGACCATCGTGCTTGCGATGAGACCCTGCAGTTGGGTCTCGCTGATGCAAGCCCGGGAGTGCTTTTGGCTCTATCAGAGCCAAAAGCACTCCCACTGACATCACTAGTGATGTCAGTGGGGCCGGACCCAGACGGTAGGCGTTCCCATGGGAACGCCTCCACCTGGCAGCAATGCCCCCGGCACACCCACCAAAGGGGGCGTGTTGTCAATCATCATCGATAGCATGCCCCCTTTGGTCCAAGACCCTTAATGATGGCTTGGCTGTCGTTATTCGGGTCTCGCGCATGCGCACAATGGAGGCGCCTCCATCGTGCACATGCGCACTTGGGAACCATCAACCCACTTGCGAATGCTCAGCACTCGTGAGCAGGTCTGAATCAGGCCCAGAGTCCCCTGCTTGCTCACTGGCTAAAGCATAATCAGCTGGAAGCAGCTGCTGCAAACACAAATTATGCAGAAGACAGCAGCTGAGCACAATATCCGACACTTTTAAACAAGAATATAACAAAAGGCCACCCGATTTATCAAGACATCTGAAACGACATATTAACCGGCCAAATGTACGCTCTATCACAGATCGAGTGAACTTATGAACACCATTATAATTACATTTGGCATGCGTGCCATGTTATAAAAAGCTACCCTAACTGCATGCCACTGTGTGTCATGGCTAGGGAAACAGATGCAGGAAGCAATTAGTGGTTGAAATGCCACCAGTACCTGGTTGGGGTATCTTAAAAATGTGGACTGGGATAAACCGAGAACTCTACCAGCGACAGAATGAAAATTCCCAGTAGCCAAAAAGTGCAGCACAGCCAGAAGCTTATGCAGGCCTGAGACAGAGTGTGAACGTGCTGTATCAGGGTCTAGGTCCTGCTTGACTTGGTCATACAGGTGGAATATGTTGTTATGATTCAGCCGGAACATCTGTATGACCTCAACATTGGCCAATGCGTTCAGGTTCAAACGCCTCCTAAAAAAACGTGGCCTGCGCAGCCTTTCTGGTACCTGCATTACCTCCTGAGCATGCTCAGTTTCTTGCTCCTGGTTGTTTTCAACCTGATGAGTGAGCCTCTGAAATCCCAGCCACACCAAGTTGCAAGCAGTGGAACTAAACTCTGCCATTTCTGCTATACACAAAGAAAGGCAACAATTTGGGAGTCTTTCATATGCATCATCAATGTGTGGCCAGTGATTGTAATTTGAAACACATGTGAACAGTTTCAAACCCATCCAAACTCATGCAAACACTCACCTCAGGAGGTCGTCTATTGGAAAAGTCTATTTTAGAGTGAGTTTGAGAAATTCCTGTGTGAGTTCAAAAACTCGAATCTTGGTAAATTTGCGAGTTGTATTAATTTCTATGGGAAGTACTTGCTAGTTTTGATGATGGTGTATATTGTCGAGTTTCATAAACTCATGCAAGTTTTTATGTCTGTTTAGTGCGAGTTCACTTGTGTTTGCCCTTAGTAAATTTGTGAGGCAGGAAAATAGGCTAAACTCGTGTGAGAATGCAAAATCAAGCAAACTCAATTCTTAGTAAATTTACCCCTAAGTGTTAGAGCAGTGTGTTATTCTCATTCATAAATAATTAATCTTGTGACACTATAAGTGGTAGCACAGTATGTTATTCTTATTCATAAATAATTAATCTTATGACACTAAGTGGCAGCACAGTGTGTTATTCTTTTGTTTTTCATAAAAAATCTTGTGACACTGTAGTTCATTGATCCCACAGTGTAATTTTTAAAATTGGTACAAAATGATGTGTGTGCTGTACTCCACTTCATTTGTGTTTGTGATATGGAGCACAATCAGTTGAGACTTGAGAGGAGAGCAGGAACCACATACTAGTGCTGGAGCTGCTGCCAGTGTCACCAGTCATGACAATACTAGTCCATCTACATCATCTACTAAAGCCGATGCCCAAGGCCATACAGGGCTTAAGTAGGGGATTTAAAATCAAGAACCAATCTTTTACAGTGTTAAAGAAGAAAACATCAATGGGAAAGTTAGCTGCAGAAAGGCATAAAATTGGCAATATACCAGTTTAACCATATGAAGTGGCAAGGAAAGGCTAAGGCCTTGGCCTTTTTTTATGACTGGTGGTTCTGCTTCTTTTGATGATGTAAGCACAGGTGAACATGCTGACATAGAAATCGAGAATGCTTCTGTTGAAGTCCACCAGGATGAGGAGATTATTTGTGTATCTAAAGCTGATGAGGATGTTGATGCTGAAGATGTTGATGATGAGGATGTTGTTGATGAGGATGTTGTTTATGTAAATTAGGCACCAGTGGATGAAACAGTTGTTGCCCATGATAAGGAAAATCACATTATCATGCCTGGGCACAAGACAAAAAAACTTGGTTGTGTTGACAATTTTGATTTTCTCTCCAGATGCACTTGTTGGAGAAACTGAAGGAGAAGCCACTGCTGCATCATGTGCCACTTGAGCTGACAATTTGCTTACCTACAGTTCTTTGCATCTCTTCATATCTGTGTCTGTTGGGAAGAGAGATACAATGTCGTCATCCCTTCTGGGATGAAAATCCACTCCCAGAAGCAGCAGCAGGCATAGCACTGAAGGATTCTCAAGAAAGACATCTTGCATTTGCTCTGTTCAGCTTCTCCACATATCTGTGGTTAAGTGGACAGTGGGTACAATGGCATTTTGGAGGCCACTAATTAAGTTTTTTTTTTTAGTGTCATGTACAGGTTTGGAATTGCTTTTCTAGTGAAGTGGAATCTCTTCAAAGGAATGTTTAATAGTCAATTTGTTTTGAAAGCACTACTAATAGTCTTCCTGGTCACTTTCTGGGATGAAAATCCACTCCCGGCAGCAGCAGCAGCATGCATAGCACTCAAGGATTCTTCTGGGGCAAGGACTGATGTGAATGAGTAAAATATTTTTTTGTAAATGCTTCCCCTCACCTCCTTCCTCATAAATTTGCTTCAGAAACAACAAAAAAAATTACTACCAATCCCTCAGGCCTCTTGAATAATAAAAACATTTGTTTCCTGATGTGCCATGTTGGAAGTTGGACTGGCCACTGCTGCCACTTAGCTTAGTTATTAGCCTGCTAGCTTGGTGTAAATTTTGGGCATAAACCAGATGAAAACAATATTGTTAGCTGTGAGGTGGTCAAAATTGACTGGAATTGAGTAGAAATTAATGTTATTGAGGTTAGTAGTACTGTAGGAACAAAAAACTCACAAATTATGTGATTTTATCAGATTTTATAATTTAAAAAAAATACAAATTCAAAACCAAAACTAAAACATGCAAGGGGCGGTTTTGGCAAAACTAAGGCCCTGATTCAGAGCCGCTCGTTAGCGGCAGTACACTCATTCCGAGCGATGTTCGCACATCTGCGCATGCGTACGGTTTTTAGTACGCATGCGCGAACTAGTCAGTGTGGCCAAAAATCGTTTGTACGCTATATAGCGAGTGCCTGCTATTTTGAGTGACAGAATGAGGCGTATGTGGGTGGTAACAGGGGAAGGTGCTTCAAAACGTGGGAGTGGAATTCGAACGCAGGCGTGCTTAAAGGTCAAAACGGGCGTTTTAAGGGAGTGCATAATTAATACAGCAGCGTCATTGACCACGTCACTTGGTTTTTTTTAACTCAGAACTGCTCGCAAAATAGCGGTTGAAAAAACCAACCACAAAAATAGCGAGCAGTTCATACGCTGTTCGATGTACTCGATTAATCTAATAAATAGCGGACATGACGTATGGTGCGTGCGGCCAGGGGGCGTTTTTATCAAATAAACGAGCGTATGTTTTGCCCGCTCGTTCAGACTTAGAGGTGTGAACAGACTGCAATGTGCGAACGGATCATTTGAATAGCCACCCCTTGTTTTTGAACGAACGACTGCAAATAGCGAACAGCTCTGAATGAGGGCCTAAATCCGGATCCAAAACACAAGGAGATACAGATCCAAAACCAAACAAAAACACAGGGTCGGTGCACATTTCTACTTCCGTTGCTCACATCCATAACACTTTGCAAGTCTGCAAAACCATCTGTAAATTGTGTACCTTAGGAGCCTCATGCACATTTGCACAAGTTCAGACCTTATGCAGATTTTGCTAACCTCGTTGCACACATGAGAGCTCAAGCTGTGTATGCCAGTGGCTAATTTATGTATGCCCCTGTAACATAGTTCAAATGTACTGACACACTAGCATTTTGCTGACCACTCCCCCATCACCACCCTTAAACACTCACTTCCTGTGAATCACTTTGCGATGGGTCTACGTGGTCACTGTGATTGCAGTCCAATCACTGTAAAGCCTTCGTTCATGCTCACTGAGAAGCATACACATGCGCAGAACACTACAGTGGGCCATCTGCATGTGTAACTGCAGTTGCGATCTGTAATTAATCAGGCTTATTATTTGATAGGCTTTGATTGACAGCTTTAAGTGTGTTTTAACACCACACACAATGTTGTGTTCTGATATGCACAACTCAGTTATTAAAGGTACAATAATATTGATTACAAAATGAATGGGAGTATTGAGGTGACTGAATGGGAAGATTGTGGTCACTGAGTGGGATGTGTGAGCCACATAATCTCAGACCTCAGTTGCATAGCCTGCATGTGTGTATTCCAATGAGAACACAATTCTGTGAATTTGCAGCTCCACCTTTATGTGTGACAGCAATCTCACTATGTGAGAGTGCTGAATCTGCAGTTAACCACAGGGTGTGATGGCATACCATATCTGTGTTGTGCAAGGAACAAGTCCATTAAGGTGTGAGCCTTAATGATCATAATTTAATTGCTTTTTTTTTAGTTTGAGTGGCAGAAATATAGTAGGTTTTGTGAAATTTCAGACCATGTCTATAAAGCCTTATGGGACATGTGAAACTGTAAGGTTTTTAGTCTATGGATATTCATTGTTTTTTTATAATGTATTAACCATCAGGGTTTGGAGAAGCAAACTGGGCCCAATGCAGGGGAGAAGGGCAACAACATGTTACACTCACTTGGGTGGAGGACAATGCCTGCACCACCACTGTGTCCCAATAACCACAATGCTGCCACCTGCACCACTGCCGCTAACACCTGTACCCCCAGCAGGGCCTGCCACCGCTAACAACTGCAATCTCCACCATGTCCCAAGCCATCACTAATGCCCACTACCTCCCCCAGGTAACACCTCCACTAATGCCAACAAAGTGTGTGTTCTGTGGTTATTTTAATATTTCTTGTGCAGTGGAACTACAGGTACCAGCAGGCCCAGCATTCTGTTAATTGTGATTCTCCAAGTTTCAGCATGCAGGGAAGGCTTGCTGGGACCTGTAGTTCTACTGCAAAAGCCAATATTATTAACTCTTTCATTTACACTACATTACACTCTCAGCCCAGCACCATCATTCCAGGAATGCCAGGGATAGCACAAGGGATTCAGCTAAGGCCTGGGGTGCCCTGGAGATGGGGACCCCTTTATTAAGGGAGTCCCCAGATCCCCAAAGAACCCTGGCCTGGTCTGACTAGCAGTCAGGGGTAATGCTTTGGCTGGGAACCCGGTGAAAGTCTTCCACTGGCTTTGGCAATACCCCCACAGCTAGAAAAAGTTTGATGGTTGTTATGGAAATTACAGGGAAAACCTTTGGATTTTCCCCTGTATTTCCAGGACCAGGACCAGATCAGAGCCCAGTGCTGGTTTTTCTGAATACAGGGGACCCCTTCGTCATATGTCCCCAGTATTTTAGCAATCAGGGCTGTTTCTAAATAGCCTGGTGCTGACTGTGCTTATTATAGGGGACCCCTACATTGTTTGTCCCCTGTATTTAGGACAAACAGTACTGGGTCTCCGAAGTCCATGGTTGGTTGTTCTTGGGGGGCATGCCATTTTCCACAAGTCAAAATTTGGCCTCTGCCCTGTCTAATTAATGCTTCCCTAAATTACCCCATAGACTATAGTAGAAAAGTGATCATAACTGAAAGTGGCAGAAAAAATTGACAGTTGAAATATTAGATAACTACCAAATCCTCATTTTTATTGCCCTGAAATTTGACATGTAACACCGAATAACAGTTCTATACACCCATGCCAAATTTCAGCTCAGTATGTCCAATAGCATTTGAGGTGTAGCCCCTTAAACACCATTACACCCTCTTAGGAATTCTTTATAGGAGAATTCCATTGTTTTATTCAGCCTTAATATAAAGGTATGACAATGCCCTTTTAATATATATGTATATCTGAAATTATTCATTTGTATGTATGTTCAGGTTAAGCTTCAGAACTACCTAATTTTTATTGTGATTTCACTGAAATGTTCTTTGTGATCCTTAACATAACATAGATTATGCACACCCAACACATACAACCACATCAATCCTAGCTATTACAGATATAACTTAATGGGCTTCTTCCGGCAGCAGCTCCTCATGTAAACTGGGGGATGGAGCCTCTTTGCCACATGTTACTTTGAGTGACAGCAGCCAGGCAGCTATTGCTCTGTCTCTTGCCCTCCCCTCTCTGCTGCCAGATGGTCCCATCCATCCAACATCCTCATTGGCAGGCTGTAGCACTGAGCAGCCTTGGTGGAAGGCTTTCTCTAGTACAACAAGGAGAGGGTGACAATTGATTCATCATGCAACATCATAACACCACATTCATATAGCAGTAAGGCAATTGGCTATAACACTTTGCCTAGCATGTCCGGGACAGGGCCAGGCTATGGTTAGCTGGAGGTGTATTAAACTGCATGTTAATGTGACCTGCTGTAGAGAGACAAGGATGGCCTGAGATAAGTTTGTGTCCTGTTAGTGGAGGATCCTGCTTAGCTACTTCCAGCTGACAGTCTCTGCCAAGGCCCGGAACATCAGCCCCATCACACCGAGCACTCCATATGGTGCCGGATGCATGATGTTCTGGAAAAAATTTGCATGACCAGATTGCACAGCCTGGCTCTGGTGGTCTATGCCTGGGAAGGCAGAGGAGGGGCTGCCTGGAACTCACCTCTTTTATAGTGTATCTTCTGCCTGTTTGTTTCCTGGCACCATCAATGAAGACACTTCCATCTGGATGTTTAAGGCCCACTGCTGCATCCATCCAGCCAAAACCCCTCCCTTTGAGTATAAGTCCCTGGGGTCACAGATGTTGCTGATTCCCCACCTGTTGGTTGGAGGGATGCACCATTTTGAAAACCCTGGACACTGCCCACTCTGGGATCTACTTGACCAGCTTTTCCAGGGTGTCTTCTGTATCCAAAACTTACCTGGAAAACTCTGCTGGGTAAATCAGACAGTGCACAGAGAAGCGATCAGGAGTACCTGGGGTGCTGTTTCCTTGTCATTGAATGAAATGAAAGGATAGGCACCACTAGTATTTTTCTAAATATGTTCAGGAACATTCATTAGTGCAAGTAAAATACAGGAGCAATTGAAATTAGATAAATAATTTAACCAGTTACATTCAGGTAGACTTTGGTCTAAACAAAATAGTAATTGCTGATTAATTGTATACCTAACTTACTGTAGACAAATATCCACCACTTTCACCAATATCATACTATTGTAACAATTAATGTTTGACTATTGTGAGATATTTTTAAAGCAGGTTTGAATAAACTGCTAATCTCACTTTGGTCCTGATTCTGTAAAAACAGGAACATATGTCATTTTTGCAAATCTGGATTACAAAACATTGTGGGAGCATACTCTACACAATGGGCATGATTCAGGTGTGGAACCAATACAAATATTTATGCAGATTGAGTAATGTGTGTAAGCATCACTGGGGATGAGCAGCTATTGTATTGTGTTTACACTAACTCACTCAGAGCTGGCCCTAGGCATAGGCATTCTAAGCAAATGCCTAGGGCATCTGGAATGCCTTGGGACATTCCATGGCTCTGCATCTCCCCCCATGCGCTGCAGCCGCGACTGGAGCTTTGCGGCTCTGCAAAAGTGTTTGTGTTTTTTTTAAAGGGGGCGTGGCCACACCACCCATGATTTGGCCACGCCCTGTGTCACTTGGGCCCGGCTGTCTGCGTGCCTGCCAGCCCCTATTAGTCAGTGCTATGCTTCAGTGGCTGGCTCCTCCCCTTAGACCAGCCACCAACGAGTTACATTACAGACTGGCACCTCCTCTCCTGCCTGCCTCCCACTCCTCTCCTCCCAGTGGCCGGCATACCCATTTTTTCTGTGGTCATGACTACCCCCATAATCTCCAGAACCAGGTAAGTTGTGTGTGGGTGTAGGATGTCTGTGTACCATATGTATGTTTAACATGTGCTTGTTTTTTTTTCTTACAGTAAATATGTGGGTTTTGGATTATAATGTGTGTGATCGTGTGTGTGTAGAAATCTATGATTGTTACATGATATATATATATGCACACACACACATATGTGTGTATATATATATATATATATATATATATATATATAATTTCCTTATGGCGTGTCTTAAAAATGTAACATATCTATAGATATATATATATATATATATATATAGATATGTGTGTGTGTGTGTGTGTGTATATATATATGTATATATATATATATATTCTCTCTCTTTCATAAAATGTATAGCCTCAGTGTGCCCCGGGCCCTATCCCTGCACTGGCTGAAGAAAAAAAATTATATAAATCTATTATTATTACTACATGATATGTAAATAAATATAATCTCTATACTGGTGGCACTCAGGAATGATAACAGGCTTGCAAGGTGAGTTGCCAACATTTCAATGCTGTATTTGGACGTGCATTTTCGTCAGGGTGCAAGACGAAAATTCACGACCAAATACAGCATTGAAACGTTGGTAACTCACCTTGTGAGCCTGTTTTCATGCCTGAGTGCCGCCATTATGTATATATTATGAGTCTCTGCACCTTGTGTACAGCTGATCAGAAGGCACCGGTTTTAGGTACTTAATGCAATATTTGCACTTGTTGAGGCATGCCGCTTCCAAGACATACTGTGATAGATATATCTATTTCCTTAAGGCTGTTCTTAAAAAAAATAATATATATACATCTATAGATAGATAAATAGATATATATATGCATAGATGAAAAATATAATATAAGACCGGCCTTAAGGAAAAAAAAAATGTGTATATATATATATATAGATGGTGAAGAGAGGATGGCACGCCATAGACTGACGAAATGATAATATAAAAGCAGTCCTTTATTTATATTATCATTTCTTAAGTCTATGGAGTGCCATCCTCTCTTCACCATCTACATGGAGATAGCAGCTTGCACCTCTGGAGAGGCGCCCTAGGAAGTATTTCTATTTCATCCCTTTCATGAGAGTGCCGGGTTTTCTGGTTTCTGTATACATATATATATATATGCGCTAGGGGGCACCAGTCAAAATATTGCCTAGGGCACCAAATTGGCTAGGGCCGGCTCTGAACTCACTTTACACATAGGATTCATTCACAAAGTTAGTGGCAGGTAGTCAGCATTTGGGGGAGGAAACGGGATTGGTCAGAAAAATGCAGGCATGTTGGACCATTTAAGCACTGTTTTCTGGGAGTAGATAAATTAGCCACTGAATTTTTGCTCACAGCAGGAGAGCTCTCTGTGTGTCTAGCAACCCGCTATGTCTAAGAAAGCTTAGCCTTACCCAGAAAGCTGATGGCTGCCTGATCTGTATTCCATATTTCCAATATCTGGCGTGATGAACTCAAGTGGCACAGTCTCTAATATAGAATTGAAATACCCTCCCCTTACCTGCTTTCCCATTGGCTAACTGGTCTAAAGCAAGAGCCCACTGATTGACTCTTCGATAGCCATCAATTCTTCAAAGTTTAACCCGTGTTATGACAAATGTCCTTCTGTCAGCCATCTTGTAATGGCTAATGATTATACTCACAATCTGTGACTGATAAATAGAATGTACATTTTCAGCATATTACTTACCTTCCACAGAGAAGTTTTTGTATTCCAAATGTATATTTATGTGGTATGACAAAGCCATTAACTGTGAATATTCCACCTATAATAAAATCTCCTTCTTGGGAATATTTATATTCAAATATATATTGAAGATTTTGGGTTAAATGACATCCAGGCTCTGGTTTCTGTGTTTCCGATCTACAGAGTGCAATGCTCAGTATGCACAGCCAAATTATTTGGTGGAAAATATTAAATACATTTTCAAAAGGTTGAAAACAATTCTTGAATTTGTGCTCTTCTTTATGTCTCCTCACTGACAGAATCATAGTTCTAATAATAAATTTAAGACAGTAAAAGTACAGTGAGATAAATATTAGTAAATGCACATTATGACCTCATTTACTGTTATAGAACAATCAATTTTTCCTACATAAAATACCCTTGATGATTCACATGTGCAAATAATTAATTTGTATTTTGAGTTAAAAGTAGAAATGTGCTTACCCCTGTTTTTTTACTTTGGTTTTGGTTTTTAATTTTGGATATGGATTCATCTTCATGTTTTGGTTTTGCAATAACCCTGAAATGATTTAGTTGTGCATTTGGACCTGGATTTTTTTACATTTTTAATAACAACTAAAATCATTTCATTTCCAAAACCTGAAATTTGGATTTAAAATCCAAAGTCTGAAATGTGGGAAGATCAGTACCGCAACTCAGATATGTTGTTATTTACAAAATTTGGGTGGATTTTGATTTCTATAGAACTGAACCACACATCTCTAGTTAAAAGTATCTATTACTTCTAGGCAATTGCATTGTTATTTTTATGGTTAGACCCCTTTTTCTTCAAATGTCCTGACAAGCAATTAATAGCATTACCATTTAATAAACAGGCATATTTCCACCTACCAACCCAAACATTAAATGAAAAACATTCACATAACTACAACCAATATCATATTTAAAAATTAAAAAAATCACACAATGGGCCATCACATTAAGTTATTAGTCCCATGGAGACCCAAAATTGTCCTAATAAAATTCCCCAAACCCACATTACATTAATATACCTCACCAACACAACATAATATTAATACACCAACACATCAGTAATACCCCACAAACCCTCATTTTATTACCTACACTTGCTCTTGTTAAAACAATTCCCCCCAAATAATTAGAATAAAATGAACTGTTCTCCTGCTGGTGGGGAGAGTAAATGATGTAAATTGAGTGCAGCAGAGGAGAGGAGAAAGACATAGAAGGAGAGGAGGAGTGGAGTGAGCAAAATGTGTGTTCTTTCTTGTCTTAACAAGCCCTAGACCCATATATTAATTGTCTCTGTTTTCCACTGCATTGTCCAATTAGATTTCTTGGGCTCTATTTTACAAAACAATGTTTTTTAAGCCGCCACTTGTAGGTGGGTTGGAAATTAATATTTAAAGAAGTGCTAACATTGAGTGTAAAGCCGGCACTAGATATTAGTGCCACCTTAAGTTTTGAATACCAACCCACTAAGAAGGGGTGGCTTACAAATACTGTTTCATAAGTACAGTATAACCCCTTATTGGTAACATCTTTAGTTTCACCTCTAACAAAGACTTCCACTCTGAGGGCCTAATTCAAATTTGGGAATAGAGTAAGATAGAGCAAGTACCTATGCACCTGGATAAAACATGTTGCAGTGGAAAAGGGTGTAAATACATAAATATTTTTTTGCACATGAGGTAAATAATGTTGGTTTATGTAGGTAGCCCACAAATGCTGGATAACTTAATTTTTACACTGCAATTTAGATTTCAGTTTGGACACACTCCTCCCAAATCTAAACCTCTCAGCACATTTTAAATCTGCCCAACCTACAGTGTAGCATGGTTTTACAAAGATACACAGTTACTTGTTCTTTCTTACTCTATTTTTAAATATGAATCTGGCTCTGAGCTCCACTTTGAGTATCATTATGAGTGTCACTTCTTTTGTTATCGTTGCAAGAAAAATGAGCCTGCTTGCATTGATATAGTGTATGATTCTTAATCCTCCCTTCTGTTTTGAGCCTCAGACATACTGGACAGCATTTACACCATATTGATGTAACCAAAAGTCTAGTTTGTCTATTAGCCAATTAGCGGCCTGGCTGTTAATTGACAACCAGGCCACTCACAGCCAATCAGCAGCCACTTACTACAATAATAGCTGCTGATTGGCTGGTGGCTCGGCAAGTGCAGAATATCTCGAGGGTCCTGTCCTTACTGTGGGAGAGCTGCATGTCTAAACACTAGAGATGAGCACCATTCCCCGTGTTTTAGTTTTGGATCTGTATCTCCTCTTGTTTTAGATCAGGATTGGTTTTACCAAAACCGCCCTTGTGTGTTTTGTTTTTTGATTTTGGTTTTTCATCTGTATTCTCTTTAATAAAATCATAAAATCAGCTAAAATCACATAATTTGGGCTTGGTTTTGTTCCTACGGTATTTTTAACCTCAAAAATATTTATTTCCAGTCTTTTACAACAAATTTTGACCACATCACAATATTGATTATTTCATCTACTTTAGGGCCAAAAGGTTGCATCCAGCTAGCTGGCTGACTAAGCTAAGCAACAGCAGTGGGTGGCACTAACATGTGGTAGTTTAGCTTCCAACATGGATACAGTGTGTTATACAGTGTGGGTTGGATACACAAATAGTGCACTTACTGTGACAGCAGTGTCGGCAGTGCGAGTGCTGGCGGTGTCCTCAATGCAAGAGTGCCAGTTGTGTTGCAGTGTGGTGGTGTTGGCAGAGTGAGGGTCGTGGCAGTGTCCTGAGTGCATATTGCTGGCAGTGTCAGCTGATTGTGGGTGCCAGCAGTGTCCTCAGTGCAGGAGTGCTGACAGTGTCCACTATTTGGGGACGCCCTCAGTGTGGGAGTAGCAGCAGTGTGGGGTCACTGATGGTGTCCTCAATACATGGGGAAGTAGTGTGGGGATGCTGGAAGTGTCCTTATTACAGGGTGCTGGTGGTGTTGGCAAATCAGTCATGTGACCGGTTTCCTCAGTGTGTGAGTGTTGGCAGTGTATTGTTGCAGATGGTGTCCTCAGTACATGGGGCAGCAGTGCAGGGGTGCTGGCAGTGTCCTCAGAGCTGGGTGCCGGTGGTGTCAGCAGAGAGCAGGGGTGCCAGCAGTGTCTTCAATGTGGGGTCCTGATGGTATCGGCAGTGCATGGGTACTGGTGCTGTCCTCAATGCAGGGTGCCAGCTGGGGTGTCGGTATTGGGGGATGCTGCCAGTGGGGTTCAGCAGCAGGGAGTGCCGGCGGAGTTGGCAGTGGAGGTGACAGCAATGTCAGGCAAGGGGGATGGGCAGCGTCTTCCAGCTTCCTGTGCCCATATTCAATGGGTTTAATGCTGATTGGCTGAGAGCCATGACAGACATCTCTCTCAGCCAAAAGCTTTAAGAATGCTCGATGCAAAACAATGCAATCTGACAGCAGGATAGCAAGGTTTTGCCTCAAGGAGGGATCCAGGGCATGCAGGGACATCCAAGCTGTGTCTCGGATCTTCCTGGATTCCTGAAATTTTGGTGGGTGTGGTTCCCAGAGAACCAGACCCGCTCAACCCTAGTAAACACATTTAGCTCTTCAGCCAAAATAACTCGGGACAATACCATTTTTGGAATGACCTGGGACACTACTGGTCAAGAGAACCAACAACCTGCACCAAGGGGTAGGTGAGTTTTTTTTATCCATGCGCTGGGATACAACTAGAGAAGAGGACCAGACACTGGGGACAAGGTAAGTATAGTGTGAATGTGACTGTATGTAATAAACTTATTCTTTCTATACTGTGTGTGTCCTGTCTTTATTTTAATATTTTTTAGGCCCACTGTAAAAAACAATATAACATTATGATTATTATTACTCTTACCCCTAAACCCAAAGGTTCTAAAAATACAGGGAACAAAATGTGTAAGGGTCTACTGTATTAGATAACCAGCACAGGGCTTTGTGAGTCAGTCTTGGTTTTAAAATTGTGGGGACAAAATTTGTAGGGGTCCTCTGCTTTTTAGTTGTAACCCAAAATGGTTCAGGTTACTTGTTTTTTTTATAGTTTGGATCTCTACTGGAATAGAGGAATGACCTGCACCAAGATATAGTTTAGCATTTTTTTTAGAGATAATTAGGGATTTCTACTGGACAAAGTGACTGAACACTGGGGACAAGGTAAGTTTAGTGTGTGTGTGTGTGTTAATGTGTAATAAACTTTTACTTTCTGTGGTGTGTGAGTCCTGTGAATTTTATACTATTTTTTACAGTGGGAGTACTCATGCTGGCTGCCTGCTGGCACTTAAAATTCTACAAGTGCCAAAAGGAAGGCATGCTAGGATCTGTAGTCTCACTGTATAAAACAATAGTAGATATTTTTTTGATGACTATTACCCCTGCACTGGGTTTCAGTCCAGACCTGGGGTGCTCAGAAGATGTAAGACCCTTTTATGATGGGTCATCATCTGCCATGGTATCCCTGGCCTGGGCTGTCTATTTTGGGGTGTTTATGATGAGACTAATAATAGCCAGTGCTGCTTTTAAAAAAATGCAAAAATTTCCTCTGAGCCTACCTCCCTCCAATTTTAGTGCATGTTCTTGTGTTTTGTACTTCTCTCCTTTTGAAGAATGCTTCCCTCCTGTACCTTGTTATAACCCTTGATGTTTTTGAAAGTTTCTAGCATATCCTGCTTTACCTTCTCTGCTCCATACTATAAATATTAAGATATTTTAGTCTTTCAGGGTAGTTTCTATGCTGTTGGCCATCCACCATTTTAGTTCCTCTTCTTTGACTCTAATGAATTTATATCCTTCTGGAGATATAACCTTCAGAAGTGAACACAGTATTCTAGATTAGGCTGTACCAATGACCTATACAGTGGCATTATTACTTCTTGCAATCTTGACCAAACTTGATTCTTAGTAAATGTACCCCTCAATATAAGATTCCAGCTAGGTGCTACAGGTGTCCTATAATAAATTGTCAGATGTTCCCTTATTTACCTACTTTATGCTGGAGATGTGGCAATGTATTGGGGTTTCCTCTTAATTTTTGGGGGCACTGTCCAGTGCTGGCTGACTTCTGGAAGACAGTTTTGTGGCTACTGGGGTGGATCATTGGTATCTCCTTACCTAATATGTCTGTTTTGACTGCTCAAATTAATGGACATTTCCATTTTGACTTACTAAAAACATTCTTGCTTTGATATCTGATGATTGCTGTGAGGGCAACTGTGCTGTATTACTGGAGGTGCTCAACCTGCATTCCGATATTTAAGTAATTCAAAAGTGTAGACCATTATATATTTATGGAATATATAACCTCAGGGTTGAAATCACCCTCCTCTGATTTTATGCCTACTTGGTATGGTTGGTTGAGATTTAAGGAGACTTCATATTATAATGCTATGTGCAATTCTAGCATTTTTGACACTATACTCTTAGAAAGGTATCTTTCCACCTTTTCTTCACTCTATGAAAATGTGTGTATGAGCTTCACAAGAAAAGGTGTTGACATATAAATTTAGGCTTCTTCTGTGGAAGTGCAGCAAGTTGAGGGGGATATTTGCTTATCTGGCACTGGTGAGGATGTTGTTTGTGTAAAAGTAAGTCGGTTATCAGTGGAAGCAGTTTTTACCCCTGATAAGAAGAATGCAATTATGATGCCTGGACAAAAGACCAAAAAAGCCATCTCTTTTATGTGGAATTATTTTTACCCAAATCCTGACAACATTTGTCACGCCATCTGTACCATTAGTGAAGCCAAAGTAAGTAGAGGTAGGGGTGTTAACAGGGGTGTCCTCCCTGTTACATAATTTGCAGAGAGTTTGTGCAAAGTTTTTGGGAAAAAAATAAAAAAATCTGGTAAAATAATAACAAGAAGTCCACCATCAGCTAGCTCTCAGCTTGATCTGAGCACATGCAATCTCCACTGCCAACACCTTCATCATCAATCTCCTTATTAATGATTGGAGGTAGTCCTCATGCATCCAATTTGCAAAAGTAAACTGACTCTTCCCCTATGCAGCACTCCCCAAAAGAATCCTTGTGCACTAAGGCTGCTGCAAGGGATGAATCTTCATTCCAGATGTGGACCTAGAAGACTAACTTCAATTAACAATTGACTGTGAAACAGTACTTTTCAAGGGGAAGCAAGTCTGAAAGAAGCCATCCAGTGTCCCATGATGACTATGCTTGCATTTGATCAGCATCCAATATCCACCATTAATGCATGTGGTTTTACACAGTTAATTGAGGATCTGTGTCCAAATTCCATCTTAATTCCATTTTACAAGAGCAGCATCTCCTTGTTGCACTGAGATGTTAAATGAGATTTTAAAAATAAACTATTTAGTGGCCTAGAAATTTCCATTGTACCCACTATCCACTTAGCCACAGATATGTGGACAAGCAGTAATGAAAGATTACATGACTGTGAAAGCCCACTGGGAGGATGTATCACCTTCAGCAGCAGCATAATCTAAAACAATGCCAGCTCCCTCACAGGCAGTCTACTCTCTGTATTACCAGCTTTATTAAGAGGCATACCAATGTCAACCTGTTAGAAAAACACAGAGATTTCTTGGCAAAATGGCTTACCCCGCTAGGACTCTTGACTCATGATTTGTAATTTTTGATAATGCTTGTAACATTGTGACAGCATTACAACTGGGTGCATTTGAACACAAAATATTTTGCCCACACAATAAACTGGGTGGTTCAAAAAATGTTTTAAAAAAATGACAGATGCACGCAGGAGATTTTGTCTATGGCCAGAAAAATTTCTGGACACTTTTTAGCATTCAGAATCAACATCTAAATGATTGCAGGGGCTTCAAGAACTGTTCAATTTGCCATGCCACCAACTGAAGCAAGAGGTAGTGACAAGGTGGAATTCCACCCTGTACATGCTTCAGCGAATGGAGGTACAGCAAAAAGCCATCCAAACCTATACAACTAACCATGACATAAGGAGAGGAGGGGTAATGTACCTTAGTCCAGCATAGTGGAGAATACTCTGTGTTTTATGCAAGCTACTAATACTATTTGAAGTACAGTAGTAAGTGAGTTTAGACACTGCCAGCTTGAGTTAGCTGATTCCCTTATTAAAACTAATGCAAAAGCAGCTAGAGAAACTGAAGGAGATCTGTTAAATATGTTGGGCTTGTAGATTAAATTCTTTATGAACTTCCAGGACCAAAGGATTGTTAACATGTTGCAATTAAATAACTTTATTTTGGTGGGATGTAGTCAGCATCTCGGTGCACAGAATTCTGGAGCTTAGAATTCTAGTGCCAGACTCCTGACAGGAATCAAAATTTCTGCTCCAGAATCCCAGTGGCTGCAATCCTGATGGTAGGTATTAGGGTTAGAGTAAGGTTTAAGGTTAGTGGTTAAGGTTAGGCTATGGGAGGGGAAGGTTACATTTATACAGCTGGACAGGTGGGTTATAGAAAGGGTTAAATAACCTACCTGCATGCATCAGGATTTCTACCATTGGGATTCTGTCACCAGCATTCTAAATGCTGGCTTTGTGTGTATGTCTGGATTGTGTAGCAAACCCTATTTTGCCAACCATACTTCTTACTTCTTACATACTTCAAGTCAGATTTCTTTCTGACACAAATCTTAAGAGATGCAAAGAGTTTCTTGTCAGCAAGTTGTCGGCTCAAATGACACATGACATTACAATGTCTCCTGCTTCAGTTTCTCTTGAATAATTGCTGCAAGGAAAACACTGACCTTTTCCAAAGGACCCATTGAGGGTGTAAATGATGAGTGTGTGTGTGGATGATGAATCAACTCAGTGCACTGAAGTGAAACACCATTTTGATATCTAGTCAGGCTTAAAATAATTGCCCACAATTTAGATACCTCTACCTTGATTCAAAATAATGCACTAAGCATCAATAAGATGTTTGAGGATTATTTTAATGACAATGTACAAATTAGCATGTCACAGAGTCCTTTAGATTACAATGAGAGAAAAAAGTAATTTTAAGCCCCTTGTTCAAAATAACTTTGGTGTGCTTAAGCTGCCCACCCTACAGTGTGTACCAAGATAGAGTGGTTATCACATCCTTCCTCAAAATGTGGAAATCTCATGTTCATAAAAATGAACTACAAATTCTAAGAAAGTTATTTGCTGCCAATTAGGGATATAGCTAGAAATTGTAGAAACATTTCATCCTACCTTACTGATCACACTTAGCACCCCCCTCTCTTACTGATCACACTTAGCACCCCCCTCTCTTACTGGGCACACTTTGCACCATTCATTTACTGGGCACACCTAGCACCTCTTCTCTTCTGCCAGGCAGACTTAGCACATACTTAGCACAGATATCTGGGATGGCACTAGATGCAGGGGGAGATGGCCATGCTGGAAGGAGGCATGACATCATCACCCATCCCAGCAGGCTGAAAGAATAATGTGCAGGTGGCAATGAATGCAGGGAGAGGCTGATAGGTGTGGGGATGCTGACAGGAGGTATGATATCATCACCCCTCTCAGCACCCTGATTAATTCTGTATCATTGTGGTACCACAGAATGCAGGCAAAAATTGCTGGGAGTGAAGATGCTGGGAGGTAGCATAATGTCATCACCCCTCCCAGCAGGATGGGATATCTTTTAGTAGGGTGGAACTGAATGTGGAGGTGATGGCCAGGTGCAGGCTGCTGGGATGTGTGATGTGACTGTCCCTCCTAGCATCCAGGAAACACTGCTTTGTAATAGAAATTGAGCATGTTATATATATATATATATATATATATATATTTTTTTTTTTTTTTAAATTAATCAATTGATCATAATTTTTAACTTTACCACTACATATATACTCCACCTCCATATCCATGTACTGTCCTCGAACCTCTGAGCTATTTTTCCTCATAATCAGATGGTGTATGGTGCATCTCATAAATATACTACAAGTGTGTGCTACCCAGGGGCTATGCGATATGTTATATGATCTGGTGGAACGGAGCAACATCAGGCACACTGGCCACTGTGTACCTGCTGATGACGCATGCTCCGATGCATGCATATCCAATGGTTGACATAATTAGCAAAGGCCATGCTGCAGAGTGCAGCATGGCACCTGCTGTTTCTCTATCACTGCCGACATTGGAAAGTGTGTATGTACCTGCCTGCCAATGCCAGCATCTCGTCTGGTGCATTCGCTTACAAGGGGTGTGTATGTATGTCCTTGCATGTGATCGTGTCCGCTTCACTGACATTTAATCTTGTAGCTGTCTCTGATGGGTACCAGTTGGGATACCTGTGAAGTATAGCCCTGATTGGGTGTGTGGCCACAGTATATGGTGTTTTGTGTCACTCATAGTCTATTCTATTGGGATATTAATATGATATTTATATATTTTTTTTTTTGTGTACATATTTTGATGGTTTTCTTTGATAATATTTTTTGATGATTTCATATGGAGCTTGATAGACTGCATCACTGTGTCTTGTATTTTATGTTCATCTATTGGTATGTATTTTTCAGTTTGTATTGATTATGCATTTTCTATTTAATTTTTAGATGTAATGTGGAATATGTACATACTGTGCATAATGCATTCTTTTTGTCAGTCTTGAAAAAGGTTAATATTCGAACTGAAACAATGACAAATTATTTATATGGCAATTTTCTGGACAATATTTTTAACCTTTGATGATTAAATTATGACACTGTTGGATTCATTAAAGACTTTTGTTTGACTCCTTGGTGATTGCTCCCATCCAGGAGACTGGATAATGTTTGGATATTGATCGGATCAGTGTAAAAATCTGATCTTGGATAGCACCCCACTGATGATGAACCTTTATTTGATGTGAGTGCAGGATTTCAATGGATATATATATATATATATATATATATATGTGCACATATATATGTGTGTATATAGTAATATACTTATAGACGTATGTATATATATATATATATACATCTATCTACATATATATGTTCAGATTTGTAAAATACTACATATGTATATATATATATATATATATATATATGCACACCGTTATGACGTATTGTTCAGTGTGCCCGCTGTACGGAGGTGCACGCTGGTGTGGACGGAAGTCAGCTGCAACATTAGCCAGCTATTTAAGGTTTGTCTTTACATCTGTTTGTGTATTACCAGCTTGAAGAAAGCACCATTAAAGAGCGCTGAAACGTCGCTATATTCTACAGCTATGTGAGTTGCATTTATTTCACCAGAGTGCCGCCGATTAGTTTTTTGTGATTCGGTGCACATTTGTGGCATTGTGGATGGCACCTGGGTATTTCACTTCTCTTTACCATTGAGTGCCGGAACATTGACTTTATATATATATATATATATATATATATATATATATATATATATATATATGCACACATATGGGGAGGGCTGACACCTCACCTCAGGAGGCTCAGTTACCCTGCCAGACTAAGACCTCCTTCAAGAAACTGCCTGAAACTGCTCTCTGCTTTGCTACTTCAGGGCGAGATGATGGCAGGATGGCAGCTTTGTTACATCACACATCTTGCCGTTATGCGGCGCAGAGGATGTCACTGATGTGTGAAGCACAGAAAGGTGAAGCCTTCCAATGTGCCACCATGTTTAAACAATATATGTCGGTGCCACGGCTGGGTGTGGGTGAGGCTCGTGACCAGGGGCCAGGGCCTTAGACGTGACTCACTCCACTGGCTCAGAGGCAGGTTGATGACTCTCCTTGTATACAGGGTGTGCTGGTGGCTCCACAGTAATAGAATTGTACTGGTTTGGGGGCTGATGGCACCCTTCCCCCCAGCCCAGCCTGCCCCTGGCGCTACCCAATTAGGAAGGAGGGAGAAAGGGGTAGTTTGGCCAGCATGTCTTGCAACCATTGTTAGGAACACTTAGCTGTAAACATTGTATTATTTTATGGAATTTTCTCTTCTTAGTTGCTGCAAAACAGCTCTCACAAGTTCACCAAAATTGTTTATCTACCTTCCACTATATTTTCCACCTCCATTTCCCTGTACTGACCTTTGGTCTCCGATCTAGTTCTGATTAATAAAAACAATCTTTCTATGGTGTTGTATATTTTCTTAAACTGCCATGCATTCTGCCACTGCTGTGCACAATGTTTCATAAATGTGCTATATTCTTTTAATACTGCCATATGTTTATGCTGCTGCTCTGTTACTTAGCGTAGCCAGCCTGTGGCCAATATTGGTGTATAAAATTTTGGTCAAGACTGATTTTAAATGAAAGGAAAATAATGTTATTGAGGTTAATAGCACTGTAGAAACAAAAATAGGCTGACATTATTTGATCTTAGCCGTTTTCATAAATGACAAATCCAAAACGAAAACATGTACGGGTGATTTTGCTAAAACCAAACAATGACAATGAATTAGAACCAAAACCAAAACTCAGGGACCACACTGTTGCATGAAAACATGGATATCTAGTTGGAAAAAAACATATAATACTAATACACGTATAATAATATAGAGCATTAAAAGTTCATCTTACATTCACATAACAATAATCAACCAGAAATAATTAATTTTTGTAAAGCACTAATAGGGTTTCGTACAGGATCCGTAATTGGAATGGTTGTGGTCAGAGTACTGACAGTGGCAACCAGACAGTCAGAATCCTGACACATGCAGTTAAGTACCCTAAATCATTCCCCTAACCCACTCTACCAGCAGCGTAACCATAATCCTCCCCTCCTGCAGCCTATCCCTAACTCTCTCCCCGCACAGTGTGACCCTAAGCCTCCCCCACACAGCCTAACCCTAACCATTTCCCCAAAGCCTAACCCTTACCCTAACCCCTAGAACAGTGTTGTCAAACTTCGGCCCACCAGATGCAGTGGAACTACACATCCCAGCATGCAGTGCCAAAGTTTTGCTATTGG
Source organism: Taudactylus pleione (assembly GCA_031769625.1). NCBI lineage: Eukaryota > Metazoa > Chordata > Amphibia > Anura > Myobatrachidae > Taudactylus > Taudactylus pleione. The sequence goes on along the minus strand of JAUIMM010000626.1, from coordinate 2,025,018 downwards.
GGCATGCTAAAACTGTGGCAGGGCATGCTGGGATATGTAGTCCCACAAAAGCTGAAGGGCCCGTGTTTGACACCACTGCCCTAGAATAATACTTACCATTGGAATGTCAATGGTTGGGATTCTGGAGCCTGGATTCCAACTGCTCACAAGATTCTGTCAATAGGAATCTGACCACCAGCATCCTGACTGCTGGGATGCCAACTACACCCCCACTAATATAAAGCATGGATAATGTAATCAGAAATGTATAAACATTCACATTAGGTCCTAAATCAGTGAAGCTAACAATCTAATTTTCTATCATACACTATGGAAGAAGAAGTGATGCACTAATTAGATAATTATACTACATGACTTTTATAAATTCTCTGTTTAACGATCAGTCACTGTGACTTGTTTCTTTGAACCATATAAATAAAGCAAAAGAGATGGAAGAGTGCAACAAAAATTTAATTCATGAAATGATGGGATTCCCTGTTACTGTTACTGAAAGAAGCAAACTGATCCTATGATCATGTTTCAGCAGGAGATACAACAGCATCACATGCTCTTCCATTCTGCTCACTATGGGCCACATCATGCTCCATCTGGTATAGCGTCTGTTGCCAAAGTTGTGGGTCAATATTACGTGTACTAGCATGCGCCTGAATGTTCAAGCCGTGAGATGTCCACTCTCATTGTCCATGCATACAGTAACACTAGACATTGAGTGCATCATTGACACTTGCACCAGCCCATTGACAGGTGCAGTTTCTCTGTCTAAACATAGCCTGTGTGGAAGAAGCTATGTGCCTATGAATGCCGCTGCTTTCACTGAAATGCCTACGACTCTCCAATAACATGCCAACAAGAAGGACTTTTTTAGTGTTAAATGCAAGCCACCTGCCAGTCACCGTCCAGGAACACCCACCACTTTGCTGCTCCAGTACAGGTCCCATCTTAGCCATACCTAGCAGAAACTTTGCGTGTACACTTAGGGCCATACTTTTCGTCATCATCGCTGATTTCAGGTACAAAACAGTATCGCCCCTGTGTATCCCCATATTCAATTTGAAATTGGCGAAAACGTAACTCGGCGAAATGCAAACAGGTGAAAAGTCCTGTCATTTTTGGGGAAATCAGCCTAACAGCCCCCAAAGATACTCTGACATAGGGGTTCACTATAGGTACCCCCGAATAGCTCTTGTAAAGGTATTTGGGTTTTTTAAATGGTCTCAATAGGCGCTATTTAACGTATCTGAGCAAGTGGTGAAGTATAGCATTTTGCAACTTTTTTGGGGGAAAATAAGTATTCCCATCAAATTTGGGGTACATGTAATTGTGTGCAAGAATATTTTAAAATGTCTAAAGTCCACCATTAAAAAGCATCAAAAATACACCTCCCCCTTACTTACAGACCCCCCCCCAAAGGCTAGTTTGCTAGATTTTGAATTTGTACCCCCACTTCGATTTTTTTTGCCAACTTTTCCAAAGTGGTTTTTTGTGGTGTCCTTTGTGGGTTTTTTTTTTTTTTCAGTTAGCATCAGGGGGGGGGAATTCCAAAGGGTGCAGGGTGGTTCCCGCAACATTACACCCCAAAACTCTAATTTTGCACTTTTTTCCTCCGGGTATTCATAGGCAAAACTTTTTCTCCTATTACATTGCATTGTGTTATCGCACCGGCGAAAAGACGCTACAATTGAAAATGTTGAAATTGGTGAAAATTACATCATCTGCGAAAAAGTATAGCCGAAACTGACTTTTCGCTTCTAATTGAATGTGGCCCATAGTGTAACGAATGTGCTGAAGGAGTTTTTAGAGTTTTTTTGCACATGTGAAATAACAAATAATCATTCAAATGTGTGGACATCGGAATTGTGTGCAGTTTCCAAGCACCTCTGAATTAAGCACTAAGGGTGTCATTCAGACCCACTCGCGAGCGGCAGTACGCTTGCAAGTGGGTCGATGTTCCCTACTGCGCATGCGCACGACGAAGGGAACTCCATCGTGCGCATGCGTGAGACCCGACGAGCGAAGGACTTTCCTTCGCTCGGAGTGTCTCATCAAAGGGGGCGTGCTGTCGATGGTGACTGACAGCACGCCCCCTTTGGTGGGCGTGCCGGGGGCGTGCCTGCCAGATGGAGGCGTTCCCAAGGGAACGCCTACTATCTCAAGCCGGCCCCACTGACATCACTAGTGATTTCAGTGGGAGTGATTTTGGCTCTGATAGAGCAAAAATCACTCCTGGCCTTGCGGTTGAGAAACCCAACCGCAGGCTTTCACTCGCAGTTCCGATGGTCACGATGGTCAAGACCATCGCAACCATCATTTTGCACGCTCGTATATGCTGTGGGTGGTGACCCACAGCTATACGAGCGTCCAGGAGGACGCTCCATATTAATGGAGGTGGGCTCTGGTCAGAGCGTCCGGTCAGAGCGTCCGGCTCTGAATCAGGGCCTAAAATAGAATAACAGGTGATGTTAAAATGTTGTTAGTGGGATTCATTGTTATAATAGGGACTATTTCACTTTATTTCCCCTACAACCTATTATTGTGAACAATTATTAAGTTATAAGGTGGTGTTCATGACAGTTTCCTATACAGGAACATATGACACAGAATGAAATTAAAGCAGTTATTAGAAATCAGGACACATACAATCATTTAAAATCTTATTTCTTTTTCCCACTTTAATGTAATATATTGTATTACATTTAATCTGCCGTGTATTTTAGGGTATTTCCTTTATCATGTTTAGCAAGGTGACTGATGAGCACTCAGAATATCGGATATATTTGGTGCATTTACTTAAAAAAAAAAATCTAGCTACAAATCTAATTTCCTAACCAGAGGAACATGGTCACAATACTGTAATTTAGTCATGTAACCTAATACTGTGTATCTGGACACTAAAAGAAAATACACACAGAGTCGGTGGGGGGATTATACGTATTACACATAAATTGTGGCCTGATCAGTTGTCACCAGGGTTACCCAGAGCCAGTAAAACACTAATCACTGTGCAACTAATTAGTAGGGAACTTAAAAATATCAGATTACCGGTACACAATAAATGTAAGTGGAACTTTTTAGCATTTGATTATTTACTAAATAGTTTCATTTATTCAGAAAATGTTATATATCTAATGTTTGCTTCCATAAACATAGCTGTGTTATTATTCTGATCTGTATGAAAAAATAGTGAAACAGAGATTGTGTAACAACATATTTTCTGGAAAGGAAAAGATCACAGCTTTAATAAATATGAGGATAGATCACAGCTTTAATAAATATGAGGATAGATCACAGTAATAATGATTGTGAGTCACTGTAACTCAGGAATATGAATCTTTATTTGCTAATATTTATGTGAACTATCAAAATGTGCAAGTGAGAAACCACAAAAGAGAAATAATGACAGAGTAATTTTGCCAGTTATTATACTGAGAAATGCCCAAAATAGTGATAAACTATCTCTGTGTTTTTTTTTAAATGTCCCTGTAAAGTTTATGTAGCATCTACTCTACTTACATTATGCAGATGAATATATTCCCTCCATACCTCCTTAAAAATGTCCTCAAATGTAGAATAAATATTTATTTAATGATAATTTCTTCTTTAAGTATTTAAGCTTAAATGTATATTCCTTTGTTACAAGGTGACATCCAGGTCTGGAATTCTGTATAGCAGATCTGCAGAGTGTCACACACAGGACCAACAACCAAAAGAAAATAAATAAAATATTAGACCCATTGTTACAGAAAATCTCCTCTCTGTCCAAGCTCAGCACTGAGAGCTGCCATCTGCTGAGTAGTATAGAATATTCAGGGTGTGCAGTAGGTAAGTGAGGAGATAGTGGGAGCTTTATATTCATTGTAAATTCATTGTTAATTACTCATTTGTCATGATCGAAAATAATAGAACAGTGTAAATAGAACTGTAAAAAAAAATAACCAAAAAAGCAAGCAGAGGAAACACAAAGGGCCACAAAACTTAGTACATGGTTTTTATAGTACATTATAATCAACATCTAAAAGATTTGATTTTGAACTCTGGAAAGGTATATAACAGATCCAAAGTAAACTGATATTAAAACTAAGAAAATATAACATCATTTTTTGGTCTCTTTTAACTGAATACCAATGGTATTGGCCACTTACAGCCTGGACATAAACAATATGTTTTATTAGGGTCTATCAGGTAAAAGTCAATGCAAGTTCAAAAAGGTTAGATCCGATCCTCAAAAATCATAAAATAAGCTGAGTCTCACTCTTCCTTCTACTATTACTCTACATTATTGTCTATACATGATAACATAATGGGGTAAACTACTGTATCACACTGTCCAAGTAACATATTATGTGCATTAGCTGCATTTTCTATTGAAGTTGGCATCCCGATGCTCGGTCTCCTGACAGGAGTTAAGTAAGTATACTAACCCTCTCCTCTTAACTCTCTAACCCTAACCCTCCATTTCTGCATCCTAACCTTAACCCTCCCTACCCCACACCTTAACCCTAACCCTCCTGGTTAGTTACTAAACCGAGCCCTCCACCTCAGTACATAAACCTAACCCTATCCCCTTATTGCCTAAACCTAATCACCCTGCTGGTGGCTAACCCTAATGCTACCTGTCCACAGTCTAACCCTAACCCACCCCCTGGGTGCCTAAATGTAACCCTCCTCCCCGAATATACAAGCTATGGTGCCCTCTATACTTACAATCGGGATGCCGACTGTTGGGATTCTGGTGTCGGCATCTCCATTTATGTTGGGATTCTGGCACCGGTCTTCTGGCAGTGGTTCAGGATTCTGGCTTCGGGATTTCGTTATCCAGCATCCCGATGGTAGATGTAATAACGACATCACTTCTATTGTGTATAGCATATGATAATGCTAGCCATCCTATAAGAAGTGGATAAATGGTCCTAAGAAATGTATAATTAAAAATTACAATGAAGATTAATTTAAGATACTAAAACATAGTTAATGAACAGGAACCTTGGGGATGAGTGTAGAAAGAAAGGACAAAGTGAAAACTACATTAAACAGAGCTAAAAAATATTTTATTACTACCTACAGTATTTATATACCATACTTTCAGAATTTAGACTAATTGTCATTGTTTTATTATTCTTTAGATCTGGCCTATGACCCTTGGGTAGAACTGAATTGCAAAGGAAATGTAGAGGCTTGATGATGTAGGATCCATGGACTGGTGATATGCATGGATACTAGGGGTGTGCACCGGCCACTTTTCGTGTTTTGTGTTTTGTGTTTTGGATCTGGATCTTTCTTCGTGTTTTGGATCTGGATTGGTTTTGCCAAACCACCCTTCCGTGTTTTGGGTTCTGGGTTTTGTGTTTTGGATCTGTATTTTTTAGAAAAAAAAGCATAAAAACAGCTAAAATCACATAATTTGTAGGTTTTTCTGCTCCTATGCTATTATTAACCTCAATAACCTTAATTTCCACTCATTTCCAGTCTATTCTGAACACCTCACACCTCACAATAGTGTTTTTATGTCCAAAAGGTTGCACCGAGGTAGCTGGATGACTATGCTAAGCGACACGAGTGGGCGGCACAAACACATGACCCATCTAGGCGTGATACTGCAGTGGCAGACAGGATGGCAGTTTGAAAAACTATGCCCCAAACTGTACATAATGCAAAGAAAAAAAAGAGGTGCAAGATGGAATTGTCCTTGGGCCCTCCCACCCACCCTTATGTTGTATAAACAGGACATGCACACTTTAACAAACCAATTATTTCAGCGCCAGGGTCTGCCACACTACTGTGGCTGAAATGATTGGTTCGTTTGGTCCCCCACAAAACAAGCTGGCAATTAATCTGTCCCTGCTCAAACTGGCTCTACGGAGGAAAGATGTCATCCTCATCCTCCTCATCCACCGATTCCTCACCCTCTTCAATGTGTACATCCTCATCCTCACAGAGTATTAACTCGTCCCCACTGGAATCCACCACCACAGGTCCCTCTGTACGTTCTGGAGGCTGGTCTCCCTGGAAAAGCTGATAATTAATTTTGATGAACATCATCTTCTCCACATTCTGTGGAAGCAACCTCCTACGCCTTTCGCTGACAAGGTTCCCGGCTGCACTAAACACTCTTTCGGAGTACACACTGGAGGGGGGGCAACTCAGGTAAAATAGAGCCAGTTTGTACAAGGGCCTCCAAATTGCCTCTTTTTCCTGCCAGTACAGGTATGGACTGTCTGACATGCCTACTTGGATGCTGTCACCGATGTAATCCTCCACCATTCTGTCAATGGTGACAGTATCATATGCAGTGACAGTAGACATGTCAGAAATTGTTGCCAGGTCCTTCAGTCCGGACCAGATGTCCAAACTTGGTACTGCCTGCCCTGCATCACCGCCAGCGGGTTGCTTAGGATAGCTAAGTTTTTTCCTGGCAGCCCCAGTTGCGGGAGAAAATGAAGAAGGAGCTGTTGACGTGTCACGTTCCGCTTCAGCTGACAGTGTGTTCCCAGCAGGTCTTTGCACCTCTGCAGGCTTGTGTCGGCCAGAAAGAGAGACACCACATAGGCTTTAAACCTAGGATCGAGCACAGTGGCCAAAATGTAGTGGTCTGATTTCAACAGATTGACCACCCTGGAATCCTTGCAAAGCGAATGAAGTGCTTCATCCACAAGTCCCACATGCCGAGCGGAATCGCTCCGTCTTAGCTCCTCCTTCACTTTCTCCAGCTGCTTCTGCAAAAGCCTGATGAGGGGAATGACCTGACTCAAGCTGGCAGTGTCTGAACTGACTTCACGTGTGGCAAGTTCGAAGGGCTGGAGAACCTTGCACAACACGGAAATCATTCTCCACTGCGCTTGAGTCAGGTGCATACTCCCTCCTTTGCCTATGTCATAGGTGGATGTATAGGCTTGTATGGCCTTTTGCTGCTCCTCCATCCTCTGAAGCATATAGAGGGTAGAGTTCCACCGTGTCACAACCTCTTGCTTCAGGTGATGGCGGGGCAGGTTCAAGAGTGTTTGCTGGCGCTCCAGTCTTCGGCACGCAGTCGCTGAATGGCGAAAGTGGCCAGAAATTTTTCGGGCCACCCAAAGCGTCTCCTGCACGCTCCTGTCGCTTTTCAGAAAATTCTGCACCACCAAGTTTATTGTGTGAGCAAAACATGGGACGTGCTGGAATTTGCCCAGATGTAATGCCCACACAATATTGGTGGCGTTGTCAGATATCACAAATCCCCAGGAGAGTCTAAGTGGGTTAAGCCACTGGGCGATGATTTCCCTCAGTTTCTCTAAGAGGTTGTCGGCAGTGTGCCTCTTACTGAAACCGGTGATACACAGCATAGCCTGCCTTGGAACGAGCTGGCGTTTCTGAGATGCTGCTACTGGTGACGCTGCAGCTGTTGCTGCGTAAGGTGATACATCTACCCAGTGGGCTGTCACAGTCATATAGTCCTTTGTCTGCCCTGTTCCACTTGTCCACATGTCCGTGGTTAAGTGGACATTGGGTACAACGGCATTTTTCAGGACACTGAGGACACTTTTTCTGACGTTTCTGTACAGTCTCGGTATCGCCTGCCTAGTGATGTGGAATCTAGACGGGATTTGGAACCGGGGACACACTACCTCCATCAATTGTCTAAATCCCACTGCACTAATGGCGGATATCGGACGCACGTCTAACACCAACATAGCAGTCAAGGCCTCTGTTATATGTTTTGCTTCAGGATGACTGCTGTCGTACCTCATCCTCCTCGCTAAGGACTGTTGGAGGGTCAATTGTTTAGTAAAAGTAGTGGTGTTCCTACTTCCTCTCTGGGATGATGAATGACTCCCAGCAGCAGCAACAGCAGCAGCGGCAGCAGGAGGCGTAGCAATGCAGGATCCTCTGGAGGATTCCAGGATAGGAGAGTCAGTCATGCCAGTGACATGGCCTGCAGGACTACTTCCGATCCTGACTAAGGAGGAAATTGACGAGGAGGGAGTTGACGGTGTGGTTTGCAGGCGCTTGCATACAACAGGACAGTGGGATTTAGGTGTCCCTGGACTGCTTACGGTCTTAGCCAAAGATTCTGAACTTGACAGTAACTTATTATGAATACGCTGCAGGTGCCGTATAAGGGAGGATGTTCCTAGGTGGTTAACGTCCCTACCCCTACTTATTCCAGCTTTACATATGGTACATATGGCAAGACAGTTGTTGTCCGGATTTGGATAGAAATATTGCCAGACCAAAGAGGTGGAATGTTTGGTCTTCTGCCCAGGCATGACCGTGATGGGCTTTTTCATCCCACGGACAACAACTGTCTCCCCCGGAGCCTGATTTAAACAAACCACATCACCATCAGAATCCTCCTCGCCAACTTCCTCCTCAGCACCAGCTACACCAGTATCCTCATCCTGTTGTACTTCAACAGTGACATCTTCAATTTGCATATCAGCAAGTGGACTGTGGGTGCTCCTTTCAGCACTTGCAGGGGCGTGCAAATGGTGGAAAGAGCCACCTCTTCCCGTCCAGTGCTGGGAAGGTCAGGCATCGCAACCACCACCACACTTGGACTCTCCTTGGGGATTTGTGATATCTTCTTAGAAAGCACAGTTCTTCGCTGTGCTTTTGCCAGCTTAACTCTTTTGATTTTTTTAGTGGGAGGAGGGCTTCCATCGTCATGTGAAGCTGAATCACTAGTCATGAACATAGGGATCGACCTTAGCCGTTCCTTGCCACTTCATGTCGTAAATGGCATATTGGCAAGTTTACGTTTCTCTTCAGATGATTTAAATGTTTTTTTCAAGGTCATTTTCCGGAACTTTGTCATTTGGGATTGTATGTGCCCTCTACTATGAAATTGGTCGTCGGCCTTGGCTGACGACGTTGATGGCATGTTATCGACTATGTCATGACTAGTGGCAGCAGCTTCAGCACTAGGAGGAAGTGGTTCTTGATCTTTCTGTATTTTATTTTTATCGGAGAAAGTTTGGTCCTCCATTTATGTTATATCGATTTGATATATACGTGCGGCTAAACACAGAAAATATTTTTTATTTTTGCTGGAGAGTAGTGCACTTTGTGGGTTACACCACCCTTTAAGAAATGAGCCAGCTGGCTCTTTACTTATGGGACACAGGCACACGCTTGGCGCTGCTCCTTTGTAGATGCACGTGCGGCTACTGCGCACCCAATTCACAAACACAGAAAATATTTTGTTATTTGGTTTGGAGTGTACTTTGGGGGTTACAGCACCCTTTATCGGTCAAGCCAGCCGGCCCTTTACTTATGACACAGACGCATGCTTGGCACTACTTTGTTGATGCACGTGCGGCTACTGCGCACATAATTCACAAACACAGAAAATATTTTGTTATTTGGTTTGGAGTGTACTTTGGGGCTTACAGCACCCTTTAATGGTCAAGGCAGCCGGCCCTTTACTTATGACACAGGCGCACGCTTGGCACTACTTTGTTGATGCACGAGCGGCTAGTGCGCACACAATTCACAAACACAGAAAATATTTTTTTATTTGGTTTGGAGTGTACTTTGGGGGTTACAGCACCCTTTAACAGTCAAGCCAGCCGGCCCTTTACTTATGACACAGGCGCATGCTTGGCACTACTTTGTTGATGCACGTGCGGCTACTGCGCACATAATTCACAAACACAGAAAATATTTTGTTATTTAGTTTGGAGTGTTCTTTGGGGGTTACAGCACCCTTTAAAAGTCAAGCCAGCCGGCCCTTTACTTATGACACAGGCGCACGCTTGGCACTACTTTGTTGATGCACGTGCGGCTACTGCGCACACAATTCACAAACACAGAAAATATTTTGTTATTTGGTTTGGAGTGTAATTTGGGGGTTACAGCACCCTTTAACGGTCAAGCCAGCTGGCCCTTTACTTATGACACAGGCGCCCGCTTGGCACTACTTTGTTGATGTACGTGCGGCTACTGCGCACACAATTCACAAATACAGAAAAAATATTTATTTTAGCACTTGGGGGGAGCACCCCTGATGGACAGAGCACCCCCTGGACAACACTACAGCACCCCTTTAGGACTGGGACACTGCACAGGACTTTGGAGTGGACACAGCCCCTATGGACAACTGACTGCACAACACAGTCCTGCCAGCCCCTATGGACTTTGAAGTAGTGGACACAGCCCCTATTGACAACAGCAGCACAGCACAACACAGCCAGCCCCTATGGACTTTGAAGTAGTGGACACAGCCCCTATGGACAACAGCAGCACAGTGCAGCACAGCACAGCACAACACTACTCTGCACTACACTACACTACACAGCCAAGCCAGCCCTAACTCCCACCCTCCCTCTTCACTGTCCACAGCCGAGTGAGAAAATGGCGATGACGTGAGTACCTTATATAGGATCCAAAACCCGTGAGACTCGGAAACGGGATGATGACGTTTTGCCTCGATTTCAGGATCCGAGTCAGGCGGGAAAAGTCGAGCCTGACTCGGATCGGGCTCGGATCGGGGGGGCTCGGGGGGGTTCGGATTTCAGAAATCCGAACCCGCTCACCCCTAATGGATACAGAACTGGAATCCAAGTAAAACAGTCGAGATCCTCTGGGCAATCTCTAGCCTAGTGACTTGCAATGGCTAGCAAGAACAGGGAAAAACTCCAGGGAAAAGGGTGACCTTCAGAACTCAGAGCAATATATCACCACATCAGATTGGAACTAAGAAATTGTTATTAATCCCTGGGAAGATTCACACTGTCGAGGTAATTTAAATCCAAGGACACTGATTTAGTGTGGCAATAGCATGCAGCCTTGGCCACATTGCTGCCTGGGGGGCAGATATGCCCTTGATTGGTAATAGACTTAAGGATTAGAGTGTACAAGGCTAGTTGCAGCCTTGATTACTGATATGTACTTGGCTGGTGGCAGCCTTGAGGACTGATGTGTACTTGGTTGGTTGCAACCTTGTGGGCTGATGTGTACTTGACTGGTTGCAACCTTGATGGCTGATGTGTATTTGGCTGATAGCAGCCTTGAGGGCTGATGTGTACTTGGTGGGTTGCAGCCTTGAGGGCTGAGGTATACTTGGCTAGTAGCAGCCTTGAGGACTGATGTGCAGCAAAGAATAAACACAGATGGTAGTGCAGCAGAGACTGATTTGATGTTAATAATTCAAAGTCTAAACAGACACTAAAGTGCAGCAGAGACTATTGTGATGTAGCTTGCAGATAGTCCACACAGACACTGAAGTGCAGCAGAGACTGTTGTGATGTAACTAGCAGATAGTCCACAAAGACACTGAAGTGCAGCAGAGATTGCTGTGGTATTACTAGCAGATAGTCCACACAGATGGTGAAGTGCAGCAGAGACTGTGGAGATACACGCTGCACACCAGGAGCTGAAACACACAGGAGTATGAACTCACTCACAGGCACCAAAAACTACATACTGAATGCTATAGCTGGCATCAGAGCAGATAACCAGCAGGTTAAAAAAGAAAGAAGATCCAATTGGTGCAGGGCAGAGGTGACAGAGCAGTCAGGTAAGAGGACCTTATAGAATAGCAGCCTGGCATCCTCGTCTCCAAGCAACAGGCATGCGAGAGCCAGCTTTAGTACTGATGTCAAACAAGACACTACGGTGGCTTGTGACAGAACCCAGACCAGGAATTGGAATCTTATGTAATCAGGTTAGAGCTTGAGGAGGCTAAATACCTGAAACTGCTCTTACGCAGGACCTGGAACTGTAAACCATGGAGTAACTCAGGCACTGAGATTCAGGATAGGTAATACAGTTTACTAAACACCTCAGTGAACAGACTGTATACTGCACACTGAACCCTACCCCTGCAGCTTCGTCAGATCCAGCCCAAGGCAATAGCACACAGCACAGGGAAACTAATACAAAGTCAGTACAAAAGTATAGCCATTTAACATGAAGTGAACCACAGAGCACAGAGTTCACATAGTACAGGTAACTTGCATGCACTGTCCCAATGGTAGCAGCCAGCGCTACCGATGTAGAGTGGGATCCATGGAGATGGAAAAAGCAGTTATACATAGCAAAAGATGGGAGGAGCCGCAGATGCACATGCTGGCTTGGTAACCGAGCAACAGGTCTGTTTGCAGCATGGAAGCTGCAGTGCTTGAATACAATGGTGATACACAGTGACAAGTGGAATGCAGGTAATGGCTCACAGAGTGTGGCACTGGATAGCTGAGGATGGTAAATAGCAAGTAGCCCACAATGTAACAAATAAAAGTCACTGAAGATTCTATGGGGTCTATGTACTAAGCAGTGTTAGGAGATAGAGTGAAAAGTGATAAGAAAGTGATAAGGTGCCAGCCAATCATTTCCCAAGTGTCATCTCATAGGCTGTGTTTGAAAAATGACAGTTGGGAGCTGATTGGCTGGTACCTTATCACTTTCTTATCACTTTTCACTCTGTCTCCTACACTGCTTAGTAAATAGACCCCTATAAAAGGGCGTGAGACCTGGAGACTAGAACTATCCTGGGAAGGAACACATTGTTCAGGTAATGGGTTGAAACCAGGGACTGGATTAAATAGGGAGTGGTGAAGTTTCATTGGCCTAGCTGACTAGGTGAGCACAGGTGCATCAGACAATTACAGGGAAATGTTCCAGAGGTGTTTTGAACACATAAATCAATGAGTGTTTCAATCTGTATGGGATGCTATGACCCCTAATTGTGACATTAATTTTGTAGATGCATTATGCTTACCTGATTTTGCACTGGAAGTAGCCAATGCATGGAGTCTAATGAAACCAAGTGTTTGCCAGAAATCATCACAATTAGTTTTGGGCTATGCTGCTGTGGGCTTGCAGGTTGTTTCCCTCTGCTGTGGCTCTAGATGTGATGTGCTGATGATGTTTTGGTCAATAAATCAAGGCTGTTACAATAGACTGTGGAGAACCAATACTGATCATAAGAAAGAATGTGAGGATAAGCAAAGTCAAAAATGAAGAAAGTCTGATCAAAATCACTGGGAGTAAGATTTATTTCAGGAACAGTCTGTGGACAAAAATCAGAAAAAGGACACAGAAGTTGAGGTACAATGGATCATAGGTACAAGGGTAATAATCTGTCACAGATTTGTGCTCATAACCTATACATATATGCTGGGTAAGTTTTTATTAGGTGGTCTTTGTGATGTAGGTGATCTTGTGTTAAGTTGCACACACGCTATTATAGCACACAGGCAGCAATTTTAAGTCACAAAACACCAGTAGAAAGGCAAATAATTACAGTATATCATAATTATTAATAGATTATCAGATATTAGGTCCAGTTTTGAGTGGCAATAACTCCAGATGAGTCCACACACACCTAGGGGTAAATTTACTAAGATGGGAGTTCTATTAGAAGTGATGTTGCCCATAGTAATCAATCAGATTACAGGTATTATCTTCTAGAAGGTGCTAGATAAATGAGAATTAGAATCTGATTGGTTGCTATAGGCAACATGACTTCTTAATAGAATACCCATCTTAGTATAGACCCAGTGCTGCCTCTCCAGCTTTAGCAAAGTCTTCCAAACACTGCTGGGTCCCCGCTGGGTTAAAGTGTCATGCACATTTGCAGATGGAATTTCATGCAAGCGCATAACACAGAATCTCATAGCTGGCAGTATTAGGCTGCCAGCAGCCTGTCAGGACTGCGACTATTTCAGTACATAAAGATAGATTCTTTTTTCCAAAGTTCCTTTATGGTCATTGTTGGAACTATCCTGCTTGCTGGCATTCTTCACATGCAGGGAATAGAGAGTTAAAGTGATCATCTGTTTCCAAGGTGTTGTCAGGTTGTGGGATTCCTAGATTGCTCATTATTTCAAACCTGATTCCATTTGGGTCACATGTTCTGAACTTGCTATGGATCACAGACCTCTAGTATAAAGCCTGTTACTAACTGTGGGGGTCATTCAGACCCGCTCATGAGCGGCAGTATGCTCGCAAGTGGGTCGATGTTCCCCACTGCGCATGCGCACGATGGAGGGAGCTCTGTCGTGGACATGCGATGGGCTCACCGTCGCTCCGGGTCTCGCAACAAAGGGGGCATGCTGTCGATGTTGATTGACAGCACGCCCCCTTTGGTGGGTGTGCCGGGGGCATGCCTGCCAGATGGAGGCTCTCCCATGGGAACACCTACCATCTGAAGCCGGCCCCACTGACATCACTAGTGATGTCAGTGGGAGTGATTTTGGCTCTGAAAGAGCCAAATCACTCCAGGGCTTGTGTCAGGGAGACCCTACCACAGGTTCTTTGTCGCAAGTCTGATGGTCGTGATGGTCAAGACCATCGCGACCATCTTTTAGGATGCTCGTATATGCAGAGGGTGGTCACCCACAGCTATGCGAGCATCCAGGAGGACACTCCATTTTCATGGAGGAGGGCCCTGATTCAGAGCGAGCGCTCTGGTCAGAGCATTCAGCTCTGAATCATGCCCTGTGTCTCAGTGTCTGTGCAACATTGCTTTCAGGTCTTTTCTTGGACTCCTGCCAGATCCCCGCTGTGCCTGTGGATTGCTGTGGACTTTGTTGTATTCCAGATGAACTTCTGATGTCAGTCACCTGCTGCACTACAGGGCCCAGCATTCCTATTGCCTATTGCTTATTGCTCCATCACTGCAGTTTTACCATTTTGCTGCACTATTTACTTTGCCTGTTGTTTTTCCATTCCTGTCGATATATTACAGTTCTCAACTGCACTGTGGATATATTACAGTTGTCAACTGCACCATTACAGTGTCATCTCTGCATCATTGGGCTTAACGCTGCTCCTAACCCTAGCTACATTACAGCACTTAACCCTGCTACAATCTTCTCTGCATCACGGGGCTCAACTCTGCATTGAACCCTAGCTGCACCACTGGGCTCAACCCTGCTACAATCTTCTCCACATCATGGGGCTCAACCCCACTCCGAACCCTAGCTACAATACAGGGTTCAACCCTGCTACAATCTTCTCTGCATCACAGAGCTCAACCCCACTCCGTACTCTAGCCACATTGCAGGGCTCAACCCTGTTCTGGAATTTTCATTGCCTTAGAGGGTCTTCATTATACCACAAGGCTCAAGTTTGCTTCATCTCTCACAGCACCGCAGGTCTCTGCCCTGTCCCAGAACTATATTCTGCAGGGCTTGCTCTACCCCGGATTTCCATTACTACAGGGTTCTTCCCTGGCCAAGGTCCTCAATGCCATCCTGAGGTGTTACCCTCATACTGGACTCTGGGTTCTCTACCATGTTAGTTCTTATATGTTAAAGACTGCATATATATTTGGGGATTCTCTCCTATACTTATTATTGCATATATGAATCTCTGTGCTGTTTGAGACTTTATATGAGACCTTGCTGATTATAATTCTTTTGTGAATAAATTCTATTTTACTTTTATCCTGTGCTACTGAGTTTCATGGAAAGGTCAATCTAAGACCACCCCAGTTTATTGTGCCTAGTAGACCTGCCTCCCTCCAGGAGTCTCAAGTGTTGACAGCCTAGACAGTTTGCACAGACCTAAAAATGAATCCGAATCTGGAACAGCCTACTGGGGTACAGGTGCTTCAGGGTTTGACCGCTCATTTGGATATACAGGAAAATACTCAAGTTTAAGTTTTGCAATGTCTACAGGAACTTTCCACACATTTTGATAAACTTAAGATTTCTGTTGCAAGTACATCAGGGGTTTCTGCTTCTCATTTACATTTACCGACTCCTACCTCTTATGATGGTAATCCAAAAACATGTAGAGGATTTCTCAACCAATATGTGATTAATTTTGAATTATTGCCTCAAAGTTTTACCACCTCTCGTGTTAAAGTGGCTTATGTTATGTCATTATTGTCTGGTGCTGCTATTGAGTGGGCTTCCCCTTTATGGGAGAGAAATCATGACTTAATGTCTAATTACCAAGCTTTTGTTTCTACTTTCAAAAGGATATTTGATGAACCTGGAAGATCAGTGGCTGCGTCTATGGAAGTAATGCAAGGAACAGCTCCAGTTGGTCAGTAGGTGGTTCGTTTTCAAACTATAGCTGCAGAACTTAAATGGAATAATGAGGCATTAAGAGCAGCATATTGGAATGGTCTCTCTGAGAGACTCAAAGATGAGTTGGTGACTCGGGACCTTCCTGAGAATTTGGATGAGTTAATTTCATTGACTATTAAAATTGATCTGCATATGCAAGAATGAGGGGTTCAGAGGAGTCGCTCTGAGTGTTCTAAAAGTTTTCTTCCCCTGCCTCGCTCTTTTCATAGTACATCTGATGAGCCTATGCATATGAATAAAGCTAAATTTCCTGAAGTTGAGAATCAATGTAGGAGGCGTTCTAATTTGTGCTTGTATTGTGCATCCTCAGAACATTTCTTGGCTAAATGTCCAATAAGGCCAGGAGAACGATTGTCCCTAGTTGAAGGAGGGGAAATCAAACTAGGGGTATTTTCTAAAGTTTCCCCCAAAAAGGATTGTTTAATTTCTGTGAGCATTCCTGATTTTGGTTCTTCGTATCAAGAGTTTTCTGCATTGCTAGATTCTGGAGAAGCTGGCAATTTTATTTCATTGTCTTTGGTTCAGAAATGAAAAATTCCAGTTGTCAAATTAACTCCTCCTTTTTCCCTTTTCTGCAGTTAAAGGGACTAACATTTCTAATGGATATATTATGCATCAAACAAAGTCTATGAAGTTGAGGGTAGGAGCTTTGCCTGAAGAAAGTTTAGAGTTTTTGGTTTTACCCATTTCTTTGAATGATATAGTTCTTGGTTTACCATGGTTAACTCTTCATAACCCTCATATTGATTGGACTTGTTCTCAAATAATTTCTTGGAGTACTAAATATCAAATTAAATTGTTTGATTCCTGTGGTACGATTGGCTAAAGTGAAAGTAGATGTTCCACCTTCTCTCCCACAGCCTTATCATGAATTTGCTGATGTCTTTTCTGAGCAGGTGGCAGACGAACTTCCACCACATCATCCCTGGGATTCTCCTATTGAACTTATTCCTGGTAAAATGCCACTTAAAGATCAAGTATACCCCCTCTCTGTTCCTGAGACTCAAGCCATGTCGGAATATGTGCAAGATAACCTACTACAGGGGTTTATCAGGCCTTCTACATCTCCCGCTGGAGTGGGCTTCTTTTTTCTAAAGACAAAGGATGGTGGTCTTCGTCCATGTATCGACTTTAGAGGTCTAAATGAGATCACGGTAAAAAATAAATATCCTTTGCCTCTCATTACAGAATTGTTTGACAGAGTTAAGGGTTCTTGACTGTTTACCAAACTTGATCTAAAGGGAGTTTACAACTTGATCAGAGTTAAAGAGGGTGATGAGTGGAAAACTGCGTTTAATATGCGAGATGGCCATTATGAGAACATCGTCATGCCTTTTGGTTTTTGTAATGCTCCTGCGGTGTTCCAGGAGTTTGTGAATTAAATTTTCCGAGATACACTTCACCAGTTTGTTATTGTTTATCTTGATGATATTTTGTATTTTTTCCGGGAATCTTTCTGATCATCGTATGCATGTTATAGAGGTATTAAGTCAACTTCGAGCTAATCAGCTTTATGGTAAGATCTCCAAGTGTGTTTTTGAAGTCCCAGTGATACCCTTTTTGGGGTATATCATTTCCAGTTCTGAACTTTAAATGGACTCTGAGAAGTTAAAGGCTATTCATGTTTGGGTTTTGCTCACTTCATTAAAGTCTATTCAGAGGATTTTTAGGCTTTGCCAATTATTACAGAAAGTTTATCAGAGCATTTTCAACGATTGTAGCTCCAATTACTGCTGTAACAAAAAAAGGGGCTAATCCCAAAGTGTGGTCACCAGAGGCATTGGATGCCTTTCAGACTCTCAAAGATGCATTTTCTGCGGCTCCCATTCTAGTTCAACTTGATGTTGAGAAGCTATTTATGCTAGAAGTGAATGTCTCCACTTATGGAGTTGGGGCTAAAGGCAAACTTACAAGGTTACAAGGCAAACTTCTTTTCTGGGATCAAAATTCTCATTTCTCTGGACATCCAGGGGTTTGTAAAATGTTATCATTTTTGCAACGTTCCTATTGGTGGTCTTCCATGAAAAAAGATGTTGAAGAGTTTATACGTTCTTGTTCTAAGTGTGTACAACATAAGTCCTGCCAGCAGTCTCCAGTTGGTCCTCTCCATCCACTACCCATTCCCATGCAACCATGGACCCATCTTTCCATGGATTTTATTACAGATCTTCCTGAGTCTAGGGGGTGTACAGTTATTTGGGTAGTGGTGGGTTGTTTTACCAAGATGGGTAATTTTTTTCCTTCAGCTCGAATTCCATCAGCCCCAAAATTAGCACAGATATTTATCAAAGAGATATTTCATCTTCATGGACTTCCTTCTGAGATAGTGTCTAATCAGGGTGTCCAAATTGTTGCTCAGTTTTGGAGGGCTTTATGTTCATCATTGCAAATGAAATTACAGTTTTCTTCTGCATATCAACCTAAGTCAAATAGACAAACCAAAAGAGTGAACCAGGAGTTGGAAACCTTCTTGAGAATGTATATTTCTTCTTCTCAAGATGATTGGATGGATTTCTTGCCTTGGGCTCAGGAGAGATCTTTGATAAAAGACTCTGATGTCCATGCTCCTAAGTTGATACTGTACGAAATTCTCATGCTAAAATCCCTTTAAAACCTGGTGGGTGTTTGGAAACCACCCAAAAAGGGGGGGTACTGTCAAGACAGTGACTATTTCAGAACATAAAGATAGATTACTTTTTCCAAAGTTCCTTTGTGATCGTTGGAGGAGCTATCCTGCTTGCTGGTGTTCTTCACATGCAGGGAATAGAGTTAAAGTGATCATCTATTTCCAAGGTGTTGTCAGGTTGTGGGATTCCTAGATTGCTCATTTTTTCAAACCTGATTCCATTTGGGTCACATGTTCGGAAACTTCCTATGGATCACAGACCTCTAGTATTTAGCCTGTTACTAACTGTGTCTCAGTGTCTGTGCAACATTGCTTTCAGGTCTTTTCTTGGACTCCTGCCAGATCCCTGCTGTGCCTGTGGATTGCTGTGTACTTTGTTGTATTCCAGATGAACTTCTGATGTCAGTCACCCGCTGCACTACAGGGCCCAGCATTCCTATTGCCTAAGTATTGCTTATTGCTCCATCACTGCAGTTTCACCATTTTGCTGCACTATTTACTTTGCCTGTTGTTTTTCCGTTCCTGTGGATATTGAACTCATCCTTGTTACAGTTGTCAACTGCACCATTACAGTGTCATCTCTGCATCACGGGGCTTAACACCACTCTGAACCCAAGCTACATTACAGGGCTTAACCCTGCTACAATCTTCTCCGCATCACGGGGCTCAACCCTGCTCCGAACCCTAGCTTCACCACGGAGCTCAACCCTGCCACAATCTTCTCCGCATCACGGGGCTCATCCCCACTCCAAACCCTAGCTAATTTACAGGGCTCAACCCTGCTACAATATTCTCTTCATCACAGGGCTTAACCCTGCTCTGAACCCTAGCCCCACCACAGGGTTCAACCCTGCTATAATCTTCTCCGCATCACGGGGCTCAACACAGCTCTGTACTCTAGCCACATTGCAGGGCTCAACCCTGTTCAGGAATTTTCATTGCCTTACAGGGTTTAACCCCGCTCCGTCTTCATTATACCACAATGCTCAAGTTTGCTTCATCTCTCACTGCACTGCAGGTCTCAGCCCTGTCCCAGAACTATATTACTCTCCAGGGCTCGCTCTGCCCAGGATTTCCATTACTACAGGGTTCTACCCTGGCCGAGGACCTCAATGCCATCCTGAAGTGTTACCATCATACTGGACCCTGGGTTCTCTACCACATTAGTTCTTATATGTTAAAGACTGCATATATATTTGGGGATTATCTCCTATACTTTCTATTGCATATTTGAATCAATGTGCTGTTTGAGACTTTATATGAGACCTTGCTGATTATAAATCTCTTGTGAATAAATTCTATTTTACTTTTATCCTGTGCTACTGAGTTTCATGGAAAGGTCTTTCCTAAGACCACCCAAGTTTATTGTGCCTAGTAGACCTGCCTCCCTCCAGGAGTCTCATGTGTCGGCAGCCGTGACACAGCAAAGTGGAGGACCTTGTCGGAAGGGTAAGTATAGATGAATACCAGTGGCATATTGGTTTGTATCACTGTGATACTAAACAAAGACTGCAGCTGGTATTTAGGTTCATTCATAAATGGGGCCCTCAGTGTCAATAAGGGTAATTGGATTGGACCTCTACTCACTGCTGGACATCTTAAGGCATGTAAAATGCCATATGTTTGCTGCTGGCCATTGCTCAGTTGGTCTGCATCTATCCCTCTCTCCTGCAGCTTGTTGTTCTTACTGTGGGGTCATATTGCAGGCTGTTCCTCTCTGGCACCAACCAAAGACTGAGGCAAACTCTGAGACCAGTCACTACTAGTACCAGCTGGGCATCTTCTGAGAGTTGAGTTTGATATCAAACTCTGCTCAGCTACTTCATAACGCAAAGATGCAGCAGAGTGGCAGAACTTATATATAATTCATTGACTGACACCTGTTGAAAGCAGCTTCCCAGCTGGCCAGGTTGCAGATGGAACCTGCAGGCTTGACTCCACCCACCGCTGGCAGTGGGTAGAACTGTATGTCCAGGTGGGTCCAGCCTGCAGAGCAGAGTGGCAGTGACACTTTAAAATCATTCACCAGCTGGCTGCAGCTTGCATCATTATATTAACATAAGTGCAGATGTTTCTAAGCAGGCTGGGTTGAGGATGAAGTACATCAGGGTTGGCCTCGCCCACTCAGGGTAGTGGGCGGGGTTACAAATCCAGGAGCCCAAGCTTGCAGAGCAATTGGTGATACTGTAAAACCAGTCACCAGCCAGGGGCAGCATGCACCATAATAATAATGTAAATGCAGCTGCTTCCTGATTGAAGTGCAGCAGGATTGAGCCAGCCCACCCACTGGAGTAGGCAGAGATATGAGAGACCTTTATCACAGAGCAGAATTGACACTGAAGAATCACTCACCAGCTGGTGGCAGCTTGCACCATTATAGTAATGTAAATACAGCTGCTTCTGGCCGACTCAGTGTGAATGTAGTGTTATGAGTTTGGCCACACCCACTAGCGGGAGTAAGCAGAGCTACATGTTCCGGGGACCTACTAGGGATTTCCCTGAATCCCTGTGGCCCAGTCCAAGCCTGTATGTGAAAACATCTGTACCTCTGGTTAAGAATAGAGTCTGGACACTCCTTGAAGTACATATATGAAATTTTTTATGGAACCTCTTCAGAAGACAATTATTCAATTTGCAAGGAATAAAGACCACCATTGTAGATATAGGAACCAAAGTATTGAATCACTTTATATTCTTATTGCTGGTTCACAGATATGGAAGAAAACTAAATTATCACCAATGGGTTCAATATACCTGTACAATTTTGAAAACTGTATGTTTGGTACTCAGAGACATACATTCTAAATGGATAACTACAGTATATCATATTTCCTAGTCTTATTTAGGAACTATCCTTCTTCTATACTGTGACAAAGACTTGTAGCAAAATGAAGAGTGGATTAGATTTTCCTGTAACTTGAGTAAAAATGTTATACAACTTACCCACAGGACTGGGAATAGAAGGGAGTACAAGGAGGGAATGGAGAGCTTTTAGACATGGAGATGATACCTATGGCAACCAATCAGATTCTACTTATAAAATTTAACTAGTAACTTCTTGAAAATTAGTATCTAGAATCTGATTGGTTGCTATGGGCAACATCTCCAGTTCTAAAAACTCTCACTTTAGTAAATATACCATTTAGAGGTTAATTCATGTGTATGTTTATTATGTGAAAGGCAGCTGAAGGTAGTACATCCATCATATTATCTTAATAACTGGAAAATTATGATAGGTCTCCCAATTTTGTTTCATCCTCTTAATATGTACATTGAAATGGGAATGAAATTATAGTGAAATATTTCATTTAGTAAACAAAAATTTATCCAGTGATCAAAATTCTTAAACAAACTGTAACCTTTGATCCAAAATAATTTCCTTTAGATATAATGTAGCCTGAATGTCTCTTCTAAGTTAAAGTGCAAGCAATCCCTTTCTTATATGAATTTTGTCAGTCAATATGAAAGATATTTTCTTTCCAAACATAGAATAGAGCACTTTGGATTGCAAAAATACAGAAGAAAGAGAAGACCAATGGGCATTTAACCATTGAAATAAAAGTCAAACAAAGCATAGATGAGCCATAGCCCAAACATTGAAAATTAAAAACAGGAAACATGCTTTGGAGAGAAATGATAAAGAATAGTATTTATTGATCGATAGGTTGGTCAGCCTCCAAATTATTACTCTAATACCGAAAGGTATTTCTGAAATGATTCCAAACCTGCCTAAGAAGCCTCACTCTAATCCAGTGGTTCTCAAACTTGATCCTCAGGGCCCCACACAGGTCACATTTTCCAGGTAACCCAGCAGGTGCACAGATATATTCTCCACATGTGGAGATATTTGTTTCACTTGTTATTCTGTGAGGAGACCTGGAATCATGTACTGTTTAGTGTCCTAAGGACCAAGTTTAAGAAGCTGTGATATAATCCATAAGAAATAGAGTATGTAATATATTTTTTTCAAAACAGTGGCTTTGGAGTAGGGGTACTCTGGATCTAGGTATTAAGTAAACTTTTCTTGGAAGCATCAAAGAATGCCAACATGAGCTTTCTAGCCCCTATAGAAAATCCTGAGCCATTTGGTGAAATATGAAACAGTGCATTTAGGTGTGAGGGATGAGTTATTCAACATGAATTCATTAGAAATTTCCATACTTGAAGTAGATGCACTTAATTACCTAGATATGGTACTTAATGCCAAAAGCAGCAGCTGTCCAGATGGGGCATTTGTGAGTGTTTTATTCTTAGCACAGACCTGATGTGCTTGAACATATTCTTTGACATCATGAATGAACAGGAACAAGACTATAGAATCAAGGTCGAGGAAATTCCAGGATGACCAGACATTTTAATATAATGAAAATCAGACAGAAGGAAGCCCCTAAAATGTTCAGGAATTAACAAAATCCCATGGAGGGGGGGTTTCTGGAGGAGCCTGTGCCTTTAATGATTGGAGTTGCAATGAGAAATCTTGCACCAACCCAGAATGAGTGGAGGCTATCAGTATGATGGGTAGCTTGACTGTAGATGTATCATTAAAAAATACATTGGTTCCAAATAGCTACCCTTATTGTTGTTTACAAACACCAAAAACATTGAAAAAAAATATTTTATCAGTTATCATGCAGTTAGTTAGCTGTTAACAGCATTGCCATCATTATAGAGGCTCAAGCGGGAATTGTTAATAAAACTCAGCATTGTTATTTTATATTATTAGTCTCCCACATGCAATATTCAGCAGCACACCTGCAGTATTTAAGAATATATTTACTCCCTTATAGTATGTCCATATAATTCTGGACATAATTCATAAATATATCTGGCAATAAAATATAAATATTGCGGTACTTATCTATTGTTGTCCTGTGTGTCACTGGCTATAGTTTCAGTACTGCTCGGTGTGCTCAATATCCTCTGTCCTCCAGCGAGCTAAGAACAAAGGTATATATAGAATCAACCTTGATGCATTTCCCAGCCTTTAAATGCTATCTGCAGCTTCTTCATAAGGTCATTTACACTGTCCACTACTTCTGAGTTTAAGGGCCTGCAGTGTTTGTTAATATATAGGGTTGTGTATTCCCTCTTCAGAGCTGCTACAAAATAAAATATTATTTTGATTTCAGTTAGTGCCTAGATCCTCCTTTTGGTTTGCACAGCAAAATAACTGTCTTCTAAGAAAGATATTTCAAATCCACAGTCTCCAATGGTTCAAATAAAGAAAACTGAAAAAAGAAAAGAATAAGTTGAGAACCCAAGGGTCCATCGGGGGAACAAAGGGTAGTTGAATGTGAAGGAACCCGTGTAAAAAGGTCTGAACTTTGGGAAACAATGCCAATTTATTGTTGGAAGAAAATGGACAGAGCCAGAGCCTGGACCTTCAATGATCCCAAGCGAAGGTATGCATAAAGACCTGACTGAAGGAACCTCAGTAGATGGCCCAGGCAAAACGATGAGGTAAGAAACCCCTTTCTTTCACACCATGCCAGATAGGTCTTCCAAATGTGATAATGATGGGCCAAGGTCACTGGCTTCCTAGCATGGAGCATGGTAGGAATAACCACTTGTGGATTACACTTCCATTTCAAGAGTGTGGATTCAACAGCCCTGTTGAATGAGGTTTGGCTGATGAGGCAGCGGCCAAGGTTCTAATGCAAAAATCATCTTCATCTTCTGGTATGAAAACCAGGCATTGCGTGGCCAGTTTGGAGACTCTAGAATGACCTTGACATTCTCCTGATTGATGCATTTGAGTGCTTGAGGCAGAAGGGGAAAAGGTGGAAACAGTTAAACAAATATGAACAGCTTTGGAGCTGTCAGTGCATCCACTGCCACGAGGGAGCTGATGATTGCTTCTGGATCCCATGAGATCTATTTTGGGGCCTGTCCCAACACTGAATGAACTGTTGGAAAACTTGAGGATGAAGAGCCCATTCCCCTGGATGAAGATCCTTGTGACTTAAATAATCCACATCCCAGTTGTCAACACCTGGAATGAATATGGCTGACAGAGTTACAGCATGACTGTTTGTCCAAAAGAGAATGTGGGAAACTGCCTTCTTAGCTCACTGACTCCAAGTTCCCCCATGTCGATTTCTGTAGGCCACAGTGGTTGTGTTGTCTGACTGTACTGAATGACCAGCCCTTGCAGAAGAGTAAAGAACCATTGCTCCCGAGCCTCTGAGATTGGCATCCATCATCAAAAGAACCCAATCTCAAAAGCCAAATCACCTCCCAGTCATGAGATGGTAGGACTATATCCACCAAATAAGATAAATCTGCATCTCTGGAGACAGCCGCACTAAGCAGTACATGTGGAGATGAGACTCTGACCACTTGGACAAGTGATCCAGTTGGAAGGTCCAAGAGTGAAAATGACAGAACTCAAATGCCTCGAAAGCAGCTACCATATGACCGAGTAGTCTGACACAAAGATGCATGAAGACACTCTTAAGCTGAAGGACGAGTTTGACTTGTTCCTAGATTGCCCTGGTTTTGTCCTCTTGTAGAAACAACTTCTGAAGAGTGGACCAGAATCATTCCAAGAAATAAGAAGCACTGCCAAGGAACCAACTGCGACTTTGGAAAAATGATAATTTAGCCATGTTTAACCACTTGCCAGGCATGGTCATATAAGATACGACCATACCAGACTGGGCTTTCCCTGACATGGTTGTATCTGATACGACCAGTCAGAAAATCACTGTGGGCGGATGCTGGAAAATCATTTTCTAGCTGCCGCCAATCACAGAGGGACCTCTTGGTCCCTCTGCACACTTTGATCCTCCCAGTGGGCCAATCACTGCAGTGATCGGCCAGCCCAGCACCGGCGCACCCACCCCGTCCCCCAGAGGCTGACAAGAGGACAGGGCAGAGCAGGCAGCACTGATAGCGCTGTCCTTCTCTCCCTATTCTGCCTAGCAGCAGTGGCTGCTGACAGGGCAGAGAAGGCAGGACTGATAGCGCTGTCCTTCTCTCCCTATTCCGGAGAACAGCAACCCAGCGGCTGCTGACAGGGCTGTCCTTCTCTCCATACTCTGGAGAACAGCAGCCCAGTGGCTGCTGACAGGGCAGAGAAGGCAGCGCTGACAGTGCTGTCCTTCTCTCCCTACTCCACAGAACAGCAGTCCAGCAGCTGCTGACAGGGAAGAGAAGGTGTAGCACTAACAGCACTGTCCTTCTTTCCCTCCAACTCCGGCTAACAGCAGACACCAGGCAGGGAAGGTAGCGCTATCAGCGCTGTCCTTCCCTCACTCCACCCCTGCTATCAGCAGCCTCTCCCCCATTGTGGAAAGCCCCACCCCAAGAGTAAATCAGAGCCATGGCCATTATATATATATATATGTGTATATCTATATATGTATATGTGTATATAAATATATATATATATATATACACATACACACATGTATGTATATATATATATATATATATACACGTATATAGATGGCAGCCCCCAACTGATGTTAAGGAAACATTAGCAGCTGCGGTCACAATCGATGTTTCTATCGATGGCCATCAGTACTAGTATATACCATAAAAATTGCCATTTTTATGGTATACAGCATTTTTTTTGCAAAATTGTGTTGGATAAGTTTTAATAAGCTGTTCCTGACCTAATTCAATCATAAAATAAACCGACAATTTTGGAGCGGTTTTTGGAGAAAGAATTCATCAGTTAAGTGGTTAAGCAGAAGGTGAAAGTGCCTTTAGAAGTAGATCATCCAGATATGGAATTATAGTTACTCTCCGATGATAAAGAAGAGCCACCATGGTGGCCATGACCTTCATGAATACCCTGGGGGCCAAGAAAAGTCTGAATAAGAGATCCTGAAAATGATAATGTTTGTCCTGGATGGCAAATCTGAGACAAGCTTGATATGGCTCCCAGATGGGAATGTGTAAGTAACCATCCTTGATATCCGAAGACTCTAGGTATTCCTCTGCTTTCAGGCTTGCTATCACAGAGTGCAGGGATTCCTACTTAAATCTGAAGAACTTCAAGTGAGGATTTAATGACTTCACATCAAAAACAAGACGTGTGACTTTGGAATCATGAAAATATTTGAATAGTAGCCCTGATTCCACTGGTGATTTGGACCTGGAACCATCACCTCTGAATCAAAGAGATTTGTGATAGCCTGCTTTAACACCCTTCTCTTCATTTAAGAGGCCGGAAGCCCAGTAGTGAACAAATGAAGAGTAGGATGAAATGCAAAATCTATTTGGTAACCTTGTGATACTTGATTTTGGACCCAGACATATGAACAAGTTTGAAGCCAAAATTCCTTGAAATGAGAAAGATGAGCTCCCACCGTTGGAGCCCCCAGGTGGGCTGGTAGCTCATCATGCCACTGGCTTGTCAGCAGGTTCAGTGTTCTGATGGCAAGGGGGTGCAGTTGCACTTCCTCTGCCTCTTATTCCTCATGAAGCCTCAGAGGAGCCTTTCTACTACCTCAGAAGTTTGTGGAAACCTGAAAAGAGCAAAAGTAAGTTCCTGAAGAAAACTTTCATGACAATGGAGCTGACAAGGAAGCAAATGGTAGAAAAGTGGACTTGCCTCCTATGGCATAAGAGATTTACTTATCCAAATCAGGGCCATAAGAATATCTATGGTGTAAGGCAATGCCTCCACTGCCTTCTTGGATTCAGCAACAGCTTGCCAGGAGTGAAGCAAGAGATCTATGCGAGCAGCAATTGCTGAAGCTGAAATATGGGAACCAAGTAAGCCTACATCCCTGGAAGCCTCACTCAGGTAAATGGCTGATTCTCTAATGTGTTCCGCTAAAGTAAGGAGCTTTGATTGTGTTGTGCCAGAGTGCAAACCTCTTGCTAACTCCTCAGCCCATTGTTCAATAGCTTTATTAACCTAGGATCCTACCAGGGCCAGATGAAGAATAACCCCAATTACAGTATACAGTAGATAAATTAGGCTCCTTTAGGGAAATAACTCCTGGAACTGGGAGGGTAGTTTTCTTGGAGAGCCGGGATACAGATGAGTCCACCTGTGGAGGGAATTCCCATCTAGTCTCATTATCTGTAGAAAAACTATAGGATGAGAGAAAGTATTTGGAAACTTGGAACTTTTTGTCTGGATGTTTCCAAGCCACCACCAACTGATCAAAACGTTCCTGAGAAATAGGAAAGGTAATACTAGATCTTTGTTGTTTAGCAAAAATGAATGTTGGAGACTAATCATCTACCTTAAGTTCTTTGCATACTGCTAGAATAAACACCACCAGGCCTTGAGGACCTGCATCCAATTCCTGCGGATCCTCCTCAGAAAGCAGCTCCTCTTCCAAGTCCTTAAGGAGATCTCCATCATCCAACAGAGATGCTCGGTCATCCTCCAAATTATCTGACTGCAAGATCACCAGTAAGGCTCTCTTTCTGGCTGGAGCATGTGGTGTCAGCACCTGGACTTGTAAGCCAGAACCCACCACCTGAACCAAACTCTCCATAGAGTGTGCTTAGTCCTGAGCCCAGACCAGCTCAGCTATTTCTCTAGAAGCCTTCCTTTCCTTTGCTGGACTCTGCTAGTTCTGCAAAGAGATCCAACATGACCCCAGCAAGCATAGTGATCAAAGAAGGGGAGGGTTCCTGGACTTGGGTAGCCCCCAAGGTTCTCAGAGTCACATGACAAGCATAATGTAGCCCCTTCTAAGTGTACCTGATTGAATTCAGAGTTACACTTTTTACAGACATACAGTTTTTGTGAAGCCCTAAAGGCAGAACCTTTACCTGTCATATTAACATAGTGACATATAACAATATTCCATCTACACTCAGACACACAGTGTAGGAGAGAGGGAAAATATATAGAGAAAGGCATAACAATAGAGAGGGAGGAGTGTCACACAAGCCTCAATAAGTCTCCATTAAAACACAATACTCCACAATAACTCACTGTCCACTATGTGAAGACTTAGATGTGTAGACAAGAGAGGATGATGTAGCCAGTGGTGGAGCTGTCTGTGGGAGCTACAGATGCAGTGCTGTTTGGTCAGGTCATCTGCATGCAGAGCTGAGACCTGTAATGGTGGGCAGTGTTTGTCAGAATGCTGGAAACAGCATGCTGTTTCCTCTCCTGTCAGCCGGGGAAGAAGCCCTGCCCTCTGAGAAATGGCCAACTACACTGAGCTGTCCAGCTACAGAGGCAACTCCTAATGTCATGGATTCTGGTACTAGTGAAGGCTGGGATTACTTACCCCACAATGCCACTAGCATGTGGTGGACCAAGGGGGACCCAGACACAGACGTGTGCAGCTGTGAAGGGTCCTCTTTTCACACTAATGTGGCCAATACTATGTAAATCTGGCCCCTCTTGCTGGGGAGAGTAATGGTCAGAGACCCAGCACTTGTCTCAAGAAGTGGCAATGGTTCCCTCAGGCAGCTCCAGCATTGCAGGCAGAGAGGGGCAAACTGTCTGCTTGAGAATAAATTAAATAAATTGAAAAAAAAATCTTTAAAAGTAATTTTTTCTAAGAGAGTGCCCAGGACCTGGCTTCCTAAGGGCACTTTTCAAAAAACTGAGTAGGTGAGGGGCATAGAGGGGGAGGAGCTAGTCACACTTTCAAAATTCTTAAAGTGCACCCATCTATAACCCACAGTATTGAATCCAGTGCTCCCTGTGTATGAAGGAGAAAAAAAACAATTCTCACATTTTGGAGAAATTCATTTTAAATTCAGCAATTTCTCCAAAGTACACAAATTTGGCCAACAAAAGAAGCATCACTAATATTGGGTTTACTGCATATACTGTAGCAGTAATTCATTAGCGTCAGCTGAAAATTTTAGCTCAACATGTCCTAAATAGATCCCCTTCCAGCCTGACTACCTGAAAAAATGTCTCAAGAGAGGGTCTAAGGTTAAACTGAAGAGAAGCAGTGACAACTGACAGCCTTGTCTTGTAATGGTAATGCCTGATTTTGATGAAATTGGAACTATTAATCCTTGGTGTTCTGCTCCTGCACAGAACAAAGGTAATCTTTGGAGCTCTCCATAGCCTAGTCTCTCAAACGCCGAACATCAGTTTCATAAAGATAATGAAATCTGCCTATGTGGAGGTTCTGGTAATTTTATCCAAGATTGTTCCATTTATAAACCTAGTAATGGCATCAAGGAGCATCCTTAAATTGTTGGACACCTGTTAGTGGGATTAAGTGCATTAAGTGCATGAATCATTACCTATTAACTGTGATTATGCATGCAGATGGCTGATTGATCATACTACACAGTCCCATGGAGAATGATTGACACAAAGTGACCATTTAGGGGAGTTAACAGGGGGCTGCTTGGCAAAAGGCATGGGTTCCAGTTAGGGATGTGCACCAACCCCCATGTTTTGGTTTTGGTTTTTTATCTGTATCTCTTTGTGTTTTGGGTCTGGTTTTGGTTTTACCAAAGCTGACCATTTCATGTTTTGGTTTTGGATATGTATTTTATTTTACAAATTGATAAAAACTGCTAAAATTACATTATTTTTGGATTTTTTTTGTTCCTACAGTATTAACCTCTGTAACATTAATTTCCACTCATTTCCACTCGGTCAATTTTGACTACTTCACAGCTCACCATATTGTTTTCATCTGGTTTACAACCAAAATTTGGCTAATAGGCAGCAGTGGGCAGCACAAACATGTGGCAGTTCAATTTCCAACATGGCACAAAAGAAAACATATGTTTTCATTAATCAAAAGGCCTGAGGGAGTTGGAGTATGTATGTAGAAGAAGGCAGGGACAGGAAGGATTGATTAGTATTAAATGTAAATACATTTATTGTTTCCAAAGAAAATTTATGAGGGAGGAGAGTAGAGCATGGATGAACAATATGTTCCATGTTTTGCCCACAAAATCAACCATTTTAAAAATAAAGGTGGCATGCAGGTGATGCTGTATTTGGCCGTAAACATTACTGAACATTTTTGACTGTAAACATTTCTGAACATTTTTGGCATTAAGCAACCACATGTCAAAGATTGCAGCAGCATTGGCAGTTCAACTTCCAACATGGCACATCAGGAAACAAATGTTTTTATTTTGCAACAGGCCTGAGGGAGTTGGAGGTTGGAGTATGTATGTACAGTAGTTGAAGG
The DNA here is from genome assembly GCA_031769625.1 of Taudactylus pleione. NCBI lineage: Eukaryota > Metazoa > Chordata > Amphibia > Anura > Myobatrachidae > Taudactylus > Taudactylus pleione. The sequence goes on along the minus strand of JAUIMM010000626.1, from coordinate 1,994,281 downwards.
CAGGGAAAGGAAGATTTGATTAGTAGTACATCTAATTTTTTTTTTCCAAAGCAAATTTATTAGGGAGGAGGGGAGGCATTTACAAAATATATTTAAATCATTCACATCAGTCCTTGTCCCAGAAAAATCCTTGAGTGCTATGCCTGCTGCTGCTGGGAGTGGATGTTCATCCCAGAAGGGGACCAGGAAGACTACTAGTAGTACTTTAAAAAACAAATGACTGTTAAATAATCCTTTACAAGGGGGAGCAAGTATGACAGTAGTCACCCAGTTGCATAGCAGATCACTGTCACCATAACATCTATGCTGGTATTAGATGTACGTCCAATATCCACCAATAATGCAGTAGGTTTTACATAGTTAATTGAGGTCCTTTGCCCTTGCTTCCAAATCCCATCTAGATTCCACTTCACTAGAAAAGCAATTCCCAACCTGTACAGCGACATTAAAAAAATATAATTAGTGGCCTCCAAAATGCCAATGTACCCACTGTCCACTTAACCACAGATATGTGGACAAGCTGAACAGAATAAATGCAAAATATAATGTTAAAATCAAACATAGTGTCTTTCTTCCCAACATGCACAGATCTAAAAAGATGCACAAAGCTGTTGGTAAGCACATTGTCAGCTCAAGTGGCACAGGATGCAGCGATGAGTTCTCCTTCAGCTCTCCAGCAAGTGCATCTGCCAAGAAAAAACTAAACTTTCACAAAAGACCCAATGGTGATACAGATTAGTCAACACAAAACACAAAAACTTTTTGGATATATGCACTACAGATGATGTAACAGGGAGGAGATTCCTGGATGGTTAAGTTTCCTACCTCTACTTGCTCTGGCTTTACAAAGGGTACATATGAATTGACAAATGTTTACCAGATTTGGGTAGAAATAATTCCACACATAAGAAGTGGATTTTTATGTCTTCTTCCCATGCATGAACAATGGGCTTTTCCTTATCATGGGCAATAACTATTTCTTCCACTGGCACATGATTTACACAAGCAACATCCTCATCAACAACATCCTTATTAGCATCAGCTATACAACTATCCTGCTCCTACTGGTGCACTTCCATAGAAGCATACTCAATTTCTATATCAGCATGTTCACTTGTGCTTACATCATCAAAAGAGGAAGAACCACCAGTCATAAGTAAAGGCCAAAGGCCTTATCCTTTCCTTGCCACTTCATGTGGTGAAAGGTATTTTGCCAATTTTACATCTTTCTGCAGCTAATTTTTACTTTGATGTTTTTTTATCACTGTAAAAGATTAGTTCTTGATTTTAGATGTCCTGACTTAAGCCCTGTATGCCCTTGGGCATCGGCTTTAGTAGATGATGTAGATGGACTAGTATTGTCATGACTGGTGGGACTGGCAGCAGCTCCAGCACTTAGTATGTTGTTCCTGCTATCCTCTCAACTGATCGTTCTCCTTATCAAAAAACATGAATGAAGAGGGGTACAGCACACACGTCAATTTGTACCAAATTTAAATATTACACTGAGGTATCAATGACCTACAGTGTCACAAGAAAAGAATAACACACTGTGCTACCACTTACAATGTCATAAAAATATTTAAGAATAAGAATAACACACTGCGCTGCCACTTACAGTGTCACAAGATTATTTAAGAATTAGAATAACACAATGCACTACCACTTACAGTGTCACAATATTTTTTTATGAATATGAAAAAAATAACACACTGCGCTACCACTGACAGTGTCACAAGATTATTTATGAATAAAAATAATGCACTGCACTGCCACTTATAGTGTCACAAGATTATTTATGAATAAGAATAACACAGTATGTTACCACTTACAGTGTCATAAGACTTTTTATGAATAAGGAAAACACACTGCGCTACCACTTACAGTGTCACAAGATTGTTTTATGTATAAGAAAAGAATAACACACTTCACTACCACTTAGTGTCGACAGATTATTTATGAATAAGAATTACACACTGCGCTACCACTTACAGTGTCAAAAGATTTTTCTATGAATAAGAAAAGAATAACACACAGCACTCACTGTGATGTAATTAATTTTTATATATAACAAATGTTATTTAGCACTATGTTGTGGTCTTGTAGTCGACGTGTAGACTAATAATTTATTCACTATTAAGGAAAGAAGTGAAAAGTTACATTTTTATTGCTAATTTTGTGTTATTAAATTGTAAAATTGTGAATTTTACACTGCGGTTCCACTTACAGTGTCACAAGATTTTGTCATGAATAAAAAAGAATAACACAATGTGCTACCACTTAGTGTCACAATATGTTTTATTAATAAGAAAAGAATAATACACTGTGCTACCACTTAGTATCAAAATAATTTTTATGAATAAGAAAATAATAACACACTATGCTGCCACTTACAATGGAATAAGATTTTTTATGAATAAGAAAAGATTAACACACTGCACTACAACTTAGTGTCACAATATTTTTAGGAATACACTGCATTACAATTACAGTGTTGCAATATATTCACAAATACACTGCCTTTCCATTAACCGTGTCACAATTTTTTTTTCCGAAAACAAAGCATTTTCCACTTACAGTGTCACAATATTTTTTTACAAATACACTGCGGTTCCACTTAGTGTCACAATTTTTTTTTACAAATACACAAAATTTTCCACTTTCAGTATCACAAAATGTTTAACACATACACTGCATTTTCACTAACAGTTTCACAATATATTTTACAAATATACTGTGTTTTCCACTTAGTGTCACAATATTTTTAATGAATATACTGTGTTTCCCTCACAATATTTATTATACACTACACTACCACTTACTGTGTAACAAACAATATGTGTATGAATATTACACTGCAGTCTGACCATCATCAGTAAAAACAATAATAATAATAATAATAATAATAATAATAATAATAATAATAATAATATAGTACACTGGGGTATAGAACAAAAAAATATATATTATTTATGTATTTATTATTAGCTTTTATTTTTTTATACAGTGGGCAACCATGGGCAGACAGAGCACCCCTGGTTGGACACAGCAGCCACTACCCCTAGATGGACACAGCAGCCACTACCATGGATGGACACAGCAGCTCTTGGATTGACAAAGAAACCCTTGCCCTTGATGGACTTAGCAGCCCCTGGATGCACACAGCAGCTCATGGATGGACACGGCAGATACTTTCCCTGGATGGACACAGCAACCCCTGGATGGAAACAGCAGCCCCTGCTCTGGATGGACAGGATGAACACAGCAGCAGCTGGAAGGAAACAGCAGCCACTGCCCCTGGATGGACACAGCAAACCCTGGATGGATACAGCAGCCCATGCCCTGGATAGATACAGCAGCTCTTGGATGGACACAGCACTTCCATTTACTTCACTCTCCACAGCCAGAGTGACATGGCGCCAATGACTGGGTACCTTTATAGTATCCAAAACTCATGAGAATCCAACATGGGAGGATGTTTTGCATCATTTTGGGATCTGAATAAGGCAGGAACTTCCGAGCTGTGCTCTAATCTCGGCTTGTAATGTTAAGTTTCTGTGGGTCCGGTTCTCTGAGAATCAGACCTGCACATCTCTAGTTTCAGTAAGTTTAAATATCTCTCACTGCATACCAGAAGGTTAGCAATTTCTAAATAAGGTCTGACATTGTGAAAATGTAAGTGATTGTACCAATGTTTTTGCAGACTTGCATATTATTACGGATGCGAGTAAAGCAAAGTTGGTGCTGTTTGGCAGTGATGGCAATTGCAATTGCAGGTATTATCATATTTGTGCAGCAGGACTATGTGAGTAATCGCTTCTAAGATCACAATTGTGATCTCTACTGAATCAGACCTTAAGTTCTAAATATTGGGGCACCATCTTCAGTTCCTGTGTATTCTGCTCCTGGAGGGGCTTCAATGTATTTTGCCCAAGGAAGGGTTTCAAGTCTTTCAGCCTCACAGTGGTGTGTTAAATCTGTCTGTCCCAAAGAGGAACTTATATCTTGTAGGACAAAAGTTGGACTTCCCTCTGTTGTTCCCAAGTAGGGACTTATGCGAACTGGTCCCAAAATGAACTTCTAAATCTGGGTCCCAAGAATGGACTTCTTATGCCAGTCCAGTGACTACCATCTCTGGTTGAGTCTCTATTGCCCCATGATCGGCACATGGAATTCCTCCATAGACGACTAAAAACCAGGGGGTTGGGGTAGCTTGGAAACAACTGAGTGAGTGATAGTTATTAAGTCTTCCTATTATGGCCAAACCCAGGTCTTTTCCAGACCTGCCCGAAGGGTAGAATCTAATTCACTTGGTGGTCTTCACTAGTATCCCCTCCTTCTTTGATTTGGGTTTTACTGCACCAAGTGAGCAGGTGATGGATCTCTGGACAGGTACCGGGGAGAAGAGATCTCGGTTATAATAAACCAGATTAGACTGGCTGAGCTGAATCCCCGTGATCAAGCCCACGAGGTGAAATGCATGTCAGTATGGATCCCAGGTGACTGCACAGTATGGGACACCCCAACACCAAGTCTAGTTGCATTCTTGTGTTTGCTGACAACAGATGGTGTTGAAATCATCATTTATACAGGCATCATTTTTTGTTTGAAGCTTGATTCAATCTTTATTGTCTTTTATGTCTAATACCATGTGGCGGGGAATTTTGACATCCTGATATGACATATTTCATCTGAACAATACAATTTAGTCCTTTTTGCCTAACAATGGTTGCATGATGGACATTTTTGCTTACAGATTTAACTCTGCTAGGTATGAATACCATATTTTACTTTCAGTAGATGGTGTTTAAAATAATTTTTGTGCACTTTGACCATGTTACAGTGTTATATTTTCAGACACATACGTTCTTTTAAATAAGGTGTAGTACATTACTCACTGCATGATGATTACCCCTTCTGAACAGCCCTATTTTTGTATGTAACAGTAGAAAAAATGTATCTTAATTTTTCTAGTGGTTCTCATACCAACCTGAGGATTTTCTCATTGGTTGTATGAGGCACTATAGTATGGCAACCAACAGCAGAAATTGGGGTTGATGATGAGAACCTCTCTGTAACTTTATCCTCACGGGACTATTACACTAGCAGATCTCTCACTCCTCCTCCTCTACAATTGTGTATGAGACTGAGCGGCAGAGCATAGTTGTGGAATCTTTAGTCCCTACTGTTTTATTCATTTCTGTAACCTCTATCCTCATTATAAAAGGTTGATAAAGCATTATTTTTCTTTACCCGGGAATGCAGATCCAATTTTTGTAATGATTTCTTTAAAATGATAATTTTCATCTGAGGCAACTTACCTGCTACCTGGTTATTAGTAACATTACTAAGCACCTATTCTATATTTTTTTACCAGTGTTTCTCATACCAACCTAATGATTCACTCATTTGTTGTTCTATACCAATTGGTAAGATAACTAATAGCAGTAATTGGGGTTGATAACTAGGGCCACTGTTAACTATTATTCCTACAGGTTACCAGACTAGCAGATCTCCCACTCTGCTTCCTCCACTTCTTCAGTGTGAAAGGAGCAGCAGAGCCTAGTACTGGATCTGATACCCCTTACTTTTCTATTAATTCACTCTGTTACGACCCCATTTGGGCATTATTATGCAAAGCTGTTACTGGATATTTTCAATGTATGCAATGTTGAACATCTTTTGACCTGGTGTTTTTTACATGTTGTATTGTCCACTACATGTTTTTTCTATATGTCGCCTACCTTATCTGGGTTATTATAACAGAGATCTCTTTATTCACTCTCATCACTCTTTTTGTCATATATCTTGGTATCTGTGTAAATCCTTTTATACTTAGTTTACTGCAGGAATTAATAAAAGTTATGTTTTATTTATGATATTCTAGCTGTCAGAGTGCACTTCTATAGAGTTTCTGGGTTGAAGATCTTTATGGACTGATATCCCCTTTATTCTGATTCCCAAATATTCACTCTGGGTTGCACCACCACCCTGCATTATTAGTGGTATTACAGCACCACAATACACATAAGAGGTGACCAAAGCATACCTATTACATCCTACTTATTAATATCTACTCAGGATCAGTGCGGTGAATTCATTCCTCTCTTTTTTTCCCTTCCCTTCTCTTTTTAAAGATTGTGGATACTCATTGTCAACAAAGTCCACTTTAATTGATTGACTGGAAGGGCTATGGACCATTAGTTATTGCTTGCATAAATATAATTGATGTTAATGCTCCTGCTCTCATCTGGAATTTCCATGACCTTTCCTTCTAAACCACAGAATTGCACAGGTGCCACCAATAAGTGGGGGATAACTCTTATTGCACCTGGCACTGCCAAGTAAACAGCTGGAAAGTTCCTGCAGATCATCCTTTTCACACTGCACATGCTATAACAAACATTGACTTAGATGTAATGGCTTTTCCCCTGAGGCCAGCGTAGCAAGTGCACCTTCATCTTGCTTTTGGTAAGATTATTTCTCAGGATCCAATTGCTGAGTTATTTCTTCTCACATGATCTATAAGACCAATGACTGTGCAGAGTGCACTATTGGAACCTCTCACTTGCACAGTGCAAGTGCAACTTGTCTACGCTGGTTTCAGTGTCAGCAACTTTGCTCTCTGTCTCCTGAAAATGCCAACTCCATTGTGCATTATGCATCCTGCACTTTCTGGTTCCCAGCTAATCATCTGCTCTGTCATACACAACCTGCTCTGCATTTCCATTACCAGTGTGTGCCCCTAATTACAGTCTTCATATCTCATTCTGCAGTTCCAGCTACAGACTTCATACCAGTGTGCAGTACCTATCACAGCCTGTAGTCTCCAGTATTCAATACTATTACTATCTGCAGTGTGCACATATCCCTACTATGTATTTTACTGACTGAACTCATTTCTCTGTGTTCATGACACCCCACCATTATTGTGCAAAACATGCATATCTGCTTCTATCCTGTTCCAGAATGTAGAACTAATTGTGGAAGAGCCTAGTGTGACTACCAATGTTAGAGTAGTGGAGATGTAGCATGCAATAGGCTTTGAGTACCAGGCTGGCCAGAAGTCATGTGAAACTGAAAAGGATCATGGTTCTGACACTTGGTGGTCAGCATGGCTCATGATGGTCTGCTAGCCTTCAGGTGACTCTGACCAGGTGAGTTTTGATTTTCTACCTTGTTTTCTTGTTATTTCTGCACCATGTTAGAGTCTGGTGGGTCCTTGAGAAAGGGGATCATACCACAGAAATTACAATTGGCCATGTTTCAGATGACATTTGGCACTTTTGATTAGCTTACTGCCTGATTATACTGCTATAAATTTTGTGACTTTGGCTCCAAGGGTCGTAGCACCCTGTGTTGGCTCTCTACAGTGTGCCCTAATATCGCGCGTGGCTGAGCCATGCATGTCCAAAAATGGGGCATGGCCTAAATACCCTAGGCCACACCGCCTATGTGGCATTATTTGGAGGCCTGCCTGCATGGCATGCCTCCAAATAACATATGGTTGGGGGGAGCCTAACCATCTGGGCTTCCCTGGGCTGTGCTCCTCTCCTGTCACTGAATGAATGTCACATGCATGCGTGCAGCATCCATTCAGACTCCGAGGTCTAGCACTGCCTCACAGCTGCAGTGGTGGGGGACCACAACCTTTCGAGTGACAACCCCCAGGCAACTTCGGCCCATGGGTGGAACTGGAAATTTAAATTGGGATGTTGGTGAGGGGTGCGCCCTCTATGGATTGGCACCCCTGTTTGACCACACTGGTTAAAAACCCCTGATGACTATGATGCTGTGAATACACATGTTTTGGCAATTTAAATGTAATGTGCTGGTCTCTTTCCGATTTAGCTTTGGTTGCTAAATTGGAACTTCATCATTATTTATTATGAGACTGCAGTACCCTGGCTTTGAACTATCTATTTTGAATGTGTGGGTTTCTGATTAAAAAAAATGTATGTATATATATATATATATATATATATATATATATAAAATGTACATGTAGAATGACACTCCTGGTACAGGGGATTTCAACTGCCATGTTGCCTTCCCAAAGTTAACAACATGTAAGTGGTGTGTATGTAAAGGCAATAGGCAAGGCGACAATCATCCAGACTTGTAAAAGTGTAAACGTGGTTTATTTAGGCCGATGCTTCAAGGCTCATAAGCCTTTTCATCAGGGTACCCTGGGTATGTGCTCTTTCATAGTTTTGATGTCTTCAGTATCAATCTACTATGTTGAAAATTATTTAAATAAACAAAACCATTGAATGAGAGGGCATGTCCAAACTTTTGACTGGTACTATATGTATATATATATATATATATATATATATATAAATATATATATATATATATATATACATATTAGTGCATTTCTAATGTATTTCATATTTTCAGATCCAATGATGTTATTGTCATTTTTTTTACGATATCTTCGACTATATTAATGCCTAAACCAGCCATACTTCTTTTAAATATCATGACATGAGAACTAACTCTAATCTTGAATCAGTTTTTGTTCATTGCAGCACTGAGTGTGGAGATCGGTGCAAAGAGTATCAAATCTTGATCAGAACTGTCAAAGATAGGTGGCAGTTGGAGAGCATAGCTATGATGAGAATTATATGGACTGTAGCAGTTCTGTATTACAGGATTTGATCGGATGTTACATTATCATCTCCTTTTGGACCTTTCTCACTAAGACTGTGGGATCAATTTACTAAACATCAGGCTTGCCATTAAAATTTAAACCAATGGGCATCAATGGCAAATTGCAATCTAAATATTTTTTATTTACCAATCATCGCTTTTTAATTCAATTTCTTACTTCTGTTGATACCTGTTATATTTTATACCCCTATTCTGCTGCAAACATGATGACAATAAGCCGTCAATCTGGGCTGCATTCAAAGCTTTGCACAGGTCAGTATGATCTGGGTAGGTTTTGTTTTAAAAAAAAATAAATTTAAAGATATTAAAGGCTTGGTTTTGTACCCTAAGAATGCATGGGGTCGCAATGATTGGTCAAAGCATGGGATCTACTTCAAACTGACAAATCAGCTTGGTTCCATTTATTTCTATGTAGAGTGTCTCTAGAGACCACTCATTTTGCAAATTGACTTTTGGAGGAGCAATAGCAGCAAGTTTTGTATTTATTTCCCCAAGAATTGGATGCTACAGGGATGAAAAGGACGAGAGACCCTTTTTTAGTAATTAATAAATGTTTAGACCTTGATGTTTTTATTTAATAAATATTTCAACAGATGGTGTTTGAGTTCAGTCTTTTATTTAAGATTTTTCTGCAGGTGTAGTACAGGTGCCATTGGGCCTTTGGTAATCTGACATCTTGACACTTGTGGTTTGACAAGTGCCATTATATTCAAAAGACAAATTAAAAAACATCTGCACACATCTTATGTACTCTATACTTTTCTATATGAATCTATTAGTTAAGTCGGGGGTTGCAGCTATTATGACAAATAGTATAAGTTCAACAAACAAAGAGGAAAGATGTTGTCTACAAGAAGCACACAAATATATGAGTATATAGAAAACTTCATCATTGTTTGTTTATATATAAAACATCCACTAACTTGGTCAAAAAGAACCAGAAAAATATTAAAACCAAGATCTACATACAAGAATATGAAATGTGAAATAAAAATAAAAAAAAATTCCCACTATGTATTTTTTTTATGAATAACTATGTCAAACAGTGTTAACTAAATTTGATGTGTATGCATATTTTTTAGTTTATTATATCAGAGAACCTTATATACAGTACTAAGAGTGTCTTCCATACAGGTAAGTATTTGATATGTTTCAATGTATAAATAAATATATTCTTAACAGCAACTGTTAACCCATAAAAAATGTAATGAGCAATTGTGTGATTCTCTCAATCTACTGGGTTGTATATTCTGTAAAAAATAACAAACCTTTTCCTTTTTGGAAAATTCATCCATGCTACTATTTTTAATATTAGATCACATATCTTATCTCTATGTGCTGTATGAATAGGAGAAAATAATAGCCTTTCTAATTATGTCTGTAATTTGTTTTATATATAAAGCAATTTGGCATTTTATTTTTTAGGCAGGTTTTTATCTAAATCAGCTCCACATAGATCCTTTAATATTTTTATATTATTCAGATAATTGAAAGCATTGTATTGACAACAATATTTGAAATATAATATCCTGGATTAAATATAACATACAAATAGTCTAGTATAGAGTGATGATCTGTATTGGTATCTAAAAATATTGTATAAATACAGATATATTATTTTTTAATGACATATGTTGAAATCACTTTTGCCATCTTTTTTTCATTTGAGGTGTTCTCATTGTATTGCTTTGCTTAGAGTGGCCCACATGACCAGCAGTGCTATACATACTGGTGGGTACAGCGCCTTTACCCACCAATGTTACTGTGCGCCCTGTGCACAGACTGCTATGTAACCTATCCTATTCACCTACCACTCACACCAATGTCACTGTGTGCCCTGTGCACAGACTGCTATGTAACCTATCCTATTCACCCACTACTCACACCAATGTCACTGTGTGCCCTGTGCACAGACTGCTATGTAACCTATCCTATTCACCCAACACACACCAATGTCACTGTGTGCCCTATGCACAGACTGCTATGTAACATATCCAATTCACCCACCACTCACACCAATGTCACTGTGTGCCCTGTGCACAGACTGCTATGTAACCTATCCTATTCACTAACCACTCACACCAATGTCACCGTGTGCCCTGTGCACAGACTGCTATGTAGCCTCTCCTATTCACTCACCACTCACACCAATGTCACTGTGTGCCCTGTGCACAGACTGCTATGTAGCCTATCCTATTCATGTGTTTGTGGGCCCAAAACACTTCTCTCCTAACCACTTATTAGCTGCGTGCATAGTGCACACCTATCTCTTGTATTAATGATATCAATAAATGATTTTTTTTTTTTTGCTCAGCCTTAACTTGATGGATTGAGATGAAACAAAGTGCAGGTTATTTCTAGGAGTTTCCATGACAAAATGATGCAGTTTTCATATAAATTGAGTGAGTAGATTTTGCATCAATTTGAGGCAAACAGAAAGAAGCAACGTTTGGAATATTAGTATATAGACTGACTACGTCAATCGTGCATGCCAGTGATCAATGGGAAGCTCCTTAAAATTATCAAAAATCTTAAGGAATTCAGTGGTATCTTTTAGATATACTTTCTGTGCCTGAACGGCAGGTTGGAGATAAAAGTCGATACATACTTCTGTCTATAGAAAACCCAATGACAGAAACAATTTACTTCTGGCCTCAAGTCACCATCCCAAAAATCTTACTAAGGGTTTACCGTACTCTCAGTTTTTGAGAGTACATAGAATATGCAGTGATGTTACTGACGAGTAACATCAGCTTGATAGAATGATGGATGATTTTATGGCCAGGTGTTATGCTGCGAAATTGCTCAGAGAGTCTAGGGATAGAACCCTACTAGCCCCCAAACATAATGATTCAAGATCTCAGACAGGTACCAAGAATGTTGATAAAGTGGTATGGGTTAATGGTTTCAGTGCCAGCAGCAAAACAGTAATTAAAAGAGCATGTCACTTTTGGCCTATGATTAATAATGACCCAGCCTTGCCTTTATTAAAGAACTCCACAATTCTTCCCTGCTTTAAACGTGGCCATAATGTCCGGGACTGGCTGGTCCATACAGACATTACAGGCTTTGATAATGTTGTCACCTCCAATTTTTTGACTATGAAACCAGGGAACTATAGATGTTTGGGTTGCACAACCTGTAGTTTTCTAGAAATAGGTGACCGCTTTGTGCATCCAAATAATGGCCATAAATTTAGGATTAAACACATTTTGTTCTGTACTAGCCAGTTTGTGGTTTATTACATTAGGTGCCCTTGCGGACACTTATATGTAGGTAATACTAATAGACAATTCCTGGAGCGCATGGCACTACACAGATCAGCAATTCGGATTGCCCTTGCAGGGAAGGATAATGATCAGCCGGTGGCCCGTCACTTTAGGGAGTGTAGGCATAATTTGTCCACTCTTTGTTACAAAACGATTGATCATATCCCCGATAACAAACGGGGGGTGACAGATCCACCTTATTGTTACAACTAGAGGCCCGTTGGATCTTTCGTCTAAATACAGTACAGCTGAACGTTCTGAATGAACACTATCTCTCAAATGCTTTTTGTAGTCGATCCTGTATTTTCTAATTTTGGGATGCATTTATATTACTTTATTATGTGTGCTTTATCTTACGATTGCCCATATATTTTGCTACTTATGCTATACTTTGTTTGGCACTGATTTCCAACTGTTAGTTATGATGTTTGTTTTAAAGTTTCTGACTCTTATTTCAGTCACTTATTTTTTCTGGCTTCACTGTTCTTGTTTACAGCGTTGCCATGGTGAGCTGGTTGCTGTACGCTGCGTGTGGTGTGTAGTGCACAGTGATGACGTCATGGCTCAGCTCCGGGAGGTTGGCGGGGTGCACACTTGTGGTGTTTTCTCACGTACTTAGGTAAGCTGATTTTATGTATATATTTTGTTCCTGACGAAGGTCCGCAAGGACTGAAACATTGAAATAAACTATTTTCATGGTCTGTTGACCCGGTTCTAACGATAATTTACTGGGAGTGCCACCACTGTTTGTTTGCTATTTTTCCCATTCTTGCGAGAGGCACCCAATCTATACTTCCTGGAGGAAGAGTGCCAAGCCCATTGCTATATATATATATATATATATATATATACTTATATGTGTGTAAAATACAAATATAGGATGGCCACCAAGCACTAGACTCTGTTTTTAAACTCAAAATATGGAAAAGAGTTTGTTGATAAATTATATGATGTTATTCAAATATAAAGGCATTTTCCCCAATCTGAAATTTTTCCTAACATAAGTGAGTGCTGTTCCTTGAAAGGTATCTTTAATATTCTCTTTGTCTTCAACTAAAGATTATTAAACTCTTCATTGACAAATATATTTGGTGTTCCAAGATATCAATTTCCAAATATACAAACATATAGTAGAAGCCTCTCATAGTGGTTAAAAGTAAAATAAATTTTTTACTACAAAATATATTGGACAACCGCAGGGTTACTTATACCGTTTGGAGCCTTCCAAGAAAGCCACACATATGAGCAAGATGTGGTGGCAAATGTACCCTGGTACAACACTTTCCATTCAAAACATGGACTTTCACAGGACCTCCTACAGTCACCAACAGGGCACATACCTCCTGCACCGACGCATTTTGGACGTAAGTCCTTTGTCAAGGTGTGAAGCATGCATGCCCTGAGAGACATATTAATACCCCTAGTAGGTTCACTTAATTCACATTATACCTACAGCATCTTCTTTTTAAAAAAAAAAATATTAACAAGATCATTATTTGTCCACTAGAAGTAATAACAATATCCTATCCAAATAATATATCTTTCAAATTATATATAAAACAATCTTCTTCTATTTCAATGCAAAACACCTGTGTTATCCCATCAAACCCAAAGTGGATGACCTAATTCCATTTTTATTCCATATGTAGGAGGAGGAGGTGGTATGTTCCCTGTTGGTGACCATAGGAGATCTTTTCCTTTTTGTTTGTATATTCGGAGGTTGATATCTATGTTTGGTGAAAAAAGTGCTGGAAATAGGATTTTTATCACCCGGGGCAAGACAGTCATTTGGTGCCCTCCCTGGTAATTCCACCATAGTAATGCCCCCTGCAGCAGTGAACCTACAGTAATGTCCCCTTCAGCAGTGTACCTATAGTAATGCCCCTGAGGTAATGCCCATGTAGTAGTGCCCATATAGTAATGTCCCTGTACTAGTTCCCATATGGTAATTCCCCATAGTAGTGCCCATATGGTTTTTCCCATATGGTAATGCCCCTGTAGTGACCATATGGTAATGACCCCATAGTAGTGCCCATATGGTAATGCCCATATAGTAATGCCCCTGTAGTGCCCCCATAGTAATGCCCCCTTGTTGTGCCTATATGGTATTGCCCCTGTAGTACCTATATGGTAATGCCCCTGTAGTGCCACTTACATAATAAAAAATACTTACCTAATACCCTGCTCCTGCATCCGCTGCCATCCAGTCTGCCTGGTTGCTCCTCAGAACTATGCCTCCCTGCAGCGCCATGCTGGAGGACACTGGTGGTGGGTGCAGCAGCGCCCCTGGTGCATGTGCACCTCCAACCCCCCTTAGTTGTGGCCTGGTGAAGGTATGTTCCCTGCTCAGGAGAACACCAAAGATATTCCTCAATTAAGAGTTTAAGAATCTTTGGTTAAAGAGGTAGAGAAGATTAAAGATACCATTCAAGGAACAGCATTCACTTATTTTATATTGAGATTTCAGATTGGGGAAAATACCTTTATATTTAAATAACATAAATTTATCAACAAACTTTTTTTCCATATTTTGAGTTTAAAAATCGATTCCAGCATTTGTTATCCATGCCATATTTGTATTGTATAACATGGTGTAGTGAGCCTGGTTTGGACTCTTGCGATGGAAGTGAGTGCAGGTTATACTGTCTATATTTATATTGTGTGTGTGTGTGTGTGTGTGTGTGTGTGTGTTAAAGTCAAATAATTGCCATTCTATTTACTGTCTAAATGTGTGAAGGGATTCTATGCTTTAATAGATACATATTATTTCTTAAAAAAATATCCAAAGCTAATCTCCATTTGTATATTATTATGAATATTCAAAAAGAGCAATACAAAAATGGTGTTGATTTATAAGAAATGGTGTTTACATTTTTTTCCTTAGAATAATTTGAAATTTATTATAAATTTAAATTATAGAAATGGAAATAAATATTTCCCTCTTTGAGTCCCCCAAGATTGAAACCTGAAAAAGGAATATATTTTTTTATTCCAGTCCTCTTGATCCACATCTCTTCCTCATATTCCAATTGATTTTTTCTCATCCAAATTACATTCAGGCCTTTGGAATTTCCAATACAATATTTATAGAAATACATGGTTATAGATGTGACAATTTCATACTTTGTCTAATCTTGTCATACTGCAAATGTTCAAGTATCCTGATATTTAAAGGTCTAGAGGTTTTGCTTAAATATCTTTTATATAATGGACATTCAAGATTATATTCAACCCCCATAATTGTACAATTAATATAACTTGAAATGGTTAATTTTTATTGATTTTGTAATATTACCATTGTTGTGGAGACATATTCTTAAATGCCCTACAATGTCTACAGCTGTATGATACTTTTTATTGTAATTAGAATTTCTGTTTGACAGGTGATTGTGTACTTATCTGTCCTTGATATATTGCCCACATGTTCAAATATCCTAATGTTTAAAAGTCTAGAGGTTTTGCCTAATTATCATTCACTACATGGGCATTCAAGATGATATACAAACCCCATAATTGTACAATCAATATAACTTACTATGATTGATAGATGGTAAACATAATGCAAGATCTGCGTCCGTTTGGAGAATTGACCAATGTTTTAGGAGGACACTGCTAATATCCCTCCAATGTGTGTTAAAAGTTCCAATGGGTTTCATAATGGTTTCTTGTTCATGCTGTTTCACTTTTTGTTTAAACAGTCTTAATGATATTGTTTGATATTTAACTGCATCTTTAATGAATCTATTACTATATTGTTTATTTTTCTTGCCTTTCACATAGTTGTTGTTCGCCTCTTTTGTACTGTAGTTCTCTGAATATAATCAATTTTTCTTTGTACAGAGTTTTCCCTTTGGGATCACTCTTTTAGTAGCAGGTGAGTGTGAACTAATAGAATGAAGAATGCTGCTTATTGCAGTTGTTTTTCTGTATATGTCCATTGTGATCAAGCCATTTTCTTCATTCCATGTTTTCAAGTGCAGATACTATATTTCCTATTTACTAATCTCTCAGGAGGGTTTCAAATTGAAGTCATTGGTAACTAAAATTGACATTAATTCCTTCTGTTTATTTTGTTCTCCTGTCCACAGTATCAAAATATCAACAATGTAATGGAGGTATAATAAGATATATTCAGTGTATATCTCATTGGGCTTACCAAAGACCACTTCCTTCTCCTACCAGCACAGCTGGAGGTTTGCATAAGTGGGTGCAAAGGCTGTACCCATTGCCATCCCCCTAACCATGAAAGCCTATGCCCCCACTTATGCCAACCTCTACCTGAGGAGGAGGGAGATGGAAGTGGTCTTTGATAAACCCAATGAGATATACTTGGAAATTTTACTTTTTATTATTTTAACACCAGCACTTCTAAATTAAAATTTCACTAGCATTTAATATTTTCTTAGATATTTTTCATTTGTAACATATTATTTATTACCTTTTGACATTTTAAACATGTTATATAGATTTAATTATACATTTTGAAATATTACTATTCACGTTCCCACTTTGTTCACTCCACATATTTTTGTCAACTGTTTATATATGTTATTGTTTTTACAAAAAAACACTTTAACATGGTTTGCACATATTTATATTTTATCGTATTTTGTTGGATGACACTTGAAGACTGCATTTCACATTAATGATTTTATATTCAGACCATACATCCATTAAAAAGTTATGGTGTGACCAAATAACTATAAAGTAAATAAGGACTTAAGAATAAGATTATACAGAATAACTATTCATCTCAGATACCAATGAAGATAATAATGAACATACTGGGATCATTGTCCCACAACATTAAAATATCTACTATAAAAATTAATAAGACTAAACTATAGATGTGGGATTTCTTACATAACCATAATGAAAAGCATACATAATAATCCCATCTAAATGATTACATTAGCTGTCAGTTATTAATATGATTCTTCACTGATATTTTAGGGTTAACACTGTGTCATAAGATGAGCAATTATCCATTATAAGTAGAGATGTGTAGGCTTAGTTCCCAGAGAACCGACAACAACCAAATTTAGGGGTTCCAAGTCAAACCTAGTCTAAGTTTGGAATCAGTTTGGGGAACCGAGTCGAACTGAGTCCAGGTTTGTATCTTCCTGTGGTCCGGAACATGGATTTGAAAACCAAACTCTGGTTTTGGATTGCATGTAAACCAGTGGTTCCCAAACTGTGTGCCCTGGCACACTGAGGTGCCTTGGGACAATTGCAGGGGTGCCAAAGCTTGGTTGTCTAGCACCAAATCAAATTACTTATGTTCAATATGATATAAATTTGTGGACAAACAGAATCTCAAAACTGTGTGCCACCATATTACTGAACCTAAGGATGACAGGTAAGCACAATTTCTCATTAACAAATACTCTAGGGTGCTGTTATTAAAAAAACATTTGGGAACTACTGATGTAAACAATTCCAAACTACATGATTTTAACTGTTTTTGTTTCTTAAAATACAGATCCAATTACAAAACATGTGAGAGTGGTTTTGCAAAACCAAAACATAAAGATGGATCTGGATTCAAAATCAAGACATCGGAATTGATGCACATCTATAATTATAAGTCATGATACCGATGACATGTTTATCTTGTTTACATCTATTAATCTGAGAAGCAATTATTGGCCAGGATGGTACATATCCCTCTGCAACCATTTGTTGATCTAAAACAGATGCATACTAGTAACATTTGTAAGTCACTATCATTCCACATGATGACTCATCCACTATTAGAATTTTCAAAAAAGTTAAAAAGTTTACATATCCCTCGTGCGTGAGTCACTATTGATTGATATTGACACCAACTGGGATCAACAGCCATGTGAGATATGGATAGCCCTGATTTGTAGAACTTACACCATGACTGGAACAAAGATTGGATTGGTCCCAAAAATGTAAATAATAACAGATGCCATGAACAATCAGGTTAGCCTTGAAAATCTCCAATGACAAAGAAATGCATGTTGGCGCAATGCCCGCTGTGTTACTATGCTTTTAATTGTTGTGTATATGTTGCTCTAGCCAGTCTAGTTAGATAGTGGGGAACCATCTGTGCTATAGATTAGTTGGAGTGTGGACACCATTGTGTTTAATCTGTTGAATGTGAAACTAACATTGTATTTCAATCTGGAGACTTTTCTATGGCTAATTCATAGCCTTTATACTGTAGAAGCAGTATTATATTTGCACCAGATAAACTACCAGTCTGGCAGTGTATATCATTTAGCTACTGTATAAATGGCAACCATATGCTAAAATAAGGAAAAAGATTCACACACAAAATAACTAAAGAACTTTATTATTATCCATTTAATTCATTTCAAATTTATGGAAAGCGTAGTTAACTGCCCAATACATAACAACAAACTAACACAATAATTATTAGATGAATTAGAATAACAAATATCTATATAATCATATTAAATTCACTTTATGCAGCTCCCAACAAGCAACTCCGGATTACTTCAAAATACAAGACTAGAATGATAAATCAATTATCAAATAGAAAGTGCATATATGAAAATATGAGCAATTTAATAGTTTATACATAGAATATGTTAAAAAACATTATAAACAAGAATTCATTACAAATACCCTCATAATTTATGTATGTACTGGCTTCATCATGTAAGCTTAAAAATCAAGATTAAAAAATCATATATATTATTCAATTAACTTGAAACAAAAGTGTCCACAGGAAAAAGTTCTTGTCCAGAAAAATGTAACACCAGTTTCCATTGGTAACTAAGAAGCTTCCATGTACATGGGACTCCACAAGGAGGTGGCTGTGTGAAACCCAGTGATAATTAACCTTCAGTAGATATAAAAGTTTATGGCAGTTGTAAGTTTAAATCCTGGAGTCAATACTATATTATATGACCAGTGCTGACGTAAACCTCCCACAAACTCCCAGTCTCTCACTGTACATGGATTCAAGTCTTGGGCTGATTGGCAGAGATGTAGTTACCCCATCCAGGGGCTGGCAATAACAAAGCACTGCTGGTGATCAGAAGGAGGGAGAGTACAGCCATCTGTATGCATGATGATCAGTTCAGCGTGATAATAGCCATCAACCAGTAACCTAAATCAGGAGTCACAAGAGTGTCCAACACTACTCGTGGATGCATTTCCCCACCTAAAGCACTGGGTGGTTTCCATAGAGGGGTATATGTTTTTGATAATTGATTTAGCATTTCAAGTCTTGTGTCATATTTATGTAACTAAATAAGCAAATCTGACCAGGTTTTAATATGTAAGGGCCTTATCATTTTAAAGATAATGCAGGATATATCACTGATATTGCCTACTTAACTTTCAGCCAAACCTATCTCACTGTCCCCATTCACTGGTATAGGGACCAAATACATAATTCTCTGAAGATACAATATTTTCAAAGCTTGACTGTGGGAACATTCACCATCTTCAGATGGCATTTGTTCCTGCATTCTGCTGCTTCCCTATGTTAAGCAGCCCTGGGTAGCAAAAAGGTATCCCTCCACCCCTGTTCAGCTCATTCCATTGGATGGTGGGGATTTGTGTGGCTGCATGAACCCCAGCAGGAGCACTGCCAACTCAGAGTTGGCAATGCTAAGTTTCACTGCTATGGAAGACTGCTCATTTTCGGATCAGCTGTCTTGGCAATGTTTAATTGCTCTGGTGATTTTGTATCCACCACCGCTTCTCGCATAGAGATGGATAGTTAATTATTGGTGTCACCCTGCCCCTGATAATGAACCTAATGAATAGTCCCCATATTAAAGTAAATGTGGCAGTGCAAAAATATAGAACATGAATGCACTTTAAAAGGCATTAATATAAGTTATTAAGTAATTGTGAGTAGTGTGTATTCTCTAATAAATATTATTGATACTATGGGCACATATCAGTCCTGGGTTGTCTTGGATGTAAACACACCTAATGTAAATAAGCCAGCTCTGCATCTGAACATAAATTCTAACTCATCTGATGCTGACATGGAAAATACAGTATACATTTCAAAATGTACATAGATCTGTATATAAGAAAAATATCTTACTTTGGCATGTGCTTCTTTAAGCATAAATTTCTTTATTATTGTGAATAGCTAAACATCAGGCCCATTGTTTTCATGTATTTTCTATTATGTTACAGGATATCATATCATATTAAGATGGATTATTTTTTTCATGGAAAACAAGTGATTGTTTGTTAAGTTCAGGTGTCACAAGTATATAGTAGCATTTAGGGAAGAATATACAGCCTAATATTCCAATACATGAAGCTAATATAGCAAAAATCTCTACAATCACCATATTTTTCCCCTTAGTGCTGAGATAGGCTGGGATGGCACAGACCCAAACACTGCAGAACACCAGCATGCTGAATGTGATGTATTTAGCCTCATTATAGATGTCAGGTAATGTCCTCACCATGAAAGCCAGAACAAAGCTTAGAGCTGCCAGGAATCCCATGTAACCCAACATGAAATAAAAGGCCAGCACAGAACCCTCATTACATTTTATGATGATAGTCCCAGGATTAGAGTCCATGTTAAACTCTTGAAATGGAGGAGAAACTGACAACCAGATAACACCATTCAGGACCTGGACAGATGAGCACATAAGCACTAAAGAATGTGGTAGTTTGACTCCCATCCATTTTCTCCAGTAGCTTCCAGGTCTTGTGGCCTTAAAAGCAATGCAAACAGTGATAGTCTTGGCCAGGATAGAAGACACAGCGAAAGTAAATATGATTCCAAAGCAGATCTGCCTCAGCATGCAGGTTATCTGTAATGGACGTCCCAAGAAGAGAAATACACAAAGTAAACTCAACTTAAGAGATATGAGGAGAATATAGCTGAGGTTCTGATTATTAGCTCTGACAATTTGGCTGTTTTGGAAGTAAATAAATATTGCAATTATTAAAACAATTATAGCAGAAAATAATATTGTTGTGGCAGAAAATAATGAGGTTATGGTGTCCACTTCATATGAGAGAAAGTCTTCAGCTTTGGCAATACATTGGTTTCTTGCATCATTAGGCCATTCAGTGTTGCTGCATTTTACACAATGTTCATTGTCTATGGAATAAAAATGCAACAAATAACTTATTTTATCAGCAATGGTGCCTTCTATCTCTGTACCTTTATTGTCTTTTTACTCTCTCATGTTATTTCTCTATCCTTTCTTCATTCCCTTTCTTTCTTACATTGTGCTGTTCTTTTAGTCTCTCATGTTATTACTCTCTGCTTTCTTCAATCCCTTTCTCTCTTACATTATGTTATTTTACTATCTTTCATTACCTTTATCTACATTTTAGTTTAAAAAAAGCTATTTAAACCCTAAATGTATTCATTTCTGAATACTGCTGGTTCATTTGCTTATCTGTAGATTTTGGTATTACTAATGGTATTATGTCTATGGAGATGTGGCATATTAAATGTAGACAGTCATTTGGTTGAAATGAGAATAATAATGTTGATATGTCATAATGTTGACAGCAAACAAGTCAACATTTCATATGTCAACATGGATTAAATTTTGACTTTGTTGAAATGTTGACAATATGTATTTGTGTAATTCTTACCATGACCATAATGCTAACTTTATACATAAACCTAATAGTAAACCTAGCCACTAACCCTAAGCCTATTTCTAAAATTAACATTATATTAATGAAATGCAAAAATTATAAAAATATTCACAATTCTTATGTTAACATTCTATAAATGACATTTTGAAGGTGTTGAAATTAATGATGTTGACACTTTACCGTTGTTGACATTATCAATAAGTACATTGTGGTGTCAACATGTCAAATTGTGACATTATGATCAAGGACATAGTAACTACATACCACCCATGGAAGTAGAAAAATGTCTTTATACAGGTATGTTTTTGAGCATCTGTGAGCCTAGACATAAGTTGTTAGCAACCAATTATTATTTCTTACAGTCTATTTAAGATGTAGTAAAATTATAAAACTGAGTGTGAGGAACTAACACTTGTGGTAATTACTAAGTTTAAAAATGATAGTAAACATTTGCTCTGTTTGCCTCACCTATCATAAAAAGCAAAATAATATTTACTATTATTGAATATTTCTATAATTTTGAAAGTTCATTTTTAAATGCCATATCATGTGGAATCACTATACTGTAATTGAAGTACTATTACAATGATCAACACTAATTTTATTGGCAATAAGATTAGAGAGATTTTGGGGTATGTATGTAGTGTTGATTCCAAATATGAGATTGTTTTTTTCGATTGGCTCTAATTTTTTGGGTGGCCGATCACTTATATACAGAAGGGGAATTTTCTAGCATAATATCAGAGTGAATACCTACAATTTTCACCTCTCACCTTCTAGAATGTTTCAAAACATTCTAATATTCATGCATTATGGCTAAGTTCTCTATCACTTTAGAATATCCATTATCTCAAAATCTAGAGCCAATAAAAAAAAATACTTTCATTTTTTAATTCTGCAACCCCAAATAACCCTAGCTTCCTTCTAATATCCTTGGCAACTAAACATTTTTTGTTGGGCTTTGTAATATTAGAAGATGAGAAAATATGGCAAAGATTTTTTACTCAGAGTTTTTAAAGTGCGCAAATGAATGTGCACAAAATTTATTTACTGGTCTATTTAATAATCCATTAAAAATTTATAACAGGCATTTACAAAGTATATTTCATAGACATTGGCACATATTGCCGGATGATTAGATTCTTAATGACTTAATAACTAACTCACAAGGATACCTAAAACCATCTTTAGGATTACACCTGACCTGAAAAAGGAATTACAACACAGCTATATCAAGCAAGCAAGTCTGACACAGTCCACACTGTCCACATTAACAGGGACTAAACCCAACAAATGATTTTTCTATTGTGGCACATGTCCTTATTGCAAACTCCAACCTCACACAACTAAGAAATTCTGCACTTTTGTATCCAACCAGACACAAAATACATTCAGAATATATGAACAAATAACCTGAAGCAGGATACAGTAGTTGGCGGTTATCTGTTGATATGCCCCTGTGGACTACAATATTTTAGGAAGGACTGCGAGAAAATGTAAAATACGCATTGCAGAGCATACAGTATAAGAAACATACAAAGAGGCCTTAAGACACATTGGACCAAATATAAAAGGAGGAGAGTTTAGAAAATGAGACATTAACCTGTCACATTGTTTCACTCTGTCACTATATAAAGTCTGAGAACATGCAAACTCACATGTTTTTCAGACTCAAAAAACTCTCAAAATGTAAACTCTCATCCAGATATTTTCCTGTTTGAAAATACAACTCAAACAATGTAATAGTGTGAGTGTTTACTGCTAAACTCTTACATTTTGTAAACTCTCACCCTATCATGACAAATATCTTAAGGGTCTTCACTTTGCAGGAGTATATTTAGTTAGTAGTTACAGTATTGTAGAGGGGGAGACTTTAACAGAAAATTTAACAAGGAGGAGATTAAATGAATTTACACCCTTAATACGTTTTTCTCCAAAAGGTAAATCTAGATAATGAGGGGAAATAGTCATTATAGGTTAAATTATTATACCAGTATTTTCTCTGATGCATTGTATCTAGCCACCCTGCTTCACTTCTTTCTTTTATTATCACTCTCTGATATCTGGTTTATTCTGTTTTTTTACTTTTATCATAATCCTGTTATCTGGTCCGGAATAGGTATGTAATCCAGCAGTCCGAATGGCTGTTGTTAATATACCAACAGCGGCTTCCCAATACTCAGGATCCCAACAAGGGTCAAGTAAGTATACTTACCTTCCTCCTTGTCCCCCTTACCCTCTATTTCTACATCCTAACACTAATCCTGCCCCACCCTATCCTAACCCTCCCCATTAGTGGCTAAACCTCACCATCCCCCCTTACTGCCTAAACCTACCCCCCCTCCTTAGTGGTGCTAACCCTAACCTACCCTGGGGGTACCTAACACTAACCTCCACCTCCCCTAGCCTAACCCCCCGTGAAGCCTAAACCTAACCCCCCATATGGTTAAGTCCTAGCCAGCCCCGCTATACTCAAGTTTGGCATCCTGGCTGTCGGGGTTCCAGCATTTGGATGTCACCTCCTGTTGGTATTCTGGCACCAGTCTTCTAGTCGGGTAGGAGTATTCCTGCACTGGGATTTCTGCAGCTGGGATGCCGCATGTCGTCATTATAACTACATCCCATTTTGTCCAATCTGGTTAACTCATACCTTTTTACACTGTATAGCCAGTTGCCATTGCAACCATTATTTTACTCTTTCAGCTGCTTAAGTTTTTTTGCTGTAAAAGCAAAAATGTGCAGAGCAGTGAATTTTAAGAGCCAAGTCCAAGACACAAGCTGAAGTTTTTTTGCCACCTTCATGCACGTTAGCCAGTTACCATTGTGACCAGAAACAATCAGTGACATCATCACAACATCAGTAATACATATCAATTCCACTACCAACATGGCCAACAGAGCACTCCCTGAGCAAAGCCTGCACAACATCACACTTTACAGATCTGCTACATTTATATTACACCTAAGCCACCTCGCCCCACTGGCCAAATTGAGTGCACAGGGTCCCTGGGTCCTACAGTCTCCAGACCATGTGAGATCATGGCACCAGAGATTTCTGTTAACCTGGAAGACTCTGTGCAGACCACACCGGTATGTTTGCAGCCTGAACATACCAGAATACAGTCCTTTTCCCCACAGGCTATTTGGAGAAGAGGACACACAGGATGGCAATGTGGAAAATAAGGTGAGGCCTCACAGGGACTTTTAATTTGGATGCTTAATTTAAGCCCTGCATTATAGTAGCCGAGGTTCACCCTCCTACCAACACTGACTTGTTATTATTTTATATTTATTATATATTTGCTAGTCTTTGCTCATTATACTGTATAATGTTTGGTATAAGTGCACAACATCATGTAAATTTATATGGAACTTTAATTTGAGAAAGTTGATTACATGCCACAATGGTAATAACAGTCTAATTATTTTAACAGCAGCCCACAGCAAACATTCCTTGCCTGTACTTTCCATATTGCAACTGGTTTCTGTGGAGTTCTCCATGCTATGACCACCAGACTCCTGGGCTGTTCTATTGCTGTTGTTTTGCCATTACCCGTCAATGACCTGCTAGCCACTCAGACCATCCTACATCAATTATATGGTGGGTGCTGTTAGATTCTCTGCTCCACCTACTGTGCAGAACTTCCTATCACCCACCTCAATCCTGGACAGAGTTCCTGCCCTTGCCCATACTATTGATACTGTGGCCACCTCTTTTATTGCTGCCCTGCAGGATATTTGTGGAATTTACTAGTCAGTCACCATTTAGGATGCCAATTCCCTGCAACATCTATCCTTACCCTCCCTATACTCAAAAATACAAGATCACAGGGTCTTGCAGTGCATTCCTAGCCTGAACTTCCCTCCTGCTAGTCTGATGTGGTTACTATGGTTTTTTTTTAATTAGCCTCTCTAATTATTCTTGCTATTGGCAATAGAAGACCTGGCAGCTGTGCCTCCTGTTATCTTTATTCTACTTGCTGTGATCCCAGCAGCACTTAGAAAATATATAAAACTATCCATAATCCTATCTATACTGTTACCTTTAAATGTTCACTTTTTTATTATCATATGACCCATCTTCATATCTAAGAGTGCCCACTCCACCATATTTTCTATTGTAACTTACTGTCAATCATGTCTCCCATGTAATCCAAGCTCTCAGAACCTCCTCCACTCTGCCTACATACTCATAGGAAAGAAGCAAGCATACTATTATAGAGAGTGTTGTGTGGACAAATGTTACCCCAAGTAGGGGTGGCTAGAATTGAACTAAAAAATTATCCTTTCAGTAATGGGAGTGTCACGGAAATATCAATGCAAGAGGTGGCAATCACAGATACACAGTTGTTGGCATAGGAGACCATAGTCAGTTGGAGAAACTGCACCTGCCAGCTGAGATAAGATGGCTGACATGTCCTGATTTAATGGCCTTGCAGGACACCTGCTTCTACTTCCTGGGCCCTCCAATATTTATGGTCTATAAATACACTTGTCTTGTGTTTTGTGCTCCATTCTGAAATTGAAGATACAAATGTTTGCTGCCTAATAATGGCTGGTCTATTAGAACAGAAGTGGGTTACTATAGTAGCACAGTGCCCCATTAGACTCTGGAGAGCAGCACCACACATAGGTAATTAATCTTAGAATCCAGCTTCACCTTGTGTTTTATTATCTAAAAAAACCTCTCTATATATATTTCTTCCTAACTGCTTTTAGAAGTTTGTAGGATAAACTGGAACTAAACTAGTCTTGTTTTGAAACTTTGCAAATCACATTAATTACGGAACATGTTTTTAGTAAGATTTTGGTATTATTTTCAAATTCTATTAATTTTATCCACCAAAACTTTTAGAGAAAGTTGCAAAATTAAGTTGAATTCTCACTATAGTCTATTGGCTAAAACATTTCATAACCCTTTAAAATAAACAGTAAAATGTTGTTGTATGTTGATACATAAATTAAGTTTGCTGTGAAAATAGTTAGTTTGTGACTCACTAGCAAATCAAATATTCAACTTATACATATACCAGTTTTATTAGATATTTCCCCTTCTGAACATGGCACACAGTCATAGCAACACGCATGGTATCCTTCCCTTGTAGCTTTTCTGTATCCACTGAGACACTTTTCTGAACATTGACCTTTTGGCATCTATTAAAAAATACAAAAGCAATTAAGGCTATGGAGGTTTCCTGTAACTGATTATTCCATTATATCACCTTATTTTAAATTAGCAACAATTATGGAATTGTAAAATAAAAATCTTCAGGATTATTTGCAAGCAGGTATATAATCCATAGGTGATTATTTATATTTATGAAAAATGTATTTAGCCGATATTGAGAGTAAACACAAATACTTAAAACCAAAGTCAGGTAGAAAAATCATCTAAGACGTGATATCGGCGGCTATGCTGGACAGTTTGTGCTGTAATTGATGTTTCTAACTTTTATCATATTTGAAATTAGTAATTTATCAACAAGTATCATGAGGTTCATGTGGAGTTCTACGCTTTAGAAAAAGATAGGGGATTAGGTAGATACTTTGCACAAATTCTATCCTGTTATTAGAAATGAGAACACCACATATTATGTATGTCTTCATAAATAATAATTATTTATTACTACGGGGGTGCTGCCTATGACAACTGATAAGGTGAGTTGCAAACAAAAGAGTAAATAGATGTCTCAGACTGGTGCACAAAATAGTTAAAATATAACTTTTATTACAAACCATTTGCCTAACAAAACAACACAAGTCAGAGAGCTGGCCATAGCTAGGATGTGGATGACTGTCCCCTTGCTTGGCAGGCCCTCCCCTGGGGTACAGCAATAGTCTTTTATTCCCACCATAGCTGCATAAGGAGTGGTAAAAATTATACCACATCTGCAATAGCATTGAGGATTTTGAAAGCAAAACACTTTCCCTTTACCACACCTGACCTAAACCTATTAAGACATTGGACCTCATTCAGAGTCGGTCGTAAGTGGATGCTCGGTCCTACGCATCCGATGTTTCCAAACCACCCATTCGTACGGTTAGTTGTGCGCATGTGCGTACGAGACCTTGCGATCCAAAATGCTGTAGAGCATACGGCTTACGAGCAGAAAGTGGGTTCCGAGAGTTGATTGACCGTTTTCAGGGCGTTTCAGGGGCGTACATAAATTTACTGCTAAGACCGACATAGAAGGCTGGAAGTAGTAAAACGTCACTCTGCGAGCAGGTTAGAGGCCTGGCTGATCTTACAGCTTGAGGTTGGGTATGTGCTCTCTCAAGCCCTAGAGTACAATCGATACTATCGAATATGACTGATGTTATGCTTGATGTTTCTATTTGGTGCCACACAATGCAAGCAGCTAATAATCGATTGTTGTTGCAAATAACACTGCTAATTGGCTTGTAATTGATTTAGTGGCGTTAGCATTAGCAAATAATAAGAATAAATAAATTTCATGGGGATGACTTATTCTATGCCGTTTTTTGTTAATTTTTGGTGTACTTTGCACACAACACAAGCGGCCGCAACCAGCAGAAGAAAATTAACATACTGTGACTGACAACGAAGGACAACGATTGACTCGACCACTAGCTGCTGTCACTCGTTAGCTAGAGGAGGTGCTTTGTTCATGTGTGGGTGTCACTTTAGTTGCGATTGCCCGGGCATGCAATTGTTTTTTTTCCTGATTCTCGATCATTAGGCGTACGACCGAGCGGCCGCTTACGACCACCTCTGCATGAAGTCCATTGTCCTTTACATGACAGCACAGTGTTCATGAGGGTTATATTTCTAGAAATCTTTAAGCCAGACTTCAACATCCTTCACCTCCAAGGGGATAACAACACTCTCATCCTATTTCCACTGGAACTGGACATCATAATTCCCCAGAGCATAACCCTTAGACCACAGAAACATGTCATGGACAAAATACATGTATTTGGTGATATTATAATGCTTTTCAGGCAATGTCTCTACATAACAGGTGGCAAAGAGAAACATAACTCCTATAATATGATGGTAACTATGATAGGTTCCCTCTCCAATGTCACCAGGCTTTTAAGGCTGTACCAAACCTCACTTTATTTTATCCATGAACATTAAAAAATCCACAAATACAACTTTGTGAATCTTTTCATGAACATTCTCATGCAAACCACTAAACACAGCCATGTTAGCACAAAGAACCTTATTGTGGTCCACCTCTGGCTCACTAGGCCCTGTAGACATCACTATCTTTACAGGCACTACATGATTAATCTAATCATCTTGAATGGTCACTCCAGGGAATTTGAAGAATGTGAACCAGAGCTACAGCTAGAAACATAATTACCAACATCAAGCAGATTCACTGCCTTCAGATGGACTGGGATCATGTTGATGGTAACTTCACATGGAGGAGCCACCTCTAAACTCAGAGGCGCTATACTTACGTGCACTGGACATGAGCCACACCTATATCCACAGCACCAACCAATGGGGAGCAAGCATCTGAAACTATGGGAAGATGGTTAACTGCCAGAACAAAGGAAGCAGCAAAAGTAGGGTTGGAGGGGGGGGCAGGAGTTGCACTCACAATGGGTGGCAGGCCATCAAAAACTTGGGTACACTAAGGTGCAATAAATCCTGCAAGAGATGGGGGGTAGCTGCTGAGGATTCATAACTCATGGGTAGACAGACCAGGCAACAAGACCATGAACAGAGGCCCCTGGGACACCTCTGTTGGACAAGGGTACATGTAATGAAAGAGGGGTTGGAAAAATCAGGAGTCCAGTAAGGGAAAAGTTAAAACGTTGATGGAGAAGGGGTGTAGAATGGATAAATTTAAGAAGGGAGTGACGGACAATAGAAAATCATGGGGGTGCAAAGCCTTAGCTGCAAGTAGCTTTGTGCCAGGTATAAAAATCAGGTCCAGGGGGGAGCAAAAAAGGGTAGGGAGGGGTGCTAGCAGACCCCAGTGGCAAACTTTGAATCAAAGGAAATGGCATAGGCAGCATGGACAAGAAAACATTAGTAAAATCAGTAGACTGTCTTAACTGGCTGACTCCCACTGAAGTAGTGGGAGACAAAAGGTGGCCGCTACATATGAAATTGCCTCCTGCCTGCTGCACAAACACAAGGCCCCAACACACCATGTGCTGGGACCTCATGAAATACCAGTGTGGAGGTCAGTGTTGCCATAGACACAGTGGCTACAGGAACAGATGGTAAAAGTATATGCAGCTGTTGCAAAAAGTGCTGTAGGGGAAACTAACAGAAAAGCAGAACTGGCTGTGGCAATTTATGTCCACCAAGTTGCAGCATGTGACAGCAGCCAGGGAGAGAGGAGAGCACCAGTGCTGATATGTACACATAGGCATGCTTTACCGGGAATGTGAAAAAAGGGGTGAGAAAAAGTGAAAGGAGGGGAAAAATAGAGGGGAAAAGATAAGGAAAGGAAACCAAAAAAGTAAAGCAGGTGAATAAGCACAATGAAATGAGAAAATGAGATAAAAGGTGCAAAAAAACCAGACTCAGCCTCAACTCCAGACCTACAAAGAGGCCGTTCATACAAACAGCCCTCATTATTGTATATACCAATCTATAAGGCACACTCCGCTATCGGCCTAAGTAATGATTGATGCCTAAACCCTACACATAAACTGCCTAGTAACAGGGTTAAGTTTTCTAAATAATATTCATAAGTGAAGAGAAACACATAATTATTATTGTCCATAAATAGAGAGTACAAAAGAGACACCTTGTAGAGTACTGAATATAGCTAAATTCCATAGTATACAATATAACAGAGGTAGGGGTAGATTCTCTGTTATATTGTATACTATGTAATTTAGCTATATACAGTATATTAGGAAACTTGACACATAAATGGGTGTTTTGTGAACTGTTCAGTGATAAGACATACAAAAATGCTGTTATTTGTATTAGTATATCTACCATTGCTCTCTGACTAATGCTACTGTATATAGATGTTAGTTGTTTCCAAAAGGCTAAATTCATGGGAAAAATATGGTATGTAGTTAGGTGGCTGCCGGTCTCAATACCGACAGTGTTATCCCAGCAAGGAATTTTAAACTAAAAATTGGGAAATGTCCAGACCACTGCGCACAGCTGCCAAAATGTTTCTACACACTCATATGAAGAAGATCACCCACTTCAAAGAATACAAACATAAACAAACAGTAGTGAGAGGTAGATATACAATAGGGCGCTTCACAAAAATGAATAATTATAAGCCACAGTTGATGCAATAATTACATTCCTTTTGTGGTCATAGAAATCTTGTACTGTAGTTCACCGATATAACTTCTCCTCATTTACGGACGATATAGCATATGGAAAAAATAAGAGACCACTGTATAAGTCACCAATACTTTTATATATAGAATTCAGAAAATGGAGGCAAGGTGTGTGGAACAGAGTGTATAAAGCACCCCTCCACGTAAGTAGTGGGTACCCCACTCACAGAAAGAGGTGACTATTGATTCATCAAAAGGTATCTTTTAGCTTTCCAATCACCCCCTGGACGACTAAGGGCTTGGCACTACCCCCCCGGGGAAGGTTAGGGTGTGAGTATTATACATACCATAGGAAACATTTAGCAACACAATTCACACAATTAGAAATATTTATGTTGGCCTTCAATTCTCATTTGAAGGTGTAATTGGTTATGTTATGGCGTGGGTGAAATCAGTCAAATTGGGTGTATTTTGCAAAAGAAATTACAAACTGGGAATACGACAGATCTTACGTCACCAAAAATTGCATTTGAAATCTAACAAATCGGTGACATTCACAAACATATTCCAATTGGTCAGAATTTGCACATGCTACAGTGGCATCACCATGTTGCTATAAAATGCCCCCACATGCAGGAGCTGGCTGGCAGACACAAATAAATGGCCCGGCTTTTGTACCAGTGCGTGCAACAGAGAAATGGGTGTAATAAAAAATGTTGTAGGTGTGGTTTGCCTAAAGTAGGTTCGGTTTAAATAGCTATTGCAATTTGTGACAAGCTGTTATGTAAAAGAGCTACGGATACATCACCTACCTGCCCATCTGCCCAATGCTAAGACTCTCTAGTGACCAATAAACAATACAAGAACCATTCAGGAGCATATTTATAATGTGCACACAGGCCCCTGGGTCCATTGGGGGTCCCACACTGCACTCCCTGCACCCAGGTTATTTAAAACTTACCTCTCTGATGTCCTGCATCGGGTCCCTTAACGCTGTTCAAAACGCCGGAATATGGCCGCCGCAGGCATTTTTCCAGCATTTTTCGCATGCACTGTGAGGAATTAGCCAGGAAAATGGCGGCAGCGCCATTTCCCCGGCAATCTGCGCATGCACAGTAGACTCTGGGCACACTCTAGTGCCCAAAGTCTACTGATTCTGCAGTGGCCGGCTAGTCACATCAGTCGACTGCCGGCTGCCGGGGTGAGAGGAGGGGGCCCGTGACGGGGGATGCACACGGGCCCCTTCCTCTCTAAAGATGCCCCTGGAACCATTCTAATGACTGATATACAATACAGGGGCAATTCCATTCTGTATGCCAAAAAATAATATTACTGACTTGACATGAGCTTTTATTTTCCCCTGTATGCATTATGCAATGTCGTAGCCGCTGGAGTTTGTACTTAGACACCCAATAGCGGAGCCTGAAAACTGCTGGTTGTATACAAACATGCACCATCAATCAGACCATCCATCTTCAGAGCAACCCTATCTGAGAAAGCCTACAGTCGTTCAGAATGTCTGTCACAAGTAAGCACACCCCGGAGCCTTCACTGTGTCCACACTGTGATATGCCCCACAAAACAGCCTAGACAAACCTGTTTTTGCCTCTTCTTCCCAATGTTCCCTCCCACAACCAATCCATACACTACATCCAAGTCCTCACTGCGACCGTCGATGGTAATCTCACTGTGCGCATGTGCAGTATGACTCATGTGCTCTATAACAGGAATAGCTCAATCAGGCCCTATGTAGCATATTATGCCAAATACTTTAACCTGCCTTCACTGTGATGGTATCAATGCCTCAATATATACCCTAGCACAAACAGTAAAAATTAGAGGTAACATTTTCTGATAGAATATGTGGCCTACAGTAAAGGTAAGGAACATTACAAGTAATTATAAGCAAAATAACCCCCCATACACACATATACACATATAAGCAAGCACTGCCCCACTCCCCATACACATATCATACACATGAACGAGCACTACCACCCACACATGCAGACACACATATCATACCAACATAAGCAAGCACTCCCCCCCCACATACACACATATCATATACGCCTAAGCAAGCACCCCCCACATACACATATATAATACACACATAAGCAAGCACTCCCCCCACACACATACACACACATAAGCAAGCACTGCCCCCCAAGAACATATCATACAGACATTAGCAAGCACTCACCCCCACACACACACATATCATACACACATATCAAGCACTCCCCCCACATACACATATTTCATACACACCTAAGCAAGCACCCCTCACATACACACATATAATACACACATAAGCAAGCACTCCCCCCCACACACACACACATCATACACACATAAGCAAGCACTGCCCCCAACACACATATCATACACACATAAGCTAGCACTACCCCTCCACACATACACACATATCATACACACATAAGCAAGCACTACCCCACCACATGCAAGCACTACCCCCACACATACACACATATCATACACACATTAGCAAGCATTCCCCCCACACATACACACATATCATACACACAAGCAAGCACTCCCCCCACACACACAAACACATATATCAGACACACATAAGCAAGCACTGCCCCAACACACATACACATCATAAACACATAAGCAAGCACTGCCCCTCAACACACACATTATACACACATAAGCAAGCAACCCCCCCCACACACACACATATCATACACACAAAAGCAAGCACCCCCCCGCACATACATACCTAAGCAAGCACCCCCTCCCACACACATACATATAATACACAAATAAGCAAGCACTCCCCCCACACACATATATTTATACATATATCATTCACATGTAACCAAGCACTCCCATTCCTCCCCCCACACACACATACAGTATACATATATTATACACATATCAGCAGACAGCCCCACACACACACACACACACACACCAACCACTTACCTGGATTCTGATGCTAATGTAGGCAGGCTGCCATTGCTACAGAGAGGAATAGTGAATAGTTGAGACTAGGGATGAGTGGGTTCGGATTTCTGAAATGCAAACCCCCCTGAGCCCCCCCGATCCGAGCCGGATCCGAGTTTTCCCGCCTGACTCGGATATGAAATTGAGGCAAAACTTCATCATCCCGCTGTCGTAGCTCGCAGGTTTTGGAATCTATCAAAGGTCCCCACATCAATGCAATTTTTTACTCCTGCTCTGGACAGTGAAGAGGGAGGGTGGGAGTTGTGCTGCTTTTGCGCATAGGGGCTATGTCCACTCACAGTCCATAGGGGCTGGATGGGCTGTGTTGTGCTGCTGTTGTCCATAGGGGCTGTGTTGTGCTGCTGTTGTCCATAGGGGCTGTGTCCACTCCAAAGTCCATAGGGGCTGGCTGAGCTGTGTTGTGCAGACTGTTGTCCATAGGGGCTGTGTCCACCCCAAAGTCCATAGGTGCTGGCTGGGCTGGGCTGTGTTGTGCAGTGTCCCATAAAGACTGCGTGCACCTGTGTCATAAATAAAGGGCTGGCTTGCTCGTCTGTTGAAGGGTGGTGTAACCCCCAAAGTGCCGCAAAAAATAAAAAAAAATTTTTTTTCTGTGTTTGTGACTTGTGTGCAGTGTCCTATAAAGGCTGTAGTCCTAAAGGGGTGCTGTAGTGTTCTCCAGGGAGTGCTCTGTCCTTCAGGGGTGCTCCCATTGAGTTAAAAAAATATATTCTTTTTTTTCTTTTTGTGTGCGCTGTAGCCACACGTGCATCAACAAAGTAGCAGAGCCAAGTGTGCGCCTGTGTCATAAATCAAGGGCCGGCTGGCTCGTCTGTTGAAGGGTGGTGTAACCCTTATAGTGCCAGAAAAAATAAAAAAATAAAAATTTTCTGTGCGCTGTAGATGCACGTATAACACATCACATAAATGGAGGACAAAAATTTGTCAGATAAAAATAAAATTTGGAAAGATCAAGAACCACATCCTCCTAGTGCTGAAGTTGCTGCCACTATTCATGACATAGGCGATGAAATGCCATCAACATTGTCTGCCAAGGCTGATGCCCGATGTCATAGAGAGCATATACAATGCCAAATGGCAAAGTTCAGGAAAATTTATTTAAATCATCTGTGGAGAAATGTAAACTTGCCAATATGCCATTTACGACAAGGAGTAGCAAGGAATGGCTATGTTCATGACTAGTGGTTCAGCTTCACATGACGATGGAAGCCCTCCGCCTCCTGATAGAAAAATTAAAAGATTTAAGCTGGCAAAAGCACAGCATAGAACTGTGCAGAATATATCACAAATCCCCAAGGAGAGTCCAAGTGTGTCAGCGGTTGCGATGCCTGACCTTCCCAACACTGGACGGGAAGAGGTGGCTCCTTCCTCCATTTGCCCGCCCTCTGCAAGTGTTGTAAGAAGCACCCACAGTCCATTTGCTGATACTCAAATTGAAGATGTCACTGTGTAAGTACAACAGGATGAGGATATTGGTGTAGCTGGCACTGAGGAGGAAGTTGAGGAGGATTCTGATGGTGATGTGGTTTGTGCAAATCAGGCACCAAGGGAAAGAGTTGTATGTGGAATGAAAAAGCCCTTCATGGTCATGCCTGGGCAGAAGACTAAACATTCCACCTCTTTGGTCTGGAAATATTTCTCTCCAAATCCGGACAACAACTGTCTTGCCATATGTTGCATATGTGTAGCTCTAATAAGTAAGGGTAAGGATGTTAACCACCTAGGAACATCCTCCCTTTTACGTCACCTGCAGCACTTTCATAAAAAGTTACTGCCAAGTCAGAAACTGTGCCTAAACCGTAAGCAGTCCAGGTACACCTAAATCCCTTTGTCCTGTTGCATCCAAGTGCCTGCAAATCACACCAGCAACTCCCTCCTTGTAAATTTCCTCCTCAGTCAGGATCGGAAGTAGTCCTGCAGGCCATGTCAATGCATGACTGACTCTCCTATCCGGGATTCCTCCAGAGGATACTGCATTGCTACGCCTACTGCTGCCACTACTGCTGTTGGGAGTTGTTCATCATCCCAGAGAGGAAGCAGGAACACCACTACTTCTTTTATTAAGCAATTGACCCTCCAACAGTCCATAGCAAGGAGGATGAAGTACGACAGTAGACATCCTGTTGCAAAGCGGATAACTGAGGCCTTGACAGCTAAGTTGGTGTTAGACGTGCATCCGGTATCTGCCATTAGTGCAATGGGATTTTGACAATTAATAGAGGTAGTGTGTCTCTGGTACCAAATCCCATCTAGATTCCACTTCACTAGGCAGGCGATATCGAAAATGTACAGAGATGTCAGAAGAAGTGTCCTTAGTGTCCTAAAAAATTTGATTGTACCCAATGTTTACTTAACCACGGACATGTGGACAAGTGGAACAGAGCAGACTAAGGACTATATGACTGACAGCACACTGGGTAGATGTATAGTTTTGCAAAGCAACAACAGCAGCGTCACCCGTTGCAGCATCTCAGAAACGCCAGCTCGTTCCAAGGCAGGCTACACTGTGTATCACTGGTTTCAGTAAGAGGCACACCATCGACAACCTCTTAGAGAAACTGAGGGAAATCATCGCCCAATGGCTTACCCCACTTAGACTTTCCTGGGATTTCTGTTATATGACAATGCCAGGAATGTTTTGCGGGCATTACATCTGGGCAAATTCCAGCACGTCCCATATTTTGCTCACACAATAACATTGGTGGTGCAGAATTTTCTGAAAAATGACAAGGGCGTGCAGGAGACTCATTGGGTGGGCCGAAAAATGTCTGCCCACTTTTGCCAATCAGCCACTGCGTGCTGAAGACTCGAGCACCAGCAAAAACTCTTGAACCTGCCCTGCCATCACCTGAAGCAAGAGATTGTGATGTGGTGGAACTCAACCCTCTATATGCTTCAGAGGACAGAGGAGCAGCAAAAGGTCATTCAAGCCTATACATCCACCTATGACATAAGCAATGGAAGGAGTATGCACCTGACTCAAGCACAGTGGAGAATGATTTCCGTGTTGTGCAAGGTTCACCAGCCCTTCAAACTTGCCACACGTGAAGTCAGAACAGTCACTGCCAGCTTGAATCAGGTCATTCCCCTCAACAGGCTTTTGCAGAAGCAGCTGGAGAAAGTGAAGGAGGAGCTAAGATCAAGCGATTTTGCTCAGTATGTGGAACTTGTGGATGAAGCCCTTCATTTGCTTTGCCAGGATTCGAGGGTGGTCAATCTGTTGAAATCAGACCACAACATTTTGGCCACCGTGCTTGATCTTAGGTTTAAAACCTACATGGTGTCTCTCTTTCCAGCGGACACAAGCCTGCAGAGGTGCAAAGACCTGCTGGTAAAAACAATGTCAGCTAAAATGGACCGCGACACGTCAACATGTTCTTCTTCATTTTCTCCCACAACTGGGGCTGCCAGAAAACAACTTAGGTATTATAAGCAACCCACTGGTGGTGATGCAGGGCAGACAGGACCAAGTTTGGACATCTGGTCCAGACTGAAGGACCTGCCAACAATTTTGGACATGTCTACTGTCATTTCATATAATACTGTCACCATTGACAGAATGGTGGAGGATTACATCGGTGATAGCATCCAAGTAGGCATGTCAGACAATCCGTACCTGTAGTGGCAGGAAAAAGAGGCAATTTGGAGGCCCCTGTACAAACTGGCTCTATTTTACCAAAGTTGCCCCCCCTCCAGTAAGTTCTCCAAAAGAGTTTTTAGTGCAGCCGGGAACCTTGTCAGTGAAAGGTGTATGAGGTTGCTTCCACAAAATGTGGAGAAGATGAAAATGAATTATCAATTCTTCCAAGAAGACCAACCTCCAGAAAGTACAGAGGGACCTGTGGTGGTGGATTCAAGTGGGGACGAATTAATAGTGTGTGAGGATGAGGACAACACTGAAGAGGGTGAGGAATTGGTGGATGAGGAGGATGAGGATGACAACTTGCCTCTGTAGAGCCAGTTTATGCAGGGACAGATTAATTGCCAGCTTGTTTTGTGGGGGCCCAAACGAACCAATCATTTCAGCCACAGTTGTGTGGCAGACCCTGGCGCTGAAATGATTGGTTTGTTAAAGTGTGCATGTCCTGTTTATACAACATAAGGGTGGGTGGGAGGGCCCTAGGACAATTCCATTTTGCATCTCTTTTTTTTCTTTGCATTATGTACTCTTTGATGCCTAGTTTTTCAAACTGCCATCCTGTCTGCCACTGCAGCGCCACTCCTAGATTGGCCATGTGTTTGTGCTGCCCACTTGTGTCGCTTAACATAGTCATTCAGCTACCTCGGGGCAACCTTTTGGCCTTAAAACAATATTGTGAGGTGTGAGGTGTTCAGAATAGACTGGAAATGAGTGGAAATAAATGTTGTTGAGGTTAATAATAGTGTAGGAACAAAAAGAAAACAAATTCTGTGATTTTAGCTGGTTTTATGCTTTTTTCCCAAAAAAAACAGATCCAAAACACAAAACCCAGAACACAAAACACGGAAGGGCGGTTTTGGCAAAACCAATCCAGTTACTAAACACGAATAAAGATCCATATCCACAACCAAAACACAAAACATGAAAAGTGGCCAGTGCACACCCCTATGAGAATGAGAATCTGACCTTTACTTGTTTTCTCTAACTAGATAGATAGAGAAATAGATAGATATGAGATAGATAGATAGATAGATAGATAGATAGATAGATAGATAGATAGATAGATAGATAGGAGCTAGTAAGATAGAAATCAGCATATATTTATAACATACCCTTTCATTTTGCCAATGTATTTTCATTAGCTGAATGTACAGCTGCCCAGAACCTGGAACCGATCCATCAAATGTTCCCACATGGTCATACTGAAAAACATTAATTTCTCCTACATCCTTATATATCCAATTTAGAATGTGTAATGGAGAAGGGAATTCTCCTTTTTCATCAAAGAATATTTCTTTACCATAATTATCTTTCAAAATAAAATTTCTTATGTATTTGTGAAGCTTTACAAGAAAATAAAAGTGCAAGAGAGACAAAAATAATGAATTTTGTGAGATTATATCAAATTATCAGCATGTGTAGTATATATTTTACATTTGTAATGAAATTATCCAGTATAGTTATGTAGATTTAAACCAAAGCAAGTACACAAGTCTACAGACAAACACTAAATTCATATTAGCATAAAGATTACACTTTACTTCAGGTTCATCAGATATTTACTATTCTGGACACGACATGAATTTGAACTACTGAAATATTTAGGTAAATTTCATTAAAATAAAGCATTAGAATGCAGGGGAAAATGAAGGAAGTTTGCAGATATAACTAAATTATTGTCAAGCAGAGCCATTTACCAGTTTCAGTGCAGGTAACTAACAGTGAGACATTGACCAAACCTGGCCATACACTAGACCAACTTACATCCAAACATCCAACTAGTTGGTTGGTTGGATTGAAGATCTGGTAAGGTATGGAAGCAAATTACAATAAACCATTTGCTCCCAAACCCTGGAAAATTGGAGAAAACTGTTGTTTAAACAATTTTTTGAAATCAAACATTTAACCAACTTGTCTGCATGAACAATATTGTCTGTTTTCTAGTGTTTGGGAGCAAATTGCTGATGATAATTTGCTCCCATACATTACCAGATTTTCATTAGAACCAGCCAGCTGTTTGGATGGTTGGATGATCTTTGGTATATTGTATAGCCAGCTTTAGAGTACACATTATGCTAGATTGTATCAAATTCCAACTAATTCAGAGTTGCACAAGAAAATTGTACACATCTTCTACGTGTCAAAAATGAATATAAATGTGGCTTATTGTCATACTTACCTGACCATGTGACAAACAGACATGTTTATTTAGGCAGGCAACTGCAAGCATTGTATGTATGCAGAAAAGAATGTGTGGATATAGGCACATACTCAGAGTTAGGCTGACTAACATAAAACAGCCATGGACACAGAGGCATCAGTGTTGGGGCAGCCATATTTACATCTAATTCAGGCTGAAAAGTATTTTATTACTCAACAGATACTGTAGCACAATTCAAAACAAATTAAATAAGCTACTTCAGGTTTTTTTAACCATTTTTGGAGACTATATTACTCTATCTTCTAACACTTACATTCCAACCATCCTACTTTTGGTGGAACAGTCCCTATTATTTAACCACTTACATGGTAATGTCACTTGTCATGCAACAGCAGCCAGAGCTGCTTCAGATGGCAATGTTGCATCACATGTGACCGTGCCTTCCTTCTCTGTCATTCCGCTTTAGAAGAGGAGATACATTGTACACAAGTGCAGAATGGATCTCTTCTGACCCAGGACTCTTCGGTATTTGAATGCATTCTAGAGCACAAGCGCCGGGGATCAAAGTGTGAGTCCTTTTTCCAAGCACTAATATGCTGATCATTGCAAGTGTAGAGATAAACTGAATCAGGGGGGTGGGGTGATCATAAGACTCCCCTCACACACTCTGCTGTGCACAGAATGTGGGGAAGGGGGTTATATACTCCAGGGGGTCAAGTTTTTTACAGGGGTGGTTTGGTTTATAAAGCAGGGATTTTATTTTACTACCAAGGGGGAAAGGGACAGGGAAGTTATTTTATAATAGGGGTCTTCAGACATGGGTTGATGGGCCTGGTGCAAAACACCCCACATATATATATTTATATATATATATATATATATATATATATATATATATATATATATATATATACAGTCCAGGAATCAGCACTCCATCAATATATCCAACCGTTGGGGTGCACTTACTATAATTTGGTCCAGCACAGAGGCAAGATACTCAAAATAACACAGGCAATAGGGGCAGCACTCCACAGATAAAACACTTTCAAAAGCTTGTTTAACTTAGCGATGTTTCAGATGTTTATTACATCTTTCTTCAAGGCAACAACAAAGAATAACATCAGTACAATACCTTATATAGTGAATATACACAGAGACCCCGACCACCGGACCTCATCGCAGACCAGGCGCATGCATGTGACATGTGCATCCCACGTGAATGACATCAGGCGCAGTGCCACGTGCGCACACAGCTGACTGTGACCTTAGCAATGGGATGTGAGTCGCGCTGCATCACCATAGACACAATAGTACAAAAAAGAAACACCAGTGCATACCAGTAGAAAAAACACATAACAATACAATATAATCACTAATGCAGAACGCACAATCATGTAGGCAGTATTGTAAGTGAGCGACTGGAATGTCAGCAAGGAATGAGATAATGAGAAAATGTATGAATAGAGAACACAGTCGCACAAAATATTAAAGCAAAAAACATCTAAAGCATATAATGATCTGGAGCATACATTGATGCCCCACTATAGCACAGTGACACATAAAAAAAACATATCATGTGCAAGGAAAATCCTGAACATGGAAACCTGTAAACATGACAAAGACATTGCCACAAAACAAATAAACAAAAAAGAAATAAAAAACATGATAAACCTAAATATTCATTAAGCCCCATAGGGTCTACTTTATTGAGGCGGTGAATCCATAGCACCTCGAGTTGAAGTAATTTCCTTGCATGGTCACCACCCTTAACCATGAAAGGCACATGGACTACTAGATTGTAATGCAGAGTTGCCAGTGTATCTCTAGCTACTAGAAAGTGTCTATCAACTGCCTGTTCACTAGACCCATCCTTAAGAGCAAATCTAATAGTTGACCTGTGCTGTGCCGCCCTCTCTCTGAGTGTGCACACGGTCTTACCCACATATGCCAACCCACAAGGGCATGTAATGACATATACTACAAACTTGCTCATGCAAGTCAAAACATGCCCAATAGGTATTTTAATGCCAGAGTGTGGGTGTGTGATGTAAGTACCAATCTCCATATGACTACAAGTCATGCACCCAGTGCCCCTGTAACATCCCTTAGGTCTAGAAAAGAAATGCCTGGAGTCAATAGCACATCTGTCCGTGACATCATTACGGACAAGCCAATCTCATAAATTCCTACCACGTTAATGGAAATTCATCAATCTAGTGCTATTCAAAGTAGAAATACTGGAATCAGTACTTACCACTGGCCAAAACCTTTTAGAGGTTTTGTTAATGAAAAGACTAGCAGGGGAAAAGGTGCTCAAAAAAGGGAATATGGGCAATTTAGACTGAGCAGGTGATATCTTATTAAAGCACACCTCACGTGGGGTAGAGATCACCTTGCGCCTAGCAGCTTCCAAGTCACACCAAGCGTAGCCTCGACTCAACAATATATAGAACATAATTTCAATGTCAGATCTTGCTTGAGCTTCATCAGAAGTAATTCTCCAGACTCTCAAAAACTGAGAAAATGGGAAGCCCCTCTTCATGGCTACCAGATTGTCACTATGCGCATGTAGCAGCGTGTTCATGTCAGTGGGTTTACTGTATAGGCAAGTTCTTAAGCCATCACTGGTTTTCCAGATTTTAACATCCAAGTAGGTAAAATCTAGATAGAATGAGAAGGGGCCGCTCCATAGTGCATAAAAGGTATAGTATAGACAGATAGGGCACCACACTAATGGACTATTACATCCGTGGACTACATTGGGAGTTCACCACTATACCTCCACTCCTACACTTAGTCTATTAAGACTATAAACATTAACTATTTTTATGTTTGTTTGTCTGTTATGCATTGTATATTTTCCAAGTGCTCAATTCCCCTTTTAATGATAATAACATATTTAGTTATCTGAACATAAAAAAGTTACCTTCAGATTAAAACATCACATTCGATACAATATGAAATATTGATGTAATTACCAACATTGATTCATCTGGAAGCGGTTCTCACCAAGCTATTGTCGAAGCTGGATAATTGGCTGAGACAAGATCAGTTTAAAATTGAATTGTAGCGACGCCATCTTGCGACTGGCCGCAAGACGCCATCTTGGAAATGAGATCGCAAGATGCCATTTTGCGAATGGCCACCCAAGCGCCATTTTAGATAATCTCACAATTAAGTACATATGGCAATATTACTATTAGCATCATGCGATTGTATCTTTCACCATTTCTCATATACACATTAATATGCACACTTGCGCTGTTAACTAGTCACATATTAGCGCATGCATAAGATCTTGTATGAAAACGCTGTTTATTAGCTTCATGCGCATGCATCTGCCCCAAGTTAACTAGCGTCTTTATATAAAACCCCAAATACTCACACATTGCATATTCACATAAAAGGTTTCATAAGCTTTAAGGTATAAGATTTAAGTATATTCATTTATTATAATTACTGTGAAATAAAGATTATTTGGTAACTAAGGTTTTATATGTTATAAGTCATGTTTGGTATTGTACTGATGCCTTCTCTTTCAACAGTATTCCGGTACCATCGGTGTGGAGATCACATCATGCATTCTCAACTTATGGACCGCAGAGACTTCAAGCAACAAAATGTATATTATATGAACAACTGTTAGGATGTTGCATGAGGCGGGAAACCCGAGACCCCCAGTTGTTAGAGGCTGGGTTGTGTCTATTTGAATTAACCTGTTAAATGCTCTGTAACAGATGCATCCCCCTTGGAAACCAATGGCATCAGCAACAAACTTCTCTATTGTGTTGTCTATTTCAGGGGCTTATAAATATGTGTGCTCCAACCCTGGGTCTTAGTCTTTTTGCTGAATGCTGTTTGATGAGGGGTTTCTTGCTGATGCCTACATCTGGACCAGAAGCGCTGCGTATGTATACTGTACTTGGGTCTGTATAATTCCTTTGCGCTGAATTGTATTTGGATCAATAGCGTGTAACTGACTGTACTTTTACTTTAATAATACTTTGTGCTTTGGAACCACAAGTTCTAGATCTGGAGTCTTTACTTACTGTGTGACTGCGTACACAAAATAGCATCATCCTTAGAAGGTATAGGCAGGACATTAGAAGGTATAGGCAGGAGTGTATAGAGGTTCAAATTCAGTATCGTAACTATTTAATTACTTCTATTTAATCATGCATAATAGTGCCATTTACTGTGTACTAAAATAGAGACATTTATCTCTTAACATTTTGAGAAACTTTACAATTTACATCAAGTAGTGAAAGTTGGTGTTTCTCTAATTTAGTGTCAGATGTCTAACACTAATCTACTAGCTCATAAACTAACTAACTAACTTCCAGGATTTTTTTAAATGAAGGGGAGCTGTGATCTTACAAGCAGAACGTTGTTCGAAGATTGACACTAAGGTGTTTTTATGAGCTGCACTATATAGTGAGAGTAAAAGAACAGTTTTGCATTGCCACAAAGCAGCACTGTGCAAATGTTGTTGTGTGCTGTGAGCCCCCTCAGCATGGTGCATAGGCAGGCATAGGAGATTGCTGCAGGTGCCATGAGCAGTCACATAGTGCAGCCAAGCACACAGCAGCATTTGCTGTCATTATAGAACATTATATGCCCTAAAATGTTCCACATATGTCCCTTAATTTTCTTATGTTTATTTGACATTACTGTACATTTATTTCACTTAAGGTGTATAAAGGATTAAAGCAACAAAATACATTATCAACTTAACAAAAATGTTTTGAATTTATTTGGAATATGAATAATACTAAAATATATACAGACTTGACA
Source organism: Taudactylus pleione (assembly GCA_031769625.1). Classification (NCBI taxonomy): domain Eukaryota; kingdom Metazoa; phylum Chordata; class Amphibia; order Anura; family Myobatrachidae; genus Taudactylus; species Taudactylus pleione. Next base: position 1,949,913 of record JAUIMM010000626.1, on the reverse strand, counting down.
TAGTACATACCTTATATAGGCCCCCATTTATTAACAAGTTTTATCACCAAAATGAGTTATAAATTTCACTGTGTATGATAAATGGTGCTCCAGCCAATCAGCTCCCAAGTGTCATTTTTCTAACAGTTGACAGTTGGGAGCTGATTGGCTGGATCACCATTATGATACACAGTGAAATGTATCACTCATTTTGGTGATAAAACTCATTAATAAATAAGGCCCATAGACTGGTACAATAGAAACAGGGATAACTATTATTACAGTATGTGTGTGTTGGGAGATTGCATATCCACACTGAGAAATTATTGTATATGTGAAAAGAAAAGGACTACCCTTGGGACCTTGGACAATATTTACTAACATTAGGAGAACATTTTTAACTTTACATGTAACACAGGATAAGTGAAAACTACACAATTATTTACCAGCTGCCACATACACAGTAGGATCATGGCAGACATGATCCTGTTGAGAAGACAGGGCTGGAGCCAGGGGGTGCAGGGCTGACAGTGGGCTGGTAATAGAAGTGGTACAAGGCTGGAGGTGTGGTTGCAATCTGGGTCATAGATTGTGGGAGATTGGGGCAGAGAGAGGGTGGGGGACTGGGCAGGAAAACTGTTAGGGAAACTTGGGGGGAGACTGTGCAAAACTAAGCTACAACATCCACATCTGGTCTCATACCTTTTGATCCTCCTACTGTATACATTTGTTTCCTGTGAAACATATGAAAACTATAATATTTACAGGTTTTCATACCATAATAAAATAGCAAAACATTAGAAAAGTAAATAGATGCCCAATCAGGGGGATGGCTGGCAACTTTAAGCCTAAGGGGCAAACACAAGCATGTGGCCATCGATTTTCTACCAAATAACTGATGGACACAATAGCAGATTCGAGCTTATGATTTTTGTCTCTCTTTCTATATTACAGCTATGTGTATCTTTTATTGTACTATGCCTTGACAAATGTTCTAATGTGGATGGAAACATTGGCTACTATTTCTATGCATGCTAATAAAGCTTATGTATAATTGTGAATAAACAAGTCTGGAGAGTGCCTTAATCTCCACAACCTGTGGAGTTACCTTTGGTTTTATAATATATATATATATATATATATATATATATATATATATATATATATATATACATACATACACATAAAAATCTTGCCTCTGAATCAAACATGACATATTTTTGACACCCAAAATGATTAGAACAGAAAAATGTATATGTTGCTGTTGCAAAAATGTTCATTTCAGTCTCATGAAAAAAATGGGATACTAATTAGATAAAAGTCTTTGATAATAAGATAAATGTCATTGTTAATGAAATCTCCATTTATGAGTTATGGAGGTAATTAGCAGAATTATTCCCAGATAGAAGTATATGTGGAAAAAAAAACTAGACACAACCAGTGACCGGATAAACACTTCAATCCTTCAGACAGAGAGTAAGCTTGTAATGATCTTAGGATGATAATAATTATCACCTGTATTGTAAGTGAAACAAGCCATGTGACAGCTGGATTCAATAAGTATTTTGTTGTAAATAGACAATGTTCACATAGATAGTGCCCAGCTTATATTTGGGATGAAACAAAGATCCTTCAGTAGATAATTTTGCGGCCCCAGTCAGAAGGCAGTGCCCATGGTACTACTCACTTCTTGGCATGTGGCCATGTACTGACAAGCGGCCTCTGGCTCATGGATTAATGTCCAGCAATGTGCGCTGCAGCTGATCGGCTTTTAGATGTTTTCTGGTTCAATGGAAAAAGGCTTATGCTAGTGCTGTACAGACCCGATGGGTAGTTTTCAATTGTATCTTCCAGAATAGCAAATGCTATATATTAGTATTAGAAAGGGAAGAATCCTGGAAAGTGAAATAAACTAACGTGTTTCTTGGCTCTTATTTGGTCTGGCCATTTCTCAGAGGTGAACAATTTAAATTCCTTTGGACAAATAAATACCTTAGATAATCTAAATTGTGCCTTTTTAGTAAAGGTAGACCGATTGTTGGTTCCCCGGAACCCCGGAAACACGAGCAATTGGTGTGGAGGATGGCTCATACCCACCTGTGGGGTGGCCATTTAGGGGGTGAAAAAACTCTCTAGTGTATTCAAGAATCTTTTTGCCAGGCATACATGCAGTAATAAAAAAGTATTGTCAGGAATGTCCAGTGTGTCAGAAGACAGCACCCCACCCATTGTTTTGGGCAGTGTTGGACTGGGACATGAAGGGCCCATCGGGGGAATACAGTGGTAGGGCCCATGCTTAAAAGGGTGTGGTCATCCACCAGAGGGGGTGTGGCCAGCCACCACAGATGCTTGGATAACCAATGAGCAAATCTTGGTGTAGTTTCTAAAGAAGAGAACCAAGCCACCATGCTGATCAGTGTTCCTGGTAACTGACCATCTGATAGAGTAACAAACTATAATTTGAGGTCTGGAATCTGACACCTAGAAGAGGGGTGGGCCCACAGGCAGTGGGGCCCACTGGGGATTTCCCCTGTGGGCCAGTCCAACCCTGGTTTTGTGCACCCTTGGTTCCCCTCCCTGTCATTTCTGTGCCATTTGAGAGTTGGTATGGATCTGATAGGGCCGGTGGAAAAATCTTCTTCTTGGCATCAATACATTTTAGTGGTAGTAGATTATGACACAACATACCTGGAGTTAATACAGCCACGTAATATGAAATCTAGCACTATTGCACAGGAGTCATTGATGCTATAGACCCATCTGGGAATACCAAAAGAGGTCCTGATGTTTCAAGGTACCCTTTTTGTATCTAAATTAATGAAAGATTTGTGCTATTAATTACCACCTCAGTTTGTCACCCACAAACAGATGGCCTAGTAGTATGCTTTAACCAAACCCTTAAACAGATGATAAAGAGGGCAGTGTCACAAGAAAAGTGAGATTGGGATTTACTCCTGCCTTCTTTGATGTTTGCAGTTCGAGAGGTGCCCCAATCCTCCACAGGGTTCAGTCCATTCAAACTCCTCTATGGGAGGTAATCTAGTGGGATTTAGATGTGTTACAGGAAGGGTGGGAGCAACTGTCATGCCAAGATCCTAATATCATTCAGTTTGTGTAATATTTGTATGGCTGGTAAACGCAGATTGCGCCACTACTGAATGAACATATGGACAGAGCTCAGCAGCATCAGAAATGCAGTTACAATGTTACCACAGTCCACTAATCTTTTAAACTGGGAGATAAGGTACTAGTGCTTGTATGCTCAATGGCAAGATCCTTATGATATCATAGAGGCAGTGGGACCTGTAATCTATAGGGTATGACAAGAAGGTAGAAGAAATGAGGCACAAATTTAGCATGTAAATCTATTAAAACCTAGGAAAGAAAGTGTCAGTCAGCCCTATTTAGTGGCAAAAACCCCTCAGACTGTCATTTACCCATTGAGGTCACCCAAAAACAGGGTGGTGAGTTTAGCAGCACAAAACCAAGATGTATTCTTTGCTATTCTGGGAGAGACCCAAATCATGCAGCATGATATTGTCTCTCCTCCTGGGGTGATAATAAATCACAGACCCTATTGCATACCTGAGGCAAAATGGGCAGCAGTAAAATGAGAGGTAGAAGAGATGCTGCACTTAGGGGTCAGAAACAAGTCAAACAGTGAATGAAATTGTTTTAGTGCCTAAGCCTTTGGGGGGCTTTAAGATTCTGTAATGACTTTCACAAGTTAAATAAAGTTTCTCAGTTTGATCTTACCCTATGCCCCAAGTTGATGAGCTGCTTGGGAGTCTAGCAAAAAGTCAGTAACTCGCCACTCTTGATTTGACAAAAGGGTATTGGCAGATTCCTTTGACTGAAACTGCTAAAAAAAAAAAGTGTTCTCTACCCCAGAGGGTTTGTTCCAGTACAAAATGTTGCCTTTTGTCCTGCATGGATCCCCTGCAACTTTACAGAGGGCTATGAATAAGTTACTTTGGCCCCACAGGGAGTATGCAGCTGCATATTTAGATGACATTGTAATCTTAAACTTTGACTGGGAGTCACACCTTCCAAAGGTAGAGGCAGTGTTACAGTGTTTACGGGCACATGGGTTTACCACTAACCCTGAAAAATGTGCCACTGGAATGGTGGAACAAAATTCTTGGGATATATCATAGGGAGAGGGTAGGTTAAACATCAGCCCAGTAAATTGGAAGCAGCCCTCATCTGGCCTGTAAATCACAACTCAGAACATTCCTTGGTGGTTTATTACTACAGATTTATATGTGATTTTGCCACTAGGGTGGCTCCACTGACTGAATGCCTTAAGAAACAACCATCAGACCAGATAATGTGGTCTAGGCCAGCAGAGACTGATTGGCAGGATTTAAGATGAGCCTTGTATATAGAGCCTGTTTTGCAAGCACCTGACTTTAAGAAGTGGTTTGTGTTGTGGACTGATGACTTTGGGGGAGGCTTAGGAGCAGTCCTTTCCCATGAAGTTGATGGGGAGGAGAAACCTATACTCTATCTTAGCCATAAATTGCTGCCCAGAGAATGCAATTACTCAACTGTGGAACATGAGTGCTTGGCAATTAAGTGGGCAGTAGAGTCACTAAAATATTATCTATTGGGGAAAGTATTCTGGCTAGTCACAAATCACGCTCCATTACAGTGGATGCACACAAACTAAGAGGTGAATGCCAGGGTGATGGTTTTTGGCTTTACAGCCATTACAATTTGAGGTACAGCATCGATCGGGGAAGCAACACCTCAATGCTGATGCCCTTTCCAGAAGGTTTGTGGGTCCCGAACCTCTGAGCAACCATATTGTGAAGCTAGTAGAGGAATAGGGAGTGCAAGGCGAGCTCCTTAAACTTGTAGAAGATTGTGTACCTGGCCAGGTGATGAAAACAGAGGGGAGTGAGGCACAGAGCTTGCCTGAGAAAGTTTTGGCTTCACCAGGGTGGTTGAAGCTAAGGGTGGAGGAGTCTGACAGGGACAGCATGCTTTTACATGAGGTTAATGTGGAGCAGTAGGTTTGTGCAGAGATGGTGCAATAAACAGTATGGTAATGAGATCCAGTCCAGGTTTTCCTTTGAACAGTTGTAAACTACAATCAAGGCTAATTAGCAGCACCTGTTATCTGTTTTTAAAATTGTGTCAGTGCAAATCCACAATGTTCCTGAAGGTGAATTAGTCACCAATGTTATAGGTATGGGGGTGACTAGTGTTGGGGATCCTGGACCTAAGCGTCCTCTAAAAGAACTGTGTTGCTGTATGGAAGATTATGTGTACCAGCTCAAACATCTTGCCTGTGAAAATTGCATTGACCTGTATATCTGCCTGTGTTAAGAAAATAAACTTCTGTTGGATTTTATTATTTTACTCTGGTCTATGTGATTCTTTTCACAATTTATATATATATATATATATATATATATATATATATATATATACTGTATATATATATATATATATATATATATATTTATAATATATATATTTATAATATATATATATATATATATATATATATATATATATATATATAATTAATAATACTAATAGAAGCACTACACCCAACGTTCACTGATTGTCTGCAATTATTATAAATAATTCTTCAAATACACTCCCCAGAGTTACTGGTGTTGCTGAGAATTCTCCAAATAGACCGTTGTTGTGTGGTCTCAAGGAGTTATAAAAAACAAAAGGTGAGAATGCAGCACCTCATAGTGTAATATTATTGAAAGTCATAAAAAGGAATGTAAGGGTAATTAATATGCATAACATATAGGTTATGTAAATTAGCATATTAACATTTAGTCCTCTATCACTGCATCTTGATTTTTTCCATTGTGATGAGGATGTTCAAACCAATGTCACTTCAATAGCTGTCCACCTTAGTTAAACAGGAACTCTCATGGTGCAGTATTATCAAATATTTATTACATACATCACAAGCAAAAAATGGATCAAATCACAATTACAATAAAAAATCTTTAGAAAAGGCTTATCTGAAATTGTTTAGTTGGAAGGAGTGTCTGCGTCACCATGTCCTCTATGCGTTTTGTCACTTACGCTAAGCTAGCCTGACTTCATCAAGAGGAAATAAATCAAGAGGAAATGCTGCATTACCTGATAAAATGTATGTAAGGTGAGTAGATAAATTAAATTGATTGGAACATCTGTACCAGTGGATAAATACTCCTACTCTGGTAACATGTCCTTGAAAAATGTTTTACTTGGCAAACTCCAAAGAGACATATCGCCTTAACGTGTTTTAAAAAATCTTGTTACTGTATATAAAGCAGTATCTTCAACCTACACCTGGAGAAGCAGTACAGAGGAGAGTTGGGGTGGGTAAATCCATGGATCTCACTTTCATTACATATTTATTTGTAATATTATAAATTAACTTAACATAACTTAAATAAGACAATATTCTATAAGTCTTGTCTATATAGCTGAATCTATCTAAAATCAGGCATAATACATTAAAAACTAAATCCCTGTGATCTCTTGTACAAAGAATGCCACTCACAAATCAACAATTCTGATTTGGTCAAGCACATTAACAAAAAGGTCACTAAAAACTAGAGATGAGCGGGTTCTGTTTTCAGAGATCCGAACCCACCCGAATTTAGCAGATCCGAGTCGGATCCACGCTGGCTCGGATATTCCTGCCTTACTCGGATCTCTCAAATCGAGGCAAAACCATAGAGATTAAATCTCGCGGCTTGCGAGGTTTTGTCTCTATATATAAAGGACACGGTGGGAGCCATTTCACTCCAGCTGTGGAGACTGAACAGGGAGGGTGGGTAGTGTAGGGCTATGGAGAGGTGATGTGCTGTTCTGTTTGCTGTGTCCTGTTGTCTGCTGTGTCCTGGGCTGCTGCTGATCCATTCAGGGCTGGTGTTGTTGTGCTGTATGCTATGTCCATCTGGGCTGTTGCTGATCCATCAGGGTTGATGCTATTGCTGTCAATGTGCTATCTGCTGTGTCCATCTGGGCTGTTGCTGATCAATCTGGGCTGGTGCTGTCTGCTTTGCTGTCTGCTGCGTCCATCTGGGCTGTTGCTGATCCATCAGGGTTGATGCTATTGCTGTCAATGTGCTGTCTGCTGCGTCCATCTGGGCTGTTGCTGATCCATCAGGGTTGATGCTATTGCTGTCAATGTGCTGTCTGCTGCGTCCATCTGGGCCCAAGTTCTGGAACCCCCCAAAAAAATATGTATATTTTTTTGTGTAATATATATTTGTCTGTGTGCGTTTTAGGCTTAAGTGTACAAGATCTAGCAAGTGGCAATGGCACATAGTGCTGCCCGACTCCAGTCATCATCAATCTGTGCTCTGAACCCAAGTTCTGGAGCTGGAAAAAAAATAAAAACATATTGTCTTTTTTTTTTAATAATTGTCTGTGTGTCTGTGCATGTTAGGCTTAGCCGCACAAGATCTTGCAAGTTGGCAATGCAACCTAGTGGTGCCTGACTCCAGTCGTCATCAATATGTGCCCAAGTTCTGGAGCTGGAAAAAAAAAATAAAAACAGTGTATTTTTTTTGTAAATTTTATTTCTGTGTGCGCAAAACTGCACGTGTGTGAATTTTGTACCCGCACCTTGGCTACACTATTGTTGTTTGTGACACTGCTTCAAGACTGCAGAAAATATGGAGGGCTGTCACATGACAGGAGAGCAAGGCCAAGGACCACATGTTGTAGTTGCCGCCTGCAGTGCAAGGCCATCAACTTCTTCATCTTCTATGAAGGCCCATGCCCCAGGACTTAAGTCACACCATCAATATGGTAAAGCTACTTTCACTGAAGTTAAGAAAAAATTTTTTAAGGAAATTTGCCGTTAGATAAACAAAAAATTGGCAATATGCCATTCACTACACGAAGTGGCAAGGAAAGGATAAGACCTTGGCCTTTCTTTATGAAGGCTGCTGGTTCTAATTCTGCTAGTCCTTCGGAAAAAACAACTGTGTGCCTTGAGAAATCGAAATCACAAATCCCCAAGGCGAGTGCAAGTGTGTACGCGGTTGCCATGTGTGAGCCAGACCTAAATACTAGTGTACTGGAGGATCCTCCTAGTTCCAACATTTGTGTGCCCTCTGTAAATGCGGGGAAGGGCAGTCAACATCTTGCAGACATAGTCAGTGAGGATGCTTCTGTGGAATTTCACATGGAGGAGGAGGAGTATATTTTGGTAGTTCAAGGTGCTAAGGATGATGAGGATGTTGATGATGAAGATGTTGGGGATGAGGATGTTGATGCGAAGGATGTCCTTTGTGTAAGTAAGGCAACAGCTGTTGCCAATGAATTGAAAAAGCCAAAGCCCATTGTTGTCATGCAGGGGCAAAAGGCAAAAAAATGCACTTCTCACGTGTGGAATTATTTCCACCACAATCCGTAAAACAGTTGTCAAGCTATATGTATGCATTGCAAAGCAAGAGTGAGTAGAGGGAGAGACCTAAACCACCTAGGAACCTCCCCCTTGTTACATCAATTAGAGGGCATTAATCAAATATCAAAGTGTATGTTGCCAAGTTCCTAAACTCAAAACATAACAAGTCCAGTGTCACCTACCTGCTCCCTCTCTGTAGGATTCAAGTGCCTTCGATCTCCAACACCAACACCTGCATCATCATCATCAACATCCTCATCTGTGATCGGAAGGAATTTTAAAAAACAATTGACTATTAAACAGTCCTTTGATAGAGGAAGTAAGTATCACAGCTGTCACCCAGTTTCAAAACAGATCACTGATGCCATGATGGCTGTGCTAGTATTATATGGTGAATTAATAAAAAATGATGATGATAGTGTGGAGGAAGTGCAAAAGGAGGATGAGGGGGAATTTGTGTCCTATCTGACGCTAATGTGGATGTTGACGATAAGGATGTTGTTTGAATAAATCAGCCACCAGTGGCAGCAGTTCTAGCTAAAGATAAAAAGAAAGCCAGAAAAGCAACGTCATGGGTGTGGAATTATTTTAATCTAAATTTTGACAACAGTTGTGAAGGCATATGTTCCATTTGTAAAGCCAAAGTTAGCAGAGGAAGAGACGTTAACCATTTAGGCACCTCCTCCCTGTTACGTCATTTGCAGCGAGTTCATGCAATTTATTTAACAAAATTATAATTTGTAAATTAATAACAAGCAGTCCAGTATCAGCTACCAGCAGTTTGGACCAGCAAATGCAATCTCTACCCCCAACACCCTCATCATCAACCTCCTCCTTAATAAACTGAAGGTAGTCCTTCCAAAAACTGTTTTGTGGGGGCCCAAAAAAATCAAGGAGTTCAGCCACAAAAGTGTCAGTCCTAGTGGCTAAAGTGCTTGGTTTGTTAAACTGCATGTCCTTTTTAATATCCCACATAAGAGTGGGTGGGAGGAACAATTCCGTCTTTCACTTATTTCCTTTACATTTGGCACAATTTGGGCATTGCTGACTGACATTATTATAGTTTATTAAACTGCCATCCTATCTGCCACTGCTGTGTGGCAAAGTTTCATAGATGTCCTATATTTATTTAAACTGCCATGCATTGTGCTGCTGCTCTGTTGCTTACTTTAGCCAGCCAGCTCACTGCAGGCCTGTATTGATGAAAAATAGTGAAATCAATATTGTGAGCTGTGAGGTAGTTAAAATGCCTAGAAATGCTGAAAATTATTGATATTAAGGTTAATAATACTGTAGGAACAAAGACAGGCCCAAATTATGTGGTTTTTGCTGTTTATATAATTTTTTGGAAAAAATGCAGATCCAAAACCAAAACTTAAAAACAAATCACCAACGAAAAAATTCCAAAACCAGATTCAGATCCAAAACCAGGGGATATCCAGATCCAAAACCAAAACACGGGGGTCAGTGCACATCTCTACTAAAAACTAGACATGAGCGGGTCGGGTTCTCTGAGAAATGGACCCACCCGAACTTCATGATCTTGAGTTTTTCTTCCTGACTCAAATCCCAAAATGAGGCAAAATTTCATCATCCAGCTGTCAGATTCTGGCATGTTTTGGATTGTATCTAAGTCCAACCTAGTGGTGATCAGTGCCATTTCCTTGCTGTAAAGCTGTGCTTCATATGGATTGTAATACGCATGCGCAAAGCAGTCAGTGCGGCCAAAAATCGTTTGTTCGCTAAATAGCGAATGCCTGCTATTTTGAGTGACAGGAGGAGGCTTTTGTGGGTGGTAACAGGGGAAGGTGCTTGAAAACGGGGAGTGGAAATCAGAACGCAGGCGTGCTTAAAGGTCAAAACGGGAAATTTTATGGGTGTGCATAATTAATACAGGAGCTTCATTGACCACGTCACTTGGTTATTTTAAAGTCAGAACTGCTCGCAAGATTGCGGTAGGAAACACCACCTCAAGAATAGCGAGCAGTTCATACGCTGTTCGATGTACTCAATTAATCTATTAAATAGCGGACATGACGTATGATGCGAGCGGCCAGGGGGCGTCTTTTACAAAATTACGACACCATGTTTTGTTCGCTTGTTCAGACATAGAGGCATGAACAGACCGCAAAGAGCGAACGGTTCATTTAAATAGCCACCCCCTTTTTCTGAATGAGTGAGCGCAAATAGCGTCTGGCTCTGAATCAGGCCCTGTGTTTCCCATAAAGTGGTTTGCTGTGCTGCGCTGTGTTGTCCAATCCAGCAGGGTTTGCTGTGTTCTATCCAGGGGGCTGTCTTATTTATCATTGCTAAAGCAGGGGTGTGCTGTGCCATCCATCAATGGGTATGCTTTAGAGGTTTGTGCTGTCAATCAACTGTGCTGTCTGTCCATGGGCTGTAAAAAAAGAAAAGTATCTAAAATAAAAGAAAACTAATCAGTTAAAAAAGTAAAAAATATTTTTGTGCTGTACCCCAAACTGTGATGCTGTTTGCTATACACCAACCAGTGTATCCATAGCACTGTTACGCTGATAGCCATAACGTGATGCTGTAGGTTCATCATACTGAAGTGTATAATTCATAAAAGTAATGTGAGAGACACTGTTGGTCAGTAATACCACAGTGTAAAATATTCATACAGGTATTGTGAAACTGTAAGTTGCAGCACATTGTAATAATCATAAAATAATTGTGACACTGTAAGTGGAAATGCAGTATTATATTCCTAAAAAATATTGTGACATTGTAAGTGGTAGCTCAGTGTAATATTCAACACATATTGTGACACTGTAAATGGTAGTGCAGTGTATTATTCATAAACAATATTGTGACACTTAAAGTGGTAACAGTGTATTATTCATAAAAAAAAATAGTGTGGCACTAAGTGGTAGCACAGTGTTTTAATCATAAAAAAAAATTGTGACACTGTGGTAGCGCAGTGTATAATTCATAAAAAATATTGTGACACTGTAAGTCATTGATACAGCAATGTAATAATTATAAAAAACAATTGTGACATTGTAAGTGGAACCGCAGTGTAATATTCCTAAAAATATATTGTGACACTGAAAATGGTAGCTCAGTGTACTATTCAACACATATTGTGACACTGTAAGTGGTAGCACAGTGTCATATTCATAAAAAATATTGCAAAACTGTAGGTTTATTATTCAAATAAAATATTGTGACACTGTAGGTCATTGATACAGCATTTTAATAATTCTAAAAATAATTGTGACACTGTAAGTGGAACCGCAGTGTAATATTCCTAAAAATATTGCGACACTGTAAGTGGTAGCTCAGTGTAATAGTCAACACATAGTGACACTGAAAGGGGTAGTGCAGTGTAATATTCATAAATGTAATGTGACACTTTAAGTGGTAGAGCAGTGTATAATTCATAAAAAATATTGTAACTCTAAGTGGTAGCATAGTATATTATTCATAAAAATATTGTGACACTGTAAATGGTAGTGCAGTTTATTATTCATAAAAAAAAATTGTGACACTATGTCTCTGCGCAGTGTAATATTCATAAAAAATTGTGACACTGTGTGGAACTGCAATGTACTATTAATAAAGAAATATCGTGACACTGTAATAGGTAGCACAGTATAATATTCAACACATATTGTGACACTGTGCGGTAGTGCAGTGTAATATTCATAAAAAATATAGCAACAATGTGGGTCATTGATACCGCAGTGTAATATTCACACAAAAAATTGTGATATTGAAAGTGTAACCGCAGTGTAATATTCCTAAAACATATTGTGACACTGTAAATGGTAGCTCAGTGTAATTTTCAACACATATTGCGACACTAAGTGATAGTGCAGTGTATTATTCACAAAAATAATATGACACTGTAAGTGGCAGTGCAGTGTATTATTCAGAATATATATTGTGACACTGTGTGGTAGCACAGTGTTTTAATCATAAAAATATTCTGACATTGTAAGTGGTAGCACATTGTATTATTCACAAAAAATATTGTGACACTGTAAGTTGTAGTGCAGTGTATTATTCATAAAATATATTATGACACTAAGTGCTTGTGCAGTGTATTATTCAATTAAAATATTGTGACACTGTAGGTCATTGATACAGCAGTGTAATAATTATAAAAAAAAATTGTGACAATGTAAGTGGAACCACAGTGTAATATTCCTAAAAATATTGTGACACTAAGTGGTAGTTAAGTGTAATAGTCAACACATATTGTGACACTGTAAGGGGTAGTGCAGTGCAATATTCATAAATGTAATGTGACACTTTCAGTGGTAGAGCAGTGTATAATTCATAAAAAATATTGTGACTCTAAGTGGTAGCATAGTATATTATTCATAAAAAATATTGTGACTCTGTAAAAAGTAGTGCAGTGTATTATTCATAAAAATATTGTGACACTGTTAATGGTAGTGCAGTTTATTATTCATAAAAAAAATTGTGACACTGTGTCACAGCACAGTGTGATATTCATAAAGAAATATTGTGACACTGTAAGTGGTAGCTCGGTATAATATTCAACACATATAGTGACACTGTGTGGTAGTGAAGTGTAATATTCACAAAAAATATAACAACAATGTGGGTCATTGATACCGCAGTGTAATATTCACAAAATATTTGTGATATTGAAAGTGACACTGCAGTGTAATATTCCTAAAACATATTGTGACACTGTAAATGGTAGCTCAGTGCAATTTTCAACACATATTGTGACACTAAGTGGTAGCACAGTGTATTATTTTTAAATAAAATTGTGACACTTTAGGTCATTGATACCATGTGTGCTATACCCTATTTTGTTCATGTTTGTTGATATTGAGAATGATCAGTTGAGAGGAGAGTAGGAACCACATACTAGTGCGGGAGCTGCTGTCAGTGCCACAAGTCATGACGATACTAGTCTGTCTATGTCATCTACTAACCCAGATGCCCAAGGGCATAAATGGCTTAAGTCAGGACTTCTAAAATCAAAGAACCAATCTTTTACATTGGTAAAGTAAAAAACATAATAGGGAAAGCTAGCTGCAGAAAGACATGAAATTGGTAATATGCCTTTAACACACAAAGTGGCAAGGAAAGGCTAAGGCCTTAACCTTTACTTTTGACTGGTGTTTCTGCTTTTTATGATGATGTAAGACCTTCTCCCTGTAGATGTTTAAAAAAAATGAAAATCAATAAGGCACAGGAACCAACTGTCTACTCAGAAATGTCAAGAATCCATGAGGAGAGTCTAAATGTGTCTGTGGGTGCTATGTTTGAGCTTGACCTTTCCAAAACTGTATTTGAAGAGGAACCTCCTTCTACCACTTGTGCATTCTCTGCAAATGTGGGGGTGAGCAGCAAAAGTCAATATGCTGAAATAGAAATTGAGTATGCTTCAGTGGAAGTGCACTGGAATGAGGAGGATATTTGTATTGCTCATGCTAATGATTATGAGGATGCTGATGATGAGGATGTTGTTTGTGTAGATCAAGCCCCAGTGGAAACGTGTTGCCCATGATAAGGAAAAGCCCATTGTCATGCCTGGGAATAAAACAAAAAAAATCCGCTTCTAATTTATGGAATAATTTCTACCCAAATCCAGACAACAATATTCAAGCCATCTGCATACATTGTCATGCTATAGTAAGTAGATGTAGGGACCTTAACTATCTAGGAGCCTCCTCCATGTCACATCATCTACAGTGCATCCATCAAATATGTTTGCAAAATTCAGAACACTTTGGCTAAAAAAGTAACAACAAGCAGTCCAGCATCAGCTAACACCCTTCATTCTACTAGATCCAATAACCTGGCATCTTCACCATCAACACATTCATAAACAATATCCTAGAACATGATCGGAAGTAGTCCTGCATCCAATTTGATAAGGCTAACTCAGTCTTCCGCTATCCTGGATTACTGAGAAGAATCCTTGAGTGCTACACCTGCTGCTGCTGGGAGTGGCTCTTCATCCCAGAATGGAAAAAAAATACTAATAAACAATCCTTATCAAGGGGGAGCAAGTGTGACAGCTGTCACTCAGTTGCACAGTGGATCACTGACACCATAACATCTGTGCTGGTATTAGATGTGTTTCTGATATCCACCATTAGTGCAGTAGATTTTAGACAGTTAATAGAGGTCCTGTGTCCCCGCTACCAAATTCATCTAGATTCCTCATCTCTAGTAAAGCAATTCCCAGCCTGTACAGGGACTCAAAAAAAAGTGAATACCCTCCAAAACGGCATTGTACCCACTGTCAACCAAAGATATGCGGACAAGTGGAACAGGGCAAATGCAAGACTACATGACTAACAGCTCACTGGGTGGGTGTATTGCCCTAAGCACCACCAACAGCAGCAACAGCAGCAGAATCTTAGACTCAGCATCTCATTCAAAGGCAGGTTACTCTGTGTATCACCGGTTTCACTAAGAGGCATACCACTGAAAACCTCTTAGAAAAACTCAGGGAAATCTTTGAAAAATAGATTACCCACATGGACTGTCCTCAGGATTTGTGATTTCTTACAACACCAACAATATTTTGAGAGCATTTCAGCAGGGTGAGTTTCAATACGTCCCATGTTTTACTCACACAATCAACTTGGTGGTGCAACATTTTTTATAAAATGGCAGAGCCATGCAGGGGATGCTCTCTGTGGCCTGCAAAATTTCTGGACATTTTCACCATCAGCAGGTGCATGTAGAAGATTGCAGTACATGCAAGAAATGTTGATTTGTCATGTCACCAGCTGAATAATGGTTGTTACAAAGTGAAACTCCACCCTTTATATGATTCAGCCGATGATTGAATAGCAAAAAGCCATCCAAATCTACACAGTGAACTATGACATAGGAATAGGAGGGGGAATGTGCCTTAAGCTCTGTTTAAAATACATTCTGTGTGGTATAAGCACCTGTTTTGTGAGTTCAGACACTGCCAGATTGAGTCAGGTAATTCCCTTAATTAGACTGAACAGAAGAGTAATATAAATTAAATCAATGTTTGCTGTGACCAACCATTGCCTTCAAAACAGCAACAATTCTTCTAGGTACACTTGCACTTAGTTTTTGAAGGAACTCGGCAGGAAGGTTGTTCCAAACATCTTGGAGAACTAACTACAAATCATCAGTGGTTGTAAACTTGTTCAAATCCTTTTCTGTCTACATGTAATACCAGACAAACTTGATGATGTTGAGATCAGGGCTCTCTGGGACCATATCATCACTTCCAGGACTCCATGCTCCTCTTATGCTGAAGATAGCTCTTAATGACATTAGCGGTATGTTTGAGGTCATTGTCTTGCTACATAATAAATTAGGAGCCAATCAGAAGTGCTGTGAGTCAATAAGACTCATGATTAGAAGAGCAAGAGCAGCAACCAAGTACTAGAGCTACAGCTGCTGCCAAACATGATGACAGTACTTCAATATTTACTAAAGCCAGTACTCAAATACATAGAGGGTTTAAGACAGGGCACCTGAAATCGAAACAATATTTTACATTGTGAAATTGAAACAATATTTCACAATGTTAAAGAAAAAAAAATCAACTCTATTAATTAAAGGGAAAGTTTGCTGCAGAAAAACATAAAATTGCCAACATGCCATATGCCACATGCAGTGGCAAGAAATGGCTCAGGCCTTGACCTTTATTTGTAAATGGTGATTCTAAAACTGCTTTTAGTCATGCATCTTCTTCTGTAACCTCAAATGAGTATTCATAACCTTCTCACTCAGAGTCTAGAAGAGTTGTCAAAGGTAAAACAGTCAAATTAATGCAGAAAAAAACACTAAGGCTGAAGAACAAACTGTGTGTTCAGAAATGTCACAAATCCCTAAGGAGAAACTAAGGCTGTCCATGAGTGCTAAGTGTGAGTCTAACATTGCTGACACTGTTCTTGTAGAGAAGTCTCCTGCCATTATTTCTGCACTTTCTGCAAATGTGGGTTTAAGCAGCACAAGTAAAGATGATATATAAATTGAGGATGCTATTGTGGAAGTGCAACAGAATTCAGGAGTATTTGTGTAGCTGATGTTGATGATGTTGTTTGTGTAAGTCAGGCACCAGTAGCAGCAGTTCTTACCTAAGAAAAGAAGAAGGCCATTGTCATGCCGGGACATAACATCAATTAATTCACCTCGTTAGTGTGAACATTTTTTTACCCTAATCTTAAAAATTTTTGACAAGTCATCTGAACAATTTGTTAAGCCAAAGTAAGTAAAGGTAAGGATGTTAACCATCTAGGAACCTCATCCCTGTCTCATCATTTGCAGTGAGTTCATGCAGTTTATGCCAAATGCTGAAAAATCTAGTAAAATAATAATAAACAGTCCAGCATCAAATAGCTCTCAGTTAGATCCCAGCTCATGCACTCTCCCTTACCAACATAATCACAAAAATCTTCATTAATCAATGGAGGTCATCCTCCTGCATGCAATTTGAGAATGCAATACTGACTTCTCAGGATTCCCCAGAAGAATCATTGAGCCCTAAGGGAACAGGAAGACTAGTTTTAAACAACAATTGAATGTGAAAGTCTTTTGTATGAAAACAACCATCCAGTTGCACAGCAGATCACTGAAACTATAATGGCTATGCTAGCATTAGTTCAATTTTCAATATCCAATATCTGACATCAATGCATCTGTTTTTAGATAGATCATTGAGGTCCTGTGTCCCTGCTTCCAAATTCCATCTCAATTCAAGTATAAAAGGACATCAATTATTTGCCAGTACCAGGGCATTAAAAGAAACTAGTTATTTGTCTACAAAATACCATTATACCCACTATCCACTTAACCATAGATATGTGGACAAGTGATACTGGTCAATCGAAAGATTACATGACTGTGACAATCCAGTTGGTGGGTTTATCACCTTCAGCAGCAGCATCCAACAATCAATGCCAGCTCATTCACATGCAGACTACTCTCTGTAGCACCAGCTTAACTAAGAGGTATACTGGTGGAAAAACAAGAGATGTTATACCAACATGGCTTATCCTGCTAGGACTCTCATCAGGATTAACAAAAACACATATAACATTTTGAAAGTATTACAACTGGGTGAATTTGAACACGTCCTATGTTTTTCCCACACAATAAACTTGGTTGTTCAATTTAAAAACAAAAATGAAAGAGGTATGCAGGATCTGCTATCTGTGGCCAGAAAAAATGTCTGGACATATTCAGCATTCATCAACTGCATGTAGAAGAATGTATTGGCTGCAAGAATTGTTAAATTTGTAATGCCACCATCTAAAGAAAGAGGTAGTGAGCAGGTGGAATTACACCCTTTATAAACTTCAGCAAATGGGAGAACAACAACAATCCTTCTAAGCCTACACAACAAGCCATAGCATAGCATGAGTAGAGGGAATGTACCTTAGTCTAGCACAGTGAATCCCAACCTCGGTCCTCAAGGCACACTAACAGCCCTCGTTTTAGTGATATCCATGCTTGAGCACAGATGGTTAAATCAAAATAACTGAGGTACTAATTAAGTCACCTGTGCTCCAGTATGGCTATCCTCAAAACCTGGACTGTTAGTGTGCCTTGAGGACTGTGGTTGGTAAGCCCTGGTCTAGCACAAGGTAAAATACTTTCCATTGTATGCAAGCTACTAAAATTATTTAAAGTAGCAACAAATTAATTGACATTAGAAACTGCCAGCCTCAGTCAGGTGAATCCCTTAATTAAGCTATTGGAAAATCAGCTAAAGAGACTGAAGGAGAAGTTGAAATTAAACAATTATGCTAATTATTGTGGACTTGGCGATCAAGTTCTTTAAATTCTTTGACAGGACTAAAGGTTTGTCAAGATCTTGTAATCAGATCACTACAGTTTGGCAACCATGTTTGAACTTAAATTTAAGACAAACATAATGTCTTTCTTTCCAACTGACACAGATCTTAAGTAATGCAAAGAGCTCCTTGTGAGCAAGTTGTCAGCTGAAGCGGCACATGACATGGCAATGACTCTTGCTTCAGTTACTTCTGCAAATACTGCTGCCAGGAATAATCTAACCTTTTTTCAAATACTCCACTCAGTGCACCAGAGTGAAACACCATTATGACATCTGGTCAGGTCTAAAAATATTTCCCAAAATTATTGACACCTCTACTATAACTCTATCTGATACAATAAACATCAATAGATTGGTGGAAGATTATATTAACCACAATGTAATGCAATTTGGAGCCCATGTACAAAGTAGCTTTGCTGCACAAACTCCAGTATAAACTGAGAAAGAGTGGGAACCAGAGACTGCATCTTAAAAATGTGCAAAAGTTGATGTTCATAAATATTAACTACAAATTCCATGAGGAAAATCTACCAATTACATCAATGTACAGTGATTTTAATGGTGGCTTCCAGTGGGGATGAGCTAATATTGTGTGAAGATGATAGTAATACTGATGAATGTGAGGAATCGGATAAGGAGAAAGACCTTTTCCAACTGTAGAGATTTACAACATAGTTAGCACACTTACGTACATTGATGTCTTCTTTTGTGGGGCCCCAAACAAACCAAGCATTTCAGCCACAACATTTGAAGTGCTGTACCTGTTGCTGAAATGCTTGGTTTGTTAAACTGTGCATGTCCTTTTTAGTATACAACATAATGGTGAGTTGGAGGGCCCAAGGACAATTCAATCTTGCAACACTTTTCTTTTCATAATGTGCTATAATTTTGGATTTTGGGGATGGTATTTTTTGCATAGACAAAACATAGTAAATGGTTATTGCCCAAATACTTTACTACACAATTTTGAAAAAGAAAAAAAAAATTATAATAAAGTTAATAGTCAAGGATTCCTGATAGCCAAGGATTCCTGACAAAGGGACAAGAACACAATATTAGGAGGCTGACCTGGTGACCATACTAACCCCCTCCATCCTCATAAATTTTCTTAGTCAATCAATTAAACATTTTAAATGTAATTATCAAACAAATCAAACCTTTCTTCTTTTACCCGCCTTCCTCTTCACCTCCATTTCCCTCTACTGACCTCGGGCCTCTGATATAGTTCTTGATTAATGAAAAACATTATTGGTTTCTATGGGGTCGTATAATTTATTAATCTGCCATCCTGTCTGCCACTGATGTGTGACATTTTTCCATAGTTGTGCTATAGTCTTTTAAACTGCTGTGTATTTGTGCCACTGCTCTGTTGCTTAGTTTAGTCAGCCAGCCTTTAGACAATATTAGTGAACTATCATGTGAACTGGGAGGTGGTCAAAATTGACTAAAAATGAATGTTATTGAGGTTGATAATACTATAGTAATAAAAACAGGCAAAAGTACATGATTTTAGCTATTTTTATTAATTTAAAAAAATAGAGATCCCAAACATGAAGATGAATCCAAAACCAAAACAAGTGGGTCAGGGCACATCTCTAATTGAAAGTGCTATTTTAAATAAAGTATAG
This sequence comes from Taudactylus pleione, assembly GCA_031769625.1. Taxonomy (NCBI): domain Eukaryota; kingdom Metazoa; phylum Chordata; class Amphibia; order Anura; family Myobatrachidae; genus Taudactylus; species Taudactylus pleione. The sequence continues at coordinate 1,930,121 of JAUIMM010000626.1, read as the reverse complement.
TATCGATGGCAGTACAAAAATGCTGTACACTCGAGAAACCTTAGCATGAGATCTTGTGCCACCTCTGTCAATATGTCATGCTGATAGCAAAGCTGAGAAAAGACACTTCTGTAGATAAAATGTTGGACAGTGTATGGCCAGCGTAACTACAAATGCATTACTCAGTATGTACTATTCACAATAGCAGTTTGCATGCAGGCACAGTAAAGTCTAACAAGAACACCACAGGCCATCTGATTGCCTGCAAATATATGCATGTGCTCTACAGTGAAGCAGAAGCTCCATCTCCCATTTGAATATATGTATCTCTTTTGAAAAAAATATGCTACCATTTCAAGACAATTTGGTGTGAGATGGTTTTCTTAACATAGAGATTCAGTATCGGCTGTGCTTGGAGCAAAGATAACTAAGGACACTTCTCTAAATTGGAGAATCACAGCTTGCTATTTCTATTAAAAGTTACCAAATAATAATGAAATTAATTAAAAGCTTGCTCTCAGCTGAGTTTAAATTCATTTTTGGTAGGCATCCTGATGCAATATGCTAATTGTGAATTGATATGTATTGGTTAGAGACAGAGGGGTATGTTAACTGATGTTCAATTTTGAGTGATTTGTCATTCAATTTGCATTCAATTTTGCCTTTGCAGATTTACTAAAGGCAAAACTGAATGTTAAATTGAACATACTTTTATACCGATTCCCACTCAAATCCCACTCAAAATTGATTATCAACACATCACATTGGCAATCCCACAAGAATCCCTGTCCTGGGCTGACTAGCAGTCAGGTCTTTATGTTTTGGTAGCGGGACCCAGTGAAAGGCTTCTCCGGCTGTGGTACTACACCCCGCTAGCAAGAGTCTGGTGCTGGTTTTGGAAAAGCAGGGAACCTTTACATCTTTCGTACCCCATATATCCAAAACCAGTAATGGCTCACTGAGCCCAGAGGTTGCTGTGGAAAATACGGGAGTCCCCTTCCTATTTTGTTTCCCATATTTTCACAACCAGGACTGTCTCAGAAAAGCCTGGCACTGGTTGTGATTTTGGGGGGCACCATGCCATTTTTTTTTTAATTTTTACACTTTACAAACTTTTTCCACACAGAAGCATGAACGGTTCTCTCTGATCTGTGCATGCATCTGTGTAATTCACACTTGCTCATGTTAGAAAATCCAGCATAAAGCAGGTCTATTATTTTGAGGATTTGACATATGATTTGGAAGTTACATTTTGTGTTCAATTTTGTGGTTGACACGGGCATGCAAAATCGAACAAGAAATCACTATTCAAAATCAAACTAAATCTAATTTGATTTAGAAAAGGCATCCAAAATTGAATTTGATAAATGTGGGATTTAGACAGGGATTTCTATATTTGATTTGATTTCAGATGAGCTAAATCAAACATAAAATCAAATGCAAAAATCAAACTTTGTCAAATATACCCCAGAGTCCGGATTACCCATTGCCAGTATGTAGCGCATGAATTGACTGCATCATCTTGAACATCTTGCAGTGCATATAACATCCAACCTATGAAGAACATATATCTGTTGTTTGAGTACTGTTAATACTTACAACTGACAGAACTGTCCTTTTAGATCATTTTATTGTAACTAAAATAAAAAATGTTTATCCATCCTCCAGCTGTTGTGAGTTAAGTACAGTATCTCCAAACCCTTTCCTCACTAGGAAGCAGGGTTGGACTGGCCCACAATGGTACAGGGGAAATACCCAGTATTTCCCACTGCTTGAGGGCCCATCCCCATCCTATAATGTTGGATACTCTCCTGCTAATCAAAGTGGGCAGTCATTGCACACCTGTGGTCTAGGCTGTGGCTTTTAACATAATGAACACAGTTCATGCCAGTGATGGGAAAATTATTTAAGCTCTGAATTCATTCACTATCCTAAAATTAAGTCATCTCAGTGGTAAGAGCTCAGATATTTGATTTTTTTCTTTAACAATACCACAAATCTTTCCTATACTAGACCTATTGTCATTTCATTGAGTTTGTAGACACTGGCTGATCATTGTTGGGATCCCCAAACACATGTACGCTGCTTTTTAGTGGTATATACTGTATAGACAGGATCAAAATAATTTGCTTCATTATTATATATGTTATATTATACTGCATTCCCATGGCTATAGTGTTTTCAATAAAGTGAATTGCTATTATCAATCTGGTACATTATTATGCATGTTCTATCAGTATTTACTATATATAAATGTATACAGGGGCCTGACCATGCACTCAATAATGGTTAGCCAAGCCTATGTGGTGGCTGACCACACTCCCTCTGGTGGCTAGCCACACACTTTAAGCATGGGCCCTATCACTGTTTTCCCTCAGTTGGCTCTTCATGCTCCACTCTAGCACTGCTTAGAAGAAAGCCCTGATATATAGTAAGCAGTCAGTGGTAATTACACATTACTACCCAGGAGGTCCTGAAGCAGTATTGCCAAACATACATCAAGTTGTATGCTGTTCCAAGTATTGGTGCATCAACCTGGTGGCAGTAGCAACTGAAGCTCTTAAGATGCAGTAGGAGGAGCCAGCAACAGGCATTTATCAATTGGAATAATAAAACACTGTATACAATGAATGGGTTGGAGTAAGACCATATTGTCATATTCTTCTCTTATGGTAATTATGCAAACTATAAAGTTTATTGATATCAAAAAAATATTTGAACTTACTTTGAACTCATTTATTTTAAATATATTCTTTGTTCCGTGATTGTTTAAAAATAAATACATGTCATGCAAAACGTGAGCCATAGTAAGGACAGCAAAATACACATGGTAGGGATTTGAATCTAGAGTATAATTATAATGATCTTGAAGACTTCTTTTCCCAAAACAGTTTTGAGGGGGTAATTTAGTTATCATTGGAATAATTAAATTTTTTAAACTATTTTTAGACTTGCACCCAAATTCAGTTATCCAGATATCCTCCATTAATGGGTCAAAAGAGTTATTTGGTGGATTAACATCATCTAGAAATTCCTGCATTCCTGGGATCATATATACAGGAAATGTAAACACAAGAGTGCAGTTAATTCGATTTCCCCACATATTAGGTTTTGAAAGCTCTTGTACACTTGACCATGAAGTAGGAAAAATTAATGTCCTTTTAGAAGTAACTTGTGCTAGTCTACGGATACAATTTATTGAGTAAAAAGTATTTGTGCCACAAATTATTATAATCTCCACAGTAGAATTCTTAACAATATTATCATAATATGAATTTTTATCTTCAGAAATATATTTTATTTTGAAATCAATACATATTCCATGAGAGATTAACTCCCTGCTCAGTTGTTGGAGCTCCCGCTCTCCATTTTCCCCACCTGGTGAAATGAGCCCAACCCAGTTCCATCCAAAATGTTTCAATAACTTTATAGTTGCCAAAAACTGCATCTGGTCATTCTGAATTGTGCGAAAGAAATTTGGATATAGCATTCTATCACTCAGCACTGGGTCTCCTGCACCGTAACTAATCTATAATTGACATTAATTTATGGTTAGGTCAGAAAAACTTAAATTATTTTTTTCCAAAACATGCATGAAAAGTTGCAGCATGGCTTTTTTCAAGTAAAGGATTATTTTCTTTAATTTATTCAATTTACATGTTGTGGCTTTCACAATCAATAGCAAGAAAAAAGAGGGGTTGACGATGTGGCGCTCTCTGAGTCCTTAAAATATTGGCTTTTAGAATACACTAGTCATTATTGATATATAATAAAATACTCCATGAGTGAATCATCATAGAATCCTAAATGTAATCTGGCTCTATTAATGTTCCCAATATTAACAACTCACACTACTATTAGAGATGTGCGTTTTTGGTTCTCATGTAACTGACAGCAACCAAATATAGGGGTTCTGAGTCAAACTGAGTCCGAATTCAGAATCACTTTGGGGTACTGAGTCGAACCAAGTCCCAGTTCGGTCTTCCTGCGGTTCAGAGCTTGGATTTGAAAAAAAATGGGTTTTGGATGGCATGTAAACAGGTCAAAATTACAACATTTTAGCTTTTTTATTTTATTTTTTATTTTATTTTTTTAAAAACAGATCCAAAACCAAAACATGTGAGGGTGGTTTTGCAAAACCAAAACATTAAGATGAATGTGGATCCAAAGCCAAAACCAAAACATTGGGGTTGGCACATGGGACATGAATTTATGATCCTAAACTAATAAATTCTAATATAAATTCTTATTAAATCCCATGATATGTATATGATGGAAACATTGAGAACCCATAGGTAATATTCTCTTGTAATATACAACAGACAACACACACTGTGGCTGCAGAGTTTTTTTAACTAACTTTATTTCACACATATTTTATTTTTTGCACATTATTTTTATATTTTGTCATAACATAAGATTTCCAATATAAAAGATTTTAAAGTATATTAATAAAGACAAATGTTTTTTAAGAGACAAAATACCAAAAAGTCTCAGTTTCACCACATCATCAACCCCTCTGTTTTTTGCTGTTGTTTGTGAATTTATTCTAGAGTTAGTGGTAGGACCTCATCACACATGTGTACCTAAGAAATTGTTATCTTTAAAACATGAATTAAATGGTATGAGATGAGACCTATGATATACAGTCAGGTGCATAAATATTGGGACATTGACAGAATTTTCATATTTTGGCCTCTATTCACCACCACAATGGCTTTGAAATGAAACAAACAAGATGAGCTTTAACTGCAGACTATCAGATTTAATTTGAGGGTAATTACATCCAAATCAGGTGAACAGTGTAGGAATTACAACGGTTTGTATATGTGCCTCCCACTTTTTAAGGGGCCAAAAGTAATGAGACAAACTAAACAATCCTAAATCTAACTTTCACTTTTTAATACTTTTTTGCAAATCCTTTGCAGGCAATTACAGCCTGAAGTCTGGAACGCATAGACATCAGCAGAAGCTGGGTTTCATCCCTGGTGATGCTCTGCCAGGCCTCTAATGCAAATGTCTTCAGTTCCTGCTTGTTCTTGGGGCATTTTCCCTTCAGTCTTGTCTTCATCAAGTGAAATGCAGGATCAATCGGATTCAGGTCAGGGGATTGACTTGGCCATTGCATAACATTTCACTTTTTAGCCTTAGAAAACTCTTTGGTTGCTTTTAGAGTATGCTTTGGGTCATTGTCCATCTGCACTGTGAAGCGCCGTCCCATGAGTTCTGAAGCATTTGACTGAATATGAGCATATAATATTGCCCGAAACACTTCAGAATTCATTCTGCTGCTTTAGTCAGCAGTCCCATCATCAATAAATACAAAGGAACCAGTTCCATTGGCAGCCATACATGCCCACGCCATGACACTACCACCACCATGCTTCACTGATGAGGTGGTATGTTTTGGATCATGAGCAGTTCCTTTCCTTCTCCATACTCTCCTCTTCACATCACTCTGGTACAAGTTGATTTTTGTCTCATCTGTCCATAGGATGTTGTTGCAGAACTGTAATGGCTTTTTTAGATGTTGTCTGGCAAACTCTAATCTGGTCTTCCTGTTTTTGAGGCTCACCAATGGTTTACATCTTGTGGTAAACCCTCTATATTCACTCTTGTGAAGTCTTCTCTTGATTGTTGTCTTTGACAAATATACACCTACCTCCTGTAGAGTGTTCTTGATTTGGCCAACTGTTGTGAAGGGGTTTTTCTTCACCAGGGAAATAATTCTTCATCCACCACAGTTGTTTTCTGTGGTCTACCGGGTCTTTTGGTGTTGCTGAGCTCTCAGGTGCATTCTTTCTTTTTAAGAATGTTCCAAACAGTCGATTTGGCCACACCTAATGTTTTTGCTATCTCTCTGATGGGATTGTTTTGGTTTTTCAGGCTAATGATGGCTTGCTTCACTGATAGTGACAGCTCTTTGGATCTCATATTGAGAGTCGACAGCAACTGATTCCAAATGCAAATGTCACACCTAGAATCAACTCCAGACCTTTTACCTGCTTAATTGATAATGAAATAACGAGGGAATAGCCCACACCTGTCCATGAAATAGCTTTTGAGTTGATAGTCCCATTACTTTTGGCCCCTTAAAAAGTGGGAGGCACATATAGAAACCATTGTAATTCCTACACCGTTCACCTGATTTGGATGTAATTACCCTCAAATTTCATTTCAAAGCCATTGTGGTGGTGAATAGAGGCCAAAATATGAAAATTCTGTCAATATCCCAATATTTATGCACCTGACTCTAGTATGATAATAAATACCATACTAATTAAAACACTGGTAAGGGATTACCCATGTTAATGAGTTCTCTGGCTTTGTCTGCCAATAAATATTTTAAGAGTAATCAGTAAAATTAGTATTGTTAAATTTCTATCTTAAAGAACAACAATAAAATACAAAACAATGGTATATTATAAATGTAGGAGATATGAATAGTATACTACAGTATATAGTATAAAATGAAGACTAAGAGACAAAGGGCTAAGGTTTCATGTATCAAGAAGTAAAAAGCATAGACGAGTGAACCAGTGGAGAAGTTGCCCAATGCAACTAATCAGCTTTGAAGTAACATTTATCAAGTACAGTCTATAAAAAAATTGGTAGGATGATCTAATTGGTTGCTATGGAAAAGTTTTCCACTGCTCCACGCTTTTCACTGCCTAATACGATACCTAATACTCTAAATGTAATATGGTACAAGTTCTGAAAAGGTGTGAGTTTAGCACCAAACTCACACATTTTCCAAACTCGCTTATGTAATAGTGTGTGAGGCCATGCAAACTGGCATGTTTCTCAGATTTTAAATACTCACATACTGCAAACTCGCATCCAGATATCTTCCCATGGAAAACATACAACTTGCACAATGAAGTTGGCATGGAAATAGTTAGAAAAGACTTGCAAAATAATAGACCTGATTCAAGCTAACTAGTTCAGCCAGAGCTGCAGTGTCTACAGCAAGGATCAGAGATCAGAGAGTTCAGTGTAGACTTCTGTGTGTAAAAAGCAATTAAAATGTTAAAATAAAAAAAAATGTGTGGTCCCTTCCAAAAGCACAACTAGTACCAGGCTCTGTGAGCCAACCCTGGTTGGGGAAAAATGGGTGACAAAATGAGTAGTGGTCCCCCATATTATCGGCAACAAGCACTAGACTCTTACTTGTGCAGTTGCAATGCTGCAGCTGGGGGAAATATTTCATGAGGTCCCTCAGCCAAATAATTAATCACCCCACTCTAATCAGCCCAGGCTGGTGATCCCTGGGAAGTTGGGGACTCCCCAATAAAGAGGCCCTACTCCCCAGGGTGTCCCAGGCCTGAAATGTAGCCTGGGGCTATCCACTGTGTCCCTGGCTGGTGGATATTGGGGTTGATTGTATAAAAATAGATTTATATATTATTGTTTTACAGGAGACCTAGAGGTCCAAGCAAGTCTCCCCTGCATGGGGGTTCTTGGAGAACCACAAGTACAAGCATGTGGGGCATCAAGGGCTCACTGGTATCTCCAGTTCACCTGCAAAATAAATATTTAAAAAATGACAAGACAAATACCAAAGGTTGTAATATGTTATTACTATACATACACTAACTCTCACAATTACATTCAATGCAAACTTACTTTGTCACTTGTATCTGTAAAAAAACATACTCACTTACCCCTTGGTACTGGTCCTCTTTGTTCTATGTATGCATCCTTTGTCTTTGCAAAATAAAAAAGCCAATGCAGAGCTCACAGAGTACCATCCTCTTATGATGGTACTTACCATTTCAAGTTCTGCTCACAGAGCCTAGTGCTAGTTGTTCTTTTTTAAGGGGACCACATGTCATATGTGCAAACTACTGCTATAGACACTGCTGCTAAAGCTAAACTCACTACCCTGAAGCAGGTCTATTATTTTGCAGGTTTTTTTTTTAACTAATTCTGTGCGAGTTTACAACCCTCACCCTATTACATTGGGCAAGTCGTATGTTGTCTATGGGAAAAACATCTGGATGTGACTTTGAACCATGTGAGTAGTGAAAATGTGAGAATCATGCGAGTTTGTATTGTTCTGGCAGCCTATTACATGTGCAAGCTTTAAAAAATATGAGTTTTGCACTAAGCTTGCACCTTTTTTGAACTCGCATCCTATAACATTTAACCCCAAAAATTCCATGTCATTACTGGCCAAATAAATATAGTTAAAACTTCTAAGTGTCTAATTATTTGTTTTGAAGGGTGGCCCAGTGGTTTTGAACCAATTCCTGACATTTTTACCTTAACATTCTTTAACTTTTCAACAGAAGAGTAACTAGGGTTTATGGAGCCCAGGGCACATTGAAAAATGGTGCCTCCCCCAATTAAAATAAATCTATAAAAGCACTATATAAATTATTAAAAAGACTTTCCTCTGCTTTCCCCAGTAGAAGAGCAGATAACCCATAAGGATCATACTCTTACCCCCAACTTTAAAACCATAGACATGACACTGGGGGTAGTTTAAATCACACACCTGTAGAAATAGGGAGATTCTATTTTTATTTCTCTTTTTAATATACATTTCATTTATAGCACTGACTTTATTGCAAACCACTGTTTATTAATTTATTCATGCAAACAAAACAGGAAAATAGTGAAAACATTGCATCAATAACAAACAAGATACATTCTTGGTAAAATAATTTACATATATGCAAATTATGCTACCAATAGTGCATTATATTTTTAACAACTGATACCATAGTTGCACTCTACCATGTCATTCACTGTCATCACATTTGTGTGATGATCTTTACAACGAAGACATCCCAAAAGAGTCACGTCCGATCGCCCACAATGGAGTGAACACAGCCCAAAAGGGTCATGTCTAAACTTCCATATTGGGGGTGTAATTAAATATACCAAACTTTACTGAGGGTAGTTTAATTCACACACCTGTAGAAATATGGAGAATATTTTTTTATTCCACTTTTGAATATACATTTTGTTTATAGCACTTACTCTATTTCAAACCACTGTTTAATAATTTCTTTATGCAAAACACAAAGAAAAAGAGTTAAAACATTACATCAATAACAAACAAAGTGCCTTTTTGGTAAAATCATTTACATAAATTCAAATTGGGCTAAACATAATGCATTTTGTTTTTAACAACTGATGTTTGTATAATGATCTTTACAAGGAAGACAGCCCATAAGGACTATGGGCTTCATTCAGAGCCGCTCGTAAGCAGCCGCTCGTTCGTTCTGAGCAATGTTCGCACATCTGCGCATGCGTACGGATTGTAATAAGCATGCGCGAACCAGTCAGTGCGGCCTGAAAATCGTGTGCTTGCTAAACAGCGAATGCCTGCTATTTTGAGTGACAGGAGGAGGCGTATGTGGGTGGTAACAGGGGAAGGTGCTTGAAAACGGGGAGTGGAGATCAGAATGCAGGCGTGCTTAAAGGTCAAAATGGGCGTTTTAAGGGTGTGCATAATTAATAAAGCAGCGTCATTGACCACGTAACTTGGTTGTTTTATAGTCAGAACTGCTCGCAAGATTGCGGTAGGAAAATCCAACCACAAGAATAGCGAGCAGATCATACGCCGTTCGATGTACTCGATTAATCTAATAAATAGCGGACATGACGTATGATGCAAGTGGCCAGGGGGCGTTTTTTTCAAAATTACGACCGCATGTTTTGTTCGCTCGTTCAGACAAAAGCATTAACAGACCGCAGAGAGCGAACGGTTAATTTGAATAGCCACCCCCTTTTTCTGAACGAGCGAGGGAGGGCAAATAGCATCCGGTTCTGAATCAGACCCTATGTCCAATCCCCCACATAGGAGTAATGACAGCCCATAAAAGTCAGGGCCAATCCTCATGGGGGTAGTTTAATTTACACTCCAGTTGAAATAAGGAGACACGTTTTTTTCTAAGTATTTAATTTTTTTCAGTTATAACACTACATGCAAAGCACTGTTTATTTATTTCTATATGTCAACAACACAGGAAAAGAGGGCACCAATAACAAGATGCATTGTGGGCCAGATAATTTTCATATATGCAAATCACCTTGTGAATAGTGCATTGTGATTGATGTCCTGCATGGTTGACATATGGGAATCAGTGGGTGGTGATTGGTATGTCGTGGGTATTGTAGTCTTCTGGTGTCGGGATATAAACCGGCAGCATTGAGTCCACTGGTCTATTAACTACATCCCCCTTGGATGTCCCAAAAAAAAGGAACATCAACTCCTATGCAGATGCACATTAACTGGGTGGTTATTTGAAAAGGACAAAACAATTAACACCCAAATTTCACTTTTACATGTGAACATGGGTTATTGTGGTTAAATAAAATTATATATCTTACTGGTCAATTACAATTTTTGTTATAGATTTTTAAAATAATACCCCTTGTACTTAGTTTGACCTATATACCTGGTGATGTATACATCTATTTCCTTTTTCTATCTGATTATGAGGAACTTGCACACCCTTTGGCTATCTGCTGGTCTTGGTCATATCTGAGTACATAAATATACATCTGTTAAAGCATATGATTTGTTTTCCTTTCTTTAATAGGGCACTGTGAAGGGGACAATCACACATTTCTTGGAGTAGATTATACATATAGTCATAATACTAAGTGCAAACACATCAAATCAATATACTTGATAGAAGGCAGTGACATGCAAACTTTTTATATGGTTTAGACAATAATGTGTTTGAAATAAAGCATCCTTTACTGAAGAATCTCTCTTTTATAATTTTGACATAAAAACCCTATTTAAAGAATTGTACAAATATAAGGATCTTTCACACTTAAACTATTTTGGACTATTAATATTTGGACATCACAGATTGCTAGTGAACCTGTGCCCAAAAGTTCACCATTCATCTTCTAAATATCCAAAGAGGATTCTGGTTTCTCCTTTATCTCTCAGTGGCAGCAACATCCACTAGAAGCCCTCTTCCAAAATAATGGAGTGGACATTGTACCACATTACTATACTGAGATTGGACTCATTTCTGTGTACAATACACAGCAAGTTATTTGAATTTGAACCTGCAACTGTGAGCCTGACCAAGGCTTGCCTTGTTTTTGTGAACCAGTGCTCAGGGATGTACTGGCCCACAGGGGTAAAGGGGAAATCCCCGGTGAGCCACACTGCCTGGGGCCCACCCACTCCTCTAGGTATCAGGTTCCAGACCTCAAATAATACAGTTACTCTATTAGATATTCAGTTAGCTGGAGGAGTAGTAACACTGATCATGGGTGCTTGGTTGCTTTCTATAAATACAACACTAAGATTTGCCTATTATTTAACCAAGCATATGTGGTGGCTGGCCACACCCTTAAGCATGGGCCCCTACCACTGCATTCCCCTGGTGGGCCCTTCATGCTCCAGTCCAACACTGCTGGTGCCAGGGAACTCATCTCTGGAATCATCAGAACACTCTTTGTTTTCAAATTCAGCACAACTCTGGTTTCACTCCCATAGTCATATCAGGACACAGTTAGAAGTCCACAGCCTTAAAAATCAACTTATAAAGCACAATAAGGGTGAATACATTTTATTGTCACTGTAGTAATAATCCTACAATAATATATAGCTGATTCAGATTTCCTTAAAATAATCCTTGAGTGGATAAATTAATGGGGCCAGATGGGATACATCCAAGGATACTAAAAGAGTTTACAGGAGTCCTGGTACCACCATTACCAGAAATATTCAACCAATCGCTAGTATCAGGAGTGATTCCAGAGGACTGGAAAAGAGCAAATGGAATTCTACTGTACAAAAAGTTGAAGCAAAGAAGAAGCAAGTAACTATAGACCAGCAATCCTTACATCAGTAGTGGGAAAAATAATGGAAACACTATTAAAATAAAAAGTGGTGGAATATCTCAAATCCAACATTTTACATGATCCCAAACAGCATTGATTTTCTCAGGGGAGATCATGCCAAACACATCTTATGGACTTATTTGACTGGGTGACTAAAGTAATATATCAACGGGGAGACATAGATGTAGCTTATGTAGACTTTAGTAAGGCTTTTGACACTGTCCCGCATCAGAGAATGAAAAACAAACTGGAAAGCTTGAGATTGGATTATATGACTGTTGAATGGATAAAATCTCGGTTGCAGGATAGGAAAAAGAGAGTTGTAGTAAATGTAGTGGAGGGAAATGTTATCAGTGGAGTACCCCAGGGATCGTTACTTGGGTCAGTGCCTTTTAATATCTATGTTGGTGAAAGTGCAAATAATATTGAAGGGAAAGTATGCCTTTTTGCAGATGACACAAAAGTATGCAATAGGGTAGACACACCAGAAGGGGTAAAACAAATGACTGAGGATCTGGGTAGACTAGAGAATGGGCAAGAACTTGGCAACTACAGTTTAATGTAAACAAATGCAAAATCATGCACTTGGATCTCAATAACCTAAAGGCTAAATATAGTATCAAGGACACTATAATGGAAAATACAGAGGTGTAAAGGGATTTACGAGTCACCATTTCAAATGACTTGAAGGCAGACAAGCAATGCACCAAAGCATTGAGGAAGGCAAGTCAGATGGTTAGTTGCATTGGGCCAAGTGGATCTTATCTGCCGTCACATTCTATGTTTCTATGCAACACCTATTATCATAATAATTTTGCCTACAGTATATGTATATCCAAGTATCAATAATACATGTTTGTTTACTGGTAAATTGCATTTTAATTAGAATTTTTATTTTTACAAAAAATAGATTTTTGATAAGATTTAAATGTTATTGTATTTGAAAACCCAAAGGGCAAAATCTATATTTAAACCTGGCAGCGCTAATATTTCAAACTCAGATATCCATTTGGCCACTATTTTTAGGATATGGCCAGTGTCATTTCCTCCTCTGTAGCTTGGGGACAAGGATAAAAAGGATAGATCTGTGGGATACTTGATATTTTTTAGTGAATACATAGAATGCACTATAAGTTGTTAATACATTTTATATATATTTTTAAATCTGTGCTTTCAGCGTCCCCCCACAACTTAGAGCCCACATGGACATTCTAAAAGATAAAGTATAACTTCAGAGTTGCGAATAATGTTATTGTGAATTTCAAAAATTTCCCATTGCATTGAATATAAAAGTTTTTCTCGACTTTGGTGAAGTGTAATCTGTGAATTTCTGTCTTTTATTTAATAGTAGAGGTAAATTGGTTCTTTATTGCCTTGTTTTATTTAAATAATTAAAAAAATGGTGCTCTCTGTCCAGAACACAAGTAGTATGTAGGAAATCATAGAAATACAAAAATGGAAATTATAAGTGCAATTTTGAAAAATAAAAAAAGTTATGTATTCAGACACATGAAGGGGGGTTTTGTTGATTCTGCACAGGAAACAATTTTTTAATACAGTTGTAGAATATTAAACCAACTTTTTTTTGTCTCTAAGTGTTTGAAAATTAATGTAATATTTCAATGGTTGGCGGTGCACCACTGGAAAGTACAGTATACTTCATACAGTGGGTGTTGAAGCACTCAAGAAAAAATGGTTCAACTACAAAAAATAATTCCTTTTTGGTGCATGCTTTCTGACAATACTGTCTAAAACTTAGCTTTTAATACAATCAAAAAATATAAAATGGACTAAACAACAAAAACAGTTTGCTTGTTTTCAAGCTTGGTCCTGCAAGCAATTTTTAAACAGATATATCACTGCAAGGGTCTTCTCCGATTCTAGAGAGAATATTTAATACATGAATAGTATTATTCTGGATCAAGGTAGTGTAGGAATACTTATGGTATTTACAGCAACAACATATGTTTTAATAAAGAAGCCGCATAGCTTTCAATATAAACACATTGTTGCTTTAGTCAAGTATCAGGTATTCCAAAATACAATTAGGGGTATTCAATATGGGTGCGATAACATCATTTTTTGCGTTAATATCGTACTTTTTAACGTTTTTGCGTTAATATCACTTGTTTTACTTTTACACCCTATTCAATTTCAAAGACTTATCGCAGTTTTGACAAGTCTTTGATAAAAAACGGTGATAACTTTTCACCATTGAATAGGTGTAGAAAAAAAGTGCAGAATTGGGGTTTAGGGGTGCAGGCTTAAAAAAAAAGCCTGCACCCCTGAGATTGACATTTAAAAAAGAACTGTGTCAAAAAAAGTAAAAAAAAAAATTAGGGACACCCCAAAAAATAAATTTAAAAATTGGGGTGCAAAAAAAAAAATGGGAAAAAAATTGTTAAACAATAGGGAAATAGGTTCAGGGCTATTCTGCATGTATGCGGCAGGTGTATTCTAGAATAGATTTATAGCAGCAGGTGCACAAATGCAGAATTTTAAAAAAATTACTTTAGGGACACCAAAATATGCTAGTACCCATTTTCATGTACCTCAAATTTGATGGGATCACTTAAAAAAATGAAAAAAATAACCTAAGTGCTCTTCTGCATCACTTCTTCAATGTCGGGAAAAAAGCACCTGCTGCGGCTATTTAAATCCCCGATTTTCAATTAAAGGCTAAAACGGGGGTACCCATAGTGATCCCCCATGTTTTTACAACTTTAGGGGGGGTCTTACAATTATTTTAAGGAAAATATCGTAACTTTAATCAAATCCAACTTCGGAGTTTCCCGTTTTCGTTAATTTGATATTGAATACGGGGATAAGCGGGAGCGTGCACCATACCTTTACGCAGAAAAAAACTCCGATATGAAACGTTAACTTCGCCAGGGAAGTTAACCTTTCATATTGAATACCCCTCATAGAGTGAAATAACTATTGTTACCAATTTTTTCAAATAACTGTATTTAAATAACATTAGACCATATACCAGATTTGTTTTTATTCCATGCATTCGTTCAATACCTTCATTTTTGTAATCTGTGTACATGGTAAATTGTCTGTTGCAAATGTCACACCGTTGTAATAAATCTCTATTAACTGCTAATTAATTCCCAAAAGCATTTGATCTCAAGTCCTGTCACCTATGACATATAACAAGTCTTACCACAATAGTCATAAAAATTTAATTGCCTCTACTGTGT
Source organism: Taudactylus pleione (assembly GCA_031769625.1). NCBI lineage: Eukaryota > Metazoa > Chordata > Amphibia > Anura > Myobatrachidae > Taudactylus > Taudactylus pleione. Next base: position 1,915,113 of record JAUIMM010000626.1, on the reverse strand, counting down.
TCCAAAATTAATATCAGCTAGTTTACAAACAAAAAAAGCAAACAATTGATATTGCATACTTGAATAAAGGCAGGATAAAGAGGTCAAAGGATTCTGACTTGTTGGTGGAAGACCCCTCACCTCTGTCCCTGTTTACCTGTTGGTATTGAACAGAGCAGAGGGAGAGCGAGACCACTAAGTTCAGAATAGAAGCAAGGAGAATAGGACCGGTTTCTTCTGTCAATGTGGTCTCTGGTTATCCCCTGTTGTGATACCACATTGCAGGGTGAACACACCGGAGATCCCTGGATGAGAGAGCTGGCAGAAATACCTGTATAGCTGGGGGAGCAGTGTGAGTACAGGTGTGTCGGAGTGTGGTCCCAAGTTGCAGCGTTCAGGTGCTGTCGAATGTCGGGTCACGTGGGCACAATACAGAGGCCCGGCAGTTCAGCCCTCACAGATAGATGATGTACTTTTCACTGGGAAGCTTGTTCACATCAGAGCCTGTGAGTTCTCTGTGACAAGACCTCTTTTAAAGCAATTGTGGGTGTGTTTAATTAATTGTAATCATACTCCTATGATTGCCATTTTAGCTAGATACATTGGAACTCTATATCCCAGGTCTAATTTCATATGATTGGTTATAAAATATTCATTAGTATGGGGCATCATACATAATCCAAATTAAAATGGTGCATTAGTGCAGTATAAAGAATGTTTGTGTGATAATAATCTAAGTAGTGGGATAATTACTATATAGGTGGATGCCAATTAGGGTGTTAGCCACCCCAATTAGTAATAGCTATCAGGTGTCAGTAAACTAAACATTGTGAGTATACTGTGTTGAGAATCTTCTAATCCTTTTATAAGGATTTTAGAGGATATAGAGATTATCATTGTTAAATAATTGTGATATATTTATAATTAAGCTGTGCAGTTCTTTTCAAGTGTTAACAATGTTAGAATATATACATAATAGATTAAAACCATTGTGCCTTAAATTAAAGCGCTGTGTGCTGCATAAAATATTGAAACTAGGGTGTGAATATATTACCTTCATTCAAAATGTATATATACATTGACAAATAAAAAATTATGTTATTTTAATATAACCTAAAAATATGAATTACCATGAATAAATAGAATATTTTAAACAAAGAAAAGTAAAAACATATACAAAGTATCCTTAACAAATATTAAATAAAAATAGGAAAATATAGTTACATTATGACATATCATTTCCATCATATGTAGATAGAAATCAGCATAATCAAAAGTATTTGCTAGGATTCAACTTTAAGGATGTTCTGTAAATGAGTAAATGTAATCTAATACCAGAGCTGTCAAGACATATGTACATATGAATTATTAAAAAGAAAATTTTTAGCAAATTTTTTTTAAAAGATTTCGAGGTGTGTATATATATATATATATATATAATTATTATATTTTAGTAAAAATATTGAGTCTCTTAATTGAGGTCTATTTGATTCAGAGAGATGCATCCCTAATAAAGAAATGTGAGTAATATAACATAGCGTGAGGGAGATTACATTCATCCTGACAATCCTGGATGATAGTCCAGTTATATCTTGTAAGGTCTGTATACGTTATCCACAAAAAAAGGTGTTTAATAGTTCCTGGATAAAATACAACGGATCCAGGAACTATTAAACACCTTTACTATGTTACTATGTTTTTGGTAAATTTCTCATGTTTCTCATGGAACACTATCTCGTTCTCCCACCAACCTAAAAATAGTTTGGTGTATGTAGGGGCACAGGCTGCCCCCATTGCCATGCCCCTTACCTGTGTATAAAACATATTGTTGATGTTTTTATTCAGGATGAATTGCAGAAGTTCCCAAAAAAATTATTTAAAATCGTCCATTCCTTCTATTTTAAGAAAATACTCCACAGCTTTGATTCCATCTTGGTGGTTGATGCTAGTGTATAAAGATTCGACATCCAAGCTCACCAGTAAGTTGTTCCTCTCCAGCTTTATGTCATGGATCTTTGTGAGAACATCTTTTGTATCTCTTATATATGATGACAGACTTGTTACATGTTTTCTAAGGTGTACATCCACTAAGGTGCTCAATCTTTCTGATAACCCCCTATCCATGACACAATTGGTCTTCCAGGGTTTTTTTTTCATATATTTGTGCACCTTTAGGAGTAAGTATAATGTGGGGGTCTTAGGGTTGTCTGTTTTCAGATATTCAAATTCATGTTTGGTGATTACACCATTTTTAAGTGCTTTATTGTTGATCCCATCAAATATACTTTTGCAATTTTCTGTAGGGTTAAATATTTATTTGTTATAATACTCCTGGTTGTTAAGTTGTTTCATTGCTTCTGTAAGGTATAGAGATTTCAGCCAGATTACTATATTGCCCCCCATATCTGAGGGCTTAATAATCACATCATCCCACTTGCTGATGTCATTCAGAGCTGCTCTTTCTTTTTTCATCAAGTTGTCTTTATATCTTGGTATCCTTCTCTTTTATGTAGTTGGTCCAGTTCTTTACTAACTAAGTTGACAAAAATTCCCACTTCGGGACATATATGATCCTGTGGAGTAAAATTAGTTCTCTTCTTAGAGATTTCCCAACCTGACACTTGGTCTTTATCTATGCCTAAAGAAAGTTCTTCTAATATATTTACCTAATATATTTATCATCTCTTGATCTAGCTTGTCTGGATATTCCGAGTGGTCACTTTTAAGTGGTGGGAAGTAATCTCCTATCCTTTTTCTTTGGGCATGGAATTTTCTAATAGAAGTTTCCTACCAAAGAGCTTTAGATTCTTCTCCCATCCAAAGCAGTCAAGATTCCTAGTTGGTGAGAATGATAAACCAAGACTGAGTACATCTGTTCATTCTGGTGTTAATAAATGTTCTGATAAATTGATTATTTTCATTTAGAATCCTTTATCAGAAGTTCTTGTTCTGTCTTGTCGTGTACCTCGATGGGGGTGAGGGTTCCCATCTTGGGGTATCAAATTCTCCTCTTCTTCCCCCTCCTTGTTTTCCTCAAGGGGGACGGCCTCTTTTTCCCAGGCTTAGTCCTAAAAATGGAATCTGTTTTTTTCTTGGAAATTCATTCCTGTCCTTATCTGAGTATATGAGGGTTGATTAGATTCCTCCCCTCCTGATGATTCTGCCTCAGATGAAATATAGTTGTCCTGGTGTCTTACCCTATAGTTTGTTTCCTTAGTATGTAATCTCCCTCATGCTATGTTATATTACTCACAATTCTTTATAAGCGATGCATCTCTCTGAATCATATAGACCTCAATTAAGAGACTCAATTTTCATACTACATAATCCTCAGTGTGTCACTCACCACTGCACCTGGCATCTAACCACTTGAGAGATCATGGCATGCCAGCACTGAGGTAAGTAACTGCCTATCCAATGCCACAAACTGACCATTCCCCCCTTTCAGTGTGGACTCTGGACATCCACAAGGCTTATCAATATATTTTTAATGAAAAGCTCAAACAAGCTTTGGAGTATGAACATCAGATGCTTTGATATAAGCTTGTTATTCAGGTCCACACCCCTTCCAATCAATGAGATACTGAAGATGATTCAACAGGTGTTGAGAGTGAAGGATCTTCACAATTTCAAATTTGACTCCCAATTGGGTATGAACTTGAATTAATGGTCATAGAAGAGAATCATGAAATGTGTTGAAAGTCTTCAACTGAGGGGTAGCTCCAGTTTACAAACCACCAGATTGATGACATTTAGAATGTGATACTGTCCAATGAAGCATGGAGCAAATTTCATGCTTGGAACCTTCAATTGAATGTCCTTAGTTGACAGCCACACACTGGACCTTATTCAGAGTTGGTCGCGAGCGCTGAGTGCTCACAACCGACTCGATGTTGGTCCACTAGGCATGTGCACGATGGAGATGGCTCCATCGTGCGCATGCTGGAGCCCCCACTAACGACGGGTGATCCGTCATTAGCAGGCTTGAAGCATACGGAGCAACCTGTTGATGTTGATTGACAGCTCGCTCCGTTTGCTGGGCAGGCAGGGGGCATGCCTGCCCAAACAGTGGCATTCCCACTGGAATGCTTGCCGTTTGGGGGCGGCCCCACTGACATCACCAGTGATGTCAGTGGGGAGCTTCCTGCTGAAATACAGCAGGAAGCTCCCTGGGGCTTAAGGCTGACGAGACCCTACCCTAGGGTCTTGTCATAAGCCCCAATGGTCGCGATGGTCTTGACCATCATGACCATCTCCCTTAGTGGTCGTTAGAGCTGTGGGTGTTAACCCACAGCCTAACAACTGACATGGAGGTGGCCATTCAGGATGCAAGCAGCCGCCCTGTTTCTGAGCGACCGCTTGCATCCTACGACCACCTCTGAATGAGGCCCACTTTTTTCAGAGGAGAGAATATTTTCCATATGTCAGAAAATTATTCCACAAGATTTGTGATGGCAGGTACTTCTGTGGAAGGTTATTCTTAGAAATAGAGAACAAGTGGATGTCTTCCATATACTGCACAAAACACAGCAACAAATCAACCCAGTCATCTACTGAAGAGGATACAAAGGCCCTCATTCAGAGCCGTACGCTCTGAGCAGAGCGCACGCTCTGAATGAGGGCCGGGCTCCATTTTCATGAAGCGTCCTCCTGGATGCTCGTATAGCTGTGTGTCACCACCCACAGGCTATACGAGTGTGCATTGTGATGGTCGCGATGGTCGAGACCATCGCGACCATCGAATTTGCGAGCCGGAGCCTGCGGTTGAGGTTTTCAACCGCAAGCTCTGGAGTGATTTTGGCTCTATCAGAGCCAAAATCACTCCCACTGACATCACTAGTGATGTCAGTGGGCCGGCTTCTGATGGGAGGCGTTCCCGTGGGAACGCCCCCATCAGGGAGGCACGCCCCCGGCACGCCCACCAAAGGGGGCGTGCTGTCAATCAACATTGACAGCACGCCCCCTTTGATCGGACACAACGAGCGAAGGACTTTCCTTCGCTCATCGCATCTGGCGCATGCGCACGACGGAGCTCCCTCCGTCGTGCGCATGCTCAGTCCATAACATCGACCCACTTGCGAGCGGACAGCCGCTCGCGAGTGGGTCTGAATCAGGCCCAAAGAGTCTAAGCAATGTTTACAATTCCTGATATACCATCTAAGTTTGTCCATTTGTCTGTGGGTGATAGGAGGAAGATAACTTCAATTTAATTCCACAAGAGGCATATAAAGCCATCCAGAATTTGGCCGCAAATTGCACACCTCGATCCCACATGACACAAGTAACATTTTGGCCAACTGAGGTGCAAAAGGAAGTCTAATCAATGGAATAAAATGGACCATTTTTGAAAAATCTGTCTACTACAACCCAGATAGTATTATCTCCCTTAGAGGGTGGCTGCTCAGAGATAAAATCCATCGACAGATGAGTCCAAGGAGCATCAGGAATAGGCAGAGGATGCAAAGGACCAATTATTTTGTTGCAAGTGAATTTATGGGCACACTTGGCACAGGAAACAATAACATATTGGATGTCCTCCCTCATAGTGGGCCAGGAATAGGAACACTGTAAAAATCTAAAAGTTTTGAGGATACCCGAGAGGCCAGCAAATAAAGAGGCACAAGCCAAGGTTAATAAGTTATTATGCAACTGATGTGCAACTAAAATTTTGCCAGGAGGAGGAGTCCGCAACTGGGTTTGAGTAAAGACAAGAAGATCCAGGATAGGACAAACTTGAGGTTGTTCTTCCTGTAGAGGCCAAAATTGGCAGGAGAGTGCATCAGCCTTTTTATTTTGTATGCCAGGATGAGATTGGACTTTAAAATTTAAACCAGGACAAAAAAATAGACCAGCAAGCTTGTCTGACATTTAAAAGATGAGCTGTCTTGAGACAAAGAAGATTCTTATGATCAGTGATGATTGTAATTGGAAACTTAGTACCTTCCAATAGGTGCTCCATTCCTCCATTACCAATCTCATAGCCAACAATTCTTGATCCCCTATTGCATAATTCTTCTTGGAAGGGGAAAATTTATGAGAAGAAAAACACAAGGATGATTCTTCCCATCTTTAGCCACTTAAGACAGTACAGCTCCCACTCCTATCAAAGAGGCATCAACTTCTAACGTGAAGGGTTACTCAAGTTGTGGTTGACAAAGAATTGGAACTGTGGAAAAGGCTGTTTTGAGTGCATGGGAGATGGTACTCGGATAATGTACTGAGTACACATGGTGTGGTTTCTAGATGCAGAACTGGCACAGGAGAATGACACTTAGGAGACAGAACTCAGATGACGTACTGAGTGCACACACTCACACTATGAGTAAACACTAGGAATATATAACTAGGAGAAAGGAGCATGAAACCTCGAATGCTGCAACAGCAAGTATACACTAGATGTATCGATGATGTAAAGGCAACTTCCAGTTGTCCAGAACCCAGCTAAATACCCCAAGGTAGCACTCTATTGGAGGATAGTGTCAGCTGACAGCAACCAGTACTACCATTTCGTAAAGGGCTAATCAGGTCATGTACACCTGTGGTTACCATCATGGCTGTGTACATGACGGTAACCACAGGAACTAAATCATGGAACGAGCACATGGATGTCTTAGCAGACCCCAGGCATAATCATCAGCACATCACTCACCACCGCACCTAGCATCTAACGGCTTGAGAGGTCAGGGGAAGCCGGCGCTGAGGTGAGCAACAGTCAATCCTAGGCCACAATCTGACACATACTATCTTGAATATTGTAAATGGAACATAAAGCATCAAAAGGTTTATTTGATAAAGAGTGTGTCTTTGAAGCAACCAATTAGCAGCAATGATAAATATGGATTTATAATGCCAATAGCAATAAATTTTAAATTGTTGCACTTCCATTTCCATTTTTTTTGGAGTGACTGGCTCCTACATTGAACTCTGCTTTGATTCTCGGCTAAAACCCTTTTAAAGGCTATATAATAGCCTTTTTACCAGGCCACATTCCTTTGCCTATCTGTCCGACCACATATGGATAGACTCCACTCTGTCCAGGCACCATTGATGCTGTAGTCCCACCACCAGGTGAAACACTGGGTGGATCTCAACATGGTGCCAGAAACTGAGACTAACACAGTAACTCCAACAGCCAAGAAAGCTTCAGCTGCCCAGAAGGAGAATGCTTCCCTTTACCGGTGTATTGTGATTTTGATGTCTCCAATTCTTTTGGAGATATTGTTGAAGCAATCAAGTACACTATGAGTCCTTTCCTGAATTAGGTTGTCTCTGATATCACAACACAGCTACAGCAGCTCATACAGAGGGTGGCAGACACTGAACTTAAACTAGAAGCTAATTTTCAGGATGCTCTCAGTTGAAATGCACTACTTATAAACCTTAGCAGGACAACTATCAACTACTGTACATATGGAATAAAGTGGATGACTTGGAAAACAGGTCTCGTCAAAATAATATCAGACTGGTTGGTCTTCCTGTATCTGTTAAAGGTCCACCCTTAGCTCATTTTGTGCATAACACATTACCAACTTTTCTCAGAACTGAATTAAAATGCCAATACTTAATAATAGAAAGAGTTCACATTGTGGGTCAATCATCCCACACATCTGATGAGAGTGACCTTATTCCATTGCCTCAATTACCTCCATAAACAGGACTTTTTGGGCTTCCTCCCAGGAGAAGGCGTCTGCTTATCCTTGCAGGAACGTGGTACTGCAGATTGTGAAATCTCTGACTCTGCTGCATCCTGTCCATGAATAAAGATTGCTATGGGACATTGTTAAGGATATATTGAAACCATTTACTTAATTTTTCTGCTGTTTATTGTATATCTCTCTGCTACCATAAAACATTTCCAATACAATATATTATTGTGGGTGGTCACCCACAGCTATGCGAGTGGCCAGGAGGCCACTCTTAATTTCAGAGGGACGGCCCTGATTCAGAGCGAGCGCTCTGTCAGAGCATCTGGCTCTGAATCAGGGCCACAGTGCACATTTCCGCTCATGGGCGCACGCTTCACACCATGCATGTTGGGAATTGCCACATATGCAGCAAAGATGCAAGAGGACACATCTGTATATACAAAAGATTTTACTTGTACAGTACTTTTTCAACATTTTTATGGCAGAACAAAAGGCCTCAAATAGCAATACAAAAATTAAACACTAAACAGGCCCAAGTGGGCATGGAAACTCCTGATATTGACTCATATTCAGTTATGCCCTTTTTTAGGCTACTGGGGGAAATACATATCCTCACCATGCCTTAGATTTGGCATTATTTGCACCATACTCATCTAGTTCCTGTTTGGATACTGAAAGGTATATTTATTAAAGTTCGAAGTGGAGATGTTGCCCATGGCAACCAATCAAATTCTACTTGTCATTTATCTAGCACCATCTAGAAGATAATAGCTAGAATCTGATTGGTTGCTATAGGCAACATCAGTACTTCTAAAAACCCACACTTTAGTAAATATACCACTAAATTGGGTGATATTCTGGTGGATTTTCTCAACTATATTTTTTTCTGTTACACTAATTTCTCCAAAGTGTCCATCAATAAATACCTTCATAGGAGCCACCTTAAAATGCCATATGTCCCATTGTGGGGCAATCTGTCCTTTCCCTTTATTATATGACTCCTCTTATATCAAATGGAGAGACAATAGTTGGTCTTGTTCTGAAAAGCAATTGACGCAGGTGGTAAATTATTGTTCTCCTCCAACCTGCCACAGATATATCACCTCTCTAGACAGCATTTCTATATGTATCTCCAAACTAGATGTTTAATTTCCTCGCTTTCCCATAAACAGATACTCTTTCTTCTCCTTATCCCCTATGCTCTTTACTGAGATTTGTTAACAAAAACCCTTGCAGGACTAGATATTTATATATATATTTAACAAATGACTATTCTAGATCCCATTTAGATAATTTATTTAAAACATGGCAGTCAAATATCCCCACCTTAAACTCATTATCTGACTTAATCAACCATTATAATACTACCCTGAGATGTATACAATCAGCTTACCTACAGGAATATCATATACATAGTTTACATAGGAGCTATATATTCCCAGCATAATGCAAACACATGGTTTTTGCAGAGATGGGTACATTTTTAAAATGCCATATATATAGATTTATACACTTTATGTGGGAATGTAGAAATATAAAGAGATTTTGGCACAAATTACTTGGTGTCAGGGAAAGGGACTCTGGATTGCCCAGGAGGATCTACATACCATCTCACTGGTGGTTAGGGAGGTATAGTAAAAATGGATGTAACTCCTCCTCATAGATGTCATAAGATATATGCTTATGCAAAAGGACAGTATTGGAAAGAAGGTGCACTAAGAGTAAACACTGGGACTGGGAGAGAGTAAACACTAGAGCTAGACAGGGACCAGATTAGAACAGACACTAGAACCAGATCAGGACCAGACTAGAACAGACACTGGGGTTGGAGTGGGACCTGACTTGGAGCAGACACTGGAGCCAGAGTGGGACTGGACTTGGAGCACACACTAGAGCTGGACCAGGCTGGAAAAAAACATGTGATTGGGATCAGACTAAGAGCACAAACTGGGACCAAATCTTATCAGAATAGAGCACAGACTGGGAACGGATTTGAACCGACTTGAATCACAGACTGGAGCCAGAGTGGGACCGGACTTGGAGCACATATTGGAGCCAGAGTGGGCCCGGACTTGGAGCACAGACTTGAGCAGGAGTGGGACTGGACATGGAGCACAGACAACAGCCAGAGTTGGACCGGATTTGGAGCACAGACTGTAGCCAGAGTGGAAATCATCAATGAGTCTAAGACAACTAGCCAGGGAACTAGAGCTTAACACATCTATAAGCAATGAAGCTCAGGCACTGAATGCTGTCAGGGAAGGGAATTTCTACCCTGGGTCTCACATGAATTGGCTGATGCAGTCAGTTTGGCACCAGCCTGACTGTTTTTGGAGATTAGCAGTCAGCTGACCAGAACAAATATGGTGGTACCCAGTGTCCATAGCTTGTACAAATAAAGCTGGAGCTCTGAGCCCCCTGAGACTACAACCATGCTGGGAGCCTCTCAGTAATGCACTTGGCTAGCCGGGACCACTATGGCAGTGCCCAGTGTATGGACCCAGCAGGAACACCGCCAGAGCTCAAGGCCCCTGAGACCCCCACCATGCTGGGAACCCAACAACAGTGCACTCTGAGAACTCCCAGGCTGGGAACCCCACCTTGACAGAGCAGCACAAACCCAAGGTTAAGGACGGTTCCTGAAACTTGGTTTTCATCATTGTTTTCTTTGCTCACTATGGAGTCCATTTGTTATATAAATCTTTAGGGGATGGGCGGCCCCCACTAAGTAAGTTTTCAACTTGCTGCAAGTAGCAGCAGTAGATACATATTCACTGGAGTAATTCAACTTTGCTCCGGTGCAGGGACAGCTGATCTTAAAATAAGCTGTTTCATCAATCTCTTTCACTTCTAGGGTGTGGGAGAAAATGCCATTTGAAGATGGTGAATGCTCCTGCAGTCAAGCTCGAAAAATATTATATTATACTGTCTCCATACTAGAGTATGGGGATAGCATAACTCTTGAATAACCTTGCGGTTCCCACCTTTGAAGCCTACATGAATTGAAGAAGACCTGAACATAGGGGTTTGTGTGTATGGATTTTTTTACAACAATCAGGGATGCTACTGGACAAAGGGGACAGACTGGTACAAAGGACAAGGTAAGTATTTATTGTAAGTGCGGGTGTGAGTGAGCGTATGTGTAATAAAATAATACAACCTATGGTATGTGTGTAATGTCATTATTTTAATATTTCTTATACAGGGGGACTAGAGGTACCATTGGGTCCTTAACGCCCCACATACTGGTACTTGTGGTTCTCCAAGAACCAACATGTGGAAGAAGCTAGCTGGGACCTATAGTCGCCATGTAAAAGACAATATTAGTTGTTACTTCTTATATAAGACTGTCAATTTCATATCATAAGCCAGAGATGGGGGAATATGCCAGGCATTAGCCCAAGTATAGTGTGCCCTACTCCCCAGGGATCCCAGTCTGTGCTGACTAGTGTGGGATGATGAATGCATTGTGCAGGTGGTCTCAGTGAATCATATCCCATGGTTGTGGCATTACAACCTTGCTAGTAAGAGCCCTGTGCTGTTTGATGGCAATACGAGGGAACCCAATGCATTTGTTTTCTTTGTATTTCCTCAACCAGGACCGGCTCAGGAGCCCAGTGCTTGTTCATTGAAGTACAGGGGACCCCAACATCTTATGTTCCCTGTATTTCCTGAACCAGGTCCAGCTTAAAAAGGAGAGTACTGGTTATGTTTGGGATTCAGCAAAACATGATTTTTGGTAAATATGAGTTTCAGCTGACAAAACTTTCCCATGTCCATGTGATGCTGAGCATGTTGAAACTCGGCCAGGCATGATTCTTATTAAATTTACCCCTAAGACTATATATACATTTAAAGAGTGTTCTGTATCTTTTGTAGACATATACGTTCTGAATATCATCTACTCTATCCCTGAAGTACTGGTGCTTTTTTGATTGCTCCATTATTTTTTTATAATTTACTACGAGTATATACAAGTATGGTGGCACTTGATTTGCACATTCTGATGCAGCAAAGTACAGTACTGGAGTGCTCCTGAGAGTGTTTAAAAATATTATATAATGTAATCATTTCATCCATGTTGGTAAATTCAATTCTCAGTCAGGTCCAAAAATGTTGTTCCTTGAAGCAGCAACAATCACATAAACATTAAAGTCTTCAGAAATATATACTGTATATAATTTAATCAGATCTGATAGCACTTACCTGTGTATACCCATATACTTTCAGCAACCATGCCATTGTAAGGGTGGTGTGAGAGTTGAGGTCTCCAATAAACCCAATTACTTTACCATGTTCCATACACATGTAATTAGGAACTGTCTCTCTGTGTCCAGACAATATCTGTAATACATCTTCCACAGCTTTATTGTCATTTGCACAAGAATCATAGAGATGATAACCCAGAGTAATATTGGGTAGAATGTCTGGGTTCTGGTTAATCTGATTAATTGCAAAAATAAAAGTTCTGATATGTCTGTATTCTCTACGATGTACACTGTTTAAAAAGAAACAACCTTGTTTTTTGTAAATTGCAAAAAAATTTTAAGGTTCAGTATTATTTCCTCCAGTTAAAATGACTTGATAAAAATATAACACATTTCTTCTAAATTAATTTTCACATTTCAATGACTGAAAACATAAATAACAGCTATCTGGACTAGAAGGCTCAGCAATACCACCCATCTCATACTCCTGTGTAATATCACATGGGGTCAGAAAGATGTCTGTCCGGATCAGCACATGCATATGACATTTATATAAATTACTTTTAGCCAGTGTGCAGGGGCGTATCTATAACACTGTACAACAAATTAATACTTTTAATTTGTTTCCTTTCTAAAAATAGTCATACATTATTAATTTGAGGTCAAGAAAAACTAAAATGATTTCAGAATGTTTTTACTAGCTCTATTTTTTGAGCTACACTACTTGCACTATACTGTATGTACATTAGTAATATAGTCATTGTGAAAAGCTATTTTAAAATAATCTGATATTTTCTTGATAGAAAATAAATAACAGTTGTTTTAATTCAATCAATCACAAATAAGAACACAAAACGAAACAAACATACAGCATACGAAACAAACATACAGCATACAAAACAAACATACAGCATACAAAACATACAGGATACGAAACAAACATACAGCATAGGAAACAAACATACAGCATACGAAACAAACATACAGCATAGGAAACAAACATACAGCATACAAAACAAACATACAGCATAGGAAACAAACATACAGCATACGAAACAAACATACAGCATAGGAAAGTACTATGTAATATAGTGGCCTATTCATGGGGGTGCTATCTCTTTGCTTGTCGCTTGTACTCCTCTTCTGGGGCATCTCTTGTCACTGTCCAACAGTAGTGATCACCTGCCCTGATATCTTTGTCCCATTGCTGAAATGTCCTGGTGGAATCACTCTCTATGCTTGTCACTCAGTGCACCACAGTTATCCTGTGTGGGGAATCCCGTGAATCGCATATATTTGAATATGGGAGGGGACAAATAACTTATTCATTTAATTGGGTCATTAGGCCCCGTCCCCTCTGCGCGGAACGCAGGATTGCGGTAAGATTCTCTCCATTCTGCCCACGTCACTAGGAATACCCCTACATCATCATAATTGGGCTATATCTCAGAACTCACAGCTGAGAGTTTTAAATGTCATATTCATTCTTTGCATGCTGAAATCAATTAGAAGTAACTATTTTCACATCGGAAACATTTTCATTGTTGTGTATTGTAATGTGTGCAGTGTGTGTGGTGCACGCAGACCCCCAGGTCCTGGGACGGCCCGCACCACACACCCTGCACCCATACTTTGTCAAACTTACCTCTGCAAAGTCCTGTGTCAGGTCTCCCAGCGCAGTTCAAATGCCATAAAAAATGCCAGCTGTGGCCATTTTTCTGGCATTTTGAGCATGCTCTGTGAGAAGATTGCTGGGAAAAAGGTTGCTGTGCCATAACCCCCGGCGATCTGCATATGCACAATAGACTCTGGGAACATTGATTCTCTGGTGTCCGTTCAGCCGCGTCAGTCGGCTGATGGACACCGGAGTTAGAGGAGGGGGCCTGTGACGGTGGATGCATACAGGCCTCCTCCTCTCTAAAGATGCCCCTGCCAGTGTGGATATACTGTATTGGCTGGAGTTCATTTATATAGACCACAAGGAATCCCCTATCTTCTTCCTAGCAACTACTTATCAGATGTGAGCACTGACTTGTGTAATATGCTGTATGGTTGTGTCTGCCTCAGTGTTCTGCAATATATTGCAATACACTATGATATACTAATAACTCCAATGCTAATACCAACAATTTAAGGCAGTTAATGAATACTACTAATAAAAAGATGATTAGAATCTTAATATCTAAATTAACATTATTGAAGAATAAGGTTGAATGATAAACCAGAATAATCTAAATGATATAAGTGAGTGCCAATTGCCTTGGTCTATAATAAATAGGGTCAGTTACTTAATTCTCACAATCATATTTATATGTGATTACCTTATAATTTGTGCAGTTTACTGATAATAATATAAGTGGCTACTGAACTGAGCTACAATTGTGGTAACAATTTATTGCCACATCCCCCTTTTACTGCGTGAAAGTACATTCACCAATAAGAGGGAACACCCTCATCACATAATATAAGGCAATATATTATAGCATATAAACTTGAGAGCGAGATGACACAAGAAATGAATATCTGTTTATTTCACAACTTTGCAAATTTTATTACTTCATGTTATTTTTAATATTTCACTGGTATTGTAATAAATTAAATAAAGGATATATTTTACATAGCACAGGACTATACAAAGAATAAAAAGGGAAAAGGGTTGTCTCTTTGGTGCACTATAAAAGTTTTAAGTCCCAGCTAATACTAGTTGTGATCAGCACTGAATATGTGATAGCTAATTCTATGACAAAATACAATGTGAAATGTGTACAATTACATATTAATTAGTGGTTTTACTAGATAGAGGTAATAGAGGTGCATTTAATAAATATGGGTTGTTGAGAGAAAACAATCATGGTTACTTTCTTTTCTAAAAGGAAACTACTGGAATAAGAATTGTCACTATAGTTACCCCCCTGACCATTGATCCATGTACTAAACCACTACTATGCCTGATCACACTTCTGGCGCAATCATTTTTGACATCTATTGACCTCTATTATTTGCTGTTTCTATGCTGTAATAGCCACAAACTTGTCTTATTTATTAGTTGTACATCCAGTGAACAAACCTATTTTTTATTTTTTCTGGATATGGTCATTGGGATCTAATCCTTGTGAAACAGTTAACACAAATATCCAGTTACCATGTCAGAAAAGCTTTTACCCCTTTCATGGATTCCACTGGGGCCATCACCCAATCTTCAGAGGTTGCGTAATTTACGCCGTGCAGACTCTTCAAGAACAACGTTTTGCAATTCTGATTTAAATAGACTAATTACTGTACAGTAGGAACCTCATAGGGATTTCTGTCTTCTGCTCCTGTTCCTTATGCTTTGGGCCCAGCCCTGCTGCTGTTCTTGAAAATGTGATTACGTTGTCCAAAAAAGCTTGTAGGGGATAAGATCCAGTACCACCAAATCAGGGGCCAATGTTATTTGAATTTTACAAATACTTTGTTGAACATTTTCATCAGATTCATTACAATTGTGTTTGATGCTCAACTTTTAAAAGGAGAAGCATTACCCTGGGCAACACGGATCTTAGAAAAACCACATTTATTTTTGTGATTTTTTTAAAATTGTTACTTCAGACCTTCCGCAAAGCCATTTGGCCTCCACTGCTGGTTTCTTTTTAGTTAATCTGTCTTGGATTTCCTGATTGGTATTGATATATACAGATGTATCCTCTGTGACTTCAGTTGCGCCAAACAGAACTTCTCGGCACTTCAGCTACAAAGCGACTTGATGGTGGTTAATGTCTTTTTTGGTCAAAATGTGCTTCTTATTTGCACAAATGAAACAATTGGAAGTGATTAAACTACTTTGCTAGATTGCACTGATTATTTTGATGTTTGTACATCTGTGTGCAAATGAATCTGAATGTGTATATAATCATACAGCAGCCACAGAATTTTCTTATGCCAAGTTCTGTTGTGCTTCACATGTGATTTTGTACATTTATAAAGCTAATTCCTGTGCAGCCCAGAATCTCTAGTATGCTTTAGGCCTGATTCAGAGTATCACGGTATTGCAATGTTTTCACAATACTGCAATGTTTTTTAGATCATAAATCACACAGAGCATGTGCAGATCTTGATCTTGCTCTCACAGTGTCCAGATTGACATGCTGCGGCAGATTGAGGGACAAAGTGGGGGCTTTGTCTAAGACAGTTTTACAAAACATCCCCAAGTTCAAGTGTGCAGTGTTGGGGTTGTTCAAGGGTGCAGTGTTTTGGTTGTTCAAGGGTGCAGTGTTGTGATTGTTAAAGGGTGCAGTGTTGTGGTTGTTCAAGGGTGTAGTGTTGTGGTTGTTCAAGGGTGTAGTGTTGTGGTTGTTCAAGGGTGCAGTGTTGTGGTTGTTCAAGGGTGCAGTGTTGTGGTTGTTCAAGGGTGCAGTGTTGTGGTTGTTCAAGTGTGCAGTGTTGTGGTTGTTCAAGGGTGCAGTGTTGTCGGACAGGGGCTGCAGTACATAAAGTGGGGGTGCTGCTGTGTCACTCTTGTCCTGTCAGTCAAGGTCAGACACAGTGAATATGGGGAGAAACATGAACACATACAGCAGTGAAAAATACAATTCAGCAAAACACAGTTCTTGGTAAATTTGAGTGTTTTCACTATCAAAATTCTCCCATGTTTCAGCGACACCACGAGTGTTTAGACTTGGGCAATCTTGAACCAGACACATTTTTTTTTTTAATCTTTTTTTATTGAACATTTTACAATATATGGACAAAGAAATACAAAGTGAATATTAATGTGAATATCGAATACAGTACTTTCCATATACAGGTTTCGCAGGTTCAAACAAATATAAACATCTATAAAAGAAATTCATTCAGTAGACATAGATATAATCAAACCCTGGAAAGAAGGAATCATGCACAGAACTAGATAAATGTACAGTCAAGAACTTATACTATATTCTTGGGGAGCAAAAGTACTGTACGAACGCTACAAACAAACATAGAAGGGAAAAACAGAAGGAGAGAAAGGAGAGGGGTAAAGGCAGGGAATAAAAATACACAGTTACAATATATGAAAATAGAGATTGCATAATGGAAAACGAATGAAAGGAATAGTATACACAGAAAACACATTTGTTAATAAAGTAAACGGGTATCAGTGTTGTACACTTAGATCCTAATATTATGAATTAAGTATAATTTGTCTGTGAAGGTACCATTCTGTATTACTAAACAATTTAAAGGTTTGAGTTTGTTCATCAGAGGGTAATAAATATATGTATACACCCCATTTTTTGTAAAATTTTTCAACACCTTTTTCCAAATCAGGTAAAGTAACTTTCCTATCAAAGTGCATAAACTACGTCATCTTTAGCTTAACTTCATTCAATGAAGGAGAAGATTTAGAGGTCCAGTGAATAAGAACTATCTGTTTTGCTACGGTGATTAACACAGTTATTAAAGGAATTAAAGACTTTTTTTCTTTACCCAGAGTCCAAGTAGAAAAATTGGCACACACACACTGGCACACACACACAGGCACACAAGCAGATTAGGGCAGAGTTGAAGAGAAAACATTTCATTAATAAAGTTAACAAGTTTATTTCAGAATCTTCTGATTTTCCAACAATCCCAAAAGCAACGACAAAAAATAGCATTAGAGATATGGCATTTACAATAAGTACTCAATTCTGTTTCAACTATATGCTTTCTTTGTTAGGGGGATATATAAGCTCTATGTATTGTTTTTATATGTACCTTATGCAGATACATAGATTGCAGGATATTTAAGGTAGAGTCATAATGGTGTATTAGAACTAGAGATGAGCGGGTTCGGATTTCAGAGATCCGAACCCACCCGAATTTAGCAGATCCGAGTCGGATCCAAGCAGGCTCGATTTTTCCCGCCTGACTCAGATCTCAAACTGAGGCAAAACTATAGAGTCTGAAATCTCGTGGTTTGCAAGCTTTCATCTTTTTTACTCCGGCTGTGGAGACTGAACAGGGAGGGTGGGTGGTGTAGGGCTGGGATAGGTGCTGGTGCTGTCTGCTGAGTCCTGGGCTGGTGACTGCAGATCCATTCTGGGCTGGTGCTGTCACTGTGCTGTCTGCTGTGTCCATCTGGGCTGTCTGCTGTGTCCTGGGCTGGTGACTGCAGATCCATTCTGGGCTGGTGCTGTCACTGTGCTGTCTGCTGTGTCCATCTGGGCTGTTGCTGATCCATCTGGGCTGTCTGTGCTGTCTGTTATGTCCTGGGCTGGTGCTGCTGATCCATTCTGGGATGGTGCTTTGCTGTCTGCTGTGTGTATCTGGGCTGGTGCAGAACTGCAGATACATCTGGGCTGGTGCTGTGTCCATCTGGGCCCAAGTTCTGGACTCAAAAAACATATATATATATATACATATATATAGTAAAAAAAAAATCAAAGTGTCTTTTATATTTTTCTGTGTGTGTGTGTGCGCATGTTAGGCTTAACCACAGTATTGTACAAGATCCAGCCAGCAATGTATGTTGCAACCTAGTGCTGCCCGACTCCAGTCGTGATCAATCGGTGCTCTGGGCTGAAGTTCTGGAGCTGAAAAAACTAAAAATCAATTGTCTTTTTTTTATCTTTTACTGTCTGTGTGTGTGTGCATGCATGTTAGGCTTAACCACACAAGCTACAGCCAGCAACGCAAGTTGCAACCTAGTAATTATTTTTTTTTTTCAATAAAAATCAATTGTCTTGTTTTTGTATAATATTTTTGTGTGTGTGAACGACTGCACGTGTGTGAATTTTGTAACCGCACCTTGACTATGCTATTGGTGCTTGTGACACTGCTTCAAGACTACAGAAAATATTGAGGGCTGTCACATGTCACATGTTGTAGCTGCTGCCAGCAGTGCAAGGCCGTCAACATCCTCATCCTCTATGAAGGCCCATGCCCCAGGGCTTAAGTTATGCCATTGATATGGTAAAGCTACTTGTATTGAAGTTAAGAAAAAAAAAATAATGGAATTTTGCCTTTAGATAAACAAAAAACTGGCAATATGCCCTTCACTACATAAAGTGGGAAGGAAAGGATAAGGCCTTGGCCTTTCTTTAGGAAGACAGTTGATTCTGATAGCCCTTCGGAATAAACAACTGTGTGCCCTGAGAAATCGAGATCACAAATCCCCGAGGAGAGTGCAAGTGTGTCTGCGGTTGCCATGTGTGAGCCAGACCTAAATACTGGTGTACTGGAGGATCCTCCAAGCTTAAACTTTTGTGTGCCCTCTGTAAATGTGGGGAAGGGCAGTCAACATCTTGCAGATGTAGTCAGTGAGGATGCTTCTATGGAATTGCTCATGGAGTAGGAGGATATTTTGGTAGTTGAAGGTGCTAAGGATGATGAGGATGTTGATGATGAAGATGTTGGTGATGAGGATGTTGATGCTGAGGATGTCCTTTGTGTAACAGCTGTTTCCCATGGATTGAAAAAGCCAAAGTCCATTGTTGTCATGCCGGGGCAAAAGACAAAAAAAATCCACTTCTCATGTGTGGAATTATTTCCACCCCAATCCAGACAACAGTTGTCAAGCCATATGTAACCTGTCACGATCCTGTCTGGCTTTTACCTTTTGCCTGTTGACTTTCCACTGTCAGCTGGCTTCATGGATCTGTGTGTGATTGCCTGGAGGATCTGCTCTGGTCATGCTGGCTGCTACACTTCTCTGTGTGCATTCCCTTCCACACTGATTGTCCACATGAGCCTCCTCTGTCTGTGAGCACTGCTAGCCCTGATTGGAGTCACAGGTGTGGTTCTGATTCTCAGAGCTGCAGTGATGAATACTCCCTCTGCTTGTTGTGCCTTCCACCACTCAGAATGCTACTGCCAGACCACCTGTCTGTATCCACCAATTGCTGCCAGACCCAGGGTATATATTTCCTCACCTGATAGCATTCTGGGCCTGAACACCTCATCTTCCCGTGGTGTATGGTTCATGCTGTTTCTGCATTCTAGTGTATCCCTGAAACCTGCTACAGCAACCCCTGGTGCAATCCAGAAAATCTGTTACAGCTATACCTAGCAATCCAGTAAACCTGCTGGCAGCAACCCCCGGTGCATCCAGAAAACCTGCTACAGCTAAACCTGGCAATCCAGTAAACCTGCTGACAGCAACCCCTGGTGCATCCCGAAAACCTGCTACAGTAATACCTGGCATCCAGACGTCCTGTTACAGTAATACCTGGCCTGTGCTCTGCTGCTAGTCCTACTCCTGGTTGGTCCCTGGCACTCTGTAAACCTGCATCATGTCACCTTGCCTTGCTTCCTGCTGTGGATCAACTCCTGCTCCTTTTACCTACCCACTCCCTCCCTGAACATAAATCCCAAACCTACCCATTCCTTCCTGAAACCTGTTATTCTCAATTATCCAATCCAGCTTGCACCTGAGTTCCACCTTGTCACAGCATTTACGGATCACCCTGTTTAACCCTCGTCTCAGCAGTACCTGATTTCCCTTCAGCCATTGTCACATTATTCCAGCCCAGAGTCAAGTTCCTGTCATATCAGTTCTATCCAGGTTGTTCCAGTCCAGAGTCAAGTTCCAAGCACATCAGTTCAGTCCACGTTGTTCCAGTCCAGAGTCAAGTTCCAAGCTCATCAGTTCAAGCCACGTAGTTCCAGTTCAGAGTGAAGTTCCTAGTTCATCAGTTCAACTCAACAAGTCCTCCTGCCGGTCCCAGTCCGGTCCCTCCAAGTTCCTGTCATTTATCATCAAAGGCAGTTTTCACTGCTAAACAAATCTTGCAAATAGAGCTATCCACCTCATCTGTGGTTCTAGTCATGCCGGTCTCCATTGAATCCCGCTCATCACCTGAGACAGGTAACTCACAGACACCATTCGTGACATAACCATTGCAAAGCAAGAATGAGTAGAGGGAGGGACCTAAATGACAGCTGTGCTAGTATTAGATGTGAGTGACCACCATACTAGTTCAGTGTAAACCCCGCCCTTTACAAGCACCTTGTGCAATGTCATTAAGCTGATGAGAGCGACCACCATACTTTTTGTTTGCTAGTATTAGATCGTGAAATAATAAAAAATGAGGATGATAGTGTGGAGGAAGTGCAAAAGGAGGATGAGGGGGAAATTTGTGTCCTATCTGACGCTAATGTGGATGTTGACGATAAGGATGTGGTTTGCCTAAATCAGCCACCAGTGGCAGCAGTTCTTGCTAATGATAAAAAGAAAATGTCTTGGGTGTGGAATTATTTTAATCTAAATTCTGACAACAGTTGTGAAGGCTGGCACACTAAGGCCCTCATTCAGAGCCACTCGCTAGCGGCAGTACGCTCGTTCCGAGCGATGTTCGCACATCTGCGCATGCGTACGGATCGTTATACGCATGCGCGAACCAGTCAGTGCAGCCGAAATTCATGTGCTCGCAATATAGCGAATGCCTGCTATTTTGAGTGACAGAATGAGACGTATGTGGGTGGTAACAGGAGAAGGTGCTTGAAAACGGGGAGTGGAGATCCGAACGCAGGCGTGCTTAAAGGTCAAAACGGGCGTTTTATGGGTGTGCATAATTAATACAGCAGCGTCATTGACCACATCACTGGGTTATTTTATAGCCAGAACTGCTCGCAAAATAGCGGTTGAAAAAACCAACCACAAGAATAGCGAGCAGTTCATACGCTGGTCGATGTACTCGATTAATCTAATAAATCGCGGACATGACGTATGGTGCGAGCGGCCAGGGGGTGTTTTTAACAAATAAACGAGCGTATGTTTTGCTCGCTCGTTCAGACTTAGAGGTGTGAACAGACTGCAATTTGCGAACG
Organism: Taudactylus pleione; assembly: GCA_031769625.1. Taxonomy (NCBI): domain Eukaryota; kingdom Metazoa; phylum Chordata; class Amphibia; order Anura; family Myobatrachidae; genus Taudactylus; species Taudactylus pleione. The sequence continues at coordinate 1,893,512 of JAUIMM010000626.1, read as the reverse complement.
GATCATTTGAATAGCCACCCCTTGTTTTTGAACGAACGACCGCAAATAGCGAACGGCTCTGAATCGGGCCCTAAGTCATTTATTATGTTAAAAATTAACTGCTAATATAATCGGTCTGTTTGTGGACATTTTGCCTGTATTCAATTATATTTAACAATATATTAAGACACTGCATTACATTGTACTCATATGAATTTTTTTCCATGCATTGGGTGACAATAGTTGATATTTAGTTGTGGCACATATACATTTTTTCTATTTTTTGAAGCCCCATAGTGTGTCTCCCTGCACACAAACAGACGGATTATATTAGCAGCACATAGATCAATTGCTGCTATATACCGACAATAGCATTTTTTCTGATTCATTGTGTCACTTGCATATTAATTAAGCGCGGGTTGATTTGAAGTGTATATGCAATTGCACTTTATGTGGTTCATGTATATATAATCAATAATTTGCATTGTATTAATATTTATTATTGTGGTTGATTTCGGTATTAATTGTTTATTTATTGCACTTTGCATTTAACAATAATTGTGATTTTCTGTTCAAAAGGTTGTATTTTTGTCATCTGATATTTTTTATACACCAGATGGACCAATATGCACTAGCACTTTAATGTTAACACTGCTATATGTGTGTTTCTTATCAACTCAAATAAGTGTTATGTCCCATATATACCTTATATGTGCATGGTTTTCTTGATATACTCATATGGTATACACACATTATTTTAGAGTAGTTATGAGTACATTTGTCAGCGATTAGCTGTCTCAGTTTTGTTTCTTTATCAAGGAGTTTACAATTTATTTATACTATTTATAAATTTTTTCTTGGGTCCACTTATTTTAAGTGCTATAATAAAGGTTAATTTTTAACATAATATATGACTTAGTGTGCCTCTAACATAGGAATTTTTCTTTTTTCTGTTTTTGTTTTTTCAAATATTAACTCATTACTCCTAGGGAGCACCTATTTATTAATTTCATACTTTGGAATTTTTCCTTAATAGTTTATTTTTACTTATTTTGCGAATATACCATTCACCTACCTGTGCTGTGTTTCTTTTCTGCCAATCCCCTTTCCTTTAATATTTAACAGTTGTGAAGGCATCTATTCCATTTGTAAAGCCAAAGTTAGCAGAGGAAGGGCCATTAACCATCTAGGCACCTCCTCCCTGTTACGTTATTTGCAGCGAGTTCATGCAATTTGTTTAACAAAATTATAATTTGTAAATTAATAACAAGCAGTCCAGTATTAGTTACCAGCAGTTTGGACCAGCACATGCAATCTCCACCACCAACACCCTCATCATCAACCTCCTCCTTAATAATTGAAGGTAGTCCTTCCAAAAAATGTTTTGTGGGGCCCAAACAAACCAAGGAGTTCAGCCATGAAAGTGTCAGTCCTAGTGGCTAAAGTGCTTGGTTTGTTAAACTGTGCATGTCCATTTTAATATCCCACATAAGAGTGGGTGGGAGGGACAATTCCATCTTGCACCTCTTTCCTTTACATTTGGCACAATTTGGGGCATTGCCAACTGACATTATTATAGTTTGTTAAACTGCCATCCTGTCTGCCACTGCTGTGTGGCAATGTTTCATAGCTGTCTGATATTTTTTTAAACTGCCGTGTGTTTGTGCCGCTGCTCTGTCGCTTACTTTAGCCAGCCAGCTCGCTGCAGCCTTTGGCCTATATTGGTGAAAAATAGTGAAATCAATATTGTGAACAGTGAAATCATTGTTATTAAGGTTAATAATACTGTAGGAACAAAAACAGGCCCAAATTATGTGGTTTTAGCTGTTTTTATCATTTTGTGCAAAAAATCCAGATCCAAAACCAAAACACGAAAACAAAACACGGAGGAAAAAAATCCAAAACCAGATTCAGATCCAAAACCAGGGGAGATCCAGATCCAAAACCAAAGCCAAAACACGGGGGTCGGCGCACATCTCTACCCAGAACCCAAAACACGGAAGGGTGGTTTTGGCAAAACCAATCCAGATCCAAAACACAAAGAAAGATCCAGATCCAAAACCAAAACACAAAACCCGAAAAGTGGCCGATGCACACCCCTAATTGCAATGGACATATGTGAAGGTTACACTGCGATCGCTCTGCGATTACACAGAGCGCGGTAAGCCATCATAGAGTGAGTGACAGGTAGTCAGCATTTGTGGGTGGTGATGAGGGAGTGGGTGGAGAAACGCTTACATGCCTGTCCATTTGAACACCATTACATGGACGTGCATAAATTAGCCACTGTAATGGCAGAGTCAGATTGAGTACATAATGTGTGCAACAATGTTAGCAATTTCTAAGTAATGTCTGACCTGTTGTACTCGTGGGGCCAATGGTACTTGATGATCCCAATGTATACGCAGCACTGCAAGGTATTACAGATGTGAGATAGTGGTAGTGGGAGGCAGTGGGCATCTCTATGCTGGCAGTGCGATGGCACTGCAATAGCATTCATTAGCATATTTTCACAGCAGACCTGCATGTGATTTCAGATATGTGATCGCAATAGTGATCCCTAATGAATCAGCCATCTTGTTCGCTTCCTCTCCCCTTGTGTTTCCTCTCCCAGTGCTCCCTATCTGCAGCCTTTCTCCTGATTTCCTTTCTCTCTTTGCTCCATGCCTGCAACCTCTCCCTAGGTTCTTCTCTCCTTGTGATCCCTGCCCACAGCATTTCACCTGGTGTCTCCTCTTTCTGTGCTCCCTGTCCTCTCCCTGCACTTTATGCCTGTAGCCTCTGCCCCTGTGTCTCCTCCCCTTCCCTGAATCCTCTGCCATGATGTCTTCTCTCCTTGAGCTCCCTGTATGCAATCTTGGCTCCTGTGTCTCCTCTTCCTGTGCTCCCTCCCTAGATCCTCTGACTTGGTGTATCTCCTGTCTGTGATCTGCCTTCAGCCTTTATCCTGGTGGCTCCTATCCCTGGGCTCCTTGTCTGCAGCCTCTCCCCCAGTGTCTACTCTCCCTGATCTTCCTGCCCACAGACTCACCCCGGTGTCTCCTCTCCCTGTGCTCCCTTCCTCCATCCTCTCCTCATGCTGTCTACTTTTCCTGTGCTCCCTGCCCACAGCCTCTCCTCCATTGTGTCTTCTCCAAGCTCTCCCTGCTGGCAGCATTGGCCCTGGTGTCTTCTCTCATTGTTCTCCCTACCCACAGCCTCTCCTCCATTGTGTCTTCTCCAAGCTCTCCCTGCTGGCAGCATTGGCCCTGATGTCTTCTCTCAATGTGCTTCCTGCCTGCAGCCTCTCTCACAGTGCCTTCTCCTCCTGCAGTCCCTGTGCACAGTATCCCCCCAGTGTCTCCTGTACCTGTGCTTCCTGCCTGCAGCCTCTCTCACAGTGCCTTCTCCTCCTGCACTCCCTGTGCACAGTATCCCCCCCAGTCTCTCCTGTATCTCTGCATTGTCTGCAGCATCCTCTCCGATGCCTTTCATTTCTATTTTATGCCACCCAGCTACATTTTACTCCATATCGCTATAGTCATTGTACTGTGGGCCTGATTCAGACCCGGACACTATTTGCGGCCGCTCACTGGATAAAAGGGGCCGGCTATTTAAATCATGTGCTTGCATTGCGTCGCGTAAAGCCGCCCACTAAGTAATAGCGAGCGGCAGCACTATGCGCTTGCACTTGTATAAAGATGCCCCTTTGCCACTCGCAACATACATCATCTCTGGCAGTTGTAGGATTAATCGGGAACATCGAGAGCCATCGGAGCTGCTCGCAGCGCTTGTGGTAGCCTTTTCCCACCACAACATTAAATACAGCTGTAAATACACATTGGTAGTTTTTCATAAAGCAAGATCATTTCAGGTTCAATGTTCTTAAAGTACTGTGCTCAACTTTATGTATTGCTCCGCACTTTCCACCTACCTTCATCTCTACAGTATGTTATGGCACCAAGCTGCATTAGACTCTAAACCACTCTAGACATTGTATTGTACACGTTGCTTGGTGTAAAGAATGATGCATGCTTAACATGAAAAACACAACAGGTGTAACTGCTGCTATGCCTGGTGTGCGTGGATGAGTATATAAAGTGAGCACTTTACATAGTCAATGCCTCGGATTTGAGGCCAGGAAAGGGATGATGTCTTCATCCCTTATCAGTATTTTTTTTAAATCTTTAATATTGGATAAAATAAAGGATTAAATAATTTGCTGTGTGAAACCCTGTGTTTTATAAGAATACATATCTATGTTGGTGTGAAGATGCATGCACAGAATTCCATAAAGACATAACAATTCAAGTTCAATATTCTTATGGTACTCTGCCGAATTTAACACATTGCTCCAAACTTGCCAACACCTTTATTTTCTGTAATGCCACCCAGCTACATTAGACTCTAAACCACTATAGACATGGTATTGTACACATTATCGGCTGTCCTGCCATCCTGCATTCTGTGTCCTACAGTGCATACTCAGTCCCAGAGCTGTAACTAGACTTTTTGGTGCCCTGTGCCAGAAAGAGCATTGGCGCCCCCTCATTTTTCAAAGGGACATAATGCACCCAAAAAAGGGCCATGGCTTCATGGGGAAGGGCTAGGGAAGAGATAGGAGAGGCCAGGAGATGCTGGGGATGAAATAAGAGGAAGCTACAAGCAATAATGATAATAAACAGAAATTTGACAGGCCCAAACAGCGCCCCCTGACCTGTGGTGCCCTGTGCGTTGGCATCGGCTGCACTACCCTAGCTACGGCCCTGCTCAGTCCTTTCAAAATGGTGCAGAGGTCGAGACTCTATTCTATGAGGGCGCTGTTGATTCTAGTTAGCTGGAGGGACAAACCTCTGGCCAGCAATCCCAAAAAATGGTGGGTATATAGTAGGGGTGAGCGGGTTCGGTTCTACTCGGTTCTGTTCAGTTTTAAAAACCGAATCTTATTGGCTATCCAAAACTCATGACAGCTGATCCGAACTGAACCGAGTAGAACCGAATCCGCTCACCCCTAGTATATAGTAGGGGTGTGCACCGGCCACTTTTCCTGTTTTGTGTTTTGGTTTTGGATCTGGATCTTTCTTCGTGTTTTGGATCTGGATAGGTTTTGCCAAAACCACCCTTCCATGTTTTGGGTTCTGGGTTTTGTGTTTTGGATATTTATTTTTTTTTTTGAAAAAGCATAAAAACAGCTAAAATCACAGAATGTGTGGGTTTTTCTGCTCCTATGCTATTATTAACCTCAATAACCTTAATTTCCACTCATTTCCAGTCTATTCTGAAAACCTCACACCTCACAATAGTGTTTTTATGTCCAAAAGGTTGCACCGACGTAGCTGGATGACTATGCTAAGTGATACGAGTGGGCGGCACAAACACGTGGCCCATCTAGGAGTGGCACTGCAGTGGCAGACAGGATGGCAGTTTGAAAAACTAGGCCCCAAACTGTACATAATGCAAATGCAAAGAAAAAAAAGAGGTGCAAGATGGAATTGTCCTTGGGCCCTCCCACCCACCCTTATGTTGTATAAACAGGACATGCACACTTTAACAAACCAATCATTTCAGCGCCAGGGTCTGCCACACAACTGTGGCTGAAATTATTAGATCATTTGGACCCCAAGAAAACAAGCTGGCAATTAATCTGTCCCTGCACAAACTGGCTCTACGGAGGCAAGATGTCGTCCTCATCCTCCTCATCCACCGATTCCTCACCCTCTTCAGTGTTGTGTACATCCTCATCCTCACAGAGTATTAACTCGTCCCCACTGGAATCCACCACCACAGGTCTCTCTGTACGTTCTGGAGGCTGGTCTCCCTGGAAGAGTTGATAATTAATTATTATGAACATCATCTTCTCCACATATTGTGGAAGCAACCTCCTACACCTTTCACTGACAAGGTTCCCGGCTGCACTAAACACTCTTTCGGAGTACACACTGGAGGGGGGGCAACTCAGGTAAAATAGAGCCAGTTTCTACAGGGGCCTCCAAATTGCCTCTTTTTCCTGCCAGTACAGGTATGGACTGTCTGACATGCCTACTTGGATGCTGTCACCGATGTAATCCTCCACCATTCTGTCAATGGTGACAGTATCATATGCAGTGACAGTAGACATGTCAGAAATTGTTGCCAGGTCCTTCAGTCCGCACCAGATGTCCAAACTTGGTCCTGCCTGCCCTGCATCACCACAAGCGGGTTGCTTAGGATACCTAAGTTTTTTCCTGGCAGCCCCAGTTGCGGGAGAAAATGAAGAAGGAGCTGTCGACGTGTCACATTGCTTCAGCTGACAGTGTTTTCACAAGCAGGTCTTTGCACCTCTGCAGGCTGGTGTCGGCCGGAAAGAGAGACACCACATAGGCTTTAAACCTAAGATCAAGCATGGTGGCCAAAATGTAGTGGTCTGATTTCAACAGATTGACCACCCTGGAATCCTGGCAAAGCGAATGAAGGGCTTCATCCACAAGTCCCACATGCCAAGCGGAATCGCTCCATCAGCTCCTCATTCACTTTTTCCAGCTGCTTCTGCTAAAGCCTGATGAGGGGAATGACCTGACTCAAGCTGGCAGTGTCTGAACTGACTTCACATGTGGCAAGTTCGAAGGGCTGGAGAACCTTGCACAACACGGAAATCACTCTCCACTGCGCTTGAGTCAGGTGCATACCCCTCCTTTGCCTATGTCATAGGTGGATGTATAGGCTTGAATGGCCTTTTGCTGCTCCTCCATCCTCTGAAGCATATAGAGGGTTGAGTTCCACCATGTCACAACCTCTTGCTTCAGGTGATGGCATGGCAGGTTCAAGAGTGTTTGCTGGCGCTCCAGTCTTCGGCACGCAGTCGCTGAATGGCGAAAGTGGCCAGAAATTTTTCGGGCCACCCAAAGCGTCTCCTGCACGCCCCTGTCACTTTTCAGAAAATTCTGCACCACCAAGTTTATTGTGTGAGCAAAACATGGGACGTTCTGGAATTTGCCCAGATGTAATGCCCGCACAATATTGGTGGCATTGTCAGATATCACAGTGGGGTAAGCCACTGGGCGATGATTTCCCTCAGCCCTCAGTTTCTCTAAGAGGTTGTCAGTGGTGTGCCTCTTTCTGAAACCGGTGATACACAGCGTAGCCTGCCCTGGAACGAGCTGGCGTTTCTGAGATGCTGCTACTGGTGACGCTGCTGCTGTTGCTGCGTAAGGTGATTCATCTACCCAGTGGGCTGTCACAGTCATATAGTCCTTAGTCTGCCCTGTTCCACTTGTCCACATGTCCATGGTTAAGTGGACATTGGGTACAATGGCATTTTTCAGGACACTGAGGATACCTTTTCTGACGTTTTTGTACAGTCTCAGTATTGCCTGCCTAGTGAAGTGGAATCTAGATGGGATTTGGAACCGGGGACACACTACCTCCATCAATTGTCTAAATCCCACTGCACTAATGGCGGATACCGGATGCACGTCTAACACCAACATAGCAGTCAAGGCCTCAGTTATACGTTTTGCTTCAGGATGACTGCTGTCGTACTTCATCCTCCTCGCTAAGGACTGTTGGAGGGTCAATTGTTTAGTAAAAGTAGTGATGTTCCTACTTCCTCTCTAGGATGATGAACGACTCCCAGCAGCAGCAACAGCAGCAGCGGCAGCAGGAGGCATAGCAAAGCAGGATCCTCCAGAGGAATCCCAGATAGGAGAGTCAGTCATGCCAGTGACATGGCCTGCAGGACTACTTCCGATCCTGACTAAGGAGGAAATTGACAAGGAGGGAGTTGACGGTGTGGTTTGCAGGTGCTTGGATACAACAGGACAACGGGATTTAGGTGTCCCTGGATGGCTTACGGTTTTAGCCAAAGTTTCTGAACTTGATAGTAAATTTTTATGAATGCGCTGAAGGTGCCGTATAAGGGAGGATGTTCCTAGGTGGTTAATGTCCCTACCCCTACTTATTTCACCTTTACATATGGTATATATGGCAAGACAGTTGTTGTCTGGATTTAGATAGAAATATTGCCAGACCAAAGAGGTGGAATGTTTGGTCTTCTGCCCAGGCATGACCGTGATGGGCTTTTTCATCCCATGGACAACAACTGTCTCCCCCAGAGCCTGATTTAAACAAACCACATCACCATCAGAATCCTCCTCGCCAACTTCTTCCTCAGCGCCAACTACACCAGTATCCTCATCCTGTTGTACTTCAACAGTGACATCTTCAATTTGCATATCAGCCAGTGGACTGTGGGTGCTTCTTTCAGCACTTGCAGGGGGCATGCAAATGGTGGAAAGAGCCACCTCTTCCCGTCCAGTGCTGGGAAGGTCAGGCATCGCAACCACCACCACACTTGGACTCTCCTTGGGGATTTGTGATATCTTCTTAGAACGCACAGTTCTTCGCTGTGCTTTTGCCAGCTTAACTCATTTGAATTTTTTAGTGGGAGGAGGGCTTCCATCGTCATGTGAAGCTGAACCACTAGTCATGAACATAGGGAAAGACCTTAGCCGTTCCTAGCCACTCCGTGTCGTAAATGGCATATTGGCAAGTTTACGTTTCTCTTCAGATGATTTAAATGTTTTTTTCAAGGTCATTTTCCTGAACTTTGTCATTTGGGATTGTATGTGCCCTCTACTATGACATTGGGCATCGTCCTTGGCAGACGACATTGATAGCATGTTATCGTCTATGTCATGACTAGTGGCAGCAGCTTCAGCACTAGGAGGAAGTGGTTCTTCATCTTTCCCTATTTTATTTTTATCGGAGAAAGTTTGGTCCTCCATTTATGTTATATTGATATATACGTGCGGCTAAGGCGCTCACAAACACAGAAAATAATTTTTTGTTTTTGTTGGAGACTAGTGCACTTTGTGGGTTACACCACCCTTTTAGAAATGAGCCAGCCGGCCCTTTACTTATGGGACACAGGCGCACGTTTGGCGCTGCTCCTTTGTTGATGCACGTGCAGCTACAGCCCACACAATTCACAAACACAGAAAATATTTTTTTATTTTGTTTGGAGTGCCCTTTGGGGGTTACAGCACCCTTTAGTGGTCAATCCAGCTGGCCCTTTATTTATGGGACACAGGCGCACGCTTGGCACTACTTTGTTGATGCACATGCGGCTACAGCGCACACAATTCACAAACACAAAAAAATATTTTTTTTTATTTTGTTTGGAGTGCCCTTTGGGGGTTACAGCACCCTTTAGCAGTCAATCCAGCCGGCCCTTTTTTTATGGGACACAGGCTCACGCTTGGCACTACTTTGTTGATGCACGTGCAGCTACTGCGCACACAATTCACAAACACAAAAAAATATATTTTTTTATTTTGTTTGGAGTGCCCTTTGGGGGATACAGCACCATTTAGTGGTCAATCCACTCAGCCCTTTATTTATGGGACACAGGCGCACGCTTGGCACTACTTTGTTGATGCACGTGCGGCTAGTGAGCACACAATTCACAAACACAAAAAAAAATATTTTTTTATTTTGTTTGGAGTGCCCTTTGGGGTTACAGCACCCTTTAACGGACAAGCCAGCTGACCTTTTACTTATGGGACATAGGCGCACGCTTGGCGCTGCTCCTTTGTTGCTGCACGTGCAGCCACAGTGCACGCAATTCACAAACACAGAAAAAATATTTTATTTTTTTTGCACTTGGGGGGAGCACCCCTGATGGACAGAGCACCCCCTGGACAACACTGCAGCACCCCTTTAGGACTGGGACACTGCACAGGACTTTGGAGTGGACACAGCCCATATGGACAACTGACTGCACAACACAGTCCAACCAGCCCCTATGGACTTTGAAGTAGTGGACACAGCCCCTATGGACAACAGCAGCACAGCACAGCACAACACAGCCAGCCCCTATGGACTTTGGAGGAGTGGACACAGCCCCTATGGACAACAGCAGCACAGCACAGCACAACACTACACTGCACTGCACTACACTACACTACACTACACAGCCCAGCCAGCCCTAACTCCCACCCTCCCTCTTCACTGTCCACAGCCGAGTGAGAAAATGGCGCCGACGCGGGTACCTTATATAGGATCCAAAACCCGCGAGACCTAGAAGGCGGGATGATGACGTTTTGCCTCGATTTCAGATCCGAGTCAGGCGGGAAAAGTCGAGCCTGACTCGGATCGGCCACGGATCGGGGGGGCTCGGGGGGGTTCGGATTTTAGAAATCTGAACCCGCTCACCCATAGTATGTAGCAATGCCCACCATGACATTTGGGCCAAATGTGGTTGGTCTCTTTCCAAAGGAGGTGGAGCTATTTAGTCAGGAGGGACCCCCAGCAGCTACAGAGACTCAGGAACCACCTCAGTAATAGTAAGTACAGTACTGTAATTATTGCTGTAGCTACATTATATTTAGTATAGCCAATCAGTATCTGCCATACTGGCATACTGTTTGGCTTAATGTAAATAACAATGAGGTGCAGTGAAGTCAGTGGCTGTGGAGGCACTGGTTAGTATCAGAGACAGTTTTAGTCACATACAGTATAGTATGATTTGGTTGTGAGTTTTAAATATTAAAATTATTAGAACAACACAAAGATGATATGAATAATACAAATATGATAATTATATTTATAAATGATAAATACTGTATCTTATTTGTATTATTCTAATAATGTTTTACTCAAAACTCTGGACATACTGGAGTATGACCTGCAGAGCTCTTCTTCCCCTGCCTACCCAGACCTCACTTTACTAGTAAAGGAGCTTTATTTTGAGGTACAGTAACATGAATACAGAAAGCTGTGTAACATGAATAAGATGCATTACTGTGTCATGTAACATGAATAATAGGCAAAAATGTGACATAACATGAATTAAATGCACTACTGTTCACATAATGTGAATATAGGGCAGTAATGTGAATAAGTTGCATGCCTGTGACATACAATAGGATGTAACATGACATAACATGAATAAGCTGCAGCACTACTACTACTGTCTCCGTGTTTTCCATTTGTACAACGTGATGTAACATGAATAAGCTGCACTACTGTGATGTAACATGAATAAGCTGCACTACTGTGACATAACGTGACATAACGTGTATAACTGCACTACTGTGATGTAACATGAGTAATGTGCACTACTACTACTGTCTCCCTGCTTTCCAGCTGCATCATCTCACATGAAATCACATCATAAGATAGATTAGTTTTCATTCTAACACCCTGGACCTAAGGGTAAAATTGTAGACAGCATGTATCGCTACAGCTACTGTATTTTTAAGATAATAGAAATTTTATATAAAGTACAGTATGCCCACCTCAATGATTAGGTGCTGGGTACTAGAATGAACATTACAGAATAAGGGCACTACTCATGTATTTCAAAATGTGTCTAAGGGCACTACTCCTGCGTGGCATACTGTAATGTGTATAAAGGCACTGCTCATGTGTGGCATACTGTAGTGTGTATAAAGGCACTGCTCATGTGTGGCATACTGTAATGTGTATAAAGGCACTGCTCATGTGTGGCATACTGTAATGTGTATAAAGGCACTGCTCATGTGTGGCATACTGTAGTGTGTATAAAGGCACTGCTCATGTGTGGCATACTGTAATGTGTATAAAGGCACTGCTCATGTGTGGCATACTGTAATGTGTATAAAGGCACTGCTCATGTGTGGCATACTGTAATGTGTATAAAGGCACTGCTCATGTGTGGCATACTGTAATGTGTATAAAGGCACTGCTCATGTGTGGCATACTGTAATGTGTATAAAGGCACTGCAAATGTGTGGTATACTGTAATGTGTATAAAGGCACTGCAAATGTGTGGTATACTGTAATGTGTATAAAGGCACTGCAAATGTGTGGTATACTGTAATGTGTATAAAGGCACTGCAAATGTGTGGTATACTGTAATGTGTATAAAGGCACTGCAAATGTGTGGTATACTGTAATGTGTATAAAGGCACTGCAAATGTGTGGTATAGTGGCTAAAAACAAACTTACTGTACATTACAGTGTTTTTTTTTTCCATACGATGTCATTGGCAGGAAAGATGGGTGCAGGAAAGGTACCAAAACCACCTGCCAAGTCTAGTACATTGTGATTTACTAAGAATGTCTATCTCCCTTCTGTACTGTAGATACTGTAGTGTACAGTATACAGTACTGTGTTTGAAATGTTCTATTACATGCTCTCCTTTATGCTACCTTCTCTGGCCAAAGTATACTGTATGATAATAACTTTTAGTCTTTCAGGTGAATTGACAGAATAATAATAATAATAATAATAATAATAATAATAATAATAATAATAATAATAATAATAATAATAATAATATAGCCCTACTTTTGAAAAACAACACACATTCAGAATGACTTGGTAAAAAAATAGCCCCCCACCATCCCATTATTTAACTCAAACATTTCCACTGACTGCGTAAAAAAAACACCATGGCCACCCCAGATTAATAAACCCCACATATCTTCACCAATAATAGCTCCCTACCTGACTACTGGAATCACAAATGCAGGTATGCTGGGGGGGTAAGGGATAGACTGCAGGGGGGATCAAGGTTAGGCACAAGGGAGGGTTAGGGTTAGACTGTGGGGAGGGAGGGTTATAGTTAGGCTGCAAGATGAAAGGGTTATGGTTAGGGTAAGTAGAATGGTTTGTTTATTTTATGAAAAGTGTCGGGATTAAAGCAGTCAGGATGCAGAATATTCTACCGTACTTACTGGCTGGTAAAGGGCTTCTGAGGCCTTCCTTTTCAGCCTACACTTATGCAAACTGGGAGAGGGCTCATCGCTGTACTATTGTATGGAAAAAAACACTAACATAAGTTTATAATATAATAAATCCTCAATAACACCCCAAATAAATACAAACAAATATACTGAAATACTGTAAATACTAAACATAGGAAGAAAAGTACAGCAGCAAAATATGATGTACTGAAAGTATTTACTGGATAAGGGAGGGCTGCTGCCCCTGGGGCTTTCCTGTGGCTCCTCTGCCACCTCCTGTTCTGCTGCTTCTTCATGGTTTGACTGTCAGTGACGGTACCACCTCTGCTGCTGCCACTCTGGCGGCGCTGCCGACGTTCTGTGAAATCAAAACCAATTACAGTATTGTATATCCATAACTCATACTTGTAATAAGAATACAGAAGTCAAGTACTGTTTTTGCTAGTTTTTAAGTAAACAAAACCCCCACACAATAGTCCCCCCATTGAAACACACAATACAGTAGCCCCCCCATACAAAAATACATGTGAGATTAAAAAATACAACAACACAGGAGCCCCCATTAAAAAATTGACAAATTGCCACCAACAGGGTAATAAAAACACACAATACCGTACTGTAGCACTCACACTAAAACTAATAACAACAAAAAATATTAATTAAAAAAACACAAAAAACATTTACAGTAATTGACCAATATATTATATAGGTTGAGTCTCCCATATCCAAATATTCCAATATACTGAATATTCCGAAATACGGAATTATTTTGGCATGACTGAGATAATGAAACCTTTGATTTTTGATGGTTCAATGTACATAAACTTTGTCTAAGGCACAAATTATTAAAAATATTGTATAAAATTACCTTCAGGCTGTGTGTATAAGGTGTATATGAAACAAATTAATTTCATTTCTGTACACAAACTTTGCTTGAGTCACAAAATTATTGAAAATATTGTATTAAATGACCTGCAGGCTGTGTATAAATGCATTATGTGTGTATATTTGGGTCCCATTCATAAGATATTTCATTATGATATGCAAATATTCTAAAATACGGAATATTCTATTATCCAAAACACCCCTGGTTCCAAGCATTTTGGATATGGGAGACTCAACCTGTACAGTAAACTATTTTTTATGAATGAATATAACTATTTAAACTAGGGATGTGTGCCAACCCTCGTGTTTTGGTTTTAGATCTGTATCTCCTTCAATGTTTTGGATCTGGATTTGGTTTTAGAAAACCACCATTGCATGTTTTGGTTTTGGATATGTATTTTTTTTTTTTTAATTATATAAACAGCTAAAACCACATAATTTGGGCCTCTTTTTGTTCCTACAGTAATATTAACCTTAATAACAATAATTTTCAGGCATTTCCAGGCATTTTTAATCACCTCACAGCTCACAGTATTGATTTCACTATTTTTCACCAATATAGGCCAAAGGCTGCAGCGAGCTGGCTGGCTAAAGTAAGCAACAGAGCAGCAGCACAAACGCACGGCAGTTTAAAAAAATATAGGACATGTATAAAACATTGCCACACAGCAGTGGCAGACAGGATGGCAGTTTATTAAACTGTAATAATGTCAGTCGGCTATGCACCAAATTGTGCAAAATGTAAAGAGTAGAGGTGCAAGATGGAATTGTCCTTGGGCCCTTCCATACACACTTATGTGGGATATTTAAAAAGGACATGCACAGTTTAACAAACCAAGCACTTTAGCGACAAGGACTGACACATTTGTGGCTGAAGTCCTTGGTTTGTTTGGGCCCTCACAAAACATTTTTTGGACTACCTTCAATTATTAAGGAGGAGGTTGATGATGAGGGTGTTGGTGTTGGAGATTGCATGTGCTGGTCCAAACTGCTGGTAGCTGATACTGGACTGCTTGCTATTAATTGACAAATTATTTTAATTTTGTTAAACAAATTGCATGAACTTGTTGCAAATGATGTAACAGGGAGGAGGTGCCTAGATGGTTAATGTCCCTTCCTCTGCTAACTTTGGCTTTAGAAATGGAACAGATGCCTGCACAACTGTTGTCAGAATTTATATTAAAATAATTCCACACCCAAAACGTGGCTTTTCTGGCTTTCTTTTTATCACAAGCAAGAACTAATGCCACTGGTGGCTGATTTATGCAAACAACATCCTCATTAGTTTCAGATAGGACACAAATTTCCCCCTCATCCTCCTTTTGCACTTCCGCCACACTATCATTCTGATTTTCTATTATTTCACCATCTAATACTAGCACAGCCATCATGGGTCAGTGAACCACTGTGCAACTGGGTGATAGCTGTTATACTTACTTCCTCTATCAAAGGATTGTTTAATAATCAATTGTTTTTTTTTAATTACTACTAGTAATAGTTTTCTTGGTCCCTTTCTGGGATGAAGATCCACCCCCAGCAGCAGCAGCAACAGGTGTAACACTCAAGGATCCTTCTGAGGAATCACGGATAGGAGAGTAGTCAGTCATGCTCATGAAATTGGATGCAGCAGGATTACTTCTGATCACGATTGAGGATGTTGATGAGGCAGTTGTTGGTGGTGGAGATTGCAGGCGCTTGGATCTAACAGGGAGAGGGGAGCAGCAATGTGGCACTGGACTGATTGTTAAGTTTTTAGCCAAAGTTTATGAATTTTTCAAACAATTTGGAATTTGATGAATGCACTGCAAGTGACGTAACAGGGAGGGGTTCCTAGAAGGTTGAGGTCCTTACCTCTACTCACTCTTACTAGGCAAATGTTACAGATGTTGTCCAGATTTGTGTGGAAATATTTCCACACATGAGAGGTGGATTTTTTGGTCTTTTGCCCTGCCGTGACAATGGACTTTGGCCCTCATTGAGAGCCGTACGCTCTAAGCAGAGCGCACGCTCTGAATGAGGGCCGCCCTCCATAATTATGGAGCGTCCTCCTGGACGCTCATATAGCTGTGGGTCACCACCCACAGCCTATACGAGCGTGCAGTTTGATGGCCGCGATGGTCGTGACCATCGCGACCATCGAAACTGCGAGCCGCAGCCTGCGGTTGAGGTTTTCAACCGCAAGGCCTGGAGTGATTTTGGCTCTATCAGAGCCAAAATCACTCCCACTGACATCACTAGTGATGTCAGTGGGCCGGCTTCTGAAGGTAGGCGTTCCCTTGGGAATGCCCCTGTCAGGGAGGCACGCCCCCGGCATGTCCACCAAAGGGGGCATGCTGTCAATCAACATCGACAGCACGCCCCCTTTGATCAGACACAACAAGCGAAGGAAAGTCCTTCGCTCGTCGCGTCTGGCGCATGCGCACGACGGAGCTCCCTCCGTTGTGCGCATGCTCAGTGCAGACCATCGACCCACTTGCGAGTGGACAGCCGCTCGTGAGTGGGTCTGAATCAGGCCCTTTGTCATACCATGGACAACATCTGTTGTCTGATTTACACAAAAAACACCCTCAGCATCAATATCCTCATTATCATTAACATTCTTATCATCCTTGTTAGCTCCAACTACAGAAATATCCTCCTTATCTTCCTGGTGCAATTCCATAGAAGCTTCCTCAATTTCTATGTCAGCATGTTGACTTGTGCTGCTCACCCCCACATTTGCAGAGGGCACACAAATGGTGGAAGGAGGATCCTCTTCAAGTACAGTATTAGAAAGGTCAGGCTCACACATGGCAACCGTGGACACACTTGGTCTCTCCTCTAGGATCTGTAACTTTTTTGAGCACACATTTGGTTCATGTGCCTTAGCGATTTGAATTTTGTTGACACTTCTACAGGGAGAAGTGCTTACATCATCATAAGATGCAGAACCCCCTGTCATAAATAAAGGCCATGGCCTTATCCTTTCCTTGCCACTTCATGTAGTAAATGGCATATTGCCAATGTTTTGTTTCTGTATAGCTAACATAGCTTTTAATTATTTTTACTTTAACACTGTAAAACATTTCTTGTTTGATTTTAGATGCCCTGACTTAAGCCCTGTATGCCCTTGGGCATCGGCTTTAGTAGATGATGTAGATGGACTAGTATTGTTATGACTGGTGGCACTGGCAGCAGCTCCAGCACAAGTATGTGGTTCCTGTTCTCCTCTCAACTGATTGTTCTCCATATCAACAAATACAAATGATGTGGGGTACAGCACACAGGTCAATTTGTACCAATTTTAAATATTACACTGTGGTACCAATGACCTACAGTGTCACAAGATTTTTTATGAATAAGAAAAGAATAACATACTGCATTTTCCACTTACAGTATCACAATTTTTTATACAAATACACTTCATTTTCCACTTACAGTGTCACAATTTTTCTTATGAATACACTGTGTTTCCACTAACAGTGTCAATATTTTTTTTGAAAACACTGCGTTTTTCACTGTGTCACAATGATGTTTATGAATACACTGCATTTTCCACTTACAGTGTCACAATATTTATTATACACTGCGATGCAACTTACAGTGTCATAAACAATATGTGTATGAATATTACACTGCGGTCTGAGAGGCAGCATCACAGTAAAAAAATAATAGTATAGTACTTTGGACTACAGCACACACAAAATATATATCATTTTTTAATTAATTATATTATTTTTAAATTTAATTTTTTTATAAACTGGGCACCCTTTTATGGACAGTGGGCCTGATTCAGACCCGCACGCAAGCGCTATGCACTCGCGAGCAGGTTGATGTTTGGCCACTGCGCATGTGCATGCCGGAGACGGCTCCGGGTCTCGCACCAAAAGGGGGCGGCTGTCGATTTTGATCGACAGCTCGCACCGATTTGGAGGCTGGTTGGGGGGGTCGCTGACCAAATGGATTCCCGACAGAATGCCTGCCATTTGGGGGCGGCCCCACTGACATCACGAGTGATGTCAGTGGTGAGCTTCCGGCTCTATTAAGAGCCAGAAGCTCACTGGAGCTTGCAGGTACGAGACCCTACCGCAAGGGCCTCGTCTCAAGCCCCGATGGTTGCGATGGTCGAGACCATCGCGACCATCACCTGGCTGCTTGCAATAGCTGTGGGTGGTCACCCACAGCTATGCGAGTGGCCCTAGGCCGCACCAAAAAAAATAAAAAATTCCCTGATTCAGAGCGAACGCTCTTTCAGATTGTCTGGCTCTGAATCAGGCCCAGAGTACCCTTGTTGGACAAAGCAGACCCTGGATGGACACATAAACCCCTAGATGGACACAGAAACCCCTGGATGGACACAGCAGCCCCTGCCCTATATGGAAACAGCTGCCCCTGGATGGACATAGAAGCCCCTGGATGAACACAGCAGCACTTGCCCTAGATGGACACAAGAATCCCTGGATGGACACAGCAGCCCCTGGATGGACACAGCAGCCCCTGGATGGACACAGCAACCACTGGATGGACACAGCAGCCGATGGACACAGAAACCCCTGGATGGACACAGCAACCCCTGCCCTAGATGGACAAAACAACCACTGGATGGACATAGCAGCCCCCTAATGGACACATCAGCCCCTGCCCTTGATGTACACAACAACCTCTGGATGGACACAGCAACCCCTGGATGGACACAGCAGCCACTGCCCCTGGATGGGCACAGCAACCCCTGGATGGACACAGCAGCCACTGCCCCTGGATGGACACAGCAACCTCTGGATGGACAAAGCAGACCCTGGATGTACACAGAACCCCCTACCCTTGATGGACACAGCAACCCCTGGATGGACACAGCAGACACTGGATGGACACAAAGCCCCTGCCCTTGATGGAAATAGCAGCCCCTTGGATGAAGCACAGCCCTGACAGCCCAGAACTCAGCAAGCAAATGGCACCAATCACCTTGGGGAGGGACTTTATACAATCCAAAACCCACGAGAATCCGACAGCAGGATGATTATGTTTTGCCTTGCTTTGAGATCTGAGTCAGACGGGAAAACCCAAGCCAGACTCGGTTCTCACCTCAGAACTGGAAGTTCTCAGGGAACCAGACCCGCTCATCGCTAATTTAAACCCAATTTGGTATAATTTTATTAGCAAATATCCAGATTTGTTAATAAAATGATAACGTATAATGGATAAATAACTAAATTTTGGGGACATTTTTAGAAAAAAAAGTTTTTAAACAGTATACTCGATATACAATGGGACTGGTATCCTGTGGCAAGTTTTAATGTTTTGCACAAGTTCAATGATGTTCTGAAGTAGTTCAGTTATATGCTAATACAGGAGGCCCCATATTCTGAACTTGAATCATATATACTGTATACAGTATACTGTAGTATACAGTAAAGTACAGTAACTTCATGCAGCCACCAGCAGGCTCCTTTGGTACAGACGAATCAGATGTGACCATATCACAGTCGCATCAGATGCGACCATGTCAGGGAAGTCTCAGCCTGGTTTGGTTGTATCTAGTACAACCTTGCTGGGTAAATACTGTACAACATGATATTATAATACAGTATATAAATATATAAATAAATACTGTACCTTTATGAATCTTGATCCTGAGCTTCTGCAGCCTTTGTTGACCCTGTCTCATGAGGCCACTCCATATCCTCTGGAGTGATCTGATGCTTCTCTCCCTTCCCAGCTGAGAGTGGATGTTGTGTCAGGCACTAGCATAGGCCCTCTGCTTCGTGGCATTGTTGCCGAGGGGCCTGTCCCTATGCCTAACCACGATAAGAAGCTCAGCATTTCTGTACCTCTTCATCTTGTCATCTATTATGACACTAAATAAACATGTGAGATGCAGTCAGGATGCCAGCAATGCCGGGACGCCACCACAGAGTGTGCAATTCGATTGCATCTTAGTACCACCCGCCGTTATGCATCTTAACATCACCTGCAGTTATGTGTTCTAAGATGCAAACATTTTAAATATCGACAATGTCTATAGCAGTTCAGCATGCAAAGTCATACCTTAGTAGTGAGTGATGGTAGGGGGAGGTGCTGATGCATGCAGTGGGTTCCACACAGTACAGGGACAATAGTGAACATAATTTGATGTTTTGATTGACAGCTTTACGAGCATCTTAACACCTCCCACAATTTTGTGTTCTGAGATGCTAAAAATAAAATAATACAAATATACAATATACCGTATTGAAGGTACAATAATATTGATACAAAATGACATTGCTCCCTAATGGCATTCAAACCCCTGGTCATGTCTGTTGGAAACATTCACCTTATCCACCAGGACACACAGTCCAACAGGAGGCTCAACCACACCTGTTGTCAACAATAACTACTGTTGTACATTACAATGTCTATAGCGGTCTCTGCATGTGGCAGCATTGAATAGTTGTGAATAATAGTCGGGGGAGGTGGTTAGCCATAGAGTGAGGACAGTGGGATTGAATAGAAATGAGTGATGGTGCTGGAGGTGCTGAAGCATACAGTGAGTTCCACATAGTACACAAACATTAGTGAATATACTTTGATATTCTTTGGTTGACAGCTTTATGTGTATCTTAAAACCACCCACAATTTTGTGATCTGACACGAAAAAATTTAAGTAATACAAAATACCGTATTGAAGGTAGAATAATATTGATTACAAACTGACCTTGCTCCTTAATGGGATTCGAACACTAAGTGATGAAAATATTCACCGCATCCACTAGGACACGCAGTCCAGCTGTAAGGTCAGCCACACGATGTCTACAGTAACTACTGTTATAAATTACAATATCTATAGAGGGCTCCGCATGCAGCGGTATTGAATAGAAGTGAATGATGGTGGGGGGAGGTGGTGAGCCCTAAAGTGAGCACAGTGGGATTGAATAGAAATGAATGATGGTGAGGCGAGGTGGTGAGCCCTAGAGTGAGCACAGTGGGATTGAATAGAAATGAATGATGGTCGGGAGAGGCGGTGTGCCCTAGAGTGAGCACAGTGGGATTGAATAGAAGTGAATGATGGTGGGGGGAGGTGGTGAGCCCTAGAGTGAGCACAGTGGGATTGAATAGAAGTGAATGATAGTGGGGGAGGTGGTGAGCCCTAGAGTGAACACAGTGGGATTGAATAGAAGTGAATGATGGTGGGGGAGGTGGTGAGCCCTAGAGTGAGCACAGTGGGATTGAATAGAAGTGAATGATGGTGGGGGAGGTGGTGAGCCCTAGAGTGAGCACAGTGGGATTGAATAGATGTGAATGATGGTGGGGGGAGGTGGTGAGCCCTAGAGTGAGCACAGTGGGATTGAATAGAAGTGAATGATGGTGGGGGGAGGTGGTGAGCCCTAGAGTGAGCACTGTGGGATTGAATAGAAGTGAATGGTGGTGGGGGGAGGTGGTGAGCCCTAGAGTGAGCACAGTGGGATTGAATTGAAATGAATGATGGTCGGGAGAGGTGGTGAGCCCTAGAGTGAGTACTGTGGGATTGAATAGAAGTGAATGGTAGTGGGGGGAGGTGGTGAGCCCTAGAGTGAGCACAGTGGGATTGAATAGAAGTGAATGATGGTGGGGAAAGGTGGTGAGCCCTAGAGTGAGCACAGTGGGATTGAATAGAAGTGAATGATGGTGGGGGGAGGTGGTGAGCCCTAGAGTGAGCACAGTGGGATTGAATAGAAGTGAATGATGGTGGGGGGAGGTGGTGAGCCCTAGAGTGAGCACAGTGGGATTGAATAAAAGTGAATGATGGTGGGGGGAGGTGGTGAGCCCTAGAGTGAGCACAGTGGGATTGAATAGAAGTGAATGATGGTGGGGGGAGGTGGTGAGCCCTAGAGTGAGCACTGTGGGATTGAATAGAAGTGAATGGTGGTGGGGGAGGTGGTGAGCCCTAGAGTGAGCACAGTGGGATTGAATAGAAATGAATGATGGTCGGGAGAGGTGGTGAGCCCTAGAGTGAGCACAGTGGGATTGAATAGAAGTGAATGATGGTGGGGGGAGGTGGTGAGCCCTAGAGTGAGCACAGTGGGATTGAATAGAAGTGAATGATGGTGGGGGGAGGTGCTGAGCCCTAGAGTGAGCACAGTGGGATTGAATAGAAGTGAATGATGGTGGGGGGAGGTGGTGAGCCCTAGAGTGAGCACAGTGGGATTGAGTAGAAGTGATTGATGGTGGGGGGAGGTGGTGAGCCCTAGAGTGTGCACAGTGGGATTGAATAGAAGTGAATGATGGTGGGGGGAGGTGCTGAGCCCTAGAGTGAGCACAGTGGGATTGAATAGAAGTGAATGATGGTGGGGGGAGGTGGTGAGCCCTAGAGTGAGCACAGTGGGATTGAATAGAAGTGAATGATGGTGGGGGGAGGTGGTGAGCCCTAGAGTGAGCACAGTGGGATTGTATAGAAGTGAATGATGGTGGGGGGAGGTGGTGAGCCCTAGAGTGAGCACAGTGGGATTGAATAGAAGTGAATGATGGTGGGGGGAGGTGGTGAGCCCTAGAGTGAGTACTGTGGGATTGAATAGAAGTGAATGGTAGTGGGGGAAGGTGTCGAGCCATAGAGTGAGCACAGTGGGATTGAATAGAAATGAGTGATAATGCAGAAAGGTGATGAAAGCAAAGAGCGAGTTCCACACAGTACACAAACAATAGTGAACATAGGGCCTGATTCGTTACAGACTGCTATTGCGTTTGCAGTTCCGTAATCGCACGTAGGCCCGCTGTGAATATATGCTAATGTTTGCAATCTGAATGCCGTCTCAGCCTAACATAAGGATGTCTATTTCCCTTTACTCACATCCGTAATACTTTGCAAGTCTGCGAAACCATCAGTAACATTGAGTACTATCAGAGCTTCATGCACACTTGCACAAGGTCAGACCTTTCACAGATTTTGCTAACCTCATCGCAAGCAGTGAGAGCTCAAGCTGTGTATGCCATCGCAGTGGCTAATTTATGTACGCCCCTATAATGGTGTTTAAACAAACTGACACATCAGCGTTTCGCTGACCACTCCCCCATCACCACCCTCAAACGCTCACTTCCTGTCAATCACTCTGCGATGAGTCTGCGTGGTCACTGCATTTGCAGTCTGATTACAGTAAAGCCTTCGCTCACATGTACTGCGATGCATACACATGCATAGTACACTAAAATTGGCCATCTGCGTGCGTAATCGCAGTTGCGATCCGTAATGAATTGGGCTCATCATTTGATATGCTTCGACTGACAGCTTTATGTGTGTAGTAACACCACCCACAATTTTGTGTTCTGAAATGCACAACGCAGTTATTAAAGGTTCAAAAATATTGATTACAAAATGAGTGGGAGTGTTGAGGTGATCGAATGGGAAGATTGTGGGCACTGAGTGGGATGTGTGTGCCACGTAATCTCAGACCTCAGTTGCATAGACTGCATGTGTGTATTCCAAAGAGCACACAATTCTGTGAATTAGCAGCTCCACCATTTTGTGAGTGACAACAATCTCACTCTGTGGGGTCTATTTACTAAGCAGTGTTAGGAGACAGAGTTAAAAGTGATAAGAAAGTGATAAGGTGCCAGCCAATCAGCTCCCAACTTTCATCTCACAGGCTGTGTTTGAAAAATGACAGTTGGGAGCTGATTGGTTGGCACCTTATCACTTTCTTATCACTTTTCACTCTGTCTCCTAACACTGCTTAGTAAATAGACCCCTGTGAGAGTGCTGAATCTGTAGTTAACCACATGGTGTCATGGCATGCCTTATTTGTATTGTGCAAGGAACACGTTGATTAAGGCATGAGCCTTAGTGAATGTAATTTTATTGCTTTTTTAGTTTGAGTGGCTAGAAATTTAGTAGGTTTTGTGAAATTTCAGATCATGTCTAAAAAGCCTTAATGGGACATGTGAAACCGTAAGGTTACTTGTGTATGGAATTTCATTGCTTTTTTATAATGTATTAACCATCAGGGTTTGGAGAAGCAAACTGGGCCCCCTACAGGGGAGAAGGGCATCAAAGTGGTACACTTGCGAGGACAGCAGCGGCACCAACACCGAGAGCCTAGCACTCAGTGCACGGCATGCAGGCTCCATTTTTATAGCGCTGCTGTAACATCGGCCTCCCCTCTCCTACATATGGTTTAGTAGAAAACGTTCTACCTTCTCCCTGTTGGAACATTGCACAAGCTACCTGCAGTAACTCCCACTACAAAGGTACTGCTTTTTTACTACACTGCTCCAGATTTATACAGGATAATTTATCACAGAGGTGACTTTATCAACCACATGCAGCTTACACAATATAGACTGTAGCCTTCTGATATACAAATATTGGATAATAATCAGGTGCACTCCAAAGGTGCAGTATGCTAATCAGTCTTTACAATATCAATATACTGGTCCAATTGAATGAGGCAGTGCGTTTTTCAGCTGTGAATTTAGAAGAGACCTACTGTAGGTTATCAAGCAGTGAAAAGTGTGGATAAGTTGTCCATAGCAACCAATCAGCTTTGAAGTAGCATTTATCTAGTAGAGTCTATAAAATAATAGGTAGGAGCTGATTGGTTGCTAATTGGTTGCTATGGGCAACTTCTCCACTGGTCCACTTCCCACAGTTTTTACGGCTTGATAAATAGTTACTTTACATGCTGTTTGGAAACTACATAGCAGCAGCCAGAGCAGCAAAGAACTTTATTGTTGTTACTTTGTATTGTGTACCATTAATTGATGTACTTATGTGTATTTCCTTTTTATATTTTCTGTTTTTATATTTTAATATAATTCACTGGTGATAATAAAATGTCCAAATTTTAAATATAAATACCAAAAGCGTCTATATACATCTATTTATTGAAATATGCTTTTTTTCCATTCATAACTATTGAATCCAGACTGCGCAGCCCTATTAGTAATTTGCATATATTTTGAAGGGGTAATGCTTTGTCTGGGCCCCAGTGAAAGGGTTCCCCTGGCTGTGGCATTACCCCACTGCTAGAAAAAGTTTGATGCTTGTTATGGAAATTACAGGGGAACACTACAATTTTTTTCACCTGTTTTTCCAGAACCAGGACCAGATCAGAGCCCAGTGCTGGTTGTGCTAAATACAGTGGACCCCTACATCATTTGTCCCCACTATTTTAGCAACCAGGTTTTTCTCTGAATAGCCTGTTTCTGATTATGCTTAATACAGGGGACCCCTACATTGTGTGTCTCCTGTATTTAACACAACCAGTACTGTGTCTTCAAAGCCCAGGGCTGGTTGTTCTTGGGGGAGGGGCAACACCATCGTTTCTTCAATTTTTACACAGGCTTTAATTTTTTTATACACAGAAGCACAGATGGATCTTACTGATCCCTCCATGCATCTGTGTTCTTAAGTTTTTACACACAGATGCATGCATCACAGATCTCACTGATCTGATCCTGCATCGTTCTGCTATCACACAAGATCTAATAAATATGCAAATCATTATATTGTGCTTGATAGATT
This sequence comes from Taudactylus pleione, assembly GCA_031769625.1. NCBI lineage: Eukaryota > Metazoa > Chordata > Amphibia > Anura > Myobatrachidae > Taudactylus > Taudactylus pleione. Next base: position 1,868,510 of record JAUIMM010000626.1, on the reverse strand, counting down.
TTGTGTGAATTTCAAAAATGGCGCTGAAGTGCCATTTTTTAAATGGGCACTGCTGCCAAATTCTGCAGAATGGCTGGCAGGGACTGAATTCTCTTGGATCCAGGCCTACCGCCAACACAGCACCGCCTCTGGGTCCCACTGCCAACTACCACTGTGTCCCAATGCCTGCACCGCTGCTGGGTCCCGCCGCTACCACCCACACCCCCACCAGGTTCCTGCCAATGCTAATGCCTCTGTCAGGTACCAAGCCGCCGCTAACGCCGGCTACCTCACCCAGGTCCTACCTCCACTAACACCTGCAAAGGACAGCCATCTTTGTGTACTCAAGTGAAGCCACAGTACACCCCTGCAGGAGGCTGAAGCTCCCTTTCTATACAATGGGGAATTTGTGATGTAATAGTTTAAAAACTGTAACTTTCTCAATTACCTTGACAATAAAAACACCTACACTGGAACAATAGCTATACATCTAAATTCATCCCCTACCCTGACTAATGCCTTCCCAAATATCCCCCATAGACTGTAGCAGAAAAGTGATTCTAACTGAGTGGTAGAAAAAAATTACATTTGAAATATTAGATTACTCCCAAATCCTATTTTTTTTATTTTTTTGCCATAAAATTTAGCATGCAGCACTGAGTGATAGTTCTACCCGTCTGTACCAAATTTCAGCTCAGTACATCAAATAGCTTTTGAGGTGTAGCCCCTTAAATACCATGCCCCCTCTCAGGAATTATCTATGGGAGAATTCCATTTTTTTTATTCAGCCTTAATATAAGGCCATGACCATGCCCTTTTAATATATATTTATATCTAAAATCATTCATTTTTTATGTATGTTTCGTGATAAGCTTAAGAACTACCATATTTTATTGTGCTTTCACTGAAATGTTCTTTGTGTTCCTTAAAATAACATAGATTATACACACACACATCAATCCTAGCTATTACAGAGATAACTTACTGGGCTCCTTCCAGCAGCAGCTTCTCATGTATTCTAGGGGACGGAGCCTCTTGGACCCATGTTACTTTTAGTGACAGCAGCCAGTTAGCTATTGCTCTGTCTCCTGCCCTCCCCTCTCTGCTCCCAGATGGCCCCATCCATCCCACCTCCTCATTGACTGGCTGTAGCATGGAGCAGCCTGGGTAGAAGGCTTCCCCTAGAACAACAAGGAGAGGGTGAAAATGTATTCATCTTGCGACATCATGACACCACATTGGTACAGCAGTGTGGAGATTGGCTGTAACACACATTGCTTAGCATGTCCGGGGCAGGACCAGGCTATGGATAGCTGGAGATGTGTGAACCTGCATGTTAATGTGACCAGCTCTGGAGAGACAAGGATGGCCTGAGAGAAATTTGTGTCCCGTGAGTTTAGGTTCCTACTTAGCTACTTCCAGCTGGCAGTCTCTGCCAAGGCCCGGAGCACAAGCCCCATCACATCGAGCACCCTGGGCCTGATTCAGACCTGGTCGCAAGCGCTGAGCGCTCGCAACCGGGTCGATGGTGGCCCACAGCGCATGCCGGCTCCGTCGTGCGCATGCGTGAGACCCGGCTAGCGACGGGCTGGGCAATCCGTCGCTCCGGGTCTCGCACCAAAGGGGGCGAGCTGTCGATGTTGAGTGACAGCTCACCCCCTTTGGTGGGCGGGCTGGGGGGGTGGCTGCCCAAACAGAGGCATTCCCTGAGGGAACGCTTGCCATTTGGGGGCGGCCCCACTGATTCCGGCTCTGTTAGAGTCGAAAGCTCTCTGGGGCTTGCGATGAACGAGACCCTACCACCTCGTCGCAAGCCCAATGGTCATCATCCTGGCCGCTCTCTATAGCTGTGGGTGGTCACCCACAGCAATGCGAGTGGCCAGAGGCCACACCAAAAAAAAAAGCCCGGCCCTGATTCAGAGCGAGCGCTCTGTCAGAGCGAGCAGCTCTGAATCAGGCCCCCTGTACAGAGCCAGATGCATGATGTGCAGGAAAAAGTTTGCATGACCGGTTTGCACTGCCTGGCTCTGGTGCTCTGTGCCTGGGAAGGCAGAGGAGGGGCTGCCTGGAACTCACCTCTTTTATAGTGTATCTTCTGCCTGTTTGTGTCCTGGCACCAGCCATCCAGCCTCTTCCCTCTGGATGTTTATTGACCACTGCTGCATCCACCCAGCCACCCCCTGTGTGCATCATCCTTCCCTCCCTCCAAGTATGAGTCCCCGGGGTCACTGCTGCTGATTCCTCACCTGTTGATTGGAGGGATGAGCCACTCTGAGCACCGGCCACACTGCACACTCTGGTATCTACTTGCCCAGCTTTTCCAGAGTGACTTTTGCATCCAAAACGTACCCAGGAAACTTTGCTGGGAAAATCATACAGTGCACAGATAAGCAGACACATGGAGAGCAATCAGGAGTACCTGGGGTGCTGTCTCCTTATCATTCAATAAAATTAATAATCACTCAGTAATGACGGATAGGCACTGCTAGTATTTTTCTAATCATGTTTAGGAACATTCATTACTGTAAGTAAAATACAGGAGCAATTGAATGTAGATTTCAATTCTCACAGCAGATAAATAATTTGACCACTTACATACAGGCAGTGTTAGTCTGGGGCATGAAGGGCCCACCAGGGGATATCAATACTAGGGGCCCACTGGGTATACGTTAAGGAAGCAGGTGGACAGAATGCCGACCGCCGGCTTCCAGACAATTTATCCCGACGAGGGTCGATGACAGGCATGTAATTCTAGATGCCTGTCATTTTACCGATGCCGGGAGACCGGCGCCCGGCATCCCGATCGAGCAGATGCCGGGCGCCACAGCAGACAGCCGAGTGGGGGGGATGGTTAGGTTTCGGGCTCCCAGAGGGGACTTAGGGTTAGGCACCCCCCCGGGAGGTTAGGGTTAGGCTAGGGGGAGGGAGGGTTAGGGTTAGGCACCTTTGGGGGGAGTTTAGGGTTAGACACCCTCCCGGGGGACTTAGGTTTAGGCAGTGGGGAAGGGTGGGTTAGGTTTAGGCACTTAGAGGGGGGATTAGGGTTAGGCACAGGGGTGGGGAGGTTAGAGTTAGGCACCCTAAAGGAGGGTTAGGGTGAAAAATAGTTTAGTTATACTTACCTGGGGACGATTGGGATTTCCTCCTCTGTCAGCCAGCCGCTGTTGGGATTTGAACCGCCGGCCAGGGGTCCAGTGGTAAGTCATACCGATTCCGGCCCACGGAATGGCGTAACCTTCTGCCAAGTGGGTGTACCCAATTAACAGAAATATGTGTCAATAATATGTGTAAATAGATGATGGAGGAATTAACTAGCAATAGACCTCCTAAAAGCCAGATAAAGGTGTCTCCTGATAAATAAATAAAAAATGCACATAATGACATTAATAAAAAATGTTTTATAGATATGCAAATCCAGCTTTTAACATATGAGATATAAATTCAACTATTGAAAAGAATCTAACTACTAAGGACTAAATTTACTAAGATGAGAGTTTTTAGAAATGGAGATGTTGCCCATAGCAACCCATGAGATTCTACTTAACATTTAACTAGCACCTTCTAGAAGATAACAGCTAGAATCTGATTGTTTGCTATGGGCAACATCTCCATTTGTAAAAACTCTCATTTCATCTCAAATGTACCCCTAAGCATTAATCCCATTTTGAATATTTGTTATTTTTGGGTTATTATTATTTTTAGTTTAAATGTATTTAACGATGGAGTTGATGAGGGCTGTATTCCATAAGATACTTTTTTCAAGCAATTTAATTTTTAAAGTACAAGAGAAATGTAATATAGTGATGGAGCTTAATAGATTGACACACCACAAGACAGGAAAGAACAGAAACAAAAGTCAACAAAGGGCAAATACAGTACACAGGGCAGAAATAAATCCACAAGGATGTAGGTGCAGACACAGTGATAAACAGCACAAACAACAGTAGATTGAACCCCTGCAAAGACAGCATGTAGACTCCTCCACATGCCACAATTATGCCATCAGATGCTCCACATGCTACTATTATGCCTTTAGACTCATCCACATGCCACAATTATGCCATCAGATGCTCCACATGCTACTATTATGCCTTTAGACTCCTCTGCATGCCACTATTATGCCATAAGACTCCCACATGCCACTATTATGCCATCAGATGCTCCACATACTACTATTATGCCTTTATGCCCTTTGCATGCCACTATTATGCCATAAGACTTTTGCATGCCACTATTATGCTATAAGATGCTGCACATGCTACTATTATGCCCTCAGACTTCTCTGCATGCCACTATTATGCCATAAGACTTTTGCATGCCACTATTATGCTATAAGATGCTGCACATGCTACTATTATGCCCTCAGACTTCTCTGCATGCCACTATTATGCTATCAGACATCTGCATGCCACTAATATGCCATCAGATGCTCCACATGCTACTAATTTGCCCTCAGCCTCCTCTGCATGCCACCAGACTCCTCTGCATGCCATTATTATGCCATCAGTACCTCTGCATGCCACTATTATGCTATCAGACACCTCTGCATGCAACTATTATGCCATCAGACACCTCTGCCTGCCACTATTATGCCAACAGACACCCCAACATTCATTTACACAGATAAGAAAAAAACATGATGATTAATTTCACACACAAACACACATATTATCAACTGTTACAGTATGCCTGAGCAGGGAATCTTCTATTCTGTCCAGACTGCCCAAGCCAAGGGCAGCCATGTCAATGCCTGTGTCAGATATGGATGGTACATTATGCATATTATATAATATAAAGCCCTTCCATACGTCCGATTGTGCAAGGATTGAGATGTCCACACTGACATACTTGGCATGTCTTTAGATGCACCATCTTCACACCATCGAAACTTGCACCAGAACTATGTCAGATGATGATTATCCATCTGTAATTAGCCTATGTGAACAGTTCTGCATCTATGGATGCAACCTCTATCAGTGACACACCTGCGACACTCCAATAAAACACAAACTCTACAAGCTTCTATTAGCCCCCATCTTACCTCCCAGTCACCACCCAGGAATGACACATACATTTCTGCTACCATATATTATTGTAATGTGACAGAGACAGACCGAAGACTGAGAAAATGTTTAATGTACAGATTAAAACTTAAATTTAATTGTCAAATAATAAATATATGTTGCGGACAGACAAATAATTTTAATATTAGAGCCGTAATCCAACCTATGGGATGTAATTTCAGGTACCTTTGGTCAAAAGTAATGTCACTGATTTGTAGCCTATATTAACAATGTAGTATACGGAAGGTATGCTCAGTTATCACCTTATAGATATATAACCATGGTTGCATATATCAGAGATCTGCACTATATGGTTGTGAAAGAAATGTCATAACCAACAGAGTATGAGGCAAAGTAATTAGGTGCCTCAGAGCTGTAACTAAACAGTGCCCTGTGTGTGAAAGAGCCTAGGTGCCCCCCAGATGCAGCACTCACCTGCCAAATACATTTTATTTATCCTAACTGAGCCAAGTATAAGATACTAATGTAGCAGGTGACCACCAAATATCCAATAATGTCTTCTTATTTACCATCATCTTATTTAAATGAAGATACAGGATGATCCTGTATCTTCATTTATAAAAGATGATGGGAAACAAGAAGACATTATTGTTTATTGGTCATCTGCTATATTATTTCCTTATTCTTGGCACAGTATGGATAATGTTAATATTAATATAATATCAGGTCATGTTGTAAAGCAACTTTACCCCCACTCCCCCTTTTTCCTAGGGACTCTCCTATATGCAGTCAGCAGCACTCACGTGGTCAATAACAGGCACAGACTGAGTGACTGACACCTTTGTTTGGAGTTGGGCTGACACTGACAGTGTCACCTTAGTACTGCCTGGACCGGACCCTGCCTGCTATCGTGTCTGTGCACCTAAATGCAACTGCTCCTAACTTTTGCTAGTGGCACAGTAAGGGTTTGGAGAGGAGATGTCATGGCATCTCCCAGACCCTACAGAGAGTGCACAGAGGGTGGGTGCCAGCCAGAGAACGTGGAGCTGCGGGAGATTGATAGACAGGCAGGGGCTACTCTGAAGGAGGAGGCTGGCACACACTGCTGCTAATATACATAGCAGCGGGTAGCCCGGCAAATAAAAATGTAAGTTGGCATCTGGTTCCAGCCCAGGGCACTGTGCAGTGACACCGGCCGCACCACGCTAGATACGTCCGTAGGCATATGTTCACAAAAGAAACAGCTTGCCAATGTATGGAGGTAAAGTTATAAGGCAAACATGTGATCCACCTTTCTTAAACAGCCACAGTCGATCAGGTGCATAATTATATAATCAGTAATGGTGAAGTAATTTATAGCCCATATAGTTCTGGTGTACATAAAGTTAAAACATAAAAGGTCCCCATCCACCTACTGATGGATCACCAGATCCTGCAATAGGATCAGAAATGCCATCGATGTTCCGCGATCCGTCTGATGATAAGCGAAATCCACCATGTTAAATTTCACAGATTTGCAAATTGCAATCATATTTTGATCGTGATTGGCAAATGAGTGAAATCTAACATGTTGGATTTCACCGATCTTGGAATGCCGGGTTGCAGGATAGCAGGAATGTGGTGACCCGTTTGTAATGTATGGGACTCTAAGCACGGGACAATACAGAAATTGCAGACAAACCTCTTTAGTGATGTCAGAAGTATGTCATAAAGACAAAGGAGGATACAATGTCTATGGGTCCTATTCATCATCACTTAATTTTCACAAAAGAAGGTGACAATGAACATTTTCACCTGCAATTGTAAAAATTTCAGTTATTGGGCCATCCATCAAGCAGGTAAAGCAGCAGATATCATAGATATCTCCTACTTTACTTACTCTCGTGGAATGGCCCGCTGTCCCCACAGTATTTATAAAAAAATTATATTTTCGGAGCTTGATGGCGGGAGCATTCAACATCTTCAGATGGCGAATTCTCCTGTTCTGGCATGGCAACCCAAGTCGATGCCTGGGTTGTGATGAGGAATTCTTTTGGAAAATTCACACACGCACATGATATATATACAAAAGACACTATTTTTTTTCGGGTCCAGAACTTGGGCCCAGAGCACAGATTGATAGTGACTGGAGTTGGGCAGCACTAGGTTGCGTTGCCGACTTGCTAAATCTTGTGCGGCTAAGCCTAACACACACAGACACACAGACAATTATTAGAAAAAAAGACAATTGATTTTTATTTTTTTTCAGCTCCAGAACTTGGGCCCAGAGCACAGATTGATCACAACTGGTGTTGGGCAGCACTAGGTTGCAACTTGCATTGCTGGCTGGATCTTGTACAGTACTGCGGTTAAGCCTAACACGCACACACACACACACAGAAAAATATAAAAGACACTTTGATTGATTTTTTTTTTACTATATATATATTTTTTTGAGTCCAGAACTTGGGCCCAGATGGACACAGCACCAGCCCAGATGTTTCTGCAGTTTTGCCCCAGCCCAGATAGACACAGCAGACAGAAAAGAATCAGCCCAGAATGGATCAGCACCACCAGCCAAAGACACAGCAGACAGCACAGACAGCCCAGACGGATCAGCAACAGCCCAGATGGACACAGCAGACAGCACTGTGACAGCACCAGCCAAGCCAGAATGGATCAGCACCAGCCCAGGACACAGCAGACAGCACCAGCACCTCTCCCAGCCCTACACTACCCACCCTCCCTTTTCAGTCTCCACAGCCAGAGTGAAATGGCGTCAGTCGTGTGGTCCCTTATAAACTACATTGATCATAGAGACAAAAGCTTGCGAACCGCAAGATTTCAGACTCTATAGTTTTGCTTTGGTTTGAGATCCGAGTCAGGCGGGAAAAATCGAGCCTTCTTGGATTCGACTCGGATCTGCTAATTTTGGGTGGGCTCTGATCTCTGAATCTTAACCCACTCATCTCTAGTTTACACTCACTTACTGTACACATAAGAATCATTCACAAAGTGAGTGACAGGTAGTCAGCATTTGGGGGAGGTAATGGGGATGGTCATAAAAATGCTGGCATGTTGAACCACTGATTTTTTGTTCACAGCAGGCGAGCTCACTGTGTATCTAAAGACCCGCTATGTCTGGGACAGCTTAGCCATACCCAGAAGGCTGATGGTCGCCTGATCTGTTTTCCATATTTCCAGTATCTGGTTTGATGAAGTGAAGTGGCACAGTCTCTAATACGGAATCCCTATGGAAATACCCTCCCATTACCTGCTATCCCATTGGCTAACTGGTCTAAAGCAAGAGCCCACTATTTGACTCTTTGATAGCCCTCACTGCTTCAAAGTTTGACCCCTGTTATGACAAATGTCCTTCTGTCAGCCTTCTTGTAATAGGCAATGATTATACTCCCAATCTGTGACTGATAAATAGAATGTACATTTGCAGCATATTACTTACCTTCCACAAAGCAGTTTTTGTATTCCAAATGTATATTTATGTGGTATGACAAAGCCATTAACTGTGAATATTCCACCTATAATAAAATCTCCTTCTTTGGAATATTTATATTCAAATATATATTGAGGATTTTGGGTTAAATGACATCCAGGCTCCGGTTTCTGTGTTTCCAATCTACAGAGTGCAATGCTCAGTATGCACAGCCAAATTATTTGTTGGAAAATATTAAATACTTTTTGAAAAGGTTGAAAACAATTATTAAATTTCTGGTCTTCTTTATATCTCTTCACTGACAGAATCATAGTTCTAATAATATATTTAAGACACAGGAAAAGTACAGTTAGATAAATATTAGTAAATGCACATTATGACCACATTTAGGGGTAAATTTACTAAAGCTGGTCATACACTATACAATTTTCTGTCAGATATCTGTCCAAACTGGCTGGTTGGAATGAAAACCTGGTAATGTATGGGAGCAAATGACAATTGTCCATTTGCTCACAAACACTGGAAAATTGCCAGAAATGGATGTTCAGACAAATTGGTTAAAACACACAAATTGAATCAATTTGAAAAAATTTTTGTCCTTTTTTCAGTGTTTAAAACCATATGATTGACTACCATTTGCTCCTGTACATTACCAGGTTTTCATTACAACCAGCCAGATTGGTCAGATATCTGACAGAAAATTGTATAGTGGATGCCCAGCTTAAGAATCGAGAATGGTCGAGTTTAGTTTTTTTAATCTCAATTTGCATCGCCGAATCTTGGGTGATTTTCCACTTTTTCATCTCGCAGATTTACTAAGAAGTGAGTTTAGCTGAAAGTGAGTTGGCCATTGGTGAAGCAGATAGAGATATCTACCCGAGTTGCAAGTGAAGATGAGATTACTCACCCGAGATTGCAGTGTTTTCTCTCTGCAATTCTCTCCTGAGCTAGCAGCCTGCACATATCAGTGAGATATGTGCTGGCTGCTTGTGTGTTATTACCTGTATAAAACAGGATAAATGTTATTAAAAAAAATTACATAGGGTCCCCCCTAAAGCTTAAACAGCCTCAGACTTGCCAGTCAGTCCTTTTACCTAAAATTATGGGGAACAAAATGAGTAGGGTTCCACCATAATTTATTTACCAGCACCAGGCTGCAGGTCCAGTCCTGGTTTTAATTATAGGGGAAAAAATTGCAAAGGGATCCCCCTTGAAATATAATCAGCACCGGCCGCTTTCTAGTGGGGGGCTGATGCCACAGCCAGGGTAGCCCTTTCACCGGGCCTCCCCAGCCACAGCATTAGTCCTGACTGCTAGTGAGGCCAGGCCACGTATCTCTGAGTAGTTGGGGACCCCCCCAATAAAGGCGTTCCCCTCTCCAGGGCACACCTGGCCTAGGCTGATAGCTCGGGCCTATCCCTGCCATCCAAACAGAGAGTTTGCAGGCATCTCACCCGAGATTGTCATCTTGATTCTTGGTAAATTTATGAGCTATATTTTTTAGGTGAAAAGATGACACAGATGCACGCACGGACAAAGAGATCCATGCTACTTGTGGGAACCGCAGGGTAAACTTTAATAACCCTGCAGCTCCCACCATTGACTACAATGGAGGTAGCCGTTCATTGGCTGAGAGACAGGGGATGACCTCTCTTAGCCAATGAATGCTTAGCGGCATGGTTTCCATGGTGATACCCCACTGCTAAGCTCTCATTCGGGAAGTACCGTTCTAGAGAACGGTACTAAGGTCGCGGATCAGGTTTTCATTTTTTTTTTTGCCAAGTCCCGGGGATGCCTACTTTGGAATGAAGAGGACAGAACCTCACATAGGAGATGGTGAGTATGTTTTTTTTTCACAGGTCCCCTATGGATACTTTACCGGACAAGTGGACCGATGCTACAGGGTTACATAGGTGAGTATGTGTACATGTGTGTGTGTTTGTATGTTTAATAAACTTATACTGTCACAGGGTGTGTGTCCTGTGTTTTTTTTAAACATTTTTTTACAGGTGAACTACAGGTACTAGTGGGCCCTTAATGCCCTGCATGCTGGTACTTGTGGTTCTCCAAGTACCAGCATGTGGGGCAGGCTTGCTGGGACTTGCAGTTCTACTTGTAAAGACAATGTTTGATATTCTTTATTTACACCACACTGTCAACCCGCCACCCACCGCCACCAGGGGTGGCGGAGATAGCCCTGGGCTATCAGCCTGGGCCTGGGGTGCCCTGGAGAGAGTGACCCCTTTATTGGGGGGGTCTCCAGCTCTCCAAGGATCCCCGGCCTGGGCTGACTAGCGGTCAGGGCTGATGCTGTGGCTGGGGGGCCCGGTGAAAGGGCTCCACTGGCTTTGGCATCAGCCCCCTGCGAGAAACAGTCCAGTGCTGGTTCTGGAAGATACAGGGGAGGCCTGCTCATTTTTTTCCCCTGTATTTCCAGAACCAGGAACGGATCACAGCCCATAGCTGGTTGCGCAGAATACGGGGGACCCCTATGTTGTTTGTCCCCCATATTTTGGCAACCAGCGCTGGTCTTGACTAGCCCGGTGCTGGTTGTGCTTAAGTACAGGGGACCCCTATGTCATTTGTCCCCTGTATTTAAGCACACCCAGCACTGGGTCACTAATGCCCGGGGCTGGTTGCTCTTTTTTTGAGGGGGGCACAGCATTTTTTTCTTTTTTTTTAAACAGGTTTTTTTTTTTTTTTTTACCACAGCAGCACAGACGGGTCTCACAGACCCATCAGTGCTCTGTGTCAATGACACAGATGCAAGTAGCACAGATCTCCTTGTCCGTGCTTGCATCTGTGTCATTGAAATACACAGCAGCACAGACGGGTCTCACTGACCCATCGGTGCTCTGTGTCACTGTCAATCACACAGATGCATTTAGCATGGATCTCCTGGGTCCGTGCTACATGCAAATGAGCACCATAATGCTGATTGGCTGAGAGCCGTGACAGATGGCTCTGTCAGCCAATCAGTGCTTTGCCCATTAAAGGCAAAGGCATTTTTTTTAAATGGCCGCTCGAGGCAAAACCTCGAGATCCGACCGCAGATCTCAAGGTTTTGCCTCGGGAGAGGGATCCGGGGCAGACGGGGAGATCCGAGCTTGGGCTCGGATCGCCCCGGATCCCCGAAGTTCGGGTGGGTTCGGTTCTCAGGGAACCGAACTTGCTCATCCCTAAACCAATATCATGTTTATTCACACATTGGTCCATGACATTGTTATTAGTCCCATGGAGACCCAAAATTGTACTAATAAAACTCCCCAACCCCACATTACATTAATATACCTCACCAACACAACATAATATTAATACACCAACCTATCACTAATACCCCACAAACCTTCATTTTATTACCTACACTTGCACTTGTTTAAACAATCCCCTCAAATAATTATAACAAATACTGTTTCATAAGTATAACCCCTTATTGATAACATCTTGATTTTCACCACTAACAAAGACGTCTACTCTGATGGCGTAATTCAAATTTGGGAATAGAGTAAGATAGAGCAAGTACCTGTGCACTTGGGTAAACAATGTTGTAGTGGAAGTGGTGCAAATACATATCTATTTATTTGCACATGGGATAAATAATGTTGGCTTATGCAGGTAGCCCACAAAAAAGCTGGATAGCTTTTTACACTGCAGTTTAGATGTCAGTTTGGACACTCTCCTCCCAAATCTAAACCTCTTAGCACATTTTGAATCTTTCCCACCTGCAGTGCAACATGTTTTTTTTCCAAGATGCACAGTTACTTGCTATCTCTTACTCTATTTCTAAACATGAATCTGGCTCCAGTTCCACTCTGAGTATCATTATGAGTGTCAGTTCTTTTATTATCATTGCTAGAAAAATGAGCCTGCTTGCATTGATATAGTGTATGGTTCTTATTAATGATCCCTTTTGTTTTGAGCCTCAGACATACTGGACAGAATTTAAACCATGCTGATATAACCCAAAGTCTAGTTTGTCTATTAGCCAATTAGAATTTAATCTTGAGGGTCCTGTCCTTGCTGTGGAAAAGCTGTCTGTGTAAACACTATAGATGTGCGCTGACCCCCGTGTTTTGGTTTTGGATCTGTATCTCCTCTTGTTTTGGATCAGGATTGGTTTTGCCAAAACCACCCTTGCGTATTTTGTTTTTTACTATTGGTTTTGGATCTGTATTATTTGTAAATAAATCATAAAAACAGCTAAAATCACATAATTCGGGCTTGATTTTGTTCCTATAGTATTATTAACCTCAATAACATTTCTTTCCAGTCTGTAACAATGAATTTTGACCACATCACAACATTGATTTTTTCATCTAGTTTAGGGCCAAAAGGTTGCATCCAGCTAGTTGGCTGACTAAGCTAAGCAACAACAGTGGGCAGCACTAACATGTGGCAGTTCAGATTCCAACATGGATACAGTGTGTTATACTGTGTGGTTTGGATACACAAATAGTGCACTTACTGTGACAGCAGTGTCGGCAGTGCGGGTGTTGGCGGTGTCCTCAATGCTCGAGTGCCAGTGGTGTTGGCAGTGTGGGGGTCCTGGCAGTGACCTGAGTGCATAGTTCTGGCAGTGTTGGCAAAACAGGGGTGTAAGCGTTGTCCTCAGTGCAGGAGTGCTGACAGTGTCGAATGTGTGGGGATGCCCTCAGTGTGGGAGTAGCAGCAGTGTGGGGTCACTGATGGCGTCCTCAATACGTGGGGAAGTGGTGCGGTGGTGCTGGAAGTGTCCTTATTGCAGGGTGATGGTGGTGTCAGCAGTGTGGGGTTGCTGATGGTATCCTCAGTATGTGGGGCAGTAGTGCAGGGGTGCTGGCAGTGTCCTCAGTGCAAGGTGGCAGCAAAGTGGGGGTGCCAGCAGTGTCCTCAGTGCACCTGTGCTGACAGTGTTGGCAGTGCAGGGGTGCCGGTGGTGTCCTCAGAGTGGGAGTGCTGGCAGTGTCTGCAGTGTGGGGTTGCTGACGGTGTCCTCAGTATGTGGGGCAGCAGTGCATGGGTGCTGGCAGTGTCCTCAGTGCAGGGTGCCGCAGGTGTTGGCAGGGAATGTGGGTGTCAGTGGTGTCTTCAATATGGGGGTCCTAAATGGTGTCGGCAGTGCATGGGTGCCGGTGGTCTCCTCAATGCAGGGTGCCAGCGGGGGTGTCGGTAGCGGGGGATGCTGCCAGTGGGGATCGGCAGCAGGGGATGCCGGCAGAGTTGGCAGCAGGGGTGCCAATGATGTCAGGCAAGGGGGATGGGTGGCATTTTCCTGCTTCTTGTGCCCATATTCAATGGGCTTAATGCTGATTGACTGAGAGCCATTACAGACGGCTCTCTCAGCCAATAAGCGTTAAGACTGCTCGATGCAAAACCACGCGTTCTGACAGCGGGATTGCAAGGTTTTGCCTCAAGGAGGGATCCAGGGCAGGGAGATCCGAGCTGTGTCTTGGATCGCCCTGGATCCGTGAAATTTTGGTGGGTCTGGTTCCCGGAGAACTGAACCCGCTCATCCCTAGTAAACACATATAGATCTTCAGTCCAAAATAACTTGGGACAATGCAGTTTTTTTTAATGGCCTGGGACACTACTGGTGAAGAGAACCAATGACCTGCGCCAAGGGGTTGGTGAGTATTTTATTTTATCCATACCCCGGGATTGAACTGGATAAGAGGACCAGCCACTGGGGACAAGGTAAGTATAGTGTGAATGTGAGTGTATGTAATAAACTATTCCTTTCTATAGTGTGTGTGCCCTGTCTTTATTTTAATATTTTTTAGGCCCAGTGTAAAAAACAATAATACATTATGATTAATATTACCCCTGCACCCAAAAGTTCTAAAAATACAGGGAACAAAAAGTGTAAGGGTCTCCTGTATTTTATGACCAGCACTGGGCTTTGTGAGTCAGTCTTGGTTTTTAAATTGTGGGGACAAAATTTGTAGGGTTCCTCTGTATTTTGGTTGTAGACCAAAATGGCTCAGGTTACTTGTTTTTTATGGTTTGGATCTCTACTGGAATAGAGGAATGACCTGCACCAAGAGATAGTTGAGCATATTTTTTAGAGATAATCAGGGATTTATAATGAAAAAGGGGACTGAACACTGGGGACAAGATGAGTTTAGTGTGTGTTAGTGTGTAATAAACTTTTACATTCTATGGTGTGTGTGTCCTGTGAATTTTATACTATTTTTTTTACAATGGGTGTACACATGTTGGCTGCCTATTGGCACTTAAAATTCTACAAGTGCGAAAAGGAAGGCATGTTGGGATCTGTAGTCTCACTGTATAAAACAATAGTAGACATACATTTATTATGATAACTACTACCCCTGCACTGTTTCAGCCCAGGCCTGGGGTGCTCAGAGGATGGGGGACCCTCTTGTGATGGGTCCTCATCTCCCCTGGGATCCCTGGCCTGGGCTGTCTAAGTTGGGGTGTTAATGCCCAGCTAGTAAAAACCAGTGCTGATTTAAAAAAAACATACATTTCCTCTCACTCTACCTCCCTCCAGTTTTAGTGCATGTTCTTATGTTCTTGTACTTTTCTTCCTGTGAAGAATGCTTCACTCCTGTACCTTGTTAAAACACTTGATGTATTTGAAAGTTTCTATCATATCCCCCTTTACCTTATCTGCTCCATACTATATATATTAAGATCTTTTAGTCTTTCCGGGTAATTTCTATGCTGTAGGCCATGCACCATTTTAGTTCCTCTTCTTTGTCTCTAATGTATTTATACCCTTCTGGAGATATAACCTTCAGAAGTGAACACAGTATTCTAGATGAGGCTGCACCAATGACCTATACAGTGGCATTATTACTTCTTACAATCTTGACCAAACTTCATTCTTAGTAAATTTACTCCTCAATATAAGATTCTAGGTAGGTGTTACAGGTGTCCTATACTAAATTGTCAGATGTTCCCTTATTTACCTACTTTATGCTGGAGATGTGGCCATGTATTGGGTTTTCCTCTTGATTTTTGGTGTCACTGTCCAGTGCTGGCAGACTCCTGAAAGCTAGTTTGGTGGCTAATGGGGTGGATCATTGGTCTCTCCTTACCTAATATGCCTATGTTTTGGCTGCTAAAATTAATGGACATATCCATTTTGACTTTTAAAAAATGTTCTTGCTTTGAAATCTGATGAATGCTGTGAAGGCAACTGTGTTGTATTACTGGAGGTCCCCAACCTGCATTCCTATCTTTAAGTCATTCAAAAGTGTAGACCATTATATATTTATGAAAGATATAACCTCTTCTTTGAAATCACCCTCCTCTGCTTTTATGCCTACTTGGTATGGTTGGTTGAGTTTTAAGGAGACTTCAATTATAGTGCTATGTGTAATTCTAGCATTTTTGACACTATACTATTAGAAAAGTCTCCTTCCACCTTTTCCTCACCCTATGCAAATGTGGGGATGAGCATCACAAGAGAAGGTGGTGACATAGAAATTTAGGCTTCTACTGTGAAAGTGCAACAGGTTGAGAGGGATATTTGCTTATCTGGCACTGATGAATATGTTGTTTGTGTAAAAGTAAGTCAGTTATCAGTGGCAGCAGTTATTGCCTTGATAAGAAGAATGCAGTTATTATGCTTGGGCAAAAGACCAAAAAAGCCATCTCTTTTGTGTGGAATTATTTTTACCCAAATCCTGACATTTGTTAAGCCATCTGTACCAGTTGTGAAGCAAAAGTAAGTAGAGGTACGTAGGGATGTTAACACTTTAGCTACCTCCTCCCTGTTACATAATTTGCAGTGAGTTTGTGCAGAGTTTTTGGAAAAAAATAAAAAAATTGGTAAAATAATAACAAGAAGTCCAGTATCAACTAGCTCTCAGCTTGATCTGAGCACATGCAATCTCCACTGCCAACACCTTCATCATCAATCTAATCATTAATGATTGGAGGTATTCCTCATGCATCCAATTTGCAAAAGCTAACTGACTCTTCACCTATCCAGGATTCCTTCGAAGAATACTTACGCACTAAGGCTGCTGCCATGCATGAATCTTCATCACAGAAGTGGACCTAGAAGTCTAACTTCAAATAACAATTGACTGTGAAACAGTACATTGCAAGAGGAAGCAAGTATGAAAGAAGCCATCCAGTGTCACATGATGGCTACACTTGCATTTGATCGGCATCCAATATCCACCATCAATGCATGTGGTTTTACACAGTTAATTGAGGGTCTGTGTCCAAATTCCATCTCAATTCCGTTGTACAAGAACAGCAACTCCTTGTTGCACTGAGATGTTAAAATAAACTCTTTCTTGGCCTAGAAAATGCAATTGTACCCACTATCCACAGATATGTGAAAAAGCAGTACTGATCAAATGAAAGATTACATGACTATGACAGCCCACTGGGTGGATGTATCACTTTGAGCAGCAGCAATATCTAACACAATGCCAGCTCCCTCACAGGCAGTCTACTCTCTGTATTACCAGCTTTATTAAGAGGCACACCAATGTCAACCTGTTAGAAAAACACAGAGATTTCATAGCAAAATGGCTAAGGCCGCTAGGACTCTTGACTCATGATTTGTCATTTTTTATAATGCTTGTAACATTGTGAGACCATTACAACTGGGTGAATTTGAACACATCGTATTTTGCCCACACAATAAAAGGGGTGGTTCAAAATTTTTTTTAAAATAATAAAACTACCGGAAGAGCAGCTAGAGTAACTGAAGGAAATCTGTTAAATGTGTTGGGCTTGTAGATTAAATTCTTTATGCACTTTGCCAGGACCAAAGGATTGTTAACATATTGCAATTAAATCACTTTATTTTGGTGGGATGTAGTCAGCATCTCGGCGCACAGAATTCTGGAGCTTAGGATCCCAGTGCCAGGCTCCTGACAGGAGTCAAAATCTCTCCTCCAGAATCCCAGTGGCTGCAAACCTGATGGTAGGTATTAAGGTTAGGGTAAGGTTTAAGGTTAGTGGTTAAGGTTAGGCTGTGGGAGAGGAGGGTTATGTTTAAACTGCTGGACAGTTGGGTTACAGAAATGATTAAATTACCTACCTGCATGCATCAGGATTTCTACCATTGGGATTCTGTCACCAGCATTCTGACCGCCAGTTTTGTGTGTGTGTGCCTGGATTGTGTACCAAACCCTATTTTGACAATTATACTTCTTACATCTTACATACTTCAAGTCATACTTCTTTCTAACTGACAAAAATCTTAAGAGATGCAAAGAGCTTATTGCCAGAAAGTTGCCAGCTCAAATGACACATGACATAACAATGTCTCCTGCTTCAGTTTCTCCTGAATTATTGCTGCCAGGAAAACGCTGACCTTTTCCAAAGGACCAGTTGAGAGTGTAAATGATCAGTGTGAGTGTGGATGATGAATCAACTAAGTGCACCAAAGTGAAACACCATTTTGAAATCTAGTCAGGCTTAAAATATTTGCCCACAATTTAGACACCTCTACCTTGATTCAATCTGATGCACTAAGCATCAATAAGATGTTTGATGATTATTTTAATGACAATGTACAAATTAGCATGTCACACAGTCCTTTAGATTACTATGAGAAAAAAAAGCGATTTTATGCTCCTTGTTCAAAATAACTTTGGTGTACTTAAGCTGCTCACCCTACAGTGTGTACCCAGATAGAGTGGTTATCACATCCTTCCTCAAAATGTGGAAAAACTCATGTTCATAAAAATGAACTACAAATTCTAAGAAAGTTATTTGCTGCCAATTAGGAATATAACTAGAAATTGTAGCAATATGTTAAAGTTCCTCCTACCTTACTAATCACACTTAGCATCCCCCTCTCTTACTGGGCACACTTTGCACCATTCATTTACTGGGCATACCTTGCACCTCTTCTCTTCTGCCAGGCAGACTTAGCACACACACTCACCCACCTTACTGAGCACAGATATCTGGGATGGTACTAGATGCAGGGGGAGATGGCCATGCTGAACGGAGGCATGACATCATCACCCATCCCAGCAGGCTGAAAGAATAATTTGCAGGTGGCACTGAATGCACGGAGAGTCAGCTAGGTGTGGGGATGATGACAGGACGTATGACATCATCACCTCTCTCAGCACCCTGGTTCATTTTCAATCATTGCAGTGCCATAGAATGCAGGTAAAAATAGCTGGGAGCAAAGATGCTGGGAGGTGGCATAATGTTATCACCTCTCCCAGCAAGATGGGATATCTTTCAGTATGGGTAGCACTGAATGTGGGGATGATGGCCAGGTGCAGGCTGCTGGGATGTGTGATGTGACTGTCCATCCCAGCATCCAGAAAACACTGCTTTGTAATAGAAATTGAGCACTTTTATATATATATTTTTTAATTAATCAATTGATCATAATTTTTTTACATTACCACTATATATATATATATATATATATATATATATACTCCACCTCCCTGCACTGCCCTTAAACCACTGAGCTATTTTCCCTCATACTCAGACTCTCTGGTGCATCTCATAAATATACTACAAATGTGTGCTACCCAATTAGGAAGGAGGGAGAGGGGGTAGTATGGCCAGCATTTCTTGCAACCATTGTCAGGAATCATTAGCTATAAACATTGTATTCTTTTATGGAAATTTCTTTTCTTAGTTGCTGTAAAACACCTATCACAAATTCACCAACATTAAGGGTTTACCTGCCTTCCACTATATTCTCCACCTCCATTTCCCTGTACTGCCCTTTGGTCTCCGATATAGTTCTTGATTAATAAAAACAATCTTTTTATGGTGTTGTATATTTTCTTAAACTGCTATGCATTATGCCACTGCTGAATTGTATAAACATTCACATTAGTTCCTGAATCAGTGAACCTAACAATCTAATTTTCTATCATACAATATGGGAGAAAAAGTGATGCACTAATAAGATAAATATATTACATGACTTTTATTAATTCTCTGTTTAACACTCAGTCACTGTGACTTGTTTCTTTGAACCATATACAGTAAATAAAACAAAATAGATGGAAAAGTGCAAAATAAATTTAATGCATGAAATGATGGGATTCCCTGTTACTGTTACTGAAAGAAGCAAACTGACCCTATACTCATGTTTCAGCAGGAGATACAACAGCCTCACTTGCTCTTTCATTTTGCTCACTATGGGCCACATCATGCTCCATCTGGTGTATCATCTGTTGCCAAGTTGTGGATCAATATTACATGTACTAGCATGCACCTGAATGTTCAAGCCATTA
Source organism: Taudactylus pleione (assembly GCA_031769625.1). Lineage (NCBI taxonomy): Eukaryota > Metazoa > Chordata > Amphibia > Anura > Myobatrachidae > Taudactylus > Taudactylus pleione. Next base: position 1,848,885 of record JAUIMM010000626.1, on the reverse strand, counting down.
GCCGTCCACTCTCAGTGTCCATGCATACAGTCAAGCTGGCCACACATCTAAAGATCATCTGTCCAACCAGCCAACTAGTTGATTGGTTGGAATCAAAATCTGGTAAGGTATGAAAACAAATGACAATCAGCAATTTGCTCCCAAACGCTGGAAATTGGTCAAAAACTGTTGTTTGAACAAATAGTTTAGATCAAACATTTAACAAACTTGTCTGACGTCATTTTCATCTGTTTTCTGGCATTTAGGAGCAAATTGCTGATCATCAGTTACTCCCATCCATTACCAGATTTTCATTCCAACCAATCAACAAGTTGGCTGGTTGGATGTAAGTTGGTCTAGTGTGTGGCCAGCTTAACACCACAAGTGGTTGTAGACAATCCACCATTAGCGCATCATCGAGTGCATCATTGACACTTGCACTAGCCCATTGACAGATTCAGTTTCTCTGTCTAAACATAGCCTGTGTGGAAGAAGATATGTCTGTGAATGCCGCTGCTTTCACTGGAATGCATATGACACTCCAATAACATGCCAACAAGAAGGACTTTTTTGCATTCAATTCAAGCCACCTGCCAGTCACCGTCCAGGAACACCCACCACTTTGCTGCTCCAGTATTGGTCCAATCTTAGCCATATCTAGCAGAAACTTTGTGCGTACACTTAGGGCCATATTCAATTTTTCACCATCATCGCTGGTTTCAGGTGCAAAAAAGTATTGCACGCATCCCCACGTATGCACGTTTTCAATTTGGAAACGGCGAAAAAGGGACCCGGCAAAACACAAACAGGCAAAAAGTGCTTTCATTTTTTAAGAAATCAGCCTGACACCCCCCAAAAGATACTCAGACATTGGGGTTCACTATGGGTACCCCCAAATTGCCCTGCTAAAGGTATTTGGGGTGTTTAAATGGTCTCAAAAGGCGCTATTTAGTGTATTTGAGCAAGTGGAGAAGAAGAGCATTTTGCAACTTTTTTGGGGGAAACTAAGTATTCCCATCAAATTTGGGGTACATGAAAATGTGTGCAAGCATATTTTAGAATGTCTAAAGTCAAGCATTAAAAAGTGCCAAAAACGCACCGTCAGCATGTACCTGCAATCAAAAGTACACCTCCCCCTTACTTACAGACCCCCCCAAAGGCTAGTTCACTAGATTTTGAATTTGTACCCCCACTTTGATTTTTTTTGCCCACTTTTTCATAGTGCTTTTTTGAGTGTCTTTTGTGGGTTTTTTGACGCAGTTAGCGTGGGGGGGGGGGGGTGTCCAAAGGGTGCAGGGCAGTTTCCGCAACATTGCAACCCAAAACTCCAATTCTGCACGTTTCCGCTGGGTATTCATAGGCAAAACTTTTTTGCCTATTACATTGCATTGCATTATCGCGCCGGTGAAAAGACTGTATAATTGAATACATTGAATTTGGCAAAAATTACGTCATCTGCGAAAAAGTATGGTAGAAACCTACTTTTCGCTTCTAATTGAATATGGCCCATAGTGAAATGAATGTGCTGAAGGAGTTTTTAGAGTTATTTTGCACATTCAAAATAAAAAATAATCATCTAACTGTGTGGACATTGGAATTGTGTGCAGTTTCCAAGCACCTCTGAATTAAGCCCTACAATAGAATAACAGGAGATGTTAAAATGTTGTTAGTGGGATTCATTGTTATAATAGGGAGTATTTCATTTTATTTCCCCTAGGACCTATTATTGTGAACAATTATTAAGTTAAAAGTTGGTGTTCATGACAGTTTTCTATACAGGAACATATGACACAGAAGGAAATTAAAGCAGTTATTAGAAATCAGGACACATACAATCATTTAAAATCTTATTTATTTTTCTCACTTTAATGTAATATATTGTATTAAATTTAATCTGCTGTGTATGATCACATGTTTAGCAAGGTGACCGATGAGCACTCAGAATATTGGATATATTTGGTGCATTAACTTAAAAAAAAATTCCCTAGCTACAAATTTAGGGCCTGATTCAGACCCACTCGCGAGCGGCTGTCTGCTCGCAAGTGGGTCGATGGTGCGCATGCGCGACGAGCGAAGGACTTTCCTTCGCACGTTGTGTCTGATCAAAGGGGGCGTGCTGTCGATGTTGATTGACAGCACGCCCCCTTTGGTGGGCGTGCCGGGGGCGTGCCTGCCAGACGGAGGCATTCCCAAGGGAACGCCTACCGTCAGAAGCCGGCCCCACTGACATCACTAGTGATGTCAGTGGGAGGGATTTTGGCTCTGATAGAGCCAAAATCACTCCTGGCCTTGTGGTTGAGAAACTCAACCGCAGGCTTCTGCTCGCACTGGCGATGGTCGAGATGGTCAAGACCATCGCGACCATCATCCTGCACGCTCGTATACGAGTGTTCAGGAGGACGCTGGATATTTATGGAGGTGGGCCCTGATTCAGAGCGAGCGCTCTGGTCAGAGCGTCCGGCTCTGAATCAGGGCCTTAGTTTCCTAACCAGAGGAACATGGTCACAATACAGTAAATTTAGTCATGTAACCTAATACTGTGTATCTGAACACTAAAAGAAAATACACACAGAGTCGGTGGGGGGATTATATTACCCATACTGTAGATTGTGGCCTGATCATTTGTCATCAGAGTTACCCAGAGCCAGTAAAACACTAATCACTGTGCAACTAATTAGTACGGAAGTTACAAATATCAGATTACTGGTACTAAATAAATGTAAGTGGAACATTTTAGCATTTGATTATTTACTAAATAGTTTCATTTATTCAGAAAATTTTATATATCTAATGTTTGCTTCCATAAAAATAGCTGTGTTATTATTCTGATCTGTATGAAAACAAATAGTGAAACAGAGATTGTGTAACAACATATTTTCTGGAAAGGAAAAGATCACAGCTTTAATAAATATGAGGATAGATCACAGCTTTAATAAATATGAGGATAGATCACAGTAGTAATGATTGTGAGTCATTGTAATTCAGGAATATGCATCTTTCATTGCTAATATTTATGTGAAATATCAAAATGTGCAAGTGAGAAACCACAAAAAAGAGAAATAATGACAGAGTAATATTGCCAGTTATTATATTGACAAATGCCCAAAATAGTGATAAACCATCTCTGTGTTTTTTTTAAATGTCCCTGTAAAGTGTATGTAGCATCTACTATACTTACATTATGCAGATGAATATATTCCCTCCATACCTCCTTACAAAATGTCCTCAAATGTAGAATAAATATTTCTTCAATAATGATATTTTCTTCCTCAAAGTATTTAGGCTTAAATGTATATTCCTTTGTTACAAGGTGACATCCAGGTCTGGAATTCTGTATAGCAGATCTGCAGAGTGTCACACACAGGACCAACAACCAAAAGAAAATAAATAAAATATTAGACCCATTGTTACAGAAAATCTCCTCTCTGTCCAAGCTCAGCACTGAGAGCTGCCATCTGCTGAGTAGTATAGTATATTCAGGGTGTGCAGTAGTTAAGTCAGGAGTTAGTGAGAGCTTTATATTCATTGTAAATTCATTTATAATTACTCATTTGTCATGATCGAAAATAATAGAACAGTGTAAATAGAACTGTAAAAAATAACCAAAAAAAGGAAGCAGAGGAAACACAAAGGGCCACAGAAGTTAGTACATGGTTTTTATAGTACATTATAATCAAAATCTAAAAGATTTGAACTCAGGAAAAGGTATATAACAGATCCAAAGTAAACTGATATTAAAACTAAGAAAATATAACATTATTTTTTGGTCTCATTTCACTGAATACCAATGGTATTGGCCACTTACAGCCTGGACATAAACAATTAGTTTTATTAGTGTCTATCAGGTAAAAGGCAATGTAAGTTCAAAAAGGATAGATCCAATCCCCAAAAATTATAAAACGAGCTGAGTCTCACTCTTCCTTCTACTATTACTCTACTCTACATTACTGTCTATACATGATAACATAATGGGGTAAACTACTGTATCACACTGTCCAAGTAACATATTTATGTGCATTTTCTATTAAAGTTGGGTATGTGATACTGGCAGCAGGGATGCCAGCTGTCAAAAGACTGACAGTGACATCCCGATGCTCGGTCTCCTGACAGGGGTTAAGTAAGAATCCTAACTCCTAACCCTCTCCCCTTAACCCTCTAACCCTAACCCTCCATTTTTGCATCCTAAACCAAACCCTCCCTACCATGCACCTTAACCCTAACCCTTTCAGTTAGTGCCTAAACCTAACCCTCCCCCTCAGTGCCTAAACCTAACCCCCCTGGTGGTGGCTAACCCTAACCCTACCTTTCTGCAGCCTAACCCTAACCTCCCCCATCCCACAGCCTAACCCATCCCATCCCCTGGGCACCCTCTATACTTACTATCAGGATGCCAGCTATTGGGATTCTGGCATCGGCATCTCCACTTATGTTGGTATTCCAGCGCCAGTCTTCTGGCAGCGGTTCAGGATTCTGGCACCGGGATTTTTTTAGCCAGCATCCCGATGGTAGGTGTACTAACTACATCACTTCCATTGTGTCTAGCATATGATAATGCCAGCCATCCAAGAAGTGGATAAATGGTCCTAAGAAATTTATAATTAAAAATTATAATGAAGATTAATTTAAGATACTAAAACATAGTTAATGAACAGAAACCTTGAGGATGAGTGTACAGAGAAAGGGCAAAGTGAAAAAAAATACACAAAGGCAAAAAATATTTTCTTACTAGCTATTTATATACCATACCTTAGGAATTTAGACTGATTGTCATGGTTTTATTATTCTTTAGATCTGGCCTGGGACCCTTGGGTATGACTGAGTTGCAAAGGAAATGTAGAGGCTTGATGATTTAGGATCCATGGCCTGGTGATATGCATGGATACAGAACTGGAATCCTAGTAAAACAGTCCAGATCCTCTGGGTGATCACTAGCCTAGTGACCTGCGAAGGCCAGAAAGACCAGGGACAAACTCCAGGGAAAAGGGTGACCTCCAGAACTCAGAATAATATATCACCGCCAGATTTGAACTAAGAAATTGGGAAGATTCACATTGTTGAGGTAATAGAAATCCCAGGACAATGATTGAGTGCTGCAGTAGCATGCAGCCTTGGAAGGCAGATATGCACCTTATTGGTAATAGACTTAAAGACTGGAGTGTACAAGGCTAGTTGCAATCTTGAGGGCTGATGTGTACTTGGATGGTTGCAACCTTGAGGGCTGATGTGTACTTGGTGGGTTGCCGCATTGAGGGATGAGGTATACTTGGATGATAGCAGCCTTGAGGGCTGATGTGTACTTGGCTGGTAGCAGCCTTGAGGACTGATGTGTAGCAAAGAATAAACAGACACTGGAGTGCGGCAGAGACTGCTGTAATGTTAATGAATGAAAGTCCACACAGACGCTGAAGTGCGGTAGAGACTGCTATAGTGTCATTGCAAAAAGTCCATATAGACACTGTGGCAGAAACTGCTGTGATGTAACTAGCGGATAGTCCACACAGACACTGAAGTGCTGCAAAGATTGCTGTGGTGTTACTAGCAGAAAGTCCACACAGATGCTGAAGTGCGGCAGAGACAGTTGAGATGCACGCTGCACATGAGGAGCTGGAACACACAGGAGTATGAACTCACTCACAGGCACCGGAAGCTACGTAATGAATGCTATAGCTGGCATCAGAGAAGAGAACCAGCAAGGGAAAAAAGAAAGAAGGTCCAATTGGTGCAGGGCGGAGGTGACGGAGCAGTCAGGTAAGAGGACCTTATGGAATAGCAGCCTGGCATCCTTGTCTCCAAGCAACAGGCACAAGAAGCCAGCTGGAATACTGATGTCAAACAAGACACTATGGTGGCTTGTGACAGATCTCAGACCAGGAATTGGAGTCTTATGTCATCAGGTTAGAGCTTGAGGAGGCTAAATACCTGATACTGCTCTGTCCCCGGACCTGGAACTGTAACCCACGGAGGAACTCAGGCACTAAGATTCCAGATAGGTAATACAGTTTACTGTATACTGCACACTGAACACTACTCCTGGAACCTGCACCTTCCTCAGAACCAGCCCAAGGCAATAGCACACGGCACAGGGAAACCAATACAAAATCAGTACAAAAGTATAGCTATTTAACATGAAGTGAAGCACAGAACACAGAGGGCCTGATTCAGAGCCGGACGCTCTGAAGCAGGGCGTTTTTTTTTTTTACTGTTGCGGCCTCTTGGCCGGTCGCATAGCTGTGGGTTACCACCCACAGCTTATGCGAGCGGCCATGATGATGGTCGCGATGGTCAAGACCATCGCAACCATCGGGCTTGCGATGAGACCCATGGGAACGCCTCCGTCTGGGCAGCCATGCCCCCGGCCCACCCACTAAAGGGGGCGTGCTGTCACTCAACATCAACAGCACACCCCCTTTGGTACGAGACCCAGAGCGACACACTGGGCCACCATCGACCCACATGCGAGAGCTTAGCGCTCGCGAGCGGGCCTGAATCAGACCCAGAGTTCACAGAGTACAGGCAACTTGTATGCACTTTCCCATTGGTAGCAGCCAGAGCTACCAATGTAGAGTGGGATCCATGGAGATGGCAAAAGCAGTGATGCATAGCAGCAGATGGGAGGAGCCGCAGATGCACATGCTGGCTTGGTAACTGAGCAGCTGATAGATAACATCACTTCTTAATAGAATACCCATCTTAGTAAATGTACCCCCAGCCTCCTTGCACATTAAACAGCCCGTCTAGTTGTACTATGCTGTGGTGAGTTTTGGTACCACCGAGCATCTTTTTGTGCATCTTTCCCTTCAAATGCATCTTATTCGCAAAACGATGCAACTTTGATGCACAAACAGGTTTTGATGATTATATACCTATATTCTGTGTGTGACTGTGGCTGAATTTGAATGTGAAGTGCTACACTACAGTGTCACAGCCACTGACACTGTAACAACCACTGACACTGTAACTTAGCATTTCATATGGAGATATAACCGCAGTCACACACAAAATATAGGCTTGCTGCATATCATTTTAATCATCAGATAATGCTCGTGCATAATATGTGCATCACTTTGTGAATAAAATGTATTCACAGAGAAAAACATGTAGCGCACGGAGAATAGTTGTATGTGAACAGTTTTGGACAGGGGCATGAAGTGCCCACCTGGAAAATGCAATCATAGAGACCCACTAAGGGTCTGGCCAGTCTCTGGAAGGGGTGGCCTTGAATGGCTGTGGCCAACAACCTGAAAGTGGCCCGCCATTACAGGAGAATTAAAGTATGAATGGCGCGTGCATACAAGGATGCACGAATCAGCTTATATGCTAAGAGTAGTTATTTTTCTTCCACATTTGGCTGTATGGATGTACAAAAGGGAAGGAGTTTGTAGTGTCATTTGCATAAACTTGCAGATGGACGACCACCAGTAGATGCTGATGTGTGTGCTTTTGTGTGCAACTCAGAATCAGGCCCAAAGTATTTTTAAGATATTTTCACATATTTGGAGGGCTACAGAAATATTAGGAAGACCATGGTGGAGGCATTTTTTCATAGCTCCTTTCCTGTCCACCGAGAGCCTGACAGTGCTGACTGGTTTAGTACTGTCTGTAATTGGGATAATTGGTAGGAATAAAAGTGGTTCCTTTTAGTCTTCCCTTAGCGCCTGTTGTATAAACTCCTTGATGGTTTTAAAGTCTCGGGGAGGAAAAAATTAGGATGTTAATGAGTGTAGGATTAACAAACAAGAAAGAGAGAACTGAAAGAGCTGTCCTTATACAGGTCACTGAGGGCCACATTGTTCAATGAATCCCCTTTAGCGCTTGCTAAAGGGGTTATGTCATCCATTATGTAATCAACAAATATCAGTAATCTAAGATTACCACTGTTTGTCACAGCATCGCTCTCACCATCTTTAGATCACAATGCCAGCAATCAGGACCCAGTGCTGCCTCTCCAGCTTTAGCAAAGCCTTCCAGACACTGCTGGGTCCCCACCGGTTAAAGTGCCATGCACATGCGCAGAAGGAATTTCATGCATGCGCTTTACACAGAAGCTCATAGCTGGCAGCATTAGGCGGCCAGCAGCCAATCGGAGGACCTCTTCAGAAGGGTAAGTATAGATGAATACCAGTGACATATTGGTTTGTATCACTGTGATACTAAACAAAGAGTGCAGCTAGTATTTAGGTTTGTTCAGAAATGGGGCCCTCAGTGTCAATCAGGGTAAATGGATTGGACCTCTACTTACTGCTGGACATCTTAATGCATGTAAAATGCCATATGTGTGCTGCTGGCCATGCCTCAGTAGGGCTGCATCCATCTCTCTTGCAGCTTGTTTTTCTTACTGTGGGGTCTTATTGCAGGCTGCTCCTCTCAGGCATCCACTAAAGTCTGAGGCAAACTCTGAGACCAGTCACTACTAGTAGCAGCTGGGCATCTTCTGATAGTTGAGTTTGATATCAAACTCTGCTGATCCACCTCATAATGCAAAAAAGCAGCAGAGTGGAAGAAAGTATATATAATTCATTGACTGACACCACTGTATGCAGGTGCAGCTGTTGAAAGCAGCTTCCCGGCTGGCCAGGTTGCAGATGGTGCCTGCGGGCTTGACTCCGCCCACCACTGTCAGTGGGTAGAGCTGTATGTTCAGGGGGGCCCAGCCCGCAGAGCAGAGTTGCAGTGGCACTTTAAAATCATTCACCAGCTGGCTGCAGCTTGCATCCTTATATTAATGAAAGTGCAGCTGTTTCTAAGCAGGCTGGGTTGAGGATGAAGTTAATCAGGGTTGTGGGCGGGGTTACAAATCAGGGGAGTGGACGGGGTTACAAATCCAGGAGCCCCAGATTGCACAACAGACTGGTGGTGACACTGTAAAACCAGTCACCAGCCAGGGGCAGTGGGCACCATAATAATAATGTAAATGCAGCTGCTTCCTTGTTGGCTGAGTTGTGATTGAAGTGCAGCAAGATTGACCCCGCCCATCCACAGGAGCGATGGTGAACAAGCCCATAACGGGCGAAACACGTGTCGAAGGACTCCCATGATTATGGTTTGGCTTGTGCACATGCCGACGAACTCTCCCCACTTGGATATCAAATGAAGGGTAAATGGTATCACACCACTCAGACCCCCTTGTCTGCCTTCCACAATTTTATACAGTCTGCTGTTTTTACTCTCATGATACCAAGTTGCTAAAAACAATATACTGATTAGAGACAGCACGACTGCAATTAGATATCTATGTACATGTACATGCATGCACAAACTCTCTACAGGGTAATGGCAAGGTGGATGCATTTGTAGGTATATTGTCTCATATACAAAAGCAAAATAAGACACTGATAGACACTGTGTGGTTTTTGATGTATAGCTCTATTCATTATTGAATTGGTATAAAATACATTGGATACATTTTTTTGTTGTCTGACATCCGTCTCATATATGGGACTATAGTAGTGTATGATTGTTGTTTGTTTGTCTGTTTGTCTGTCTCTGTATATCTTTAGGAATATATTGCTGAAATAACTTGGCTTCTGTGATACTCAGTATTTTTAGGTAATGGTTTCCTCTCTGAGAAGTGATATACAGCATTTGTGTCAGATTTTGGATTCCATTTTGAGCCACTCTCCGTTGCTTTCCTTAGGGATATTAGACAAATGTACAACCGCCATAACATTTACAGATAACAAAAGTGTGTGGGACATATACTATATCACCACATGTTGGTCCGTTATGTGTACAATTAATTACAAGTAATGTCCCATGCAATAATAAAAATGTTCTCTTGACACCTATTACTGCTGAGCCGATACTTACCCCAGGTATCCAATATAGGGTTGTATATCTGAGACCTATGAACACTAGGTAAAAGTGTTCCACGTTATTATCCATAATATTTTCGCCCTTCGCCTCTTATCGTGTTACAAATGTATTTTTATGGAATCAATCTGAAAAAATCAATAGGATGGTTCTAGATTCATTGGACCCCTGCAGTGCATATTAGATGCCATATCCCTGTTCTATATGCTCTACAATTTGATTCATTTTCCATAACATACAGGGCCTGATTCTGACCCGCTCGCGAGCGCTGTATGCTCGCAAGCGGGTCGATGGTGACTAAGTGTGCATGCGCACGACGGAGGGAGCTACATCGTGTGCATGCGTGAGACCCGGCGAGCGACGGAGAATCCGTCGCTTGGGGTCTCACACCAAAGGGGGTGTGCTGTCAATGGTGAGTGACAGCACGCCCCCTTTGGTTGGCGTGTCGGGGGCGTGGCTGCCAGATGGAGGCGTTCCCCTGGGAACGCCAACCGTCTGAGTACGGCCCCACTAACATCAGTAGTGATGTCAGTGGGAGTGATTTTGGCTCTGATAGAGCCAAAGTCACTCCAGGACTTGCGGCAGCGAGACCCTACAGCAGGGTCATCATCATGGATGCTCGCTATAGCTGTGGGTGGTAACCCACAGCTATGTGAGCGTCCATGAGGCCACTCCAAGTTGAGGTAGGAGGACCCTGATTCAGAGCAAGCGCTCTGGTCAGAGCGTCCGGCTCTGAATCAGGCCCACAGTTTGATTACATTGTAACACATAAATCTTGACTTTATTTGTGTTGTTTGTGTTGTATATACATTTTGGGAATTTATTTTAAAGGATTACATTAAAAGTTGAATTTTAATTATTATATTAATTACACGCAAGAGTGCCCCACAAAAAGAGCATTCTTTTTTCTTTTTTTCTAAATACAATTGTACTCTGGCTCTGGGGAGCACCACCAGCATAAGTTGTTCCTAGATCCAAGTTCCCTTGGATGTTATATATTTTTTTGAATGTTGGTAAACCAATATATGGATACATAATATATATTTTCTATGCAGATACAACTCCCTCCCTTTCTCTGATTCACTAGACCAAGTTTAAGAACCTGTGATATAATCCATAAGAAATAGAGTATGTAATATAATTTTTTCAAAGCAGTGGCTTTGGAGTAGGGGTACTCTGGATCTAGGTATGATGTAAGCTTTTCTTGGCAGCATCAAAGAATGCCAACATGAGCTCTCTAGCCCCTATAGAAAATCCTGAGCCATTTGGTGAAATATGAAATAGTGCATTTAGGTGCGAGGGATGAGTTGTTCAATAGGAATTCATTAGAAATTTCCATACTTGAAGTAGATGCACTTAATTTCCTAGATATGGTACTTAATGCCAAAAGCAGCAGCTGTCCAGATGGGGCATTTGTGAGTGTTTTATTCTTAGCACAGACCTCATGTGCTTGAACATATTATGTTACATCGGGAATGAACAGGAACAAGAAAATTGTTTCAAGGTCTTGGAAATTCCAAGATGACCAGACATTTTAATATAATGAAAATCTGACAGAAGGAAGCCCCTAAAATGTTCAGGAATTAACAAAATCCCATGGGGGGGTTTCTGGAGGAGCCTGTGCCTTTAAAGATTGGAGTTGCAATGAGAAATATTGCACCAACCCAGAATGAGTAGAGGCTATCAGTATGATGGGTAGCCTGGCAGTAGTTGTATCATTAAAAAATACATTGGTTCCAAATAGCTACCCTTATTGTTGTTTACAAACACCAAAAATACAGTCAGGTGCATAAATATTGGGACATTGACAGAATTTTCATATTTTGGCCTCTATTCACCACCACAATGGCTTTGAAATGAAACAAACAAGATGTGCTTTAACTGCAGACTTTCAGATTTAATTTGAGGGTAATTACATCCAAATCAGGTGAACGGTGTAGGAATTACAACGGTTTGTCCATATAATTCTGGTCATAATTCATAAATATATCTGGCAATAAAATATAAATATTGCAGTACTTATCTATTGTTGTCCTGTGTGTCACTGGCTTTAGTCTCAGTACTGCTCAGTTTTCTCAATATCCTCTGTCCTTCAGCAAGCTAAGAACAAAGGTGTATATGTAGAATCAACCTTGATGCATTTCCTAGCCTTTAAATGCTATCTGTGGCTTCTTCATAAGGTAATGTACACTGTCCACTACTTCTGAGTTTAAGAGCCTGCAGTGTTTGTTAATATATAGGGTTGAGTATTCCCTCTTGAGAGCTGCTAGAAAATAAAATATTGTTTTGATTTCAGTTAGCGCCTAGATCCCCCTTTTGGTTTCAACAGCAAAATAACTGTCTTCTAAGAAAGATATTTCAAATCCACAGTCTCCAATGGTTCAAATAAAGAAAACTGAAAAAAGAAAAAACTAAGTTGAGATCCCAAGGGGCCATCGGGGGAACAAAGGGTAGTTGAACGCGAAGGACTCTGTGTAAAAAGGTCTGAACTTTGGGAAGCAATGTCACTTTATTGTTGGAAGAAATGGACAGAGCCAGAACCTGGATCTTCAATGATCCCAAGCGAAGGCATGCATCCAGACCTGACTGAAGGAACCTCAAGAGATGGCCCAGGCAAAAAAATGTGGTAAGAAACCCCTTTCTTTCACACTCTGCCATATAGGCCTTAAAAATGTGATGATAATGGGCCAAGGTCACCAGCTTCCTAGCGTGGAGCATGGTAGGAATAACCACTTGTGGAATATGCTTCCATTTCAAGAGTGTGGTTTCAACAGCCCCGACTTCAAACATAGATGCTGTAAGGCAGGGTAGTAGAAAGAACACTGTAGAAGGAGGTCTGGATGATGAGGCAGCAGCCAAGGATCTAATGCAAAAAGCATCTCCAGGTCTGAAAACTAGGCTCTGCCCAGTCAGTTTGGAAACACTAGAATGACCTTGACATTCTCCTGCTTGATGCATTCTCCTGCTTGAGGCACAAGGGGAAATGGTGGAAATAGTTAAACAAACATGAACAGCTTTGGAGCTTTCAGTGCATCTGCAGCCACCGTCTCCAAGTCCCTGGTTTGGGAACAATAACGATGGAGCTGATGGTTGTTTCTGTATGCCATGAGATCTATTTGGGGCCTGCCCCATCACTCAATGAACTGTTGGAAAACTTGAGGATGAAGAGCCCATTTCCCTGGATGAAGATCCTTGGGACTTAGATAATCCATATCCCAGTTGTCAACACCTGGAATGAATATGGCTGACAGAGTTGCAGAATTACTTTCTGTCCAAAAGAGAATGTGAGAAACTGCCTTCATGGCTCCCTGACTCCATGTTCCCCCATGTCGATTTATGTAGGCCACAATGGTTGCATTGTCTGACTGTACTGAATGACCAGCCCTTGCAGAAGAGTAAAGAACCACTGTTCCTGACCTCCAAGACTTGCATCCATCTTCAAAAGAACCAGCCATGAGATGGTAGGACTGTAACCACCAAAGAAGAGAAACCTACATCTCTGGAGACAGCTGCACTAAGCAGTACATGCGGAGATGAGACTCTGACCACTGGGATAAGAGATCCAGTTGGAAAGTCCAAGAGTGAAAATGATGGAACTCAAATGTCTCGAAAGTTGCTACCATATGACCGAGTAGTCTGATACAAAGATGCATGAAGACACTCTTAAGCTGAAGGATGAGTTTGACTTGTTCCTACATTGCCCTAGTTTTGTCCTCTTGTAGAAACAACTTCTGAAGAGTGGTGTCCAGAATTATTCCCAGAAATAAGAAGCACTGTCAAGGAACCAACTGTGATTTTGGAAAATTGATAACTCAACCATGTTTAAGCAGAAGGTGGTATGTGGTAGACACATCCTGAAAACACCTTCCAGGTGAAAGTGCCTTTAGAAGTAGATCATCCAGATATGGAATTATAGTTACTCTCTGATGATGAAGAAGAGCCACCATGGTGGCCATGACCTTCATGAATACCCTGGGGGCCAAGGAAAGTCTGAATAAGAGAGCCTGAAAATGATAGTGTGTCCTGGATGGCAAATCTGAGATAAGCTTGATATGGCTTCCAGATGGGAATGTGTAAGTAAGCATCATTGATATCTGGGTATTCCTCTGATTTCAGGCTTGCTATCACAGAGTGCAGGGATTCCATCTTAAATCTGAAGAACTTCAAGTGTGGATTTAACTACTTCTGATTCAAAAGAGGTCGAACTAAGACATATGACTTTGGAATCATGAAAATATTTAAATAATAGCCCTGATTCCACTGGTGATTTGGAACTGGAACCATCACCTCTGAATCCAGGAGTTTTGTGATAGGCTGCTTTAACACCCTTCTCTTCATTTAAGAGGCCGGAAGCCCAGTAGTGAAAAAATGAAGAGTTGGATGAATCGCAAAATCTATTTGGTAACCTTATGATACAAAATTTTGGACCCAGACATATGAACAAGTTTGAAGCCACACTTCCTTGAAATGAGAAAGATGAGCTCCCACCGTTGGAGCCCCAAGATGGGCTGGTAACCCATCATGCCACTGGCTTGTCAGCAGGTTCAGTGTTCTGATGGCAAGGGGGGGCAATTGCACTTCCTCTGCCTCTTGTTCCTCATGAAGCCTCAGAGGAGCCTCTCCACTACCTCAGAAGTTTGTGGGAACCTGAAAAGAGCAAAAGTAAGTTCCTGAAGAAGACCTTTGTAGCAACAGAGCTGACAATGAAGCGAATGGTAGAAAAGTGGACTTGCCTCCTGTGGCCTGAGAGATTTACTTATCCAAATCAGGGCCAAAAAGATTATCTCTGGTGTAAGGCAATGCTTCCACTGCCTTCTTGGATTCAGCAAAAGCTTGCCAGGAGCAGAGCAAGAGATCTATGCGAGCAGCAATTGCTGAAACTGAAATCTGGGAACCAAGTAAGCCTACATCCCTGGAAGCCTCACCCAGGTAGATGGCTGATTCTCTAATGTGTTCCGCTAAAGTAATAAGCTTTGATTGTGGTGCGCCAGAGTGCAAACCTCTTGCTAACTCCTCAGCCCATCATTCAATAGCTTGATTAACCTAGGATCCACCAGGGCCAGGTGAAGAATAATCCCCATTACAGTATACAGTATATAGATTAGGCTCCTTTTAGGGAAATAACTCCTGGAACTGGGAGGGTAGTCTTCTTGGAGAGCCGGGATACAGATGAGTCCACCAGTGGAGTGAAATCCCATTGAGTCTCATTATCTGTAGGAAAAGTATAGGATGAGAGAAAGTGCTTGGAAAATTGGAACTTTTTGTCTGGACCTTTCCACGTCTCTACCAACTGATCAAAAAGTTCCTTAGAAATAGGAAAGTTAATAGTAGATCTTTGTTGTTTAGCGAAAAGGAATGTTGGAGTTGGAGACTAAACATCTACCTTAAGTAATTGGAATACTGCTAGAAAAAGCACCACCAGGCCTTGAGGACCTGCATCCAATTCCTGATAATCCTCCTCTGGAAGCAGCTCCTCTTCCAATTGCTGAAGGAGAAAGGATGCTGTAGCCATTGGTGGAGCTGTCTGTGGGAGCTGCAGATGCAGTGCTGTTTGGTCAGGTCATCTGCATGCAGAGCTGAAACCTGTAATGGTGGGCAGTGTTTGTCAGAATGCAGGAAATAGCATGCTGTTTCCTCTCCTGTCAGCTGGGGAAGAAGCCCTGCCCTCTGAGAAATGGCCAACTACACTAAGCTGTCCAGCTACAGAGGTAGCTCCTAATACCGTGGCTTCTGATAGTAGGGATGGCTGGGATTACTTACCCCACCATGCCGATAGTGCGTGATGGACCATGGGGGACCAAGACACAGATGCATTTAGCTGTGATGGGTCCCCTGTTCACACTAATATGGCCAATACTATGTAAAGCTGGCCTTTCTTGCTGAGACAATTGATGGTCAGAGACCCAGCACTTGCCTCAAGAAGTGGCAATGGTTCCCTCTGGCAGCTCCAACATTGCAGGCAGAGAGGGGCAAACTGTCTGCCTGAGAATAAACTAAATAAATTGAAAAAAAAATCTTTAAAAGTATTTTTTTCTAAGAGAGTGCCCAGGACCCGGCTTCCTAAGGGCACTTTTCAAAAAACTGAGGAGGTGAGGTGCATAGATGGGGAGGAGTCAGTCACACTTTCTAAATTCTTAAAGTGCACCATCTATAACCCAGAGTCTTGAATCCAGGGTCCCCTGTGTATGAAGGAGAATAAAACAATTCTCACGCTTTGGAGCAGTTCATTTTAAATTCAGCAATTTCTCCAAAGTACACAAATTTGGCCAAGAAAAGAACCATTACTAATATTGGGTTTCCTGCATATACTGTAGCAGGAAGTCATTAGCAACAGCTGCAAATTGTAGCTCAACATGACCTAAATAGATCCCCTTCCAGCCTGACTCCCTGAAAAAATGTCTCAAGAGAGGGTCTAAGGTTAAACTTAAGAGAAGCAGTGACAACTGACAGCCTGATTTTGATGAATTTGGAACTACAAATCCTTGGTGTTCTACTCCTGCTCAGAACAAAAGTAAGCTTTGGAGCTCTCCATAGCCTAGTCTCTCAAAAGCCGAACATCAGTTTCATAAAGATAATTATATCTGCCAGTGTGGAGGTTCTGGTCATTTTATCCAAGATCGTTCCATGTATAAAACTAGTAATGGCATCAAGAAGCATTCCTAAATTGTGGGGCAACTGATAGTGGGCTTATGTGCCTGAATCATTACCTATCAACTGCAATTATGCATGCAGATGGCTGATTGATCACACTACACAGTCCCATCACAGAGTGATTGACACAAAGTGACCATTTATGGAAGTTGACAGGGGGCTGATTGGCAAAATGCATGGGTTCCAGTTAGGGATGTGCGCCAACCCCCGTGTTTTGGTTTTGGGTTTGGATCTGTATCTCTTTGTGTTTTGGGTCTGGATTTGGTTTTGCCAAAGCCGACCCTTGCGTATATTGGTTTTGGATATGTATGTTTTTTACAAATTGATAAAAACTGCTAAAATCACATTATTTGGGGATTTTATTTGTTCCTACAGTATTAACCTCAATAAAATTAGTTTCCACTCAATTTTGACCACAGATCACAATATTGTTTTCATCTGGTTTACAACCAAAATTTCCACCCAGCTAGCTGGCTGATAAAGCTAAGTGGCTGTAGTGGGTGGCACAAACACGTAGCAGTTCAACTTCCAACATGGCACATAAGCAAACATATGTTTTCATTAATCAAAAGGCCTCAGGGAGTTGGAATATGTATGTAGAAGAAGGCAGGGACATGAAGGATTGATTGGTATTAAATTTAAATACATTTATTGTTTCCAAAGCAAATTAATGAGGGAGGAGGGTAGAGCATGGGTGAACAATATGTTCCATGTTTTGCCCACAAAATCAACCTGGTGGTTCAGAATATTTTTTTTAAATTAAAGGGGGCATGCAGGTGATGCTGTTTGTGGCTGTAAACATTTCTGGACATTTTTGGCATTAAGCAACCACATGTCAAAGATTGCAGCAGCAGTGGCAGTTCAACTTCCAACATGACACTTCAGGAAACAAAAGCTTTTATTATTCAACAGGTCTGATTGAGTTGGAGTACGTATGTAGTTGAAAGCAGGGAGAGGAAGATTTGATTAGTAGTACATTTAATTAAAAATTTTTATTCCAAAGCAAATTTATTAGGGAGGAGGGGAGGCATTTACAAAAAAATATTTCAATCATTCACATCAGTCCCCCAAAAAATCCTTGAGTGCTATGCCTGCTGCTGCTGGGAGTGGATTTTCATCCCAGAAGGGGACCAGGAAGACTACTAGTAGTGCTTTAAAAAACAAATGACTGTTAAACAATCCTTTGAAAGGGGGAGCAAGTATGACAGCAGTCACCCAGTTGCATAGCAGATCACTGTCACCATAACATCTATGCTGGTATTAGATGTATGTCAAATATCCACCAATAATGCAGGTGGTTTTAGATAGTTAATTGAGGTCATTTGTCCTTGCTTCCAAATCCCATCTAGATTCCACTACACTAGAAAAGTAATAACCAACCTGTACAGCGACATTAAAAAAACTTAACTAGTGGCCTCCAAAATGCCATTGTATCCACTGTCCACTTATACACAGATATGTGGACAAGCTGAACAGAGTAAATGCAAGATATAATGTTAAAGTCAAACATTGTGTCTTTCTTCCCAACATTCCCAGATCTAAAGTCAGCTCAAGTGGCACAGGATGCAGCGATGGTTTCTCCTTCAGTTTCTCCAGCAAGTGCATCTGCAAAGAAAAAAATTAAATTTTACAAAATACCCAATGGTTATACAGATTAGTCAACACAAAACACGAAAACTTTTGGTTGGATGCACTGCAGATGATGTAACAGGGAGGAGATTCCTGGATGGTTTAGGTTCCTACCTCTACTTACTCTGGCTTTACAAAGGGAACATATGACTTGACAAATGTATTCCAGATTTGGGTAGAAATAATTACACACATAAGAAGTGGATTTTTTTTGTCTTGTGCCCATGCATGACAATGGGCTTTTCTTTATCATGGGCAATAACTGTTTCTTCCACTGGTGCATGATTTACACAAGCAACATACTCATCAACAACATCCTTATTAGCATCAGCTACCCAAATATCCTGCTCATCCTGGTGCACTTCCACAGAAGCATCCTCAATTTCTATATCAGCTTGTTCACTTGTGCTTACACCATCACAAGAGGCAGAACCACCAGTCATAAATAAAGGCCAAAGGCCTTATACTTTCCTTGCCACTTCATGTGGTGAAAGGTATTTTGCCAATTTTACGTCTATCTGCAGCTATCTTTTACTTTGATGGTTTTTTTATCACTGTAAAAGATTAGTTCTTGATTTTAGATGACCTGACTTAAGCCCTGTATGCCCTTGGGCATCGGCTTTAGTAGATGCTGTAGATGGACTAGTATTGTCATGACTGGTGGGACGCAGCAGCTCCAGCACTTAGTATGTGGTTCCTGCTCTCCTCTCAACTGATCATTCTCCATATCAACAAACATGAATGAAGAGGGATACAGCACACACGTCAATTTGTACCAAATTTAAATATTACACTGAGGTATCAATGACTTACAGTGTCACAAGATTTCTCATGAATAGGAAAAGAATAACACTACCACTTACAATGTCACAAAAATATTTAAGAATAAGAATAACACACTGTGCTGCCACTTACAGTGTCACAAGATTATTTATGAATAAGAATAACACACTGCACTACCACTTAGTGTCCCAAGATTTTTTTATGAATATGAAAAGAATAACACACTGTGCTACCACTTAGTATCAAAATAATTCACAAGAATGTTTATGAATAAGAATGAACACTGTGCTACCACTTACAGTCTCACAAGATAAGTTTATGAATAAGAAAAGATTAACACACTGCTCACCACTTACAGTGTCACAAGATTATTTATCAATAAAAATAATGCACTGCACTGCCAGTTACAGTGTCACAAGATTATTTATGAATAAGAATAACACACTGCGCTACCACTTACAGTGTCACAAGATTTTTTATGAATAAGAATAACACACTACGCTACCACTTACAGTGTCACATGATTTTTTTATGTATAAGAAAAGAATAACACACTGCACTACCACTTATAGGGTCAACAGATTATGTATGAATAAGAATGACACACTGCGCTACTATTTACAGTGTCACATGATTTTTTTATGAATAAGAAAAGAATAACACACTGTGCTTCCACTTACAGTGATGTAATTATTTTTTATATATAACGCATGTTATTTAGCACTATGTTGTGGTCTTGTAGTCGACATATAGACTAATAATTAATTCACATTTAAGGAAAGAAGTGAAAAGTTGCATTTTTACTGATAATTTTGTGTTATTAAATTGTAAAATTGTGAACCTTACGCTGCGGTTCCACTTACAGTGTTTCAAGATTTTTTATGAATAAAAAAAGAATAACACAATGTGCTACCACTTAGTGTCACAATATGTTTTATGAATAAAAAAAAGAATAACACACTGCTCTACCACTTAGTATCAAAAAAAAGTTATGAATAAGAAAAGAATAACACACTGTGTTGCCACTTACAGTGTCATAACACACTACACTATAACTTATAGTGTCACAATATTTTTAGGAATACACTGCATTTTACAATTACAGTGGTGCAATATATTTACAAAGCCACTGCATTTCCATTAACCATGTCACATTTTTTTTTACGAATAGACGTTTCCACTTACAGTGTCACAATATTTTTTACGAGTACACTACGTTTCCACTTAGTATTAAAAATTTTTTTACGAATACACAGCATTTTCCACTTACAGTGTCACAACATTTTTAACAAATACACTGCATTTTCACTAACAGTGTCACAATATTTTTTACAAATATACTGCGTTTTCCACTTAGTGTCACAATATTTTTAGTGAATACACTGTTTTCCTCTTACAGTGTCACAATATTTATTATACACTGCACTACCACTTACAGTGTCACAAACAATATGTATATGAATTTTACACTGCAGTTTGACCAGCAGCATCACAGTAATAATAATAATAATAATAATAATAATAATAATAATAATAATAATAATAATAATAATAATAATATAGTACACTGGGGTATAGCACAAAATATATATATTATTTTTGTATTTATTATTAGCTTTTATTTTTATATACAGTGGGAACCCTTGGACGTGCAGAGAACCCCTGGTTGGACACAGCAGCCTATACCCCTGGATGATTACAGCAGCCACTGCCTGGGATGGCCACACAAGCCCCTGCCCTTGATGGACTTAGCAGCCCCTGGATGCACACAGCAGCTCATGTATGGACACAGCAGTCACTTTCCCTTGGATGGAAACAGCAGCCCCTGCCCTGGATGAACGGGATGGAATCATCAGCAACTGGATGAGCACAGCATCCCCTGTATGGACACAGCAGCCGCTGTATGAAAACATCAGACACTGCCCCTGGATGGATACAGCAGCCCCTGGATGGATACAGCAGCCCATGCCCTGGTCAGATACAGCATCCCTTGAATGGACACAGCACTTCAGTTTACTACACTCTCCACAGCCGGAGTGACATGGCGCCAATGACTGGATACCTATATAGTATCAAAAACTCATGAGAATCCAACAGTGGGAGGATGATGTTTTGCCTCGTTTTGGGATCTGAGTAAGGCGGGAACTTCTGAGCTGTGCTCGAATCTTGGCTTGCAACCTGAAATTTGTGTGGGTCTGGTTCTCTGAGAATCAGACCAGCTCATCTCTAGTTTCAGTAAGTTTAAATAGCTCTCACTGCATACCAGAAGGTTAGCAATTTCTAAATAAGGTCTGACCTTGTGAAAATGTATGTGATGGTACCAATGTTTTTGCAGACTTGCATATTATAATGGATTCGAGTAAAGCAAAGTTGGTGCTGTTTGGCAGTGATGGCATTAGCAATTGCAGATATTATGAAATTTGTGCAGTGGGACTGTGTGAGTAATTGCTTCTGAGATCACAATCATGATCTGTAATGAATCAGACCTTAAGTTCTAAATGTTGGGGCACCATCTTCAGTTCCTGTGTATTCTGCTCCTCGAGGAGCTTCCAAATATTTTGCCCAAGGAAGGGTTTCAAGTCTTTCAGCCTCACAGTGGTGTGTTAAATCTGTCTGTCCCAAGGAGGAACTTCTATCTTCTAGGACCAAAGTTGGACTTCCCTCTGTTGTTCCCAAGTAGGGACTTTTGTCAACTGGTCCCAAAAAGGTACTTCTAAATATGGGTCCCAAGGAGGGACTTTTGCTTACTGTTCCCAAGAATGGACTTCTTTATACCAGTCCAGTGACTACCATCTCTGGTCGAGTCTCTATTGCCCCATTGTCATGATCGGCACAGGGAATTCCTCAATAGAGGATTCAAAACCAGGGGGTTGGGGTGGCTAGGAAACAACTGAGAGAGTGATAGTTATTAGGTCTTCCTATTATGTCTAAACCCAGGATTTTTCTAGACCTGCCCAGAGGGCAGAATCTAACCCACTTGGTGATCTTCACTAGTAACCCCTCCTACTGGGATTTGGGTTTTATCGCACCAAGTGAGCAGATCGTGGACCTCTGGACAGGTACCTCGGAGTGGAAGGAAGACCAGTAATCTATAGTACAATGAGATAGCACTGGGAACACTAGAAATGAGATGGTACTAAAAGTTAATGGAGATGGTCCAGATGCTGGTTTGCTCTCGGAAACATGGGATGTCCTGAGGCTGACTTGCAATGCAAAGATATAGTAATCCAGAGAGAATATACTTTGAAACACTGGAGATCCAAACGTAGCCTTGCTCTGGGCTACACTAGGGATCTTCAGTATCACAGTCCCAGGAGTGGTCTTTAGTGCTACTGTCCCAGTTGGGGACTCCTGTCTTTCAATTTCAGTTATGAGATGGTGATATCGCTTTGATCTGTTACTGTGTCCAAATTTCCTCACAGTGCTATCCTTGCCTCAGGAGATGAGGACAGTGCTGATGTGCCATCTGCCTGTTTAAACAACACTGTGGTGTTCACCAGTTTGAGTACCACCTTATTGACTGTTGTTAACTGATGTCAAGTTATCCAGGGCTTCCAGCATGGTTTAGGTTCAAGTGGACTTACTGTAGAAAAAAACGAAGGGCACTTAATTAAAAATGTTACTACTTGCAGCTGACACTATAAGGGATCCTGCAAAACCCTTAAAAATAAATTATTATGTTGTGTATAGTGTCTGCACTTATTAATGACCCAATATTCAAATGTGTAAATACATATTCATTAAACACATAAATATCTCACTAACTGCAGAAATGAGCAATCAGGGCATACTTGCCTACTTTTGAAAAAGCATTTCAGGGAGATTGTGAAAGCAGCACCTATAAGCGCGTGTTACAGTGGGCGTGTACTGATAAATCTGAGAGGCGTGTCCTAAACCTGACTTACATCCAGATGTAAACCAGCCCAAAAGCAGTTAGTAAGATCTGTTTGTTGATGAAAACACACTAAAACTTTTCAGAAATTCATAGGGATCATTGTGCCTTATAATAACCAATGCAAGGAAATTACACTAATGATCCCATTTGAATGTATATATCTCTGTTTTTAATATAACAGCTTCATAATGGGGGTAAGGATGAAATGAGGGAGATTACTAGACTCTTCAGGGAGACAGGGAGATTGCTACTATTTCAGGGAGTCTCCCTGACAATGAGGGAGAGTTGGCAAGTATGAATCAGGGCCAGGTCATCAAGTCTACCACTGTGACTGTGTTCCAGGTTAACCATTCCCAGATTATATCTGCCTGCAACTACTTTGGATCCTGGTTCACTATAACCAAGCTTTCTTCTGCTTCCCTGTGTAAGTTATCCAGGACACTGTAATTACTTCATCTGTATTATTACTTACATTTTAACAACTTACCAGGATTTTGTTTATCTGCATATCATCTGGCATTTGTTGTTATCAGCAATTACCACGTTTGCCTCACACCATCAGTACCTATGTAAGCAGTGCATTGTTACCTTGGACTTGTGCATTTAATTCTGCTGTGTGAATCTAATCTGGTTCCACCCGGTCCAGCCAGTATACCTTTTTACACAGACTGCCTGTTTTTATCTCCATTAAGAACTCAGTAACTGTTTATCTGCATTAGCAAACAGAACTCTGTCTATTTCCTGTGATTCTTCATCTGTATTACTTCCGTACCGTTCTATTCAAAACTGACCATCCCTAAATTCATGTGTAAACTCTTGTTGCCAAAAAAAATCATCATTGTATTCCACCTTCATGTCTGAGACACACAGAAACCTTGGGGATCGTGCCAGTTTCTATCCTCAAATTCAGCATTCACATCACTTCCAGCAGGTTACAACTTAGCTTTAGATTCAGGACTCTGATTAATTGATAAAACTGGAAGAAGATTCACACTGCTCTACTTCACACCTCAGCATGTTATAAATTAGCAGCTGATGGATGTCGAGCTATTCCCATTCTAACACCTGGGG
This sequence comes from Taudactylus pleione, assembly GCA_031769625.1. Lineage (NCBI taxonomy): Eukaryota > Metazoa > Chordata > Amphibia > Anura > Myobatrachidae > Taudactylus > Taudactylus pleione. The sequence continues at coordinate 1,825,067 of JAUIMM010000626.1, read as the reverse complement.
ACCAGATGTGGCACTCTATTTGAAATCGTAGGTTGAGGGACCCTCTATGAAATTTGCTCCCCAATTCATTGCACCATATACTATCTACCAAGTCATTAATACAGTGGCATATAAGTTACAATGACTCACATTTAACACTTTTCAAATTTATCTACTTAAACCACTGATAATTAATGGGTTTCATGCTGGAATTTCCAGGTCACCTCAAATACAAACACAGCATGGAGTTTAATATGTAATGATAAAGATTGTGGATATCAGAAAACAGGGGGTATCAGTCCATAAAGAACTTCAACCAAGAAACTCTATAGGAGTGCACTCTGATAGCTAGAATATCATAAATAAAACATAACTTTTATTAATTCCTGCAGTAAACTAAGTATAAAAGAACTTACACAGATACCAAGATATCTGACAAAAAGAGTAATGAGAGTGAATAACGAGATCTCAGTTATAATAATCCAGGTAAGGTAGGCGACATATAGAAAAAACATGTAGTGGACAATACAACATGAAACATGTATAACAATGATAAAAAGCACCAGGTCAAAAGATGTTAGAAAACTTCATACATTGAAAATATCCAGTAACAGCTTTGCATAATAATGCCCAAATGGGGTCGTAACAGAGAGAATGAATAGAAAAGTAAGGGGTATCAGATCCAGTACTAGGATCTGCTGCTCCTTTCACACTGAAGAAGTGGAGGAAGCGTAGTGAGAGATCTGCTAGTCTGGTAACCTCTAGGAATAATAGTCAACAATGGTCCTAGTCGTCAACCCCAGTGACTGCTATTAGTTATCTTACCTATAGGTATAGGTCAACAAATGAATGAAGCATTAGGTTGGTATGAGGGCCACTGGGAAAAAATATAGAATAGGTGCTTAGTAATGTTACAAGGAACCAGGTAGCAGGTAAGTCGCCTCAGATGAAAATTATAATTTTAAAGATATCATTACCAAAATTGGGTCTGCATTCCCTGGTAAAGAAATATAATGCTAAAGCAACCTTATATAATGAGGATAGAGGTTACAGAAATGAATAGACCAGTAGGGACTAAAGATTCCACAACTAGGCTCTGCCGCTCAGTCTCATACACAATTGTAGAGGATGAGGAGGAGTGAGAGATTTGCTAGTGTAATAGTCCCTTGAGGTTAAAGTTAAAGAGAGGTTCCCATCATCAACCTCAATTTCTGCTGTTGGTTATCATACCATATGGTCTCGGACAACCAATGAGAGAATCCTCAGGTTGGTATGAGAACCAAAAATAATAGGCAGCGCTAAATAGACAGGGTTTAATAACATAAATATTACATAGAAAATTAGACAATCACTAAAAATTAATAGAAAAGACTGGCCAGTATTTTACTCAAGAAATTGACAAATACTGGACCATAATATAAATAAAAATGGTCTATAAAAATAACAGGCAATACTAAAAAGTATCAATGGAAGGATATGCTACCTGTGATACAAACAAACATAACAGACAAACATGTATAAATATTTGTATAAATTAAATTTAGCAGTCAATACTGCAGAAGCCACGCTGGTTGGTGTGCCAATATACTAGCGGGCCTGGGTGTAAGCCCACAAGAAAAGAGTCTTAAGCTTAGACTTTATACATGCAGATATAGTGTTAGTCTCTGTCCGAAGCAAGTGGTTAGTATGCAAGTCTTTTTGAAATAACTCCACATATATATTGACAAAAAATAGTTAGTAGCAAGCATGCATATGTCCAGGCTTACAGCATATCACTCACAAATACGATGTTTATATGCATCCAAGATGTTTAGAAATGCACATGTAGACCAATCATAGGGCATATAAATCACTCCTCAGTGAGGACGTGAGCCGATGGAGATATATGCTTAGACTCTATACATACAGATATAATGTTAGCCTCTGTCCAAAGTGAATGGTTAGAATGCACGTCTTTTTGACATAATTCCACATATATTGGCAGAAAGTGGTTAGTAGTAGGCATACATATGTCCAGGCTTACAGCATATTACTTGCAAACAAAATGTTTGTATGTATCCAAGATATTTGTAAATGCGCATATAGCCCAATCATAGGGCATATAGATCACTCCTCAGTGAGGGCGTGAGCCCATGGGGATATTCCCCTTCAGTAAACTGGAGTCCCGGCTTAAAAAAAGTCCTGTACTCACAATACTCTCGGGAGATAATTTGTGTAGTACAATAGCAGCTGGTCCTTGAAAATAAAGTGTGCCTTTACGCGTTTCTCCGCCTCCTCAGGATTCAGCGGCTTCCTCAGAAGTGTACACTTGCCTCATTTCAGAGTGGGGGAAGGAAAGTCCATCCGTGTGGAACAGAAAATTAACCATATAGCACAGGTAGTATATTAATAAGTGTCTAGCATGCAGTGTGTCCTGTGATAAATGGGATAAGTAAATATGTTAATGATCGAAAATGCTGGTGTGATATCAAATAGGGGGAGCATATTAGTGTAAATGGTAGGTAATGTAGATTATTATTGAATATATATAAATGTGTATAATAATAAAGTGTACATGAGATGAGGATATCCTAATCTGATCAAAATTTTTTTATATCTAGTCATGTACGAAGTTATTATGGAATAATGGGACTAAAGTGAGAAGATTGTGTAAATAATAGTGATTGGTGAAGGAAAAGGTGTTAATCAATATCGTCATATGGTATAGTCAGATGGATTATAGAAAGGGTAATAAAAGTGAGGATACCCTGTGTGATCATATGGTTTCAGACTAGAAAAGGGCTATAGCTGTTATATTCATTAAGTCCACTAGGGCTAAGTTTCCCCAAGCAGAAGATCTATTCCATCTCTTTTTTGAGGAGATAGTTTCCTAAGTCCCCACCTCTTATACCCATGCCAAAGGCTTTCAGAGTTTGAGGATTCCCTTTATGTTTCAACAGGAAATGTCTCACTACTGAGGAAATTTTCCTCACTATGGTAAGGTGAGAGCAGGCATTTCTGATATTGCCCACATGTTCAAGTATGCAGATTTTGAATGCCCTGGTTGTCATTCCAACATATCTTTGACCGCAGTCACATTGTAGGCATTATACCAACCCAATGGCTTTGCAGTTTAGAAAATTCCTGATTATATAGGGTTGTTGTGTCTGTCTTTTACCGCATTAGTTTTGAGGATATATGAACAGGCCTTACAACTCCCACATGGATAAGTACTCGTGAGTTTAAAAGTTTTTTTATAACTTTGTTCAAAATGGCTGTGATCCAGATAATCCTTGAGGATTTTATCTTTTCTCCAGTTTATTGAGACTTGTGTTCCTAGGTATTGTCCCAATATAGGATCTGATTGTAGGATCGGCCAATGAGTTTGAATAATTTCCTTCAGTTCTTTCCATTCTCTGCAGTAGTTGGCTACAAATCTTATCTCATTTGTGTCTTTGGATTTTTTTCTTGGAGGGAAAATTAAATTTTCCCTTGCAGATTTGAGAGGCAATAATTTGGATTTCTTAATCAGATGCTTACTGATGCCCCTCTTAAGTAATCTGCTGGTTAAGTCAAGGCTTCATACTGTAAATGTCTTCTGGTCATCAGAACTGTTGCACCTGAGGAGCAGAAACTCCACTTTGGGTACGTTCAAAATGGTGGGTGGGAAATGACAGCTTGATTTGTGCAGAAGACTGTTGGTCACTGTCTTTTTCCTATGCAAGTCTGTGTCAATGTCTCCATTTTCACTCTTGACGACTTTCAGGTCAAGAAATGTGATAAATTTAGAGTTGATTTCCCAGGTCAATCTAGGATTAAATGAGTTGGTAATTAGAATCCTCATAAATTCCAAGAATTTATCACTACTTCCTTTCCAGATGATCAAAATGTCATCTATGTAACACAACCACTCTTCAATGTGTTGCATATACATATCATTTTCTTCTGCAAACATCTCTTCTCTCTCCCACCAACCTAAATATAGGTTGGCATATGTGGGGGCACAGGGCGAAACCATAGCCGTGCCCCTTGTTTGCAAGTAGAATCTGTTCTGGAAGGTAAAGTAGTTCCTATGCAGAAAGAAATAAAGGAGGTTGATCAAAAATTCTGAGAATTAATTTTTGTCCCTCATTTCCAAGAAATATCTGGCTGCTTGCAACCCATCAGTGTGATAAATGGATGTGTAGAGAGATTCTACATTGACCGAGATAAGTAGATGATGGTCATGGATCTTAATTCCATGTAGTTTCTAAAGAACATTGGTCATGTCTCTAAGATATGATGGTTAGGTCAGGACAAATTCTCTAATATGAGTATCCACAAATCGACTTGCATGTTCTTTCAGGCTACCAATACCTGCCATGAATGGGTCTGCCAGTTGGGTTCACGGGGTCCTTGTGGACTTTTGGAAGTACATAAAAGGTGGGTACCTTGGAATTTTTTACTTGGAGGAATTCAAACTCATGTTTATTAATGATACCTCTTTTGAAGCCAACATTAATAAGTGTGTTGTATACCCACTGGAAATTGTTGGTTGGAATGAAAATGAGTAGTTGGTAACATGATTCATCATGTAGTTGTCTCATCACCTCCTTTGTTTATAGTTCTTTAGGCCACAGGACTATATTACCCATTTTGCCAGATGGTTTAATGATGATATGATTCCATCCTAATCTCTTCAAGGGCCTCTTTCTCTTGTTTGCAATTATTACCCAGTGCTGCAACAACCATAGATGACGTAGTTAGAATAAGCTGATAAGCTCAATTCTTTCTCCCTTCTTCATGATTACACACATGTGCATTACTTTCTGGTCACACCCTCCTGTTCCTCCTCCTCATGTGATAGGCTGAGACAAGTGCCTGTTATCCCAAAGAGATAAGCTCCATTCTCTCTCCCTTCATCATGATTACACACATGGGGATTACCTTCTTGCCACACCCTCCTGTTCCTCCTCCTCATCTGATAGGCCAAGACAAGTGCCTGTTATCCCGCTCGGTCCTCCTGATTGGATGCATGAATGTACATAGAACGTGCACGCTAAGAGACTGACTGAGCTGAATCCGCGTGATCAAGCCCACGAGGCGAACCATGCATCAGTACGGATCCCAGGTGCCCCGTGACTGCACAGTATGGGACATCCCAACACCAGGTTTAGTTGCATTTTTGAGTTTGCTGACAACAGATGGTGTAGGAATCATCGTTTAAACAGGCATAATTTTTTGTTTGAAGCATGATTCAATCTTTATTGTCTTTTATGTCTGATACCATTTAGCAGGGAATTTTGATATCCTGATATGACATATTTCATCTGAACAATACAATTTAGTCCTTTTTGCCTAACAATGGTTGCCTGATGGACATTTTTGCTTACAGATTTAACTCTGCTAGGTATGAATACCGTATTTTACTTTTCAGTAGATGGTATTTAAAATAATTTTTCTGCACTTTGACCATGTTACAGCATTATATTTTCAGACACATATGTTCTGTTAAATAAGGTGTATTACATTACTTACTGCACAATGATTACCCCTTCTGAACAGCCCTATTTTTGTATGTAACAGTAGTTTTTCTAGTGGTTCTGATACCAACCTGAGGATTCTCTCATTGGTTGTCTGAGGCCCAATGGTATGACAACCAGTAGCAGAAATGGGGTTGATGATGGGAAGCTCTCTTTAAATTTATCCCCACGGGGACTGTTGCACTAGCTGATCTCTCACTCCTCCTCCTCCACTACAATTGTGTATAAGACTGAGTGGCAGAGCCTAGTTGAGGAATTTTTAGTCCCTACTGTTCTATTCATTTCTGTAACCTCTATCCTCATTATATAAGGTTGATTAAGCATTATATTTCTTTACCAGGGAATGCAGACCCAAGTTTGGTAATGATATTTTTAAAATGATCATTGTCATCTGAAGCAACTTACCTGCTACCTGGTTCCTTGTAACATTACTAAGCACCTATTCTATATTTTTTCCCAGTGGCCCTCATACCAACCTAATGCTTCACTCATTTGTTGACCTATACCAATTGGTAAGATAACTAATAGGAGTAATTGGGGTTGACAACTAGGACCACTGTTAACTATTATTCCTACAGGTTACCAGACTAGCAGATCTCCCACTCTGCTTCCTCCACTTCTTCAGTGTGAAAGGAGCAGCAGATCCTAGTACTGGATCTGATACCCCTTACTTTTCTATTCATTCTCTCTGTTACGACCCCATTTGGGCATTATTATGCAAAGCTGTTACTGGATATTTTCTATGTATGCAATTTTCTAATATCTTTTGACCTGGTGTTTTTTATCATTGTTATACATGTTTCATGTTGTATTGTCCACTACATGTTTTTACTATATGTCGCCTACCTTATCTGGGTTATTATAACCGAGATCACTTTATTCACTCTCATCACTCTTTTTGTCATATATCTTGGTATCTGTGTAAGTCCTTTTATACTTAGTTTACTGCAGGAATTAATAAAAGTTATGTTTTATTTTTGATATTTTAGCTATCAGAGTGCTCTTCTATAGAGTTTCTCGGTTGAAGTTATTTATGGACTGATACCCCCTTTATTCTGATTCCCACATATTAACTCTGGGTAGCACTACCACCCTGCATTATTAGTGGTATTACAGCACCACAATACACATCAGAGGTGGCCATAGCATACCTATTACATACTACTTATTAATATCTACTCAGGATCAGTGTGGTGAATTAATTCCACTATTTTTTTTCCCTTCCCTTTTTAAAGATTGTGGACACTCATTGTCAACAGTCCACTTTAATTGATTGACTGGAAGGGCTATGGACCTGTAGAAAGTGCTTGCATAAATATAATTGATGTTCATACTCCTGCTCTCATCTGGAATTTCCATAAGACCTTTCATTCTAAACCACAGAAGTGCCCAGGTGCCACCAATAAGTGAGGGATAATTCTTACTGCACCTGGCACTGCCAAGTAATCAGCTGGAAAGTTCCTGCAGATCAGCCTTTTCACACTGCACATGCTATAACAAACATTGACATAGAGGTAATGGCTTTTCCCCTGAGGCCAGTGCAACAAGTGCACCTTCATCTTGCTTTTGGTAAGCTTATTTCTCAGGATCCAATTGCTGAGTTATTTCTTCTCACATGATCTATAAGACCATTGACTGTGCACATTATTTGAAACCCTCACTTGCACAGTGCAAGTGCAAATTGTCTACAATGGTTACAGTGTTGGCAGCTTTGTTCTCTGACTCCTCAGTCTCCTGAAAATGCCCAGTCCATTGTGCATTATGCATCCTGCACTTTCTGGCTCACAGCTAATCATCTGCACTGTCATGCACAACCTGCTCTGCATATCCATTACCAGTGTGTGCCCCTAATTACAGTCTGCATATCTCATTCTGCAGTTCCAGCTACAGGCTTCATACCAGTGTGCAGTACCTATCACAACCTGTAGTCTCCAGTATTCAATACTATTACTATCTGCAGCGTGCACATATCCCTAGTGTGTATCTTACTGACTGAACTCATTTCTCTGTGTTCATGACACCCCACCATTATTGTGCACTGCATGCATAGCTGCTTCTATTCTGTTCCAGAATGTAGAACTAATTGTGGAAGAGCCTAATGTGACTACCCATGATAGAGTAGTGGAGCTGTAGCACATAATAGGCTTTGAGTACCTGGCTGGCCAGAAGTCATGTGAAACTTAAAAGGATCATGGTCCTGTCACTTGGTGGTCAGCATGGATCATGACGGTCTACTAGCCTTCAGGTGACTCTGACCAGGTGAGTTTTAATTTTGTACCTTGTTTTCTTGTTATTTCTGCATCATGTTAGAGTCTGGTGGGTCCTTGAGAAAGGGGGTCATACCACAGAAATTACCATAGGCCATGTTTCAGCTGACATTTGGCACTTTTGATAAGCTTACTGCCTGATTATGCTGCTATAAATTTTGTGACTTTGGCTGCTATTAGATGATGACTATCAGGCCCAGCTCCAAGGGTCGTAGCACCCTGTGTCGGCTCTCTACAGTGTGACCGAATATCGCGCGTGGCTGAGCCGTGCATGTCAAAAAATGGGGCATGGCCTAATTGCCCTAGGCCACACCCCCTATGTGGCGTTATTTGGAGGTATGCCCGCATGGCATCCCTCCAAATAACATCAGGCTGGGGAGAGCCTAACCAGCTGGGCTTCCCCTAGCCCTGCCCCTCTCCTGTCACTGAATGAATGTCACATGCATGCACGCAGCACCCATTCAGACTCCAAGGTCTGGCACCACCTCACAGCTGTAGCGATGGGGGACCCCAACCTCTCGAGTGACAACCCCCAGGCCATTTCGGCCCATGGGTGGAACAGGAACAGCGGGACAGTACTGTCCTTCTGAAATTGGGATGTTGGTGAGGGATGCACCCTCTATGGAGTGGCTCCCCTGTTTGACCGCACTGGTCGAACACCCCTGATGACTATGATGCTGTGAATACACATCTTTTGGCAATTTTAATGTAATGTGCTGGTCTCTTTCCTCTTTAGCTTTGGTTGCTAAATTGGAACTTCATCATTATTTATTATGTGACTGCAGTACCCTGGCTTTGAACTATCTCATTTGAATGTGTGGGTTTCTGTTTCCAAATAAAAGTGTGTATATATATATATATATATATATATATATATAAATATATATATATATATATATATAAATATATATAGTGTACATGTAGAATGGCACTCCTGGTACAGGGGATTTCAACTGCCATGGTGTCTTCCCAAAATTAATAACATATAAGGGGTGTCTATGTAAAGACAATAGGCCAGGCGACACTCATCCGGACTTGTAAAAGTGTAAACGTGGTTTATTTAGGCCGATGCTTCAAGGCTCATAAACCTTTTCATCAGGTTACCCTGGGTATGTGTTCTTTCATAGTGTTGATGTCTTCAGTATTAATCTACTATGTTGAAAATAATTGAAATAAACAAAAACCATTGAATGAGAAGGCATGTCCAAACTTTTGACTGGTACTGTATATATATATATATATATATATATATATATATATATATATACATATTAGTGCATTCTAATGTATTTCAGATTTTCTGATCCAATTAAGTTATTGTCATTTTTTTTTACTATATCTTAGACTATGTTAATGCCTACACCAGCCATTCTTCTTTTAAATATCAGATGATTGAACTAAGATGTATACTTTCTGAAAAAGGTATTGGGTTGTGCAGAAAATTGCCTGGTAATCTTATTTATTCATATATTATGACATGATAACTAACTCTAATCTTGAATCAGTTTTTGTTCATTGCAGCACTGAGTGTGGAGATCAGTGCAAAGAGTATCAAATCTTGATCAGAACTGTCAAAGAAAGATAGGTGGCAGTTGGAGAGCATAGCTATGATGAGAATTGGATGGACTGGAGCAGTTCTGTATTACAGGATTTGATCGGATGTTACATTATCATCTCCTTATGGACCTTTCTCACTGAGACTGTGGGGTAAATTTACTAAACATCAGGTTTGCCATTAAAATTTAAACCAATGGGCATCAACGGCAAATTGCAATCTAATTTTATTTTATTTACCAAACATCGCTTTTGACTGCAATTTCTTACTACTGTTGATACCTGTTATATTTTAGACCCCCTATTCTGCTGCAAATGTGATGACAATAAACCATTAATCTGGGGTGCATTCAAAGTTTTGCACAGGTCAGTATGATCTGGGTAGGCTTTGTTGTAAAAAAAAACAAAAACTTTCAAATAAAGGCTTGGTGTTGTACCTAAGAATGCATGGGGTCACAATGATTTGTCAAAGCATGGGATCTGCTTCAAAGTTCAAACTGACAAATTAGCTTGGTTCCATTCATTTCTATGTAGAGTGTCTCCAGTGCCCACTCATTTGCAAATTGACTTTTGGAGGAGCAATAGCAGCAAGTTTTTTTTTTTTTTACCAAGAATTGGATGCTGTAGGGATGAAAAGGATGAGAGACCCTTTTTTTGTAATTAATAAATGTTTAGACCTTGGTGTTTTTATTTAATAAATATTTCAACAGATGGTGTTTGAGTCCTGTCTTTTGTTTAATATTTTTCTATAGGTGTAGTACAGGTGCCAGTGGGCCTTTGATAATCTGACATCTTGGCTCTTATGGTTTGACAAGTGCCATTATATTCAAAATACAAAGGAAAAAACATCTGCACATGTCTTATGTACACTTTTCTATATAAATCTATTAGTTATGTCGGGGGTTGCAGCTATTATGACAACTAGTATAAGTTCAACAAACAAAGAGGAAAGATGTTGTCTACAAGAAGCACACAAATATATGAGTATATAGAAAACTTCACCTTTGTTTGTTTATATATAAAACATCCACTAACTTGGTCAAAAATAACCAGAAAAATATTAAAACCAAGATCTACATACAAGAATATGAAATGTGAAATAAAAACAAAAAAAATGTCCCACTATGTATTTTTTTATGAATAACTATGTTCAACAGTGTTTACCAAATGTGATGTGTATGCATATTTTTTAGTTTATTTTATCAGATAATTTATATACAGTTCTAAGAGTGTCTTCCATACAGGTAAGTATGTGATATTGTTCTCAATGTCTATAGTATATTCTTATCAGCATATGATCAATTTTAATAAACTGTTAGTACATAACAAATTTAATGAGCAATTGTGTGAATCTCTCACTAAATCTACTGGGATGTACTTCTATTCTGTAAAAATAACAAACCTTTTCCTTTTTGGAAAATTCATATTGTGCTACTATTTTTATATTAGATCACATATCTTATCTCTATGTGCTGTATGAATAGGAGAAAAATTAGCCTTTCTAATTATGTCTGTAATTTTATATATAAAGCAATTTTGCATTTTATTTTTCAGGCAGGCTTTTATGTAAGTCAGCTGCACATAGATCCTTTAATATTTTGATAGTATTCAGATAAGTGAAAGCATTGTATTGACAACAAAGTTTGAAATATAATATCCTGGATTAAATATAACATACACATAGTCTAGTATAGAATTATGATCTGTATTAGTATCTAAAAATATTGCATAAATACAGATATATTATTTATTAATGACATATGTTGAAATCGCTTTTGCCAACTTTTTTTAATTTGAGGTGTTCTCATTGTATTGCTTTGCTTAGAGTGGCCCAAATAACCAGCAGCACTATACATACTGGTGGCTACAGTGCCTTTACCCACCAATGTCACTTTGTGCCCTTTGCACAGACTGCTATGTTGCCTATCCTATTCACCCACCACTCACACCAATGTCACTGTGTGCCCTGTGCACAGACTGCTATGTAGCCTGTCCTATTCACCCACCACTCACACCAATGTCACTGTGTGCCCAGTGCACAGACTGCTCTGTAACCTATCCTATTCACCCACCTCTCACACCTATGTCACTGTGTGCCCTGTGCACAGACAGCTATGTAACCTATCCTATTCACCCACCACTCACACCAATGTCACTGTGTGCCCTGTGCACAGACTGCTATGTAACCTCTCCTATTCACCCACCTTTCACACCAATGTCACTGTGTGACCTGTGCACAGACAGCTATGTAGCCTATCCTATTCACCCACCACTCACACCTATGTCACTGTGTGCCCTGTGCACAGACTGCTATGTAACCTATCCTATTCACCCACCACTCACACCAATGTCACTGTGTGCCCTGTGCACAGACTGCTATGTAACCTCTCCTATTCACCCACCTTTCACACCAATGTCACTGTGTGACCTGTGCACAGACGGCTATGTAGCCTATCCTATTCATGTGATCATGGGCCCAAAACACTATTCTCCTAAACACTTATCAGCCGCGTGCATAGTGCACACCTATCTCTTGCATTAATTATATCAATAAATGGTTTTTGTTGTTGCTCAGCCTTAACTTGATGGATTGAGATGAAACAAAGTGCAGGTTATTTCTAGGAGTTTCCAGAACAAAATGATGCAGTTTTCAAAAAAGTTGAGTCAGTAGATTTTGCATCAACTTGGAGCAAACAGAAAGACACAACATTCTTATTATATTAGTGTAATATAATACACTAATTATAGTGTATTTGTATTACACATATTCATATATAAGTGTAATACAAATATAGGATGGCCACCATGCACTGGAATCTGTTTTTAAACTCAAAAGTTGGAAAAGAGTTTGTTGATAAATTATATGATGTTATTTAAATATAAATGCATTTTCCCCAATCTGAAATCTCACCTAACATAAGTGAGTGCTGCCATATTAATACCCCAAGTAGGTCCACTTAATTCACTTTATACCTACAGTATCTTCTTCTCAAACAGATTTTATAAACAAGATCCTTATATGTCCACTAGAAGTAATAACAATATCCTATCCAAATAATATATCTTTCAAATTATATATAAAACAATATTTATCTCTTTCAATGCAAAACACCTATGCTCTCCCATAAAACCCAGAGTGGATAGGAGGAGGAGGTGGTATGTTCCCTGTTGGTGACCATAGGAGATCTATTCCTTTTTGTTTGTATATTCAGAGGTTGATATCTATGTTTGGTGAAGGCAGGGCCAAAAATAGGATTTTTATCACCCAGGGCAACACAGTAATTTGGCGCCCCCCTGGTAATTCCCCCATAGTAATTCCCCCTGCAGCAGTGCACCTATAGTAATGTCCCCTTCGGCAGTGCACCTATAGTTATGCCCCTGAGGTAATGTCCCTGAGGTTATGCCCTTGCAGTAGTGCCCAAATAGTAATGTCCATGTACTAGTGCCCATATGGTAATTCCCCATAGTAGTGCCCATATAGTAATGCCCATATAGTAATGCCCCTGTAGTGCCCATATGGTAATGTCCCCATAGTAGTGCCCATATGGTAATTCCCAAATAGTAATACCCCTGTAGTGCCCCCATAGTAATGCCCTTGTTGTGCCTATATGGTAATGCCCCTGTAGTGCCTATATGGTAATGCCCCTGTAGTGCCGCTTACATGAAAAAAAATACCTCCTTAAACCCTGCTTCTGCATGTGCTGCCAACCGGTCTGCCCAGCTGCTCCTCTGAACTATGCCACCCTGCAGCGCCGTGCTGGAGGACACTGGTGGTGAGTGCCACAGCGCCCCCGCTGCATGTGCACCTCCAGTCCCCCCCCCCAAGTTTTGGCCGAGTGAAGGTATGTTCCCTGCTCAGGAGAACACCAAAGATATTCCTCAATGAAGAATTTAAGAATCTTTGGTTAAGGATGTAGAGAAGATTAAAGATACCTTTCAAGGAACAGCACTCACTTATTTTAGGTGAGATTTCTGATTTAAATAACATAAATTTATCAACAAACTCTTTTTCCATCTTTTGAGTTTAAAAACTGATTCCAGCGTTTGGTGGCCATCCTATATTTATACTGTATAACATGATGTGGTGAGCCTGGTTTGGACTCTTGCGATGGAAGTGAGAGCAGGTTATACTGTCTATATTTGTATTGTGTGTGTGTGTGTGTGTGTGTGTGTTAAAGTCAAATAATTGCCATTCTACTTACTGTCTAAATGTGTGAGGGGATTCTATGTTTTAATAGATATATACTATTTCTTAAAAAAATATCAAAAGCTAATATCCATTTGTATATTATTATAATTATTCAGAGCAATACAAAAATGTTGTTGAATTAAAGAAATGGTGTTTACATTTTGTTCCCCAGAATAATTTGAAAAAAGGTACTTTACTAAAAATTTCAATTCTAGAAATGGAATTAACTCTTTCCCTCATTGAGTCCACCAACTTGAAAAAGGAAAATCATTTTTTATTCCAGTCCTCTTGAACCACATCTCTTCCTCATATTCCAATTGATTTTTTCACATCCAAAATACATTCAGGCTTTTGGAATTTTCAATACAATATTTATACAAAAGCATGGCTATAAATGTGACAATTTCATATTTTGTCTAATCATGTCACATTGCAAATATTGCCCACATGTTCAAGTATCCTGATGTTTAAAGGTCTAGAAGTTTTGATTATCTTTTATATAATGGACATTAAAGACGATATAAAATCCCCATAGTTGTACAATTAATATAACTTGAAATGGTCCATTTTTATTGATTTTGTATTCTTAAATGCCCTAAAATGTCTACAGCTGTGGGATCCTTTTTTATTGTAATTAGAATTTCTGTTTGACAGGTGATAGTGTACTAATCTGTCCTTGATATATTGCCCACATGTTCAAATATCCTAATGTTTAAAAGTCTAGAGGTTTTGCCTAAATATCATTCACTACATGGGCATTCAAGATGATATACAACCTCCATAATTGTACAATCAATATAACTTAATATGATTGATAGATGGTAAACATAATGCAAGATCTGCATCCATTTGGAGAATTGACCAATGTTTTAAGAGGATACGGCTAATATCCCTCCAATGTGTGTTAAAAGTTCCAATCGGTTCCATAATGGTTTCTTGTTCATGCTGTTTCACTTTTTGTTTAAACAGAGAGTCTTAATGATATTGTTTGATATATAACTGCATCTTTAATGAATCTATTACTATACTGTTTATTTTTCTTGTCTTTCACATAGTTGTAGTTCGCCTCTTTTGTACTGTAGTTCTCTGGATATAAACAATGTCTCTTTGTACAGTGTTTTCCCTTTAGGATCACTCTTTTAGTAGCAGGTGAGTGTGAACTAATAGAATGAAGAATGCTGCTTGTTGCAGTTGTTTTTCTGTATATGTCCATTGTGATCAAGCCATTTTCTTCAATCCATATTTTCAAGTTCAGAAACTATATTTCCTATTTACTAATCTCTGAGGAGGGTTTCAAATTGAAGTCATTGGTATTTAAAATAGATATTAATTCCTTCAGTTTATTTTGTTCTCCTGTTCACAAAATCAAAATATCAACAATGTAGTGGAGGTATAATAAGATATTTTCAGTGTATATCTCATTCGGCTTACCAAAGACCACATCCTTCTCCTACCAGTCCAGCTGGAGATTTGCATAAGTGGGTGCAAAGTCTGTCCCCATTGCCATCCCCCTAACCTTGACAGCCTATGCCCCCACTTATGCCAACCTCTACCTCTATTTATGCTCTACCTGAGGTGGAGGGAGATGGAAGTGGTCTTTGATAAACCCACTGAGATATACTTGGAAATTGTACTTTTTTATTATTTTAACACCAGCACTTTTAAATTCAAATTTCTCTAGCATTTAATATTTTCCTAGATATTTTTCATTTGAAACATATTATTTATTACCTTTTGAAATTTTAAACATGTTATCTATATATAATTATACATTTTGAAATATTAATATTCACTTTCCCACTTTGTTCACTTCACATATTTTTGTCAACTTTTTATATAGTTATTGTTTTTATAAAAACACACTTTAACATGGTTTTCACATATTTATATTTTAGAGTATTTTGTTGGATGACATTAGAAGACTGCATTTCACATTAATGATTTTATATTCAGACCATACATCCATTAAAAAGTTATGGTATGACCAAATAACTATAGAGTAAATAAGGACTTAAGAATAAGATTATACAGAATAAATATTCATCTCAGATACCAATGAAGATAATAATTAACATACTGGGACCATTGTTCCACAACATTAAAATATCTACTATAAAAATTAATAAGACTAAACCATAGATGTGGGATTTCTTACATAACCATAATGAAAAGCATGCATAATAATACCATTTAAATGATTACATTAGCTGTCAGTTATTAATATGATTCTTCACTGATATTCTAGAGTTAACACTGTGTCATAAGATGAGCAATTATACATTATAAGTAGAGGTGTGTAGGCTTGGTTCCCAGAGAACCGACAACAACCAAATTTAGGGGTTCGAACCAATTCCAAGTTTGGAATCAGTTTGGGGAACCAAGTCAAACTAAGTCCGGGTTTGTATCTTTCTATGGTCCGGAACATGGATTTTAAAACCAAACTCTGGTTTTGGATTGCATGTAAACCAGTGGTTCCCAAACTGTGTGCACTGGCACACTGCAGTGCCTTGGGACAATTGCAGGGGTGCCAAAGCTTGGTGGTCTGGCACCAAATCAAATTACTTATGGTCAATATGATATAAATTTGTGGACAAACAGAAGCTCAGAACTGTACGCCACCATATAACTGAACCTAAGGATGACAGGTAAGCACAATTTAGTAAAATAAATCTGAATTTCTCATTAACAAATACTCTAGGGCGCTGTTATTAAAAAAAACATTTGGGAACTACTGATGTAAACAATTCCAAACTACATGATTTTAGCTGTTTTTGTTTTTTAAAATACAGATCCAATACCAAAACATGTGAGGGATTCAAAATCAAGACATTGGAATCGAAGCACATCTATAATTATAAGTAATAATACTGATGACATGTTTGTCTTGTTTACATCTATTAATCTGAGAAGCAATTATTGGCCAGGATGGCACAACCCTCTGCAACCATTTGTTGATCTAAAGCAGATGCATACCAGTAACATTTGTAAGTCACTATTATTCCACATGATGACTAATCCCCTATAAGAGTTTTCAAAAAAGTAAAAAAGTTTACATATCCCTCTGCAATCATTAGATCAACTAACTCAGATGGATACAAATAATGTGTGTGTCACTGTTCATTGATATTGACACCAACTGGGATCACCAGCCATGTGAGATAAGTATAGCCCTGATTTGTAGAACTTACACCATGACTGGAACTAAAAGATTGGATTGGTCCCAAAAATTTAATAAACAGACGCCATGAACAATCGGGTTAGCCTTGAAAAATCTCCCATGACAAAGAAATGTATGTTGGCACAGTACACGCTGTGTTACTATGATTTCAAATGTTGTGTGTATGTTGCTCTAGCCAGTCTAGTTAGATATTGGGGAACCATCTGTGCTATAGATTATTTGTAGTGTGGACACCATTGTGTTTGTCTGTTGAATGTGAAACTGAGGTTGTATTTCAAGCAGGATATTTTTCTCTGGCTAATTCACAGCCTTTATACTATAGAAGCAGTATTATATTTGCACCAGATACACTACCAGTCTGGCAGTGTATATAATTTAGCTACTGTATAAATGGCAACAATATATATTAAAATAAGGTATAAGATTCACACACAAAATAACTAAAGAAATGTATTAATATCCATTTAATTAATTTCAATTTTATTGAAAGCATAGTTAACTGCCCAATATATAACAACAAACTAACACTATAATTATTAGATGAATTAGAGTAACAAATATCTATATAATCACATTAAATTCACTTAATGCAGTTCCCAACAAGCAACCCTGGATTACTTCAAAATACAACACTAGAATGATAAATCAATTATCAAATAGAGAGCTCATATTTGAAAATATGAGCAATTTAATAGTTTATACACAGAATATGTTAAAAAAATATTATAAACAAGAATTCATTAAACATACCATCATAATTTATGTATGGACTGGCTCCATCATGTAAGCTTATAAATCAAGTTTAATAAATCATATATATTATTCAATTAACTTGAAACAAAAGTGTTCACAGGAAAAAGTTCTTATCCAGAAAAATGTAACAGCAGTTTCCATTGGTAACTAAGAAGCTTCCATGTAAATGGGACTCCACTAGGAAGTGGCTGTGTGAATCCCTGTGATAATTAGCCTTCAGTAGATATAAAAGTTTATGGCAGTTGTAAATTTAAATCCTGGAGTCAATACTAATATTATATGACCAGTGCTGACATAAACCTCCAAAAAACTCCCAGTCTCTCACTGTACATGGATTCAGGTCTCGGGCTGATCGGCAGAGATGCAGTAACCCCAGCCAGGGGCTGGCAATAACAAGAGCCTTCTGGTGATCAGAAGGAGGGAGAGTACAGCCATCTCTATGCATGATGATCAGTTCAGCCTGATAAAAGCCATCAACCAGTAATCTAAATCAGAAGTCACAGGAGTGTCCAACACTACTCACAGATGAATTTCCCCACCTAAAGCACTGGGTGGTTTCCTCAGAGGGGTATATCTTTTTGATAATTGATTTAGCATTTCTAGTCTTGTGTCATATTTATGTAACTAAATAAGCAATTCTGACCAGGTTTTAATATTTAAGGGCCTTTTCATTTTAAAGATAATACAGGAAATATCACTGATATTGCCTGCTTAACTTTCAGCCATACCTATCTGACTGTCCACATACACTAGTATGGGGAACAAATACATCAATCTCTGAAGATACAATATTTTCAAAGCTTGTCTTTGGGAACATTCACCATCTTCAGATGGCATTTGTTCCTACATTCTGCTGCTTCCCTATGTTAAGGAGTCCTGGGTAGCAAAAAGGGAAACCTCCACCCCTGTTCAGCTCCTTCCATTGGATGTTGGGGGTTTGTGTGGCTGGATGAACCCCAGCATGAGCACTACCAACTCAGAGTTTGCAACGCTAAGTTTCACTGCTACGGAAGACTGCTCATTTTTGGATCAGCTGTCTTGGCAATTGTAAATTGCTCTGGTGATTTTGTATCCTCCACTGCTACTCGCATTGAGATGGATACTTAATTATTGGGGCCACCCAGCCCCTGATAATTAACTTAATGAATATGCCCCACATTAAAGTAAATGAGGCAGTTCAAAAAATAGAATGTGAATGCACTTTAAAAGGCATTAATATAAGTTATTAATTATTTGTGACTAGTGTGTATTCTCTAATAAATATTATTGATACTATGGGCACATATCAGTCCTGGGCTGTCTTCGATGTAAGCACACCTGATGTAAATAAGCCAAGTCTGCATCTGAACATAAATTCTAACTCATCTGATGCTGACGTGGAACATACAGTATACAACTCACAATGTACATGGATCTGTATTCAAAAAAAATATGTAACTTTGGCATGTGCATCTTTAAGCATAAATTCCTTTATTATTTTGAATAGCTAAACATCAGGCCCATTGTTTTCATGTATTTTTTATTATGTTACAGGATATCACATCATATTAAGAAGGATTATTTTTTTCATGGAAAACGAGTGATTGTTTGTTCATTTTAGGAGTCATCAGTATATAGTAGCATTTAGGGAAGAATATACAGCCTAATATTCCAATACATGAAGATAATATAGCAAAAATCTCTACAATCACCATATTTTTCCCCTTAGTGCTCAGATAGGCTGGGATGGCACAGATCCAGACACTACAGAACACCAGCATGCTGAATGTGATGTATTTTGCCTCATTATAGATGTCTGGTAATGTCCTCACCATGAAAGCCAGAACAAAGCTCACAGCTGCCAGGAACCCCATGTAACCCAGCATGAAATAAAAGGCCATCTCAGAACCCTCATTACATTGGATGATGATAGTTCCAGGATTAGAGTCCATGTTAAACTCTTGAAATGGAGGAGAAACTGACATCCAGATTACACCATTGAGGACCTGGACAGATGAGCAAATCAGCACTAAAGAATATGGTAGTTTGACTCCCATCCATTTTCTCCAGTAGCTTCCGGGTCTCGTGGCCTTAAAAGCGATGCAAACAGTGATAGTCTTGGCAAGGACAGAAGACACACCAATAGTAAATATGATTCCAAAGCAGATTTGGCGCAGCATGCAGGTTATATGTAATGGACGTCCCAAGAAGAGAAATACACAAAGTAAACTCAACTTAAGAGATATGAGGAGAATAAAGCTGAGGTTCTGATTATTAGCTCTGACAATTTGACAGTTTTGGAAGTAAATAAATATTGCAATTATGAAAACAATTACAGCAGAAAATAATGTGGCTGTGACAGAAAATACTGAGGTTATAGTGTCCTCTTCATATGAGAGAAAGTCTTCAGCTTT
This sequence comes from Taudactylus pleione, assembly GCA_031769625.1. Lineage (NCBI taxonomy): Eukaryota > Metazoa > Chordata > Amphibia > Anura > Myobatrachidae > Taudactylus > Taudactylus pleione. Next base: position 1,805,253 of record JAUIMM010000626.1, on the reverse strand, counting down.
TGCAATACATTGGTTTCTTGCATCATTAGGCCATTCAGTGTCGCTGCATTTAATGCAATGTTCATTGTCTATGGAATAAAAATGCAACAAATAAATTATTTTATCAGCAATGGTGCCCACTATCTCAGTACCTTTATTGTCTTTTTACTCTCTCATGTTATTACTATCTCCTTTCTTCATTCCCTTTCTTTCTTACATTATGTTGTTCTTTTACTCTCTCATGTTATTACTCTCTCCTTTCTTCATTCCCTTTCTCTCTTACATTATTTTGTTTTACTCTCTTTCATTACCTTTATCTACATTTTAGTTTAAAAAAAAGCTATTTAAACACTAAATGTATCAATTTCTAAATACTGCTGGTTAATTTTCTTATATGTAGATTTTGGTATTACTAATGGTATTGTGTCTATGGAGATGTGGCATATTAAATGTAGACAGTCATTTGAATGAAATGAGAATAATAATGTTGACTTGTCATATTGTTGACAGCCACCAAGTCAACATTTCATGTGTCAACATGGATTCAATTTTGACATTTGTTGAAATGTTGAGAATATGTATTTGTGTAATTTTTAAGATGACCATAATGCTAACTTTATACCTAAACCTAATAGTAACCCTAATCCTGACTCTAAGCCTATCTCTAAAATTAACTTTATCTTAAGGAAATGCAAAAATTATAAAAATATTCACAATTCTTATGTTAACATTCTATAAATGACATTTTGCAGGTTTTGAAATTAATGATGTTGGCACTTTTCCGTTGTTGACATTATCAATAATGACATTGTGGTGTCAACATGTCAAATTGTGACATTATGATCAAGGACATAGTAACTACATACCACCCATGGAAGTAAAAAAACCATTCTTTATACAGGTATGTTTTTGAGCATCTGTGAGCCTAGACATAAGTTGTTAGCAACCAATTATTATTTCTTACAGTCTATTTAAGATGTAGTAAAATTATAAAAATGAGTGTGAGGAACTAACTAACACTTGGGGTAATTACTTAGTTTAAAAAATGATATTAAAATTTTGCTCTGTTTGCCTCATCTGTCATAAAAGCAAAATAATATTTACTATTATTGAATATTTCTATAATTTTGAAAGTTGATTTTTAAATGCCATATCATGTGGAATCACTATACTGTAGTTGAAGTACTATTACAATTATCAACACTAATTTTATTGGCAATAATTTTAGAGAGATTTTGGAGTATATATGTGGTGATGATTCCAAATATGAGATTGTTTTTTTAAATTGGCTCTAATTTTTTGGGTGGCTGATCACTTATATACAGAAGGGGAATTTTCTAGCATAATATCAGAGTGAACACCTAGAATTTTCACCTCTCACCTTCTAGAATGTTTCAACACATTCTAATATTCACGCATTAAGGCTAAGTTCCCTATCACTTGAGAGTATCCTTTATCTCAAGATCTAGAGCCAATAAAAAAAATACTTTAATTTTTTAATTCTGCAACCCCAAATAACCCTAACTTCATTCAAATATCCTTGGCAACTAAACATTTTTTGTTGGGCTTTGTAATATTAGAAGATGAGAAAATATGGCAAAGATTTTTCACTCACAGTTTTTAAAGTGCGCAAATGAATGTGCACAAAAATGATTTACTGGTCTATTTAATAATCCATGAAAAATTTATAACAGGCATTTACAAAGTATATTTCATAGACATTGGCACATATTGATTGAGGATTAGATTCTTAATGACTTAATGACTTACTCCCAGGGATACCTAAAACCATCTTTAGGAAAACACCTGACCTGAAAAAGGAATTGGGACACAGCTATATCAAACAAGCAAGTCTGACACAGTCCACACAGTCCACATTAACAGGGACTAAACCCAACAAATGATTTTTCTATTGTGGCACATGTCCTTATTGCATACTCCAACCTCACACAACTAAGAAATGCTGCACTTTTGTATCCAACCAGACACATAACACATTCAGAATATATGAACAAATAACCTGAAACAGCATACAGTAGTTGGCGATTATCTGTTAATATGCCCCTGTGGAATACAATATGTAGGAAGGACTACGAGAAAATTTAAAATACGCATTGCAGAGCATACAGTATAAGAAACATACAAAAAGGCCTTGAGACACATTGGACCAAATATAAAAGCAGGAGAGTATAGAAAATTAGTAAACTCTCACAATTTTTCACTCTGTCAATGTAAAAAGTCTGAACATGTAAACTCACATGGTTTTCAGACTCAAAAAACTCTCAAAATTTAAACTGTAATCCAAATGTTTTCCTGTTTGAAAATACAACTCAATCAATGTAATAGTGTGAGAGTTTACTGCTAAACTCTTACATTTTCTAAACTCTCACCCTATCATGACTAATATCTTAAGGGTCTTTACTTTACCGGAGTATATTTAGTTAGTAGTTACTGTGTTGTAGAGGGGGAAACTTTGACAGAAAATTTAACAAGGAGGAGATTAAATAAATTTACTGCCTTAATACTTTTTCTCCAAAAGGAAAATCTAGATAATGAGGGGAAATAGTAATTAAAGGTTAAATTATTATACCAGTGTTTTCTATGATGTATTGTATCTAGCCACCCTGCTTGGCTTCTTTCTTTTATTATCACTCCCTGATATCTGGTTTATTCTGTTTTTTTTACTTTTAACATAATTCCCTGTTATATGGTCCGGACTAGGTATGTAATCCCGGCAGTCCGGATACCTGCTGTTAATAGACCGACAGCGGCATCCTGATGCTCAGGATCCCAACAAGGGTCGAGTATGTATACTTACCCTCCCCCCTTGTCCCCCTTACCCTAACCCTCTCTTTCTGCATCCTAACACTAACCCTGCCCCACCCTGTCCTAACCCTAACCCTCCCCGTTATTGGCTAAACCTCACCATCCCCCATTACTGCCTAAACCTTACCCCCCCTTAGTGGTGCTAACCCTAACTCACCCTAGGGGTACCTAACACTAACCTCCACCACCCCTAGCCTAACTCTCGTGATGCATAAACCAAACCCCCCATGTGGCTAAGTCCTAGCCAGGCCCAATATACTCACATTTGGCATCCTGGCTGTTGGGATTCCAGCATCAGGATGTCACCTTCTATTGGTATTCTGGAACTGGTCTTCTAGTTGGGTAGGAGTATTCCTGCACTGGGATTATGGCAGCCGAGATGCAGCATGTAGTCAAAATAAGTATATACCATTTGATCCAATCTGGTGTATTCACACCTTTTCACACTTTATAGCCAGTTGCCATTGCAACCATTATTTGACTCATTCAGTGCATCATCAGCTGTTTAAGTTTTTTGCTGTAAAAGCAGAAATGTGCAGAGCAGTGAATTTTAAGAGCCAAGTCCAAGACACGAGCTGAAGTTTTTTTGCCACCTTCATGCACTTTAGCCAGTTACCATTGTGACCAGAAACAATCAGTGACATCATCACAACATCAGTAATACATATCAATTCCACTACCAACATGGCCAACAGAGCACTCCTTGAGCAAAGCCCAAACAACATCAGACTCTGAACTTCTGCTACCTTTATATTACACCTAAGCCGCCTTGGCCCACTGGCCGAGTTGAGTGCACAGTGTCCCTGGGTCCTACAGTCTCCAGACCATGTGAGATCATGGCACCAGAGATTTCGGGTAACCTGGAAGACTCTGTGGAGACCATGCCGGTATGTTTGTAGCCTGAACATTCCAGAATCCAGTCCTCTACCCCACAGGCTGTGTTTGGAGAAGAGGACACACAGGATGGCATTGTGGAAAATAAGGTGAGGCCTTACAGGGACTTTCATTTGGATGCTTAATTTAAGCCCTGCATTATAGGAGGCAAGGGACACCCTCCTCTCAACACTGACTTGTTATTATTTTATATTTATTATATATTTGCTAGTCTTTGCTCATTATACTGTATAATGTTTGGTCTAAGTGCCATGTAAATTCATGTAAATTTATTTGGAGCTTTAATTTGAGAAAGTTGATTACATGCCACAGTGATTCTAACAGTCTAATTTTTTTAACAGCAGCCCACAGCAAACCGTCCTTGCCTGTACATTCCATATTGCATCTGGTGTCTGTGGAGTTCTCCATGCTATGACCACCATACTCCTGGGCTGTTCTATTGCTGTTGTTTTGCCATTACCCGTCAATGACCTGCTAGCCACTCAGATGATCCTGCCTCAATTATATGGTGGGTGCTGTCAGATTCTTTGCTCCACCTACTGTACAGAGCTTCCTCTCACCCACCTCAATCCTGGACAGAGTGCCTGCCCTTGCCCATACTATTTATATTGTGGCCACCTCTTTTATTTCTGCCCTGCAGGATATTTGTGGAATTTACTAAATAGCCACCATTTAGGATGCCAATTCCCTGCAAAATATATCCTTACCCTCTCTATACTCCAAAATGCAAGATTACAGGGTCTTGCAGTGCATTCCTAGCCTGCACTTCCCTCCTGCTACTCTGGTGGGGTTACTATGTTTTTTGTTTTAATTAGCCACTCTAATTATTCTTGCTATTGGCAATAGAATACCTGGCAGCTGTGCCTCCTGTTATCTCTATTCTACTTGCTGCGATCCCAGCAGCACTTAGAAAATATATAAAACTATCCATAATCCTATCTATAGTGTTACTTTCTGTTTTGTATTATCCTGTGACCAATCTTCATATCTAAGAGTGCCCACTCCACCATATTTTCTATTGTAGCTTACTGTAAATCATGTCTCCCATGTAAACCAAGCTCTCAGAACCTCTTACACTCTGCCTACATACTCATAGGAAAGATCAAACATACTATTATAGAGAGTGTACACATAAAGGGGCTGTTTTGAGGACAAATGTTATCCAAAGTAGGGGTGGCTAGAATTGAACACAAAAATTATCCACTCAGTAATGGGAGTTGAAATATCAATGCAAGAGGTGACAATCACAGATACACAGCTGTTGGCGTGGGAGACCATAGTCATATGGAGAAACTGCACGTGCCAACTGAGATAAAATGGCTGACATGTCCTGATTTAATGGCCTTGCAGGACACCTGCTTCTACTTCCTGGGCCCTCCAATATTTATGGTCTATAAATACACTTGTCTTGTGTTTTGTCCTCCATTCAGAAATTGAAGATACAAATGTTTGCTGCCTAATAATGACTGGTCTATTAGAGAAGAAAGTGGGTTACTATAGTAGCACAGTGCCCCATTAGACTCTGGAGAGCAGCACCACACATAGGTAATTAATCTCAGAATACAGCTCTACGTTGTGCTTTATTATCTAAAAAAAATATCTATTATATTTCTTCCTAACTGCTTTTAGAAGTTTGTAGGATAAACTGGAACTAAACTAGTCTTGTTTTGAAACTTTTCAAATCACAGTAATTAATTACGGAACATGTTTTCAGTAAGATTTTGGTATTATTTACAAATTCTATTAATTTTATCCAACAAAACTTTTAGACATAGTTGCAAAATTAAGTTGAATTCTCACTATAGTCTATTGGCTAAAACATTTCATAACCCTTTAAAATAAACAGTAAAATGTTGTTGTATGTTGATGCATAAATTAAGTTTGCTGTGAAAATAATTAGTTTGTAATTCACTAGCAAATCAAATATTCAACATATACATATACCAGTTTTATTAGATATTTCCCCATCTGAACACGGCACACAGTCATAGCAACACGCATGGTATCCTTCCCTTGTAGCTTTTCTGAATCCACTGAGACACTTTCTGAACATTGACCTTTTGGCATCTATTAAAAAATACAAAAGCAATTAAGGCTATGGAGGTTTCCTGTAACTGATTCTTCCATTATATCACCTTATTTTAAATTAGCAACAATTATGGAATTGTAAAATAAAAATCTTCAGGATTATTTGCAAGCAGGTATATAATCCATAGGTGATTATTTATATTTATGAAAAATGTATTTAGCCGATATTGAGAGTAAACACAAATACTTAAAACCAAAGTCAGGCAGAAAATTATCCATGAGACGTGATATAGGTGGCTGTGCTGGACAGTGGGCCTGATTCAGACCCAATCGCAAGCACTGAACAGTCGCAACTGGGTCGATGGTGGCCCAGAGCCGGCTCCGTCGTGTGCATGCGCGAGACCCGGATAGCGACAGGCAATCCGTCGCTCCGTTTCTCGTATCAAAGGAGGCATGCTGTCGAGGTTGAGTGATAGCACGCCCCCTTTGGTGGGCGGACCGGGGGAGTGGCTGCCCAAACTGAGGCATTTCCATGTGAACGCCTACGTCTGGGGCCAACCCCACTGACATCACGAGTGATGTCAGTGGGAGAGATTTTGGCACTGTAAGAGACGAAATCTCTCTGGGGCTTTCGGCCACGAGACCCTACCACAAGCCCAATGGTCCCGATGGTCTTGACCATCACAACCATCTTCCTGGCCGCTCGCTATAGCTGTGGGTGGTCACCCACAGCTATGCGAGTGGCCAGGAGGCTGTTAAAAAAAAAAATAGCCCGGCCCTGATTCAGAGCGAGCACTCTGTCAGAGTGACTGGCTCTGAATCAGGGCCAGTGTGTGCTGTAAATTGATGTTTCTAACTTTTATCATAATTGAAATTAGTAATTTATCATCAAGGAACATGAGGTTCATGTGGAGCTCTATGCTTTAGAAAAAGACAGGGGATTAGGTAGATCCTTTGCACAAATTCTATCCTGTTATTAGAAATGAGAACATATTATGTATGTCTTCATAAATAATAATTATTATTACTATGAGAGTTCTACCTATGACAAATGATAAGGTGAGTTACAAACCAAATCAAAATAAGACGTCTCAGAATGGTGCACAACATAGTTAAAATATAACTTTTATTACAAACCATCTGCCTAACAAAAAAACAGAAATCAGAGAGCTGGCCATAGCTAGGATGTGGATGACTGTCCCCCTGCTTGGCAGGCCCTCCCTTGGGGCACAGCAAAAGTATTTTATTCCCACCATAGCTGCTTAAGGAGTGGTAAAAATTATACCTTTTTGAAAACAAAACACTTCCCTTCCCTGACCTAAACCTACCAAGACATTGTCCTTAAATGACTGAACAGTGTCCATGAGGGTTACATTTCTAGAAAACTTTAAGCCAGACCTCAACATCCTTCACCTCCAAGGGGATAACAACACTCTCATCCTGTTTCCACTGGAACTGGACATCATAATTCCCCAGAGCATAACCCTTAACACCACAGAAACATGTCATGGACAAAATACATGTATTTGGTGATATTATAATGCTTTTCAGGCAATGTCTCAACAAATCAGGTGGCAAAGAGAAACGTACCCCCATTCCTTGTCCAATGTCACCAGGCTTTTAAGGCTGCACCTTAAAAATAACCTCTTTATTTTATCCATGAAAATTAAAAAATCCACAAATACAACTTTGTGAATCTTTTCATGAACATTCTTATGCAAACCACTAAACACAGCCATGTTAGCACAAAGAATTATATTGTGGTCCACCTCTGGCTCACTATGGCCTGTAGCCATCACTATCTTTTCAGCCACTACATGATTAATCTAATCATCTTGAAGGGTCACTCCAGGGAACTTGAAGAATGTGAACCAAAGATACAGCTAGAAACATAATTAACAACATCAAGCAGAACATACATTATTCATTGCCTTCAGATGGACTGCGATCATGTTGATGGTAACTTCACATGGAGGAGCCACCTCTAAACTTAGAGAGGCTATTTTTACATGCACTGGCATAAGCCACACAAATATCCACAGCTCCAACCAATGGGGAGCAAGCATCTGAAACTAGGGGATGATGGTTAACTGCCAGAACAAAGGAAGCAGCAAAAGTGGTGAGGGAAGGGGTTGGAGGGGGGGCACTAGTTGCACTCACAATGGGTGGCAGGCCATCAAAAACTTGGGTACACTAGGTTCAATAAATCCTGTAAGAGATGGGGGGTAGCTGCTGAGGAATCATAACTCATGGGGAGACAGACCAGGCAACAAGACCACGAACAGAGGCCCCTGGGACACCTCTGTTGGACAAGGGTACATGTAATGAAAGAGGGGTTGGAAAAATCTGGAGTCCAGTAAGGAAAGTTAAAATGTTGATGGAGAAGGGGTGTAGGATGAATACATTTAAGAAGGGAGTGACAGATAATAGAAAATCATTGGGCACAAAGCCTTAGTAGCAAGTAGCATTGTGCCAGGAAAAAAAATCAGGCCCAGGGGGTTGCAAAAACGGTGAGGGAGGGGTGCTAGCATACCTCAGCGGCACACTTAACATCAAAGGAAATGGTGTAGGCAGCATGGACAGGAAAACATTAGTAAAATCAGTAGTCTGTCTTAACTGGCTGACTCCCACTGAAGTAGTGGGAGACAATAGGTGGCCGCTACATATGAAATTGCAACCTGCCTGCTGCACAAACACAAGGCCCCAACACACCGTGAGCTGGGACCTCATGAAATACCAGTGTGGAGGTCAGTGTTGCCATAGACACAGTGGCTACTGGAACAGATGGTAAAAGTATACGCTTCAGTTGCAAAAAGTGCTGTAGGGGAAACTAACAGAAAAGCAGAACTGGCTGTGGCAATTTATGTCTACCAAGTTGCTACAGGTGACACAGCATCTAGGGAGAGAGGAGAGCACCAGTGCCGCTACGCACACATAGGCATGGTTTAAAGGGGATGTGAAAAAAGGGGTAGGGAAAAGTGAAAGGAGGGGAAAAGATAAGGAAAGGAAACCAAAAAAGTAAAGCAGGTGAATAAGCACAAAGGAAGGAGAAAATGAGATAACAAGGGGCAAAAAACCTGACTCAGCCTCAACTCCAGAACTGCAAAGAGGCCGTTCACACAAACAGCCCTCATTATTGTATATAACAATCTATAAGGCACACTCCGCTATCGGCCTAATTAATGATTGATGCCTAAACCCCTACACATAAACTGCCTAGTAACAGGGTTAAGTTATCTAAATAATATTCATAAGTGAACAGAAACACATAATTATTATTGTTCATAAATAGAGAGTACAAAAGAAACAACTTGTAGAGTATTGTATATAGCTAAATTCCATAGTATACAATATAACAGAGGGGTAGATTCTCTGTTATATTTTATACTATGGAATTCAGCTATACAGCATATTAGGAAACTTGACACAGAAATGAGTGTTTTGTGAACTGTTAAGTGATAAGACATTTATGTTATTTGTATTAGTATATCTACCAGTGCTCTCTGCCTAATACTACTGTATATAAATGTTAGATGTTTCCAAAAGGCTAAATTCATGGGAAAAATATGGTATGTAGTTAGGCGGCCGCCGGTCTCAATACCGACACTGTAATCCCAGCAAGGAATTTAACATAGGCATCGAAATACCGACGCCTGTGTTAATCTCAACGCTGGAATCCCAACCCCCGCCATCCTGACCCCCGGTGGGGACTAAGGGTTAGGCACCCCCTGGGGAAGGTTAGGGTGTGAGTATTATACATACCATAGGAAACATTTAGCAACACAATTCGCACAGTTAGAAATATTTATGTTGGCCTTCAATTCTCATTCGAAGGTGTAAATGGTTATGTTATGGCGTGTGTGAAATCAGTCAAATTGTGTGTCTTTTGCTACTGAAATTACAAACTGGGAATACGACAGATCTTACGTCACCAAAAAGTGCATTTGAAATCTAAGAAATCGGTGACATTCACAAACATATTCCGATTGGTCAGAATTTGCACATGCTACAGTGGCATCACCATATAAAATTCCCCCACATGCAGCAGCTGGCTGGCAACTTTCAGCCTGGGGGGCAGACACAAATAAATGGCCCGGCTTTTGTACCAGTGCGTGCAACAGAGAGATGGGTGTAATAAAAAATGTTGTAGGTGTGGTTTAAATAGCTATTGCAATTTGTGACAAGCTGTTATGTAAAAGAGTTACAGATACATCACCTAAGAGCCCATCTGAACATGCTGAGACTATTCTGGTGACCGATAAACAATACAAGAACCATTCAGGAGCGTATTTTAATGTGCACATGGGCCCCTGTGTCCATTGGGGGCCCTCACCACACTCCTGGGACCCAGATTATGTAAAACTTACCTCTCTGAGGACCTGCATCGGATCTCTCAACACTGCTCAAAACGCCGGAATATGGCCGCCGCTGCCATTTTTCCAGCATTTTTCGCAAGCACTGTGAGGATTTAGCCGGGAAAATGGCAGCAGCACCATTACCCCGGTGATCTGCACATGCAAAGTAGACTCTGGGCACACTCTAGTGCCCAGAGTCTGCTGATTCTGCGGTGGCTGGCCAGCCACATCAGTCGGCTGATGGGGGATGCACAGGGGCCCCCTCCTCTCTAAAGACGCCCCTGGAACCATTCTAATGACTGATATACAATACAGGGGCCATTCCATTCCCTGTGCCAAAAAATAATATTACTGACTTGACATGAGCTTTTATTTTCCCCTGTATGCATTATGCAATGTCGCAGCCGCAGGAGTTTGTACTGAGACGCCCAATAGTGACACCTGAAAACCACTGCTTGTATACAAACATGCACCATCAGTCATACCATCCATCTTCTGAGCAGCCCTATCTGAGCAAGCCTACAGTCGTTCAGAAAGTCTGTCACAAGTAAGCACACCCCGGAGCCTTCACTGTGTACACACTGTGATATGCCCCCAAAACAGCCTAGACACACCTGTCTCTTCTTCCCCATGTTCCCTCCCACAACCGATCCGTCACACTGCATCCAAGTCCTCACTGCGACCGTCGCTGGTAATCTCACTGTGTACATGTGCAGTATGACTCATGTGCTGTATAACAGGAATTGCTCAATCAGCCACTATGTAGCATATTATACCAAATACTTTAACCTGCCTTCACTGTGATGGTATTAATGCCTCAATAAATACTCTAACACAAACAGTAACACTACTGACATTATTTCTAAAATCAGAGGTAACATTTTCTGATGGAATATGTGGCCTACAGTATAAAGGTAAGGAACATTACGAGTCATTATAAGCAAAATAAGCTCCCATACACACATATACACACATAAGCAAGCACTGCCCCCCCCACATATCAAACACATGAGCAAGCACTACCCCCACACACACACAGACACACATATCATACACACATAAGCAAGCACTGCCCCCCCCACACACACAGACACACATATCATACACACATAAGCAAACACTGCCCCCTACACACACACACACAGACACACATACAGTATCATAGACACATGAGCAAGCACTGCCCATCCCCCACACACATATCATACACATGAGCAAGCACTACCCCCACACACACACAGACACACATATCACACACATGAGCAAGCCATACTTGCCGACAATCAGCTCCAGCCTTCCGGGAGGGAGCTGATTGTTGGCTAATAACGGGGGGTGGGGCGGCCATTGGGGGCGGAGCCAGAGGCGGGGTGGCCATTTTGGGTCACACTGGGGGTGGAGCCGCACAATCGCGTCATATTGACTCCGCCCCCTCTTCACAATGCTGTGATTTTCGGCATTGTGAAGCAGGGGGTGGGGCCACGATGACGTGATTCTGATCGAATCGCGTCACTGGGCCCCCTGCTGCGGGGATTTCTTTTTTTTTCAGGGGGAAGGTGGGGAGGGTGTTAAACTTCCGGGAGGCTTGCCTGCCTTTCCGGGGGGCCAGGAGCGGCACCCGAAAATCAGGAGGCTCCCGGCCAAATCGGGAGGGTAGGCAAGCCTGGAGCAAGCACTACCTCCACACACACACATATCATACACATGAGCAAGCACTACCCCCACACACACACATATCATACACATGAGCAAGCACTACCCCCACACACACACATATCATACACAATAGCAAGCACTACCCCCACACACACACAGACACACATATCATACACACATAAGCAAGCACTCCCCCCCACACACACACAGACACACATATCATACACACATAAGCAAGCACTCCCCCCACACACACACATATAATACAGACATAAGAAAGCACTACCCCCCCCACACACACATATAATACACACATAAGAAAGCACCCCCCCACATACACACATATCATACACACATAAGCAAGCACCCCCCCACATACAAACATATCATACACACATAAGCAAGCACCCCCACATACACACATATCATACACACATAAGCAAGCACCCCCCCACACACACACACATATCATACACACATAAGCAAGCACTCCCCCCACATACACACATATCATACACACATAAGCAAGCACCCCCACATACACACATATATAATACACACATAAGCAAGCACTCCCCCCACACACATACACACATATCATACACACATAAGCAAGCACCCCCCACTTACACACATATATAATATACACATAAGCAAGCACTCCCCCCACACGCACACACACATATCATACACACATAAGCAAGCACTGCCACCACACACATATCATACACACATTATCAAGCACTACCCCCCCACACACAAACACATATATAATACACACATAAGCAAGCACCCCCCTCCAACACACATATCATACACACATAAGCAAGCACTGCCCCCACACATATATCATACACACATTAGCAAGCACTGCCCCCCACATACACACATATCATATACACCTAAGCAAGGACCCACCTCCCACACACACACATATAATACACACATAAGCAAGCACTCCTGCCTACACACACACACACACACACATATCATACACACATAAGCAAGCACTCCAACCACACACATATATTTATACATATATCATTCACACATAAGCAAGCACTCCCCTTCCTCCCCTCACTCACACATACAGTATACATACATTATACACATATCAGCTGACTGCCCCCCCCACACACACACACATACACACCAGCCACTTACCTAGATTCTGATGCTAATGTAGGCAGGCTGCCATTGCTACAGAGAGGAATAGTGAATAGTTGAGACTAGGGATGAGTGGGTTTGGATTTCTGAAATCCGAACCCCCCCCCCGAGCCCCCCTGATTTGAGCTGGATCTGAGTCAGGTTCGAGTTTTCCCGCCTGACTCGGATGTGAAATCGAGGCAAAATGTCATCATCCCGCTGTCGTATCTCGTGGGTTTTGGATTCTATAAAAAGTCCGCACGTCGGCGCTATTTTTCACTCCAGCTGTGGACAGTAAAGAGGGAGGGTGGGAGTTGTGCTGCTGTTGTCCATAGGGGCTATGTCCACTCCACAGTCCATAGGGGCTGGCTGGGCTGTGTTGTGCAGACTTTTGTCCATAGGGGATGTGGGCCTGATTCAGAGCCAAACGCTCGCTCTGAATCAGGGCGTCCCTTTTTTTTTTAAAGACGGCCTCCTGGCCGCTCGCTAAGCTGTGGGTGACCACCCACAGCTTTAGCAAGTGGCCAGGTGATGGTCGTGATGGTCACAACCATCGCGACCATCGGGGCTTGCAACGAGACCAATGTGGTAGGATCTCATTCCCGCAAGCCCCAGTGAGCTTTCGACTCTAATTTCTTACCACTGACATCACTTGTGATGTCAGTGGGGCCGCCCCCAAATGACAGGTGTTCCTTCAGGAACGCCTCCATTTGGCCAGCCACCCCTCCTGCCCTCCTCCAAAACAGGGCAAGCTGTCAATCAAAATCGAGAGCCCCCCGCTTTGGTGTTAGACAAGTAGCGACGGAGCGACCGTCGCTGGCCGGGTCTCGCGGATGTGCACGCTGGAACCGGCTCCGGTGTGCGCATGCACGGGGGGGGACCATCAACCCACTTGCGAGCGCTGTGCATCGCGAGCGGGTCTGAATCAGGCTCTGTGTCCACTCCAAAGTTCATAGGGGCTGGCTGGGCTGTGTTGTGCAGTCTGTTGTCAATAGGGGCTGTGTCCATTCCAAAGTCCATAGGGGCTGGCTGGGCTGGGCTGTGTTGTGCAGTGTCCCATAAAGGCTGTAGTCCTAAAGGGGTGCTGTAGTGCTGTCCATCAGGGGTGCTCCCCCAAGTGCAAGAAAAAAAAAATCTGTTTGTGTGTGCTGTAGCTGTACGTGCATCAACAAAATAGCAGTGCCAAGCGTGCACCTGTTTCATAAATCAAGGGCCGGCTGGCTAACCTGTTGAACAGTGGTGTAACCCCCAAAGTGCTGGAAAAAATAAAAAAATATATTTTTCTTTGTGATTGATGTGCAGTGTACCATAAAGGCTGTAGTCCTAAAGAGGTGCTGTAGTGTTGTCCAGTGGGTGCTCTGTCCATCAGGGGTGCCCACCCAAGGGCAAAAAAACAATTATTTTTTTTCTTTTTGTGTGTACTGTAGCCACATGTGCAACAACAAAGTAGCAGCGCCAAGCGTGCGCCTGTGTCATAAGTCAAGGGCCGGCTGGCTCGTCTGTTGAAGGGTGGTGTAACCCTCAAAGTGTTGGAAACATTTTAAAAATATATTTTTCTGTGTTTGTGTGCGCTGTAGTCACACGTATATCAAATCACATAAATGGAGGACAAAAATTTGTCAGATAAAAATAAAATTAAAAAAGATCAAGAACCACTTCCTCCTAGTGCTAAAGCTGCTGCCACTAGTCATGGCATAGGCGATGAAATGCCATCAACGTTGTCTGCCAAGGCCGATGCCCAATGTCATAGAAGGCATATAAAATGCCAAATGGCAAAGTTCTGGAAAATGACCTTAAAAAATAAATTTAAATCGTCTGTGGAGAAACGTAGACTTGAGAATGAGAATCTGACCTTTAATTGTTTTTTCTAACTATTTATCATCATGTTTTGCTCTCACAGTATCTAATTAATGCCTTTATAATGCTAGTTAATAGTTTATATTCCTGCTGTATTGCCTCTTCGCTTAATTTCCTTCCTGGTGAATGTATCAGTTTTCACCCTATCTCTTTGTTTACAGTCTCCTTGTCAACTCTCTTCAGGACATCCACGTCACATTTTGGATGCTCTGACATGACGTCAATGTAAGGACTCATTCCTGGAAGCGAGTTGCCATTCCCTCTCCTTGCATGACTGTATGGTGATCTATTTAAGGTAAGATGTTTTTTATTGTGCTTTATATGTCCTCGACAAAGGATAATACAACCAAATTGCTGGACTAAAGACTGCTGTATGCCAGCAGTGTAATTATTCTTTTTTGAATGACCTGAAGTGCTGTTGTGTGCGTATGTATATATATATATATATATATATATATATATATTGCTGTTGTGTGTGTATGTATATATATATATATATATATATATATATATATATATATATATATATACAGGTTGAGTCTCCCAATATGCTTGGGACCAGGGGTATTTTGGATAACGGAATATTCCGTATTTTGGATTAATTGCATACAATAATTAAATGTCTTGGGAATAGGACCCAAATATACACACATAATGCATTTATGTGTTATATACACCTTATACACACAGCCTTCAGGTAATTTTATACATATTTTCAATAATTTTGTGGCTCAGACAAAGTTTGTGTACAGAAATGAAATTCATTTATGTTTCATATAGACCTTATACACACAGCCTAAAGGTAATTTTATACAATATTTGTAATAATTTGTGCCTTAGACAAAGTTTGTGTACATTGAACCATCACAAATCAAAGGTTTCATTATCTCAGTCATGCCAAAAATTTCTGTATTTCGGAATATTCCTTATTTCGGAATATTTAGATATGGGAGACTCAACCTGTATATATATATATAACATATGTGGAATCCCCCCCCCTGTAAAAATCTTGAATTTGCCCCTGATGTATCAAATTTGTATTCACCTACGGATAATAATTTGCAAGCAGGGCTCTATCGACCCCCTGATGACTTTTCAGCCTTGCCCTTTTTTCTGTATTAGTTCACAATTGTAAAGCTTTGCTTGTTATGCAGGTACTATGCTTATACATTTTAATAATACATTGTAAATCGTGAAGACTTTATTTTAGACAAAAAACAGTAAATGTGATGATTATTCAATTAATTCACCAAATAAAACTTCATAAAAAATATTTTTGAATTGATCTATCTCAGTGGCTGGATGTGTCCCCTGTATATTTATAAAACATTTAGTATCTTGTCAATTTTCATGCACATTTTTTGTGCTATTCAAAAGTTAGTAACATCTTAATAAATGGGCTATATGGTAATGATTCATTATACAATAAATAATACTGATTGCAGCATCTAAGTCAGTGGTTCACAAACGTGTTCATCATGGCACTCTAACATTTCAGGTTTTGTAGATATTCATGTATGAGCAGAGGTGGTTAAAACAAATACATTCACCTGTGGTCAAGCATGGATATTCCTAAAACCTGGACTGTTAGGGTGCCTTGATGACCAAGTTTGGGAACTTCTGATCTAGGTGATTATAACATTTAGCACATGAGGGATACTGTTGACGATATTAAAATTGAACCTCTATATACCCCTGCCTGTACCTTCTAAAATCCTACCTATAAACCTCTAAGGATGACGCTTAATTTGCGTATGCAGTCATACAGTAAATAGAGACTCCAGACTTAGAACATGTGGTTCCAAAGCACAAAGTATTATTCAAGTAAAAAGTACAGTCAGTTACTTGCTAAAGATCCAGACACAATTAGACGCAAAGGAATTATACAGACCCCCAAGTACAGTATACTTACACAGCGCCTCTGGACCAGATCCCGGCATTCAGAAAGAAAACCTCCGTCAATCAGCATTCAGCAAGAAGTCTAAAGACCCAGTGTTTGAGCACACATGTTTATACCCCCCAGAATAGACAGGACAATAGAGAAGTTTCTTGCTTATACCATTGGTTCCCAGGGGAGAAGCATATGTTACAGTGCATTTAACAGGCTGGTTCAAATAGACTCACCCAGCCTCTAACAACTGAGGGTCTTTTCCCTCCTGCCTCCCCATGCTGCATCCTAACAGTTGTTCATAAAATATACATTTTGTTGCTTGTAGTTTCTGCGGTCCATAAGTTGAGAATGCCTGATGCGATCTCCACACCGATAGTACCGGAATTATGTTGAAAGAGTATGCATCAGTACAAACCCAAACACGGCTGTCTTAACATGTATAAAACCTTAGTTATCAAATATCTTTATTTCACAGCATTTAAAGTAACTGAACCAACTTAAATCTTATATTTTAAAGCGTATTAAACCTTATGTGTGAATATGTAGTGTGTGAGTATGCGGGGTTTGATATAAGGATGCTAGTTAACTTGGGGCAGATGCATGCGCACAAAGCTTAATAAAACAGCGGTTTCATACAAAGTCTTATGCATTCGCTAATATGCGACTAGTTAACAGCACAATTGTGCGTATTAATGTGTGTATGTGGAAGGGTGCACTTAACTCTCACTAAGTGAACATCTTAGCAGTGTGACATGTTGAGCCAGATAGTTCCACATGCCCACTCTGTCAGCAGTCCCCCCCACCTGTCCCAGGCTTCAATAGAAAAACTCTTTATTCTCCCAGTTTCATGTGTGAAATGCAAATAGCCCAGCTACAAGAGACAGACCTAAGATGACACTCTAGTCTTTGAAATCATGTCATTGCAGGAAGCCGGCTAATGTAAGGTGTGTATTCTAGCCGGACCACCTGGAGTGAGGGCAGATGTTATTCCAGGAAGCTTATCTACACAAGCTAGTTGTCACATAGCCATTTGCTCTATTCAGCTAATGCAATTTTGGCATACTGTAAAGCCATTTCTGAAATATATATTCTTTATAATACGTAAAGTAATAAAATAGGCTTTTGGTGAATCGCCGTAACCTATGGCAATGGTCACAGATGCATTCGCATGATGCTAATAGTATTATCGCCACATGTACTAAAGTGTGAGTTTATCTAAAATGGCACTTGGCGTCTTGCGACCAGTTGCAAGATGGTGTCGCTGCGATTCAATTTTAAATTGATCTTGTCTCAGCCAATAATCCAGTTTCGACACTGTATATTTGCCTGAGTTCATTGTTACACAAACAATGCATTGGGGGATACTAGACATAAAGAAACCATATCAGGTATCATGCATTCCTTGACTGCAGTATATACCTTTCTGGTGTCAATTCAATCATAAGGGTAATGGATAAAAGTATATTTCATTATATATATGTATATATATATATATATATATATATATATAATAGTTAGATCAGCATATATTTATAACATACCCTTCCATTTATCCAATGTATTTTCATTAGCTGAATGTACAGCTTCTCATCACCTGGAACCAATCCATCAAATGTTCCTACATGGTGATGCTGAAAAATATAGTTTTCTCCTGCATCCTTATATATCCAATTTAGAATAAGTAGTGGGGATGGGAATTCTCCTTTTTCATTAAAGAATGTTACTGTCCCATCATTATCTTTAAAAAGAACATTTTTTATGTATCTGTGAAGCTTTCCAAGAAAATAAAAGTGGAAGTGAAACAGAAACAAAAATAATGAGTTTAGTGAGATTATGTCAATTTATCAGCACATCTAGTATATATTTTACATTTGTAATGAAATTATACAGTAGAATTATAAAGATTTAAAACACAGCAAGTACACAAGTCTACAGACAAGCACTAAGTACATAAAATCATAAAGATTACATCATCAGATATTTACTGTTCTGAACTCATGACATAAATTTGAAGTAATGAAATATTTTAGTAAATTTCATAAAAATAAAACATTAGATTGCAGGGAAAAATCAATTAATTTTTCAGGTGTAACTAAACTCTTCTATCACTCAGAGCCATATGACAGTTCAGTGCAGATTACTAACATTGAAACATTGACCAAAGTTGGCCATACACTAGACCAACTTAAGCTGGCCATACTCTCGACAAATTTAAGCTGGCCATACTCTTGACCTACTTACAGTGCATCTGGAAAGTATTCACAATGCTTCACTTTTTCCACATTTTGTTATGTTACAGCCTTATTCCAAAATCATTTTGTCTTCAAAATTCTACACACAATACCCCGTAATGAGAATGTGTAAAAAGTTTTTTTGAGATTTTTGCAAATTTAATAAAAAAAACACTAAGAAATCACATGTATATAAGTATTCACAGCCTTTGCCATGAATCTCAAAATTGAGCTCAGGTGCATCCTGTTTCCACTGATCATCCTTGAGATGTTCCTACAGCTTAATTGGAATCCACCTGTGATAAATTCAGTTGATTAGACATACTTTTGAAAGGCATACACCTGCCTATATAAGGTACCACACTTGCCAGTGTATGTCAGAGCAAAAAAACAAGCATGAAGTCCAAGGAATTGTCTGTAGACCTCTGAGACAGGATTGTCTCGAGGCAAAAATGTGGGGAAGGGTACAGAAAAAAAGAACCCGATGTTCACTCTGTCAGAGGTACAGCATTCCTCTGTGGAGAGATGAGAACCTTCCAAAAGGAGAACCATCTCTGCAGCAATCCACCAATCAGGCCTGTATGGTAGAGTGGCCTGACGGAAGCCACTCCTTAGTAAAAAGCACAGGGCAGCCCACCTGGAGTTTGCCAAAATGCACCTGAGGTACTCTCAGACCAAGAGAGACAAAGACTAAACTCTTTGGCATGAATGTCAGGCATTATGTTTGGAGGTAACCAGGCACCACTCATCATCAGGCCAATACCATCCCTACATTGAAGCATGGTGGTGGCAGCATAATGCTGTGGGGATGTTTTTCAGTGGCAGGTAATGGGAGCCTAGTCAGGACAGAGGGAAAGATGAATGCAGCAATGTACAGAGACATCCTGGATGAAAACCTGCTCCAGAGCGCTCTTGACCTCAGACTTGGGTGACAGTTCATCTTTCAGTAGAACAATGACCATAAGCACACAGCCAAGATATCAAAGGAGTGGCTTCAGGACAAAGATAGGTGTCCCAAGCATGTGGAATCATATTCAAAAAAACTTGAGGCTGTAATTGCTGCCAAAGTTGCATCAACAAAGTATTGAGCAAAGTTTGTGAATACTTATGTACATATGATTTCTTAGTTTTTATTTTTTCATTAAATTTGCAAAAATCACAAAAAAAATGTTTTACATGTTGTCATTATGGGGAATTGTGTGTAGAATTTTGAGGACAAAAATGAATTAATTACATTTTGGAATAAGGCTGTAACATAACAAAATGTGGATAAATTGAAGCATTGTGAATACTTTCCGGATGCACTGTATAATCAATCATTCAACTAGTTGGTTGGTTGATATGAAAATCTGGTAATATATAGGAGAAAAGACAATCAACCATTTGCTCCCAAACCCCAGAAAATAGACAACTTTTGTTTAAACAAATTGTTTAAATCAAACACTTAATCAGCTTGTCTGAATGACCATTTGTGTCTGTTTTCCAGTGTTTGGGAGCATATTGATGATGACCATACGTTACCAGAATTTCATTCTAGCCAGCCAACTAGTTGAATGGTTTAATGAGATTTGGTATAGTGTATAGCTGGACCGGACTGGCCATCGGGCACTTCTGGCATATGCCAGAAGGGCCGATGGCCTAAGGACCGGCTCGAGGAAGGGTGAAGCAAAAGACCCCCACCCTCCACCCTACGGCTCCAAAATCATTAAGATTTCACGGAGACGGAAGGGGTGGCGGCATGGATGGGCCGGTGGCTGCTGTGCTGTGCCGGGGAGAGACAGAGGCGTGACTCGCGGCACGCCCCCTTGATTAAACCATGCCCCGCTTTACATGAGAATGCAGAGTGGACTGCCAGGACTGAAATACAGCCCCAGTCCGTCCCTGGTGTATAGCCAGCTTTAGAGCACACCATATTCTATATTGGATCAGCCTCCAACTAATTCAGAGTTTCACAAACAAATTGATGCATCTTTTGCATTGCAAAATAAATAGAAATGTGGCTTATTGTCATACTTATGTGGCCATGTAAAAAACAGTCATTTTTATTTAAGCAGGTAACTGCAAGCAATTTAGGTTTATGGAAAAGAATGTGAGGATATAGGCAGGGCCGTAACTAGATGTTTTAGTGCCCTGTGCCACAGAGAGCATTGGCGCCCACCCCATCATTTTTCAAATAGGGACATAAGACACACTCTAAAAAGGGCTACAGCCTCATGGGGAAAGGCCAGGGAAGAGATAGGGGAGGCCAAGAGCTCCTGGGGATAAAAGAAGAGGAACCTACAAGTGAGAATGATAATAAACAGAAATTTAACAGGCCCCAGCAGTGCCTCCTGCCCTGTGCCATGGCAATGATTGCACTACCCTAGTTCGGACCTGGACATAGACACATACTCCGAGTTAGGCTGACTAACAACACACAGCCATGGACACAGAAGCATCAGTGTTGGGGCAGCCATATTTACATCTTATACAGGCAGAAAAGTATTTTATTACTCATCAGATAATGCAGCACCATTTAAAACAAATTAAAGAAGCTACAGTAGAGTTATTTTTATCCAATTTGGAGATTATTTCAATCTACCTTCTACCATTTACTGTCCAACCATTCCACTTCTGGAAATACAGCTGGACTTGTGGCATCTGATTTTCCAAGCAACAATTCTTTCACTCTGAGCGGACCCAATATCCAGACTATTATACAGTTCACTACCCTCTCCAATAGAGGGATTCCGGTAATACACAAACCGGTACGAAGTCCCTATCGGGAGTCACATCCATCCACTGTGACTGCAAGCACCCGCTCCCAAGTGAGTGTACAGCCAAGCCGGCCGGCGGCTCCATCAGCAGCCATACATTACCTGACACGGAGCAGAGCAACAACATTGAGAGATCCCGTGATGAAAGGGAGAAAATTCTCTATCCAATAACGGGCACATGAAGGTATATGCTGCAGCCACCGGGATTTATACAGTAATATACGTGGAATACTGACATTTTTTGATCTGCAGATCACAGGCTGCCACACCAGCCAGGAAATCGGGTGAGCTCACTGCATGTTGCAGAATTATAGCAACTATATATCAAACTGTTGCACTAACTTTAAAATTGCCACAGATACAGCTTATCTATACATAAGAGAAATATTTGTTTTTTACCTGGTAACAACCTAACCAGGAAAATTGATTACACCTATCAAATCTCCTTTTTTTCTGATACTAATTATATGTTTTGTATATGTATGTTTGTAATTTTATAGTAGGAACAAATATATGTTCCACAAAGGTACCGAATACTATATATTTGTATGAGATTGTCTGATTAAATTATTTTTACGTTTTATACTCAAGCATGGTTTATAATACACATAATAAGTGTGATTATTTGAGCACAGCCAAATTTGTTCCTATTAGTTTGTCTCCTCGCAAGCCCGATGGTCGCTATAATCGTGACCATTTTCTGCCCACTCACACTAGCTGTAAGTTGGCACCCACAGCTTTGCGAGCGGACAGGAAAAAAAATTAAAAATTCCTCCCCGCCCCCTGATTCAGAGTGTGCGCTCGCAAATAGCGAGCGCCTCTGAATTCAGGCCCTTAGTTCTTCTCCAAGCACTACTTGGTTGATCTTTGCAAGTAAAGAAATACAGATGGTACTGGACCTGATTACCAATACATCTGGTGGCGCTGTGAACCGTAGGAGACTTCCACCTTGCACGGTCTGATACAGGGTGGAGGCTGCTTTGCTCCCTCTCCACCGGCAGAGAGAGTGAGAGAGTGAGACTGCTGCTGGCATTCAAGGGATATTCAGGCTGCCAAATCACTTGCCGCATGTGGATTATTAGGCCAGAGACGCTCCGCGAGTAAATCCGCTGTATGGGGGCTCTATCCACTATTCATAAGTGGGCTTCATCTGAACAGGTGTCATCGGATTCCTCCAATTGCTCCAACTACACTTGCAGGCCATGACTGTTTAATTAATATATGTTTATAAACATTTTTATCCTTTATTTACATCAAGTGCTGGATTTCTTTTTACCATGGTTGCCAATCCATGAATGACATTCATTTATATATGGGACATTGCTGTCACACAATCCCCATTGGATACTATTGTGGTTCATCTATCTATCTATATATCTATCTATCTATCTATCTATCTATCTATCTATCTATCTATCTATCTATGAGCTAATATTGTGTCACATCAGTAGCCATTTTATATACATTTAGGTATTTGTGGTTTAGTCCTATTGTTATCATCTTGTGTTCATGTATATATTTGTATTGATGCTATTTTTTTATTAAATACATGTGATATCCACTATTGTTACATTTGATCAGTGTATCTGACAGAGACACACCAGCGCAGTATTTATTTATTTTTCTGATCTTTGCAAGTGCATAGATCAGCTAATGCAGGGTGGATTACTGATCAGTCCCCCTGACACACTCTGTTGTGCTCTGAAAGAAGGGATGGGGGTTATATACCTATGATGGTGGGGGGTAACCCCAGGAAGGATCTAGATCTCAAATGATCTAGTTCTCAAATGAGGCTGGAGTCAAATAATAATAAAATATACTGGTAAAAGGGTAGGATATCTGTTAAAATAGAATGAGAAGGGGGGGCTCCATAGTGCATAAAAATCTTTAATACAAATCACACACCAGAATACACCCATAAACTGATCCCGTATTTATAATGTAGCTAGGTGGGCTGGTTACCACTTGGCTTTGATAATTGTAAACCCAGGCAAACTACAAACTCTAATCCATGACATCCGTGTGCCTGTCATGAACTGCCAGCCACCAGTGGAGATGCAGCCCACCGTGACCACTTCAGGTTTAGGAAGGTTTCCAGGAATGCTAGATTACACTAGAATAGTGTTACCAGGTCAGACCCTAACAAGTTTTGTATTCAAACTTCATCAGAGGGCTGGTCTGGTTGACATTTTTAACAAGGCTGTTAAACAATCAGCTCCCTTGTAGGAGTTGCATGTAAATTCATTAGCCTGTACTTATATATTTTACAATTCCATGGATCACAATTACATAAAATGTATGCAATATTAAAATTCAATGTTTAATTTGATGGTCCCCTGAAACATAAAATATGTGATTGACCCACCTATTAATAGTATAAGATAATTTGATAATACTGTTAACAGTATACAAAAGTTTTGATCAAGAATTTGCAATCAATGTTCATTACATAAAAACACAGAATTTGGACAATATGCTGGTGAAACTTAAGCAACAATGATAATAACATATTTAGTTGTCCGAACATTAAAAAGTTATATATAGATTAATACATCACCTTCAATACAATATGAAACATTGATGTGATTACTAACATCGATTCATTTACAATCAGTTCTCACTTATCTATTTAATTACTTCTATTTAATCATGCATAATATTGCCATTTATACTAAAACAGAGACATTTATCCCTTATCATTCTGAGATACCCCACAAATTACATCAAGTAGTTAATGTCGGTGTTTCTCTAAATTACTGTCAAATATCTAACACTAATCTACTAGTTCAGAGGTTTCCAAACATGGGGCCTGATTCAGACCCACTCGCAAGTGGCTGTCCGCTCGAAAGTGGGTCGATGTTGTGAACTGCGCATGCGCACGACGGCGGTAGCTCCGTCGTGCGCATGCGCCAGACGCCACGAGCGAAGGACTTTCCTTCGCTCGTTGTGTCTGATCAAAGGGGGCGTGCTGTCGATGTTGATTGAAAGCCTACCCTCAGAAACCGGCCCACTGATAGAGCCAAAATCACTCTGGGCCTTGCAGTTGAAAAACTCAACCACAGGCTCCGGCTCGCAGTGGCGATGGTCGCGATGGTCAACACCATCGCGCCCATCAAACTGCACGCTCGTATAGGCTGTGGGTGGTAACCCACAGCTATACGAGCATCCAGGAGGACGCTCCATAATTATGGAGGGCGGCCCTCATTCAGAGCGTGCGCTCTGCTCAGAGCGTACGGCTCTGAATGAGGGCCTTGGTCATCAAGCCTCCAAAACAGATCAGGTTTTAGAGATATCCATGGTTGAGCAAAGGTGACTTAATTAGTACCTCGTTGAGTTTGATGTAACCACCTGTGCTCATCCATGGATATCTCTTAAACCAGAAATGTTGGGGAGCCTTGAAAACTGCATTTGGGAGCCACTGTACTAGATCATAAACTAACAGGGTTCTGATTTATTACTATTCTAGCAAAGGTTTATGTATCAGATGGCCATTCAGGTGCTAGGTGAGTATTCGTCATTGATGGTGCAAACATTGGTGATTCTTACTATAGAGTTAAGATTCTTTTAGACTGAAACATCACTTAATACTAAAAGTAAAAACCTAAAAATATACAAACCTACAGAATAGAGATGAGCAGGTTTATGAATCTGAGCATGATCCCAGACAGGCTCGGATTTCATTCTGATTCAGAATCCAAAATGAGGCAAAACATCATCAATCCTGTGTTGGATTCTCGTGGGTTTTGGATTGCATATAAGTTCTTCCCCGCGCTGACTGGCAGCATTTGCTGCTGAGTATCTGTGCAGGGAGGGAGTAATGGTGAGCTGTGTGTGCTGTTCTGTCCAGACAGGATTGTGCTGTCCATCCAGCGGTGTGCTGTCCACACAGGGGTGTGCTGTCCATGCAGAAGTGCGCTGTCCATCCAGTATTGTGCTGCACTGTCCATTCAGGGGTGTGCTGTGCTGTCTATTCAGTGATGTGATGTCCATCCAGTGGTGTGCTATCCATTCAGTGTGCTATCCATCCAGTATTGTGCTGCACTGTCCATTCAGGGGTGTGCTGTGCTGTCTTTTCAGTGATGTGATGTCCATCCAGTGGTGTGCTATCCATTCAATGTGCTATCCATCCAGTATTATGCTGCAATGTCCATTCAGGGGTGTGCTGTGCTGTCTATTCAGTGATGTGATGTCCATCCAGTGGTGTGCTATCCATTCAGTGTGCTATCCATCCAGTATTGTGCTGCACTGTCCATTCAGGGGTGTGCTGTGCTTTCCATCCAGTGGTGTGCTATCCATTCAGTGTGCTGTCCATCCATGGGTGTTCTGTCCATAAAGGTGTGTGTTTTCCATCCAGTGTGCTGTATATCCAGGGGTGTGCTGTCCATCTAGTGTGCTGTCCATCCAAAGTGCTATCCATCCAGAGATATGCTATCCATCTAGTGTGCTGTCCATCCAGTGTGCTGCCCATCTAGGGGTGTGCTATGCTGTCTACCCAGGAGTGTGCTGTCCATGCAGTGTGCTGTCAATCCAGGGGTGTTCTGTGCATCCTGGGTTGTTCTGTGCTGTCCATGAAGCGGTGTGCTGTCCATTGAAGGGTGTAAAGCCCATCCAGGGATTGTGCTGTTCATCCAGTGGCTGTAGAATAAAGTCAAGAAAAGTTATACAAACAATCTAAAAAAATTATGTTAAAAAAAGAGTTAAAAGTAGATTTTTTTTGTGCTGTACCCCAGTGTATTCATATAAGCACTGTGACACTGCAGGCCCTACCCCCCATTGTATCCATATAAGCGCTGTGATGCTACAGGCTGTACCCTAGTGTATGCTTCTGTCCCTCAGTGTATCCATATAAGCACTGTGACCCTGCAGGCCATACACCAGTGTGTCCATATAAGAACTGTGATGCTGCATGCCATAACCCAGTGTTTGCATCCATACCCCAGTGTATCCATATAGACACTGTGATGGTGCAGGCCATACCTACGTGTATCCGTATAAGCACTGTGACACTGCAGAACATACCACAGTGTATGCTTCCATATCCCAGTGTATATGAGGACTGTGACGCTGCAAGCTGTATCCCACTGTATTCACATAAGTGGTGTTACACAGCAGTGTCATTTGCGAACAAAGTTAACAAAAAGTTTATTAAAATTAAAATAATATATATTTGTTGTTTACTGTTCCATGCAGTGGCAGCACTGTGTTGTCCATCCTTTGGCTGTGCCCAACCTTTCCCTGTCCAGTCACACTCCACAGGCCATAGTCCACTGCATTCACTTACTTTGCATAAGCACTGCGACTCCAAGCAGTGACAGTTAGAAAAAAGAATAAAATAAAGTTTAAAAAAATATATTTTGGTTCTGTTGTTACTTGTACTGTTCTATGTGCTGTACAACAGTGAGTTTGTTCACATACAACAAAGCTCTTTGAATCCCCAGTGTGAGCTGAGCATGAATTGAAAAATGGATAACTATCAGTTTAGTAGAGAAAAGCAGGTGGAACAACCAAAGACTTTTGATGCAGCTGCTGCCAGCAGTCATGACTAGTCCATCAAAGTTATGTAAAGCCGATGCCAAAACTCTTAGATTGTGTAAGTCAGGGCATCTAATATCAAAGAAACAATATCTTACAGTGGTAAAGAAATAAACATCA
This sequence comes from Taudactylus pleione, assembly GCA_031769625.1. Lineage (NCBI taxonomy): Eukaryota > Metazoa > Chordata > Amphibia > Anura > Myobatrachidae > Taudactylus > Taudactylus pleione. The sequence continues at coordinate 1,777,985 of JAUIMM010000626.1, read as the reverse complement.
AAGTTGGCTGCTGAAAAACATAAAATTGCCAATATGCCATTCACCACACGTAGTGGCAATGATAGGCTAAGGCCCTGGCTTTTATTTATGAGTGGTGGTTCTGCAACTGTAAGTAAGGCATGTTCTTCTGCCTCTTATTATGATGATGTAAGTCATTCTTACTCTGGAAGAGGTGTTAAAAAAATAAATTCCACTAAGGCACAGGAACCAACTGTGTAATCAGAAATGTCACAAATTCCTGAGGGGAGTCTAAGAGGTAAATTAAGATCGAATTAAATTTAACGCCACAAAATCAACTGTTAAATGCATATTCGTAATTTAATAAACGCTATAATCATTCGACTTTGGTCCATTTTATTTGTAAAACTTGGTCGAGAACACCTGAAAATCGGATGAAAACATGTTTTTGAACAAATAGACCATCGATTCAACTCGGCAGCCTTTTACCATAGACATCAATAGGACCTCAAAATTTACTAAGGATTCGTATTTTTTATAACGGCCGATAAATAGTGCAAATTGGCCGCAAAAGACACCAAATAGATATCTCAATTTTGAATCTGCGAAATGGCTTCAGGGATACATAGGTGAGTATGTGAGATAGTGAGTGTGAGTGTGCATTAGGGGTGAGCGGGTTCGGATTTCTGAAATCCGAACCCCCCCGAGCCCCCCCGATCCGAGTCCGATCCGAATCAGGCTCGACTTTTCCCGCCTGACTCGGATCTGAAATCGAGGCAAAACGTCATCATCCCGCCTTCCGAGTCTCGCGGGTTTTGGATCCTATATAAGGTACCCACGTCGGCGCCATTTTCTCACTCGGCTGTGGACAGTGAAGAGGGAGGGTGGGAGTTAGGGCTGTGTAGTGTAGTGTAGTGTAGTGCTGCTGTTGTCCACTACTTCAAAGTCCATAGGGGCTTGCTGTGTTGTGCTGTGCTGCTGTTGTTAATAGGGGCTGTGTCCACTACTTCAAAGTCCATAGGGGCTGGCTGGACTGTGTTGTGCAGTCAGTTCTCCATAGGGGCTGTGTCCACTCCAAAGTCCTGTGCAGTGTCCCAGTCCTAAAGAGGTGCTGTAGTGTTGTCCAGGGGGTGCTCTGTCCATCAGGGGTGCTCCCCCCAAGTGCTAATAAAATAATATATTTTCTGTGTTTGTGAATTGTGTGCGCAGTAGCCGCACGTGCATCAACAAAGTAGTGCCAAGCGTGCGCCTGTGTCATAAGTAAAGGGCCGGCTGGCTTGACCGTTAAAGGGTGCTGTAACCCCCGAAAGTACACTCCAGTCAAAACCAAAAAAAAATTATTTTCTGTGTTTGTGAATTGTGTGCGCAGTAGCCGCACGTGCATCAACAAAGTAGTGCCAAGCGTGCGCCTGTGTCATAAGTAAAGGGCCGGCTGGCTTGACCATTAAGGGTGCTGTAACCCCCGAAAGTACACTCCAGTCCAAACCAAAAAAAAAATTATTTTCTGTGTTTGTGAATTGTGTGCGCAGTAGCCGCACGTGCATCAACAAAGTAGTGCCAAGCGTGCGCCTGTGTCATAAGTAAAGGGCCGGCTGGCTTGACCGTTAAGGGTGCTGTAACCCCCGAAAGTACACTCCAGTCCAAACCAAAAAAAAAATTATTTTCTGTGTTTGTGAATTGTGTGCGCAGTAGCCGCACGTGCATCAACAAAGTAGTGCCAAGCGTGCGCCTGTGTCATAAGTAAAGGCCCGGCTGGCTTGACCGTTAAAGGGTGCTGTAACCCCCAAAGTACACTCCAGTCCAAACCAAAAAAAAAATTATTTTCTGTGTTTGTGAATTGTGTGCGCAGTAGCCGCATGTGCATCAACAAAGTAGTGCCAAGCGTGCGCCTGTGTCATAAGTAAAGGGCCAGCTGGCTTGACCGTTAAAGGGTGCTGTAACCCCCAAAGTACACTCCAGTCCAAACCAAAAAAAAATTTATTTTCTGTGTTTGTGAATTGTGTGCGCAGTAGCCGAACGTGCATCAACAAAGTAGTGCCAAGCATGCGCCTGTGTCATAAGTAAAGGGCCGGCTGGCTTGACCGTTAAAGGGTGCTGTAACCCCCGAAAGTACACTCCAGTCCAAACCAAAAAAAAAATTATTTTCTGTGTTTGTGAATTGTGTGCGCAGTAGCCGCACGTGCATCAACAAAGTAGTGCCAAGCGTGCGCCTGTGTCATAAGAAAAGGGCCGGCTGGCTTGACCGTTAAAGGGTGCTGTAACCCCCAAAGTACACTCCAGTCCAAACCAAAAAAAAATTATTTTCTGTGTTTGAGAATTGTGTGCGCAGTAGCCGCACGTGCATCAACAAAGTAGTGCCAAGTGTGCGCCTGTGTCATAAGTAAAGGGCCGGCTGGCTTGACCGTTAAAGGGTGCTGTAACCCCCGAAAGTACACTCCAGTCCAAACCAAAAAAAAAATTATTTTCTGTGTTTGTGAATTGTGTGCGCAGTAGCCGCACGTGCATCAACAAAGTAGTGCCAAGCGTGCGCCTGTGTCATAAGTAAAGGGCCAGCTGGCTTGACCGTTAAAGGGTTCTGTAACCCCCAAAGTACACTCCAAACCAAAAAAATATATATTTTCTGTGTTTGTGACTTGTGTGCACTGTGGCTGCACGTGCATCAACAAAGGAGCAGCGCCAAGCGTGCGCCTGTGTCCCATAAGTAAAGAGCCGGCTGGCTCATTTCTTAAAGGGTGGTGTAACCCACAAAGTGCACTACTCTCCAGCAAAAATAAAAAAATATTTTCTGTGTTTGTGTGCGCTTTAGCCGCACGTATATATATATCAATATAACATAAATGGAGGACCAAACTTTCTCTGATAAAAATAAAATAGGGAAAGATCAAGAACCACTTCCTACTAGTGCTGTTGCTGCTGCTGGGAGTTGTTCATCATCCCAGAGAGGAAGTAGGAACATCACTACTTTTACTAAACAATTGACCCTCCAACAGTCCCTAGTGATGAGGATGAAGTACGACAGCAGTCATCCTGAAGCAATACGTATAACTGAGGCCTTGACTGCTATGTTGGTGTTAGACGTGCGTCCGGTATCCGACATTAGTGCAGTGGGATTTAGACAATTGATGGAGGTAGTGTGTCCTCGGTTCCAAATCCCGTCTAGATTCCACCTGCATCCTCAAAGCAGCAGTGACAAGCGTGCGTCTGTCTGTTAAAGGGGGTGACACCCTCAAAGTGTGCTACACAAACAATAAAAATATTCTTCTTTTTTTTTCGGTCTTTGTGAAATGTGTGGGCTGTAGCCGCACCTGCATCCTTAAAGCAGCAGCGACAAGTGTGCGTCTGTCTGTTAAAGGGTGGTGTAACTCTCAAAGTGCTCCAAAAAATAAAAAACTATTTTTTTAATGTCTTTGTGACTTGTGTGCGATGTAGCCACACTTGCATCCTCAAAGCAGCAGCGACAAGCGTGAGTCTGTCTGTTAAAGGGTGGTGACACCCTCAAAGTGTGCTCCACAAACAATAAAAATATTCTTCTTCTTTTTTCTGTCTTTGTGAATTGTGTGGGCTGTAGCCGCACCTGCATCCTTAAAGCAGCAGCGACAAGCGTGCGTCTGTCTGTTAAAGGGTGGTGTAACTCATGAAGTGCTCCAAAAAATAAAAAACTATTTTTTTAATGTGTTTGTGACTTGTGTGCGATGTAGCCGCACTTGCATCCTCAAAGCAGCAGCGACAAGCGTGCGTCTGTCTGTTAAAGGGTGGTGACACCCTCAAAGTGTGCTACACAAACAATAAAAATATTCTTCTTTTTTCTGTCTTTGTGAATTGTGTGGGCTGTAGCCGCACCTGCATCCTTAAAGCAGCAGCGACAAGCGTGCGTCTGTCTGTTAAATGGTGGTGACACCCTCAAAGTGTGCTACACAAACAATTAAAATATTGTTCTTTTTTCTGTCTTTGTGAATTGTGTGGGCTGTAGCCGCACCTACATCCTTAAAGCAGCTGCGACAAGCGTGCGTCTGTCTGTTAAAGGGTGGTGACACCCTCAAAGTGTGCTACACAAACAATTAAAATATTGTTCTTTTTTTTTCGGTCTTTGTGAAATGTGTGGGCTGTAGCCGCACCTGCATCCTTAAAGCAGCAGCGACAAGCGTGCGTCTGTCTGTTAAAGGGTGGTGACACCCTCAAAGTGTGCTACACAAACAATAAAAATATTCTTCTTCTTTTATCTGTCTATGTGAATTGTGTGGGCTGTAGCCGCACCTGCATCCTTAAAGCAGCAGCGACAAGCGTGCGTCTGTCTGTTAAAGGGTGGTGACACCCTCAAAGTGTTCTACACAAACAATTAAAATATTGTTCTTTTTTTTCGGTCTTTGTGAAATGTGTGGGCTGTAGCCGCACCTGCATCCTTAAAGCAGCAGCGACAAGCGTGCGTCTGTCTGTTAAAGGGTGGTGTAACTCTCAAAGTGCTCCAAAAAATAAAAAACTATTTTTTTAATGTGTTTGTGACTTGTGTGCGATGTAGCCGCACTTGCATCCTCAAAGCAGCAGCGACAAGCGTGCGTCTGTCTGTTAAAGGGTGGTGTAACCCTCAAAGTGTGCTACACAAACAATAAAAATATTCTTCTTTTTTCTGTCTTTGTGAATTGTGTGGGCTGTAGCCGCACCTGCATCCTTAAAGCAGCAGCGACAAGCGTGCGTCTGTCTGTTAAAGGGTGGTGACACCCTCAAAGTGTGCTACACAAACAATTAAAATATTGTTCTTTTTTTTTCGGTCTTTGTGAAATGTGTGGGCTGTAGCCGCACCTGCATCCTTAAAGCAGCAGCGACAAGCGTGCGTCTGTCTGTTAAAGGGTGCTGACACCCTCAAAGTGTGCTACACAAAGAATAAAAATATTCTTCTTCTTTTTTCTGTCTTTGTGAATTGTGTGGGCTGTAGCCGCACTTGCATCCTCAAAGCAGCAGCGACAAGCGTGCGTCTGTCTGTTAGAGGGTGGTGTAACCCTCAAAGTGTGCTCCACAAACAATAAAAATATTCTTTTTTTTTTTCTGTCTTTGTGAATTGTGTGGGCTGTAGCCGCACTTGAATCCTCAAAGCAGCAGCGACAAGCGTGCGTCTGTCTGTTAAAGGATTACATCGGTGACAGCATCCAAGTAGGCATGTCAGACAGTCCGTACCTGTACTGGCAGGAAAAAGAAGCATTTTGGAGGTCCCTGTACAAACTGGCTCTATTTTACCTGAGTTGCCCCCCCTCCAGTGTGTACTCCGAAAGAGTGTTTAGTGCAGCCGGGAACCTTGTTAGCGAAAGGCGTAGGAGGTTGCTTCCACAAAATGTGGAGAAGATGATGTTCATAAAATGAATGATCAACTCTTCCAGGGAGACCAGCCTCCAGAACGTACAGAGGGACCTGTGGTTCCAGCAGGGACGAATTAATACTCTGTGAGGATGAGGATGTACATAACACTGAAGAGGGTGAGGAATCTGTGGATGAGGAGGATGAGGACGACTTCTTGCCTCCGTAGAGCCAGTTTGTGCAGGGACAGATTAATTGCCAGCTTGTTTTGTGGGGGCCCAAACGAACCAATCATTTCAGCCACAGTTGTGTGGCAGACCCTGGCGCTGAAATGATTGGTTTGTTAAAGTGTGCATGTCCTGTTTATACAACATAAGGGTGGGTGGGAGGGCCCAAGGACAATTCCATCTTGCACCTCTTTTTTTTCTTTGCATTATGTACAGTTTGGGGCCTAGTTTTTCAATGCCATCCTGTCTGCCACTGCAGTTTCACGCCTAGATGGGTCACGTGTTTGTGCCGCCCACTCGTGTCGCTTAGCATAGTCATCCAGCTACCTCGGTGCAACCTTTTGGACATAAAAACACTATTGTGAGGTGTGAGGTATTCAGAGTAGACTGGAAATGAGTGGAAATTAAGGTTATTGAGGTTAATAATAGCATAGGAGCAGAAAAACCTACAAATTCTGTGATTTTAGCTGTTTTTATGCTTTTTTTCAAAAAAATACAGATCCAAAACACAAAACCCAGAACCCAAAACACGGAAGGGTGGTTTTGGCAAAACCAATCCAGATCGAAAACACGAAGAAAGATCCAGATCCAAAACCAAAACACAAAACACGAAAAGTGGCCGGTGCACACCCCTAGTGTGCATGTATGTGTGCATGTATATTTTATTAAACTTTTACTTTCACCATGTGTGTGTTCAGTAGTTTTTTCAAGTATTTATTTTGCAGTGGAACTACAGGTACCAGCAGGCCCATAATGCCCCGCATGCTGGTACTTGTGGTTCTCCAAGTACCAGCATGCTAGGGGGGCATGTTGGGACCTGTAATTCCACTGCAAAAGTTAATATTATTAACACTTTCAATCACACCACAATTAACATAATCAACCAAGCACCCACAGCTCCAGGGGTGCCTGGGATAGCCCCAGACTGGCATGGGCTGACTAGTGGTCAATGCTTTGGCCAAGTACCCAGTGAAAGGGTTTCTATGGCTGCGGCATTACCCCCTGCTAGAAAAAGATTGGTGCTGGTTATAGAAATTACAGGGGACCCCTACTCTTTTTGCCCCTGTACTTCTAAAACCAGGACTGGATCAGTGCCCAGGTTGCGCTAAATACAGGGGATCCCTACATCATATGTCCCCTGTATTTTGGCAACCAGGGCTGATTCTGAAAAGTCTTTTGCTAATTGTGCATAATACAGGGGACCCCTTTGTAATTGTTCCCCTGTATTTAGCACAAACAGTACTGGGTCTCCAAAGCCCAGTGCTGGTTGTTCTTTTGGGGGGTGGGCATGTAGTTTTTTTATGTACTTTTACACAGGTTTTAATTTTTTTAAACATAGAAGCACAGAAGGATCTATCTGATCTATCCATCCATCTCTTCATTCGAGTTAGTCAAAATCAAAAACTAAATACAACTGAAAAATATGAATGTTAACGAGTGATTACACCATCAAACAACATGAATGACAGCAACTTGGAAGCTTAGTAAATTCGGTAACAAACAAATGAATATGGACTATGTAATTCGAGATTGATCTCAAATGAAATTGAATGGAAATTGGCAAATTAGTAAATTTACCCCTAAGTGTGTTTGTAGGTGCATTGTGTGAGCCAGACCTTTCCAGTACTGCACTCAAAAAGGAGCCTTCTTCCACCATTTGTGTGCCCTCTGAAAATGTGGGGATGAGCAGCAAAAGTCAATATGCTGCAATAGTAATTGAGGATGCTGCTGTGGAAGTGCACCAGGATAAGGTGGATATTTGTGTAGCTGATGCTAATAAGGATGTTGATGATGAGGATGTTGTTAATAAGGATATTGTTTGTGTAAAACAGGCACCAGTGGAAACAGTTGTTGTCCATGACAAGAAAAAGCCCATTGTCATGATTGGGTATAAGACATAATAATCCACTTCTTATGTGTGGAATAATTTTTACCCAAATCCCAACAACCATTGTCAATCCATCTGTAGCATATGTATAGCCAGAGTAAGTTGAGGTATGAAAGTTCCTCCCTGTTGCATCATCTGCAGAGCATTAATTAAAAGTGTTTGCCAAATAAAAAAACAACAACAAGCAGTCCAGCATCAACTAGCTCCCTTCTATTTGCTCCAAGCACCTGCCATCTCCACCACCAACACCTTCATCAACAATATCCTCAATAATGATTGGAAGTAGTCCTGCATCCAATTTGATATGGTTAACAGAGTCCTCCCCTATCCAGGATTCCTTAGAAGAATCCTTGAGCCTGCTGCTACTGCTACTGCTGCTGTTTCTGGGAGTGGATCTTCATCCCTGAAGGGGACCAGGAAGACTCCTAGTAGTAGTTCTAAAAAACAATTGACTGTTAAACAATCCTTTGCAAGGGGGAGCAAGTATAACTGCAGTCACCCAGTTGCACAGTGGATCACAGATGCCACAACATCTTTGCTCTTATTAGATGTGCATCAAATAACCCCCATTATGCATTGGGTTTTAGATAGATAATTGAGGTCCTGTGTCCCTGCTACCAAAAACTGTTAAGATTCCACTTCAATAGAAACAAAATTCCCAACCTCTACAGGGACGTTAAAAAGAATCTTCATTTGTATCTTGCAAAATGCCGTTGTACCCACTGTCCACTTAACCATAGATATGTGGACAAACAAAACAGGGCAAACTAAAGATTACATGACTGTAATAGCAAACATGGTGGCTCTATTGCCTTTAGCTACACCTATAGCAGAAGTATCTAACAAATATCAGCTCATTCAGAAGCAGGCTACAGTCTGTATCACTGGTTTCACTAAGAGGCATAACACTGACAACCTCTTAGAAAAACTTAGGGAAGTTATTGCAAAATGACTTATCCCACAATGACTCTTCTCAGGATTTGTTATTTCTCGCAATGCCACCAATATTGTGAGAGAATTACAGTTGAGTCAATTCCAACACGTCCCATGTTTTGCTCACACAATCAACTTGGTGGTGCAAATTTTTAAAAAAATGAAAAGGCCATGCAGGAGATGCCCTCTGTGGCGCGAAAAATTTCTGGAAATTTCTTAAAGTAGAATCCAGATGCGTAGTTAAATCAGAAAGGGAAGGTATTGCCATAGTGTCTTTTTTCCATGCATTATTAACCAAATGTGCATATAACATATTATTTTTGTAAGGGACATCATTTAATAGATTTAAAAGTGATCGAAGATAGATAGATTCAATGTCATCATCAGAATCTAAAGGAATAGTAGATATGTAGAGGTAAATTTCCTAAAGTGATAGTTTTTAGAAGTGAGTTTTAGAAGTGATGTTGCCCATAGCAACCAATCAGATTCTGCTTAACATTTAACTAGCACCTCCTAGAAGATAATAGCTAGAATCTGATTGGTTGCTATAGGCAACATCACTTTAAAACTCACTTCTAAAAACTCTCACTTTAGGACATTTACCCCATAATGTATTGTTTTCAAAGACATATAAAAATGATGTCTCGTTAATTGACAAAGGATCAAAGACTTTAGTGATGCTCTACAGAACTTTCTCTCTCCACTGAAGATAATTACTGTTAGTCAGAGAAGGGGGGAATGCTTTGTTACCCAATAAAGGAACATATGGAGAGTATAAATAATTACTTCGGAATTTCTTGTTAATAAAAATCCACGAATAATAAGTATCTTTGAAAAGAATGTTTTGTGAAATAGAAGGAGGGATGTCTTTAATGTTGGAATGTAGTAATGCACAAGGGGAGTATGGTGAAAATAATGCTAAATCCAATTGTTTATCTGAATAGTTTCCTTTATCCAATATCCAATAATTAATAGAATGAAAAAATATGTAAAGAGAATAACTATTAAGATCTGGGAGACCAAAACCCTCTTTAGTGTGAGTATTTGCCACCCTAGCCAGTGCTATTCATGGGCATTTACCTTGCCATATAAAATACAAGAAACTATTAGTAAGAATTTTAATATATTTTATGGAAAGACCAACTGGTAGCATTTGCATCAAATAAAACTTTTTTGGGAAAATTATAGATTTTTGTTACTGCAAATCTACCTAATATTGAAAGGGGTAAAGATTTCCAATTATCTAGTAAAGATTTAGAATTTGGCTATCATAGGTTTATAATTGGCAACATAGAGATGTCTAAATCTGAAATAATGTGAACACCTAAATATTTAACCCTGCCTCAGGCGCAGCTGGGCTGACAGGCACCACAAAGCTGTTCTCGCTCACTTCTTTGCCGCAAGGGGGCGCAGGGGCGTGCCCCTCCTAGCTGCTTCCTATCTCTAGGTGCTATTTGAAACCCCCCCTAGTCAGTTTTCCCACCACTTGCATGGAGTGCATTAGTGACCTTCCTGGCTTCTCAGGCTCATTGCGTCCGAACTCTTCCAACTTTTGAAGGTACGTATTTATTTTTATTTTCTCACAATTTTAGGTATTTTGCTCATTTTATGAATGAAAATTGCAAAGGTTGTGAGTATTTTGTGGACATATGTACATTTGTCCAGGGGGGCCTCTTAGGCACACTGCGCCTCTTAAAATTTAGTTTTTTTGTTTTACTTACTTTAAGGTTAATAAATGCAGTTTTGTGAACCAGATTTCCATATATTCTCTCTTTGTACATACTAATGAAGGTCACTGATCACTTTAAGAATGTTAGAATTTAGTTAATTAGGTGCTAATGATGGTTTTATAACTGGCGCCTGTCAGGCGCACTGCGCCCGAACCTGGGAGTCCCAAGGAGTCCCAAAAAGATTGTATAAATGGTAAGAAGTTAAAATAAGCCTTTGATCCACATATAGGCATTACTTCAGATTTATCCAAAATAACTTTATATCCTGAAATGAACCTATAGCAAGATATGATATCCATGACCACCGGAAAAGCAATTATGGGGGTTAGAGATGAAAAGCAACATAACATTTGCAAAAAGCACAATTTTCAAAGTGACATCACCAATTGAAATTCCCTCCACTTGCGGGGATGCTCTTAATGCTATAGCCAATGGTTTAATCACCATAGCAAATAAGAGTGGGGAGAAGGGCCAGCCTTGTCTTGTTCCTCCTAAATATCTCAAATGGTGAGGAGATATATCCTTTGTAAGAGACCTATGAGAGTGGATTTGTGTATAATGTATTTAAAATGTCAATAAAAGACAGAGGAAAGCCAAATCTAATCAATGTTGAGTAAAGATGTTTCCAAATCACAAGGTCAAATGCCTTTGCAGCATCAAAGGAAACTATCATGTGAGGATTAATGCATTGGGAAGATCAAAGATGTTGTACTGCAGCCAATACTCTCCTAATATTTACTATAGAATAGCGCCCCATAATAAATTCAGATTAGTCCATATGTATGATTTGTGGGAGAATTTGTTTCACTTTCTCAGCATAAATTTTTGTTAATATCTTATAGTCAACATTAAGCAAAGATATCGGTGTATATGATCTTGGGAGCGATAAATCTTTTCCAGGTTTACGTAAAACTTTAATTATTGCGGAATTAAAATAAAGTGAAACAGATTTAGTGCTAATAACATGATTGTAAAATGAGACTAAAGTGTCCCCATTCCATGGTAACTGGATTTTATAGAATACAGTTGCTAATCCATCTGGACCAGGAGCTTTGGAAGATTTCAGCTGCTGTACAACCCTAGTAACCTTCATAAGTGTTATAGGTCCTATTACTGTATTTGCTAAATCTGTTTTTACCTGCAGAAATTTGAGATTAACCTACAAAAGAGGGGATAATATTATTAGAATCAATTGAAGCAGCGGTATGTGAATAAAGTTTGGCATAAAATGATTTCATAACCTCCGTAATTTGACTACTAGGGGTGGTCAAAGAACCATCGTCAGTCCATAGTGGGTTAACTACCACTGGTTTCCTGGTTCCCTGTTATAGATTGGTCAACAATTTCCCAGTTTTATTCCTGAATTTGTGAAATTTGTAACTAAGTAAAAATAAATACCTATATCCTTTATTTTTCATGTATTCATCAAAAAGCTTCATTATACTATATTTTGGATGAGGGAGTAGGGTAAGTTTTAAATAATTGAAAAGCATTAGAGAGTCGATTTTGAACATCCGAGTATGCAATGGCCAATCTTTTATTTTCCACTGAAACATAAGAGATAATATTACCTCGGAGGACTGATTTTGCCGCTTTCCAGAATAATGAAGGATTAAATTCTGCATGAGAAAGATTAGTGTGTTTATAAATCATTCATTCTGTTTCTTACTTATTATGAAAATAAATTAACTGTGAGAGATATGTTGGCAATCTCCAATGTCGGTACGGTCCTCTCTCTAGAGTCGTCTGAATAATTATCCAGTCCAATGCATGGTCGGATAAAAGTTTAGACTCAATATTTGTTTTCAAAACTTGTGGGAAAAGAGAGCGAGATACTAAGATATAGTCTATTCGCAAAAGAGTGTGGTCGGCTTCATAGAGACAAGTATTATCTTTTTCTGTGGGATTCATTGCCTGCCAGACATCTACTAATTAAAGTTTAGAAGCTAGAGTAGAAACTCCCAATTTAAGTAAAGATATTGGAGAATAAGCATTCTGCAATCGGTCTACAAATGGGGATGAAATTAAGTTGAAATCACCACAGACTATCACTGAGCATGAGTTATATACTAATAGTTTAGTTAAGAGTATCTGGAAAAAGGATTTATTATATATATTTGAAGCATATATATTACAAAGAACATAATTAGTTTTATAAATGGGCGAGTATGTTATCATTTCCACAAACCACTGAATAATGAGCCACTATGTGATCGCTATGACAGCATCATTCACTTTGATTTAATGAGCTGTAGTAGGATGTAAATCCTTTTGTTAATCAACTTTGTCCACTGTGTCCTGTGTGACTCGCGCTGGGATTATGACATCCTATGCATCATTGTTTACAACTGAGCTCTAGGAAGCTGCTAGAGTGGTTACTATGATTACCGCACTGGCTTGCACACTGGCACATATGACAGGAAATGGATGGAGATGACACGCACGCCAGCGGGGGATGCAGCTCGACTATGGCTGTAAGGTTTGTTAAATGCACTTGTCCATGAACACGTTTTTTATACTAATAGCTTTAGATAGACATTACTGTATAGTCAGTTAGGATGTTTTGATGTCCTTGCACGTTTTTTGATCTATTGTAGCATACTGTTTTTATCGATTGTATCATCTTTAATGTGAGGGAGGAGTTTCGTTATTGGACTCAGGTATATATAGGTGTAATGCACTGCTTGGGATTGTACCTTGACAAAGGTCCATGGATAGGACCGAAACGTTGGAACTCTATTGAGATGCTATAAAATGTTTTTAATGAGATGAAATAAAGATTTATTTTAGAAGACTGGTGAGTGCACCCCCCTCTGTTCATATATATATATATATATATATATATATATATATATATATATATATACTGTATATAATGATTTTTTAGGCAGTACAAAGTCCTGTGAGTGCCACTACATTGGATCTGTCTGTGTACAATTTCTTTTGGAGCCACCCAGACTTGATGTATTTAAACAAATACAATATATCAGTCGCCAAGCAGTCACTAATCAGGTTAAATATATATGTAATGTAGGCTGCCGCTTGCCACCTGGGAATATTGCCAGTCTTCCCAACAGTAAAAAGAGAGAAAAAGTTAGGTGGAGAGCGCTGCACAAACATACATAAAATCAAACAAGTGTAATAAATAAATCACTTTTTAATACATGATAAAACACAATGATATGTCTCCAGCATACTGTTACTATAAGGTAAATGTCCAGACTAACATGATAAGACACTAACAAAGATATATATTGTGTCACAATACCACTGTGGTTGATAAAATACCCGCAGGTGAACAGGTCTGTCGCAATTGGTGTATCCTCCGGCAGCACAGTGGGATCACTGTTCCTACCAGCTGGAAAGTGACCCTGTGGTCTGTTGTAGGGCCCGTCCTGTGCTGTAGATGTGCCCGTGCCGTGCTGATGTGAGCCATGCCCTCGCAGCTGAAATATGGTATATTGTGGAGGGAAAGTCCTGCACCACACGGGTGCCAGCGTATGTCTCTTTGTTATATATATATATATATATATATATATATCTATATAAAACCTAGGGTGTGCCATATAGTGCATTATCTGATAAAATGTATTTACGGGAAGCAGATAAATGAAATAGGTTGAAATATGTGTACCACGGGGGAAATCAGAGATCAAATACTCTGGTAAAGTATCCTTGACAGATGTTTTATTTCACAGGCTGAAAAAAGACAGATATCTTCTTAGCATGTTTCAAATAAACTCTTTATCAAAAGCAGTATCTTCAACCTACACCTGTAAAAGCTGTACAGAGATGACTTGGGGTAGGCAAGTCCAGGAAACTTTTTATACAATAACTTTATAAATTTTATCACATAATCCTTTGTAGTATCATGATTTAATTTAACATTAGAATTTGTATCAGACAATATTCTATTAATCACGTCTACATAGCTAAATCTATATAAAATAACTAAACCTCCACTTTTTTGGAAAAGTAAATACATGTAAGTTCAATAGGTTAAAATTAGATCCTCATGATCTCTTGTACAATAAATTCCACTCCTAAATCATCAATTCTGATCTGCTCAAGCACATAAACAACAAAAAGTTTAAGAAAAATATCTTAAAGAGTACAATAACTGTTGCATATACTGTATATTGATAAATATATTATCCATTGATATAATTACATGTAATAATAGTATCATTTAAAAAAAACACACACATACTATAAGATATACAGTACTATGCAAAATAAATGTTAATAGTTAGTTTTTATCAATTATAACAATGCGAAGAGAATGAGCAGAAGATGAAGCTAAAGCAAATTAATATTTGGTGTGACCACCCTTTCTCCACACTTGCCTAAAACTTTTGCACAGTATTGTATAGAACAAATAAACAATGAACTTCACACGTAAAGACATTTAAGGAGCAAATGACCAATTGGTAAAATAAAAAATGGGAGTATATTAGTAATTATTCCAAGTCTCAAGATGAAACTAATTAATCCTTGAGGAATCTTGGTATTAATTGAAAGTCTTATTCAGATTTGCTCAAATAAATTATGTGTGTAGAATAGTAAAATATCAGAGCTACTTTAATATCAGAGAGACTCCAAATGTGGATCAACAACCAATCAATGCACATGTGGAAAGGAAGATGTTAAGCACAGTGTTCACTTTATAATTATGTTTGCACTGTACAAGTGTCAATCTAAATCACAGTCACTATCACTGCTGATCTAGTGCCTAATCAACATCCCCTTTAAATAGGGGTTTAGTATGGCATGCCAGTGCTCAGAATCTTGATGGTAAGAATCCCAATGCTGGCCTTCTGACAGGGTTAGGATCCTGACACCTGCTGTATCCTAAATCTCCCTCTCTCCATACCCCTAACCGTCCTTCCCCAGTGCCTAAACTTAGCCATCCCCCCTAGTGCCTAAACCTAACTTTCCCTATCTGCAGCTTAAACCTAATCTCCCCCCACTACCTAACTGTAACCCTCCTCCTAGTACCTAACCCATAACCTTCCTGCTAACCCCAATACTTCCTGTTGGGATGCCAGTGCTGGGATTCTGACAGGTGTCGGGATCTTGGTGCCAGCATTCTAAGTGCCAGCATCCTGATTGTCGGTATTATGACCACATCCCTGTAGATAGATGCTGAACCCTCATACTGAATGCTGCTCAGTCTATTTACCACAACTAGATTTCCCAGATTCTATAGGTCTGCTTGTCATGGAGGAAGATAGGGAGTGTGACGCTGGTTTTTGGGATGGAGGCAATCTTTATATCAGGACAGCAATGTCCCTCAATAGGAGATACTGGAACCACTGATAGCAGGTCTCTCCACCCTAATCTGTCTACTTGATAACTAGGTTTTTATTTTCTTCCACATTCATCTGACCTCTGTCAAAGAATGGATGATGAAACACATAAGGGCATGGTCTGTACACATATATGTGACTGATAAGGATGAGGAAAGAGATTTCCCATATTCTTGTTATACTTGACTAGGAGCCTAATCACTCTGTGAAACATATTGAACACTGATTTCCCTTATGATACACATGTTTTGAGTTGACCTATTTAATTTCTCTGATTGTCTTAAATACATGTTATCATATAATGCGCTATGTGCCCCCCCTTATTTTTCTTAATTTTTAGAAACTGCAGATTTGAGTAAAAAAAAATGGAAGACACAGACCCAAGAGAACTTAATGCTGACAAGAGAAAACCAGGCTCACTGAGTTTTGGAACTTTTTTGTGGCAAAGAAATCAATTCTGGGACTTGTAGTTCCAGAAATGTGCTGTAGAGAGGACTGGTAAAGTGCACCAATATTTTTATGTATAAATATTTTTAATGCCTGCAAAGTAATACCATTCCGTAAAAGGGAAAAGGTTTCATTTGAATATAGTTACTTAAAAATAATTTCAACATGTAAAAAACAAATCTGACATTTAAAAGTCTTAGGGGTCTATTTACTGAGCTATGTTTGGAGATAAAGTGAATGGTGATAAGGTACCAGCCAATCAGCTGCTAAATGCCACCTCACAGGCTGTGTTTGAAAAATGGCAGTTAGGAGCCGAATGGCTGGTACCTTATCACCATTCACTTTATCTCCTAAAACAGCTTAGTAAATAGACCACTCAATTCTCTCTCCATTCTGAAATATAGCCCATTTATGATGACGGTTGGGTATTTTGCTAAATACTAGTGATTTTATAGTGTTTAGAGAATATATAGATTAGAAAACCTGAATACAAGGGTGTTGAGTCATTGTAGGTCATGTAGTCATTGTAGGCCAAGGAAAAAATGTCCATCACAATCCTCTGGTTGATCAAACCAATTTTTTTCTGCCCTTTTACACTTGTTTGATACATTAATTAAGAAAATATACACACAAAGGCACTGTTGCAATCAAGACACACATTATCAGGGCCTATTAGTGAAAGCAGCTCTACACATAGATGCACAGCCACAGTCATAGGAAGCCATAATCATATAAAGATCTTACATGTGGCATAGGGCTGGTTCAAGTTCTGATTGTGCAACTGATTATGCCATGTGGTATTACTGTGTGTGTACTGATGCTGAAATTGTGCATCTTCACATGCACAGATCAACACAAGGCAAGGTATTAGCCACATTGTCTTCTGTATATACAGCAATGTTGATTAGTCTTCATGTTCTTTGCTACTTTTTACCAATTATGATGTTACTTTTAAACTAATATTATGCTACTTTTATGCAAAGATGTTTGGAAATTTTGAGCAATTGAAAGTAGAGATGAGCGTGATCAATCCACCCAAATTGTAGCTTTCCAATGTGTTGCCATCGGGCTCGGGTCTGAAAGCGAAGAAAAATGTAATTTTCCTGGCATCGGATCTTGTATCATTTAAATTGCATTTAAAAGTCCCTCCCTCATGTTCGAGCACCATTTCACACATGAGAGTGGAGGGAGAGGGTGTTACTAGGGCTATATGATTGCTTTAACAAAATTTATAGGTTTAGTAGCTAAAAATTAACAAACTTAGGGACACTGACTCATTTTGGACAGACAAATCTACTTTATTGACACTAAAGGCAGGGGCACTTGGCCTGATTCTGACCCAGTCGCAAGCGCTGTGTGCTTGCAACTGGGTCGATGTTGGGCGAGTGCACATGCACACGACGTAGCCGGCTCCGTCATGTGCATGCGCGAGACCTGGATAGCGACGGGCACTCCGTCGCTCCAGGTCTCGTACCCTTTGGTGGGCAGGCCGGGGGGGTGGCTGCCCAAACGGAGGCGTTCCCATGTAAACGCCTCCATTTGGGGCTGGCCCCACTGACATCACAAGTGATGTCAGTGGGAGAGATTTTGGCTCTGTTACAGCCGAAACCTCTCTGGGGCTTGCGGCAATGAGACCCTACCACAAGGATCTCGTCGCAAGCCCGATGGTCACGATGGTCTTGACCATCGCGACCATCTTCCTGGCCGCTCGCTATAGCTGTGGGTGGTCACCCACAGCTATGTGAGCGGCCAGGAGGCCGTTCTAAAAAAAAATAGCCCTGCCCTGATTCAGAGCGAGCACTCTGTCAGAGCGTCCGGCTCTGAATCAGGGCCACTGTGCCAATAGGGAGCATTATGTTCTTAAATGGCATTGTGAAATTTAAAAATCGTCTTTAGAAGCATTGTGTTATTTTTAAAGGAAAAGTGTGTTGTGTGATCTTGTGTCATCTTTCAGACTTTTTTTTAATTTGTTCTAAAACTTGTGTGTGTTCAGTATGTGCCGTGCCACCATTAATATCAGAGCTCTGAATCACAGTATAAAATTGTCATTTGTTAGAAAATTAACTTTTTTTTCTAAAACTACTTTGTGTTCAGGGCAAAGAAGTGACAATGTGTTAAAAAATAACATTCAGTATTTGCAGTGCCACATTTTATATCA
This sequence comes from Taudactylus pleione, assembly GCA_031769625.1. Classification (NCBI taxonomy): domain Eukaryota; kingdom Metazoa; phylum Chordata; class Amphibia; order Anura; family Myobatrachidae; genus Taudactylus; species Taudactylus pleione. The sequence goes on along the minus strand of JAUIMM010000626.1, from coordinate 1,760,049 downwards.
GCACTGTGTGAAGTTGTCCATTTGTTAAAAAAAAACACTTTTTAAAATGTACACTTGCGTGTGTTCAGGGACAGACTGTGGCACTGTGTTAAACCTAAACTTTCAGTAGGTGCCATGCCATCACAAAAGAAAACAACTTTTCTTTCTAAAACTTTTATATGTTCAGGGCCAGGCAATAACATTGTGTTAAACTATAATGTTTAGTTTGGTTTAGTGCCACAATTACTAGAAGTGCTGTGAGTCAATAAGATTTATGATCAGTCAACAGAAGAGCAGAAGTACAGTAGCAACCATGCAGTAGTACTGCAGCTGCTTCCAGACAAGATGACAGTACTTCAACATCTACTAAAGCCAGTGCTCAAGGGCATAGAGGGTTAAAGACAGGGCACCTGAAACTGAAACAATATTTCACAATGTTATAGAAAAAAAATATCAACTCTAATAATTAAAGGGAAAGTTTACTGCAGAAAAACATGAAATTGCCAACATGCCATATGCCACATGCAGAGGCAAAAACTGGCTCAAGCCTTGATCTTTATTTGTGAGCACTGATTCTAGAACTGCTGTTCTGGGGGGGTCTGCAAGTATGGGGGAGGTGTTTTTATATTCCAGGTGCTTGCTAAAGGTGCATTTTTGGTGCTTTTTAATGCTTGACTTTAACGATTTTTAAATATGCTTGCACCCATTTTCATTTACCCCAATTTTGATGGACTACTTATTTTCCCCCAAAAAAGTTGCTAAATGCTATTCTTCACCACTCTCCCAAAGATGCTAAATAGCACCTATTGAGACAATTCAAAGACCCCAAATACCTTTTGCAGGGCTACTCAGGAGTACCCATAGTAAACCTCCATGTCAGAGCATCTTTAGGGGGTGTCAGACTGATTTTCTCCAAAACTAGAGAACTTTTCACCGATTTTGTTTTTGCAGAGTCCCAATTTCGCCAATTTGGAATTGAATACGGGGATATCTGGGGACGTGCTCAATAAGTTTTTTCGATGGCAAAAGCTCCAATGATGGCGAAAAGTCTGGCAATGGACTTTTTGCTCCAAATTGAATGCGGCCCTCATAGTCTAGACGAGGTTTCAAATGTAAAATAAGCAAATCCTTGCAGAAAAATCCACTAAGACTGAAGAACAAACTGTCATCAGAAATATCACAAATCCCTAATGAGAAACTAAGAGTGTCCACAAGTGCTATGTGTGAGTCTAAAATTGCTGAAACTATACTCAAAGATGATCCTCCTTCCACCATTTCTGCACTCTCTGCAAATGTGGGGATGAGCAGCACAAGTAAAGTGTTAGGATCTGTGGTTAGCAGATCATATTGTTTGCAGTTCCCAGTCTTAGTTTCCACTGACACACTGCACTAATTACTGCCTGTCTGTGTTCAGTATCAGTTGTACATTAATTGATTCTCCTGTCTGTGCACAGCCCAGGTGCACACTAGTCTGTCATTAGGGAGGCTTGCAAGGCTTGCTTTGATTGGGCCCTGTATCTGTTAAATTCCAGCCAGCCCTTCACTCCATGCCTGTGATAGCATTCCACGTGTTTCCAGTTCTGGCATAGTCTCCTGTATTCAGTCGAGTTCCCAGTATCCAGTCTGCTATGTTGTTGTAGCCATTTGTGTTATCGATCCAGCAATGTCTGCATTACCACATTCTGCCATTTGTGTCATCCAGGTGGCACAGACCGCACTCAGGGCCTGATTCAGACCCGCTTGCAAGTGCTATGCACTCACAAGCAGGTCGATGTTTGGCCACTGCACATGCCAGAGCCAGCTCCAATGTGCGCATAAGCGAGACCCGGCTAGCGACGGGCGCTCTGTCGCTCTGGGTCTTGCATCAAAAGGGGGTAGCTGTCGATGTTGATCAACAGCTCGCCCCATTTTGGAGGTGGGCAGGGGGGTGGCTTGCCAAATGGTGGTGTTCCCGAAAGAATTCCTGCCATTTGGAGGCGGCCCCACTGACATCACAAGTGATGTCAGTGGTGAGCTTCTGGCTCTATTAAGAGCCAGAATCTCACTGGGGCTTGCGGGACTGAGACCCAACTGCAAGGGTCTCGTTGCAAGCCCCAATGGTCGCAATGGCCTTGACCATCGCGACCATCATCTGGCCACTCGCAATAGCGTAGGTGGTCACCCACAGCTATGCAAGCGGCCAGGAGACTCTCCCTGATTCAGAGCAAGTGCTCTTTCAGAGCGTCCAGCTCTGAATCAGGCCCTCAGTGTCCAGAGTATGCAACCCAGAATCCAGTGGCTTGTGTCAACCCAGCTGCACAGGTCGCAGACCATTGTATGTGATTGTGTGTACTACTGGTAGTGTCATCCCGGCGGCACTTAGTGCACCTCAACATCCTGTGTACACAATCTTGTGTACTGCTGCTAGTGTCATCCATTCAGCACTTAGCTCACCTTAGCATCCTGTGTACGCAATCTTGTGTACTGATGCTAGTGTCAACCTGGCAGCACTTAGTGCACATCAGCATCACCTTGCCAGGTCTACCAGCCCAGAGGCTGCTCCTTTGCCAAAAAGCCACACCAAGTCAACTGTACTTTGGCTCTGGGGAGCACCGCCAGCACAAGTTATTTTGGGATCCAAGTTACCTTGGATGTTAAAACTTCTTTTTGAATGTTGGTAAACCGATATTTGGATACATACTAATATCTTTTCTGTGCGGATACAACTCTTTCTCCCCCTTTCCCTTTTACTAGGCACTTAGCGCACCTCAGCATCGCCTTGCCAGGTCTACCAGCCCAGAGGCTGCTCCTTGGCCAAAAAGCCACACCAAGTCAATGTTTCCAGCCCTCATGGCTGCTACTCAGCCCAAAGACTGCATCTTGGCCCAAAGGCCACATCAAGCTAAGGTTTCCAGCCCTCAAGGCTGCTACACAGCCCAAAGACTGCACCTTGGTCCTAAGGCCGCATCTCGCCAAGGTTTCCAGCCCTCAAGGCTGCAACTCAGCCCAAAGGCTGCCAAACTACTCTTAGACTTACATCTCTGCCCTCAAGGCTGTACAGTACTAGGCTCTTGGGTAATCATTCCTACAAATCCTAACAAACAGATGGTGACATAGAAATTTAAGCAGCTATTGTGGAAGTGCAACAGGATGTAGGGAATATTAGTGTAGCTTATGTTGCTAATGAGGATGTTGACAATAAGGATGTTTGTGTACCAATATCAGCAATCTTTATTTAAGATAGGAAGCAGTCCATTATTATACCTGGATATAGGACCAACAATTCCAAATATTTAGTGTGGAATTATTTTTACCAAAATCTTGAGAACATTTTTCAAGTCATCTAATCCATTTGTGAAGCCAAAATAAGCAGAGGTAGGGAAATTAACCATCTTGGAAGCTCATCCCTGCTATGACATTTGCAGTGAGTTCATGCAGCTTTTGCAAAAAGCTGAAAAATGTAGTATAATTATAACAAGCAGTTCATCATCAACTAGCTCCCAGCTCTTAGGGCCTCATTCAGACCCAGTAACAAGGCTGCATTTGCAAGCAACTGGTCTCAATCTGTGCATGCATATAAGATGCAGTGTGGGAATTGATCTCAGCGAGTACACAGATACTCCGGAAATATGAGTGACAGGATTCCCTTTTGTTGGTGGTGACAGGGGGAGGTTGATGGTAATGGGGGTGTGGTAGTGCGAATGCAGGTGTGTCTGTGCATTTTAATGCCATTTTGGGGGCATGCATATTTAAGATACATTGTCAGCATACACGTCACATGGCTGAAATAAACATTGCAGCACTCGCAGTGCTTGTAGTAGATTACAAGCAGCCACAAGTGCTGTGTATGTGTCCGATGTTGGCCATTGTTACCAATGGTTTAATACACTTCCGAAAGATGATGTATTTTAATAAGAGCAAGTGGGCATCATATTTCAGGCTGGTGGGCATCTAGTTACATACCGTGGTTGCACAGCAAAATGTAGTGGGTGTGCTAATGTTTTGCTTGTGATAATCACAGGATTTGCATACTTTGGATGCTGATGGTTGTGTGCGAATGCAGCTTTAAGACTGGGTCTGAATTGGGCCCTTAGTTAGATCCCAGTTCATGCACTCTCCACCACCAACAATTTAATTACCTATATCCTCATTAATAATTGAAGGTAGTCCTCCTGCATCCAATTTGTGAAGGCAAAGCTAACTATCCATGATTCCCCAGAAGAAACCTTGAGCCCTAGGGCTGCTGCTGGGGATGAATCTTCACCGTAGGAGGGGAAGAATAAAATGTGTAATAGTCTTTTGCAAGAGGAAACAAGTATGAAAGCAACCATCCAGTTGCATAGCAGATCACAGAAAACATAATTGCTATGCTAGCATTAGTTCAGTGTTCAAAATCCGACATCAATGCATTTGGTTTGAAATAGTTAATTCCATCTCAATTCCAGTTTACAAGGACAGCAATTCATTGTCTGTAGTGGGACATTAAAAGAAAACTATAAAATGCAAATCTACCTACAATCCTCTTAACCACACATATGTGGACAAGCAATACTGGTCAATAAAAAGTTTACATGACTGTGACAGTCCAATGGGTGGGTGTGTCACCTTCTGCAGCAGCATCCAACACTCAATGCCAGCTCATTCTCTGTAGCACCAGGTTCACTTAGAGGCATACCAGTTTCAAACTGTTAGGAAAACCTAGAGATGTCATACCAACATGGCTTACTCCGCTAGGACTCTCATAAGGATTTGTCATTAACAATAACACATGTAATATTTTGAAAGCATTAAAACTGGATGAATTTGAACACGTCCCATGTTTTGACCACACAATAAACTTGGGGGTTCAATTTTTTTTTTTAAATGAAAGAGGCATGCAGGACATGCTGTCTGTGGGCAGAAACATTTATGGAGAGTTGCAGCATTCATGAACTGCATGTAGAAGAATGAATTAACTGCGACAATAGTTCAATTTGACATGCCACCATCTAAAGCAAGAGGTAGTGATCAGGTGGAATTCAACCCTTTATATACTTCAGCAAATGGGGGAACAGCAACAAGCCATCCAAGCTTATAAAACCAGCCATAACATAGGGAGAGGAGAGGAAATATACTTTAGTCCAGCACAGTGGAGAATACTTTCCATTTTATGCAAGCTACTGAAACCATTTGAAATAGCAACCAATTAAGTGAGTTTAGTCAATGCCAGCCTCAGTCAGGTGAATCCCTTAATCAGGCTATTAGAAAATCAGCTAGAGAAACTAAAGGAGGAGTTGAAATGAAGCAATTCTGTTAAGTATTGTGGACTTGGATATCAAGTTCTATATTTGCTTTGCAAGGACTAAAGGGTTGTCTCAATCTTGCAATCAGATCAATACATTTTGTCAACCATGCTGGATCCTAGGTTTAAGGCATACATAATGTATTTCTTTCTAACTGACACATTTTAAGTAATACAAATAGCTCCTTGTGAGCAAGTTGTCAGTTCAAATGGTACATGACATGGCAAGAACTCCTGCTTAAGTTACTCCTACAAGTTCTGCTCCCAGGCATAATTTAAGCTTTTTTCAAAGATTTACTTGTTATGGAAATGAGTGCACCAGAGTAAAACAACATGATGACATCTGGTCAGGCCTAAAATAATTATTAACACCTATACCATGACTCTATCTGATACAGCAAACATCAATAGAGTGGTGGTAGATTATTTTAACAATTTGGAGTCCCCTGTACAAAGTAGATTTGCTTTAATTAGCTGCCCAAAATTGAGTGTGTACTCAGAAAGAGTGGGAGCTGGATTCTGCTTCATAAAAATGGGAAAAGTTGATGTTCCTAAAAATTAACTACAAATTCCATGAGGAAGACCTTTCCTATTAATTACATATATGTACACATTTTAATGGTGTATTCTAGATAGTAACACTGATGATGGTGAGAAGGAGTATAAGGAAAAATAACTTTTCCAACTGTATAGAGAATTTACATCACAGTTAGTGTCCTTAAGCCCATTGGTGTGGTCACAAGCAAACCAAGGACTTCAGCCACAAAAGTTGAAGTACCTGTTGCTAAAATGGTTGTTTTTTAGACTGTGCATGTCCTTTTTATTATACAACATATGGGTGGGTAGGAGAGCCCAAGAACAATTCCATCTTGCACAACTTTACTTCTCATAACGGGCTTAAATTTTGGAGTGCTTTGGTTATGGTCTTTTTTGCATAGACAAATATTTTTAGTGGCTAGAGAAATGGTGTGTAAGTGAAACTGGGCACTCCTATTGAGTGTAAGCAATCCATATATGGTAAAACATTTTCCCTAGTGAAAACCAAATGTTTGAAGATATAACTGAAATGGATTATTATCATATGCAAGGGCGCTACTCAAAGGCAACCAATATAGTGGCAGAATCAGCCAATATAAAAGACATCCATGTCGATTAAACATAAAGATATATACATTTATTAGTAGAATAAACAATATAAGTGAAATAAAACATAGATGCAAGATTTAGTCACAACCTAATCAGGACCAATCAGGGCCCAACCATCGACCCAGTTGCGATTGCTCAGCGCTTGCGATCAGGTCTGAATGAGACCCACAGTATCTGCTATGTTTGGAGCAAAGTCAAATAAGGACACTTCTGAAAATTGGAGAATCACAGCTTACTGGGGTATATTTACTAATGTTCAATTTTGATTTTTGAGTGATTTGTATTCAATTTGCATTACATTTTGCCTTTGGAGTTTCACTAAAGGCAAAACAGAATATCAAATTGAACTTAAAGCTGAATCCTCTTCAAAACATTGGTACTTTTACACAGACCAACATTCAAATCCCACATATACTGATATTATTTTTGAAAAGAAAGACCAAATAGAACTTCAAATTGAACTTGAAATCCCCAAAATAATAGACCTGCTTCATCCTGGTGATTTTAGCATGAGCAGGTATGAGTTACACAGATGCATTCACAAATCAGGGAGAAACGTGCATGTTTCTCTATGTAAAATGTTTGTGAAATGTTAAAATAAAAAAACAATGATGTGGGGTCCACCCTAAAATCATAACCAGCACCAAGCCTTTCTAAGCCAGTTCTGCTTGTGAAAATATGAGGGACAAAAGGTTTCCCCATATTTTGGACAACCAGCACGGTGCTTTGTGAGCTGGTCCTGGATTTGGAAATACGGTGGACAAAAGATGTAGAGGTCCCCTGTATTTTCCAAAACCAGCACCGGACTCTTTCATGTTGAAGTTGCATCATAGCTGGGGAACCCTTTCACTAGGTCCTCTGGTCATAGTATTATACCTGACTTTTAGTCAACCCAGGCCAATGATCCCTGGGCAGATGGGAACCCCCCAATAAAAGGGGGGGTTCCCCTCTCTGGGGCACCCCATGCCTGTACTGGTAGCCTGGGCTACCTGTGATGATAGCCCGGGCTATCCCTGACACCCCTGGCCATTGAATGCCAGGTTAAATGTGTTAAAGTTTAGTGTATAAATAAATTAAATAATATTGTCTTTTGCTAGAGATCTACATATACCAGCATATATTCCCCCATGCTGGTATTTGGAGAGCCACAAGTACCAGCATGTGGGGCATTAAGGGCCCATTGGTACCTCTAGTTCTCCTGCAAAATAGAAAGTAAAATACAAGACACACACACCATGAAAGTAGAACTTTATTACAATCCCACTCCCACTCACACATACTCAACTACAATCCCTGTACACATCCTATTCTCCATGTAGGCATCCACATCTTCCTAAAATAAAAAAGTTAATTCCCAACCCACGAACATAAGGACCATTCTCTTAGAATGATACTGTACTTCCTAAATGACAGTTCACTGAGCTATTCAGCAACATTTAACTTAGAAATGCATGGTCTGTGCGTTCATTGGCAAGCCTCAACCTCTTTCAGCCAATGAACGATTCTCACCTTTGACATCAATGGTGAGAACCGCTAGGTTACTAAAGGTTACCTAGAGGTTCTCAACATTGAAGTGAATGGTTGGAACTCTTCATTGGCTGAGAGAGGTGGAGGCTTGCCTCTCTCAGTCAATGAACTCTTAGCCCATGCTTTTCTAAGTTAAATGCTGTGGCTGAGCTCAGTGAGCTGTCATTCAGGAAGTACTTTCCTTAGAGGATGGTACTTATGTTCATGGGTCTGGACTTCATGTTTTTTTTTAGTTTTGGATGACGTGGATACCTACATGGAGGAGAGGACATGTACAGGGATTGTAGTTGAGAATGTGTGAGTGTGAGTATAATGAAGATCTACTTTCACAGTGAGTGTGTTGTGTTTATTTGAATATTTATTTTGTAGGTGAACTAGAGGTACCAGTAGGCCCTTAGTGCCCCACATGCTTGTACTTGTGGTTCTCCAAGTACCAGTATGCAGGGGAGGCATTTAGTTCTCCAGCAAAAGACAATATAATTACATCTATTTTTATACTACACTTTAACACAAACATCTCAGCATCCACTGACCAGAGGTACATGGGATAACTCTGGGCTATCAGCCCAGGCCTGCGGTGCCCTGTAGAAGGGGAATAACTTTGTTAAGGGGACCCCACCTCCCCAGGGATCCCCCACCTGGGCTGACTATGGACAGTTATAATTTTTTTGCTGGGGAACCCAGTGAAATTGTACCCTGGCAGTGGCACTACACCCCCACTAGAAATAGTCCAGTGCTGGGTTTAGAAAATACTGGGGACCCTTAAATTTTTTTCCCCACATATTTTATAACCAGGACTGGTTTAGAAAAGCCTGTTGCTGGCTGCGCATATAGCGGGGATCCCACATAATTTTTTTTTTAATTTTAACACTTTAAAAACTTTTTCCACACAGAAACATGCATGGATCTCATTGATCTAAGCATGCACCTATGTAATTCACACCTACTCATGCAAAAAATGCCAGCATGAAGCATAACTATTATTTTTGGGATTCGAAGTATGAATTAAAGTTCAATTTTGTGTTCCATTTGGACATGGGCATGCAAAATCAAACAATAAATTACTATTCAAAATTGAACCAAATCGAATTTGATTTAGAAAAGGCTTCCAAGATTGAATTTTATTAAATTTGGGATTTTAACAGGGATTTCTGATTTTGATTTCAGGTGAGCTAAATTGAACATAAAATCAAATTCAAAATCAAACTTTAATAAATATACCCAAGTGGCATTTAATATAGTGAACATAGTTACTTCCAGTGATGGGAAAACTATTGAAGCTGTATATTCATTCACTATCTTAAAATTAATCTATCCCAGTGGTAATAGCTCAGAAATTTTAATCTTTACATTTTTATTAATTATTAAAATAGTAAATCAAACAACCAAAAAACACAATATACAATATTGGATACAAAAATAATAATAGAAGCAGCCAAAATATACATCAAAATTTGTGCTGCACATATAAAAAACAAACATTTTCAAATTACAGATCCAGCATATTGATGCAACATCAAATATAAAGTTACAACATAAACTAAATATCTCCAAAATATTTGACAATACTTGAAATAACAAAAAAAACATAAAAAAATAAAATAAAAAATTAGGGGGTAAGAATTAACCAAAGATGGTGAAGGAAAGGGGGAGGGAAGGGAAGGTGTAAAACTCAACTGAGGCCGGGAATAGGTAGAGACTCAGATTGGAACCATGGGGACCAAATTGTATGAAATTTAACAACCCTATTATTTTGCAAACTTGTGAAGTACTCCATTGAGGCTATGAAATTAATCTTTGCCACAAGAGCAGATAACGGTGGTGGGTTATGGTCCTTCCAAAATTTGCAAAGACTAGGCTGCATTGCAAATGTGTACCAGTAGTTTGTCCTGAGATTTGGAAATCCCTAGCATAGGAGCATTTAACAGGGCAACTACGGGTTCCAATGTCACTCCAGAACCAAGTACATGGCATATCAAGGAACAAACCAGGTCCCAGAATGGGACTATCAGAAAACAGGTCCACCATGTGTGAAAAAAAGTGCCTTCTGACCCACAAGACCTCCAACACAAATTAGTTGTTGCTGGAAAAATGGAGTGAAGCTTAGTGGGAACTAAATACCATCGGGAATAGACGTTATAACAAGTTTCTCTGATAGATACATTAATGGAAGCCTTGGCTGTATGCAATCTGATCTCCTCCCACTACTCATCTTCCATGGATACAGATAGGTCAGTTTCCCAAGCTAATTCGTGTGGTTCACAAGTTGGGGGGTCAGGAGATAGAACTGAGTGATATATTGCTGAAATGTTACCCTTCCTGATTGTTGAATAAAGACATAACCACACAAATGGGGTGGGCATACGTAGTGAGGAAGATTTGGTTTGAGAGCAGATAAAACTAAGGATCTGAAGGTACTGGAGTTGGCACGAGGAAGGTAGGCTGTATTGAGCCTGAATATCTGTAAATAAGGAAGGGGCAAATGGACCTTTAATGTGAGTGAATCGATCTATACCCTTATTATGCCACATAGTCGCAATTGTGTTGTCACTTCCTGTAAAAAACAGAGGATGATTCCAAATCAGAGTCAATGGAGAAGGATAAGAGAATATATTATGAGTAGTGCAAAGTCTGTCCCATAATCGTATAGTAAAATTAATAGTTGGGGTCGAAAGAGCCGAGGCTGGTCTGCACAGCTTGGGGAGCCATATCATAGAGCCTAAACTCCCTTCTGTTACGAAAGAGTTTTCAATGTCCACCAACTTTTTAAGTCCCGGTTTAGAGTACCATGAAACAATATGGTTGAGTTGGCATGCCACATAATAGTCCTGCAATATGGGTAGACTCAGACCACCCGAGACTGTACTCTTTGCTAGAATATATCTCCGAATTCGGGGTATATGTCCATTCCATATAAACCTATTGCAGAGTTTCTGCAGGAGGACAAGGGCTGAATTGGGAACTTTAACCAGAAGAGTCTAAAATAAATATAATAAACGAGGGAGGATATTCATTTTAATCGCATTTATCCTACCTATGCATGAAATAAACAGTTGATTCCATCAATCTAGATCTTGTGTAAATGTCTTAATCATCGGGATATAATTAGCTTTGTATAGGGAGGAGTATGTCTTAGTGATGGATATTCCTAAATATTTAATAGCCAAAGGTCTCCAAATAAATTGAAACTTAGAGGCCAGGCTTGTCCGAGTTTGGGGAGAAGTATTTAAAGCTAGAGCTTCTGATTTGGATATGTTTATTTTTTAACCTGAGAGAGAACCGTATATTGACAATTCAGATTGTAGGTTGGGAAGAGACACCAATGTATTGGATAATGTCAATAGAACATCATCTGTGAATAGAGATATTTTGTACTGGTTTTGCCCCAATGTGATCCCCCCGATATTCACATTGGCCCTAATACGTGCTGCCAGTTGTTCAATGCAAAGAGCAAAGAGTAACGGTGAAAGTGGACAACCCTGGCATATGCCATTGGATAAAGTAAATCGAGGGGAGTAAAGGCCGTTGGTTGTAACCGTTGAAGAGGGATGGGAATATAAAGCCTTAACTGCCAACATAAAGTGACCCTGAAAACCAAAAGTAGACATTGTTGAGAAAAAAAAGGCCAAGAAATACGGTCAAACGCTTTTTCCGCGTCAAGGGTCAGTACAACCGAGGAAAGTTTGGTGTAATTAATGTGATGAATTATATTAATAAACATACAAAAAAGAATTACAGATGCACAACTCCAACATTATTCATGATTATCTAAGTAAGTCCTAAAAATGTTTATACTGTAGTGCAGTTTAGTGTTTATTTTTGGAGCGTGGGTCCACTGGATCGCTTTGGTTGGGTTGCTTCAGGGCATCACATTATATACACATTTTTCCTTTCTTGCACTTTTATCACTTTCATTGTTTGTTTAATATATATGTATTTTTTTCACATCTTTATTTCTCACCTCCCTACATGCAGCAGTAGCTGCTCTTATCTATCCTACACCTTTTTACTTTCCTTATTGGACTGATGCCCTGGGGTGGCTCAGCTGGGCTGGTTTGGGGGTGTCCTGTGCTATGGATTTCAATCCCAGGATGTTAGGGACCTACCCTCAGAGGTTACCTGGGCGCGGTGAGTAGGCCTATAACCATGGCCATGATTATGCCAAAACCTCTTTTATTATTTGCAAAATTCTATTGCAAAATGTATTATTAATATATAATGAATAATGTTGGAGTTGTGCATCTGTTATTCTTATTTGTATGTTTGCAACAATAGTCTCCACAGGTAACACCTCCCATTATATATATTTTCAGGGTGTGCGGTCTAGGGCCCCATTTCCACGAATTATATTAATAGTTTGTCTCGTATTGTCCAAGGCCTGTCTACCCAGAATAAAACCCACTTGATCAGGGTCAATTAAAGAGGCCAAAATGTTGTTTAATCTGTTTGCCAAAATTTTGGCAATATTTTGGAAAACAACTTAAGATCGGTTTTCAATAAAGATATGGGCCTATATTTAAGGCAATAGGGAAGGATCCTTTCCCGGGTCTCGGAATGACTACTATCCTAGAAGTCGTCGAGTCAATATGAAATGAAGCTCCATGCATAATCTTATTAAACAATTGAATCATATGGGGCATGAGTTGGGGGGCAAATATTTTATAGTATGCCATCAGAAATCCATCGGGACCTGGTGCCTTAGATGGTTTTTGGAATTTCATAGCATCTTCCAATTCCTTAAAAGAAATATCATTGTTCAATAAATTGTGAGAGGCTATATCAATTTTTGGTAGGTTACAAGAATATAAATACTCCTGACACTTTTCAACATGAACTAGAGGGTCGGAGGGAGGAGGCAGATTGTACAACGCTTCATAATATTTAAAAAATATATTATTGATATATTTGGGGTCGTAAATTGGTTTATCTGAAGCGTCTTTAATAAAAGTAACAGCCTGGGAAGCTCGTTTGGCACAGAGTTTCTTTGCAAGTAAAGTGTGGGCCTTCTTAACTTTATCAGAAAACTTCTGGTTAGCCCAGCGTAAGGAGCTTTCAACTTTCTCAGTTTGAAGGGATTGCAGTTCAGCATGGGCCTGAGAAAGTTGAGACAGAACTTTTCTAGAGAAGGTGCGTTTGTGTTCCCTATCCAGATTTGCAATAGAAATAGTTAGAGAGTTAATACATTGTTGCTGTTCTTTTTTTCTACGTGAGGCATACTGAAACATGTCTCCCCTTATGACTGCCTTGTGGGTTTCCCAAATTGTAGATAGGCTACAATCGCTGAGGAGGTTTAAAGCAAAATAATCCTGAAGTTTGGTTTTAACAGTTTCCTGAAACTGAGGAATTTTCAATATGGTTTTGTTTAGTCCCTTTCGACTCCTGGAGTTCAAAAACTGCCACTAAAATAGAGTGATCAGACCATGAGTTTGGGACGATAGAGGAATGATGAGCTGTTTGTGATAGATACGCACAACATAAAAACAAATCTATACGGGAGTAATCGTCATGCGTATAGTCTCGGGTGGTGGGAATGAGGGAGCGCTAAACATCAAACAGACCAGCCTTGGCTATACACTTAAGGAGAACAGAGGAATTGAGAGCTGAATTACCACCTGTGGGGAGACCTGATTTATCCAAGTGTGGGTAGAGAACGGAATTAAAATCTCCACCTATTAAAGTCTTACCCCGTCTGTATAAAAAAAGTTCTTGGAAAAAATTCAGAAAAAATCCGGCCTGGCCAGTATTGGGGGCATATACATTAGCCAACATAACCTCCTTGTGTCCGATCTTACCATGAATCATAATGAATCTACCTTTATTATCACTTTTCATATCCAATAATTGGAATGGAAGGGAACCGCAAAAGAAGTATTGCCACCCCATTACGTTTAGATACATGATTGGAGTAATACACAGTGGGAAAAACTCAAGATGATAATATGGGATGGGTATCTTTTTTTTGATGAGTTTCTTGTAGAAAAATAACATCCCCCTGTAGTTTCTTAAGTGTCATATGAAGGTGTGAACGTTTTTATGGAGTGTTTAAACCTTTAACATTGATAGGAAGACATGTGAGTGGCATTGTATTGAATAACACAGAAAGACTATCTATAGAACAATGTAGATACAGAACCCAATTCACGATCTCTACACCTTAAATTACAAAAAATGAAACTAAAAAAAAAGGGGGGGAGGGGAGACAATTTAAATCAAAATAATAAGTGACAAAATTCACCAGATATATCTGATGAACTGCCACTAACATTGAGCTCTACAGTAATAAGAACTCACTTGCGGGATACAAAATTTTTTTTTTAATAAATATCTAATTATGGACTCAACGTGGAATCCTTTTGAAATGAAATACTATAATCCCTAGCAGTGGGGGGTGGAGTGGTCAGTGGAGAACCTGCCACATCCCACCCAGAGCTGAAACCATAATGTCGGAAAATAGTACCTGGTGGCATATAACATTACGACCAGATAGAGAACAATAAAACTTTAGCAGAGAATATAAGTAAACTCTAAGGCATAAAAAAACTAGGGATGTGCAGGCTCGGATAGGTTCGAGTTTGCACGCTGAGTTCGGATTTTTCCCTCCAAGTAAATGGAACTCAGAAAGTGGCAAAACGTCATCTTGCATGGACGAATATCATCATTCCTGGACGTTTTGCCTCTTTCTGAGTTCAGTTTTTTTGGAGGGAAAAATCCGAACTCAGCGTGCAAACTCGAACCTATCCGAGCCTGCACATCCCTAAAAAAAACCCTTATCTATGGTAATATTATAACGAATAATATTAAGACACAAAGATATATAGAGCTTAATGAAAGAGTCAAACCAGAACCCAGGACAGATCAGGTGGGAGGAGAAGCAATAGGTCCGTCAGTTGAAAAGCCTGACGGTGAGGTAAGGCGAAGCTTGCAAAGCAGTTGCATCCCGTCTTCTACTGATCGTATGGTGTGGAAATGTATTGTATCCATTATCTCGGAGGACAGTGGTGACCTTGCGCAAGTCCCGTCATTTTGCAATGGTAGAAGGTGCCAGATCTTGATATATCTGTATCTGGGAGCCCTCATAGAAAGTTGAAGAAGTCATTCTGGTAGCCATTGTAATCTGATTTTTAGTCTTGAAAGATAGAAATTTGAGGATCACGTTTCATGGAGGGTCAGAATCTTTGGATTTGGGTCGTAAAGCACGATGAGCTTGTTCTATTTTAATGGAGTCCATTGTTAATGATGGGACCAGCAAAATGAACAGTTTCTTGAGATATGAGTCCAACTCACGTGCAGTTATAGATTCGAGGACGTTGTGAATGCACAGATTATTCCTCCTCTCATGATTCTCTAGGTCTTCTGCTTTATCTCTAAGGAAATTCAATTCCCCATGTAGGTAGTCCATATCTTGACCAACCATCTCCTGAAAGCCATGGTATTTATCCACATGAGTTTCCAAGGAAGAGGTGCGTGTATCCAGGGCCGCTATATCAGATTTAAGTTTTCCAATAGCCGATTGGAGGGCCGTAGTAAAGGATGATTTTAAATCTAAGATCATGGCCTGTAGAGAATGGATATCATCCTTGGTGGACGGAGCTGATCCATGGTCCGTCATATTTGGCGGGTTGAGCAAATTAGGTGGAGAAGTAGAAGATTGGATATCACGAGAAATGGTGAGTATTATATTGTGATCCCCTTTGTTAGCTCTGGTACCCGCTCTGCTCATAATATCTTGATAAAAATAAAATGCCAGGTTAGGATAAGTAAATAGATAGTATTCATGTGGTCATGCTGTTAGCTCTAGGTGAGGAGGCAGGAAGTGAGTCACATCACATCACGTAAAAAAGAACCGCAATAAAGCACCTCCACTCAGTATAGAGCTTGTCACACTGCCCAGGTCACAGTCATAAATGTGTGCCACCTTATTCCACAGCTAGATGGACTCCTGGAGGGAGCCTGCTGATGTGTATTGACAGCTTGTAATGTCTGATATGCTCGGGTGGTTAGACCAGCCTTGGGGGTCAGAAGCTGCAGGGGGGCCCTGATATTGACACTAAATAGGCTGTTGGGGGAAAGATCAATATTGCCCCAACAGGGAATCAGCACAGCACAGTCAGTGCCGTAGCGCGGCACCCGCGGGAGCCGGATTGAGCAGTCAGGAGAGCCGGGGTCGGGCGCCCACATGATGTCTGTGATCAAGAGCTGGCCGCACATCCGCGATCCACAGAAGGAGAGTGACGGGAGGGAGCCGGCTTCAGCGCCAAGTGTAATGCAGCGTGGCACCCACATGAGACAGGACCAAAGGGAAGCAGTCCAGGGAGCCAGGTGATTACTTGAGCCTGGAGATCGGGAGTCGTGACCAGGCCCGAACCCGGAAACACTGCCGACAGTCGGGATAGACCTCCAGAGTACTGCGCCAAGTACCCGCAGGTGAAATTCTGCCCTGGGGAAATCCTTCTGATTCTCCAGCAGTGGCACAGTGGGCACAATTGGAAAGGTTTTCTGGAGCTCACAGAGGATGTGACTGCTCTCATGGCCTCTCAAACCACACCCCAGAAATTTGATTTTTTATTTAACAATGACACACATCTCCCCTTTACTAAACCTAATGCCATTATATTGAGTTTTTAGATACTGGCTGCTCAGTATCAGGATGCTTTTCCACATGTACACTGCATTATAGTGGTATATATTGTATAGACAGGATCACCACCATTTGCTTAATTAATTTACATATGTTGCATTATACTGCATTCCCATGGCTATAGTCTATTCAATGAAGTGAATTGCTTTTATCAATCTGGTAAATTATTATACATGTTCCAGCATTATTTACTATATATAAATGTACACAGGGGCCTGTTGATGCACTCTCTAATGTTTAGCCAAGACTCTGTGGTGGCTGACTACATACCCTCTGGTGGCTAGCCACACCCTTTAAGCATGGGCCCTATAACTGCATACCCTCACTTGGCCCTTCAAGAACCACTCTAAAACTGCTAGGAAGGAAAAGCTGATGTATAGTAAGCAGTCAGTGGTAATTACTCATTACTACCCAGGAGGTGCTTAAGCAGCATTGCCATACATACTTTAAGGAGTAAGCTGTTTCAGGTATTGGTTCAACAACTTGGTGGTAGCAGCAGGGGAAGCTCTTTTGATGCAGTAGGAAGAGTCAGCAACAGGCAATTACCAATTGGAACAATAAAACCCTATATACCATTGTATCCAATGAATGGGATTAAGTAAAACTATATGCTAATATACTTCTCTCATTGTAATTATGCAAACTATAAAGTTTGATAACAATAAAAAATATTAAACTTACTTTGAACTCATTTATTTTAAAGTTATTCCTTTTTCCATGATTGTTTAAAAATAAATACATGTCATGCAAAGCATGAGCCATAGTAAAGACAGCAAGATACACATGGTTGGGATATGCATCTATAATATAATTATAATGATTTTGAAGACTTTTTTTCCAAGAGCAGTTTCGAGGGTGTTCTTTAGTTATGTGTGGAATAATTACATTTTTCAAATTATTTTTAGACTTGCACCCAAATTCAATTATCCAGATGTCCTCCATTAATGGGTCAGAATAATTATTTGGTGGATTAACATCATCTAGAAATTCCTGCATTCCTGGGATCATATATACAGGAAATGTAAACACAAGAGTGCAGTTAATTCGAGTTCCCCACATATTAGGTTTTGCAAGCTCTTGTACACTTGACCAAGAATTAGGGAAAATTAATGTCCTATTAGCAGTAACATGTGCTAGATTACGGATAACATTTATAGAGTATAAAGTGTTTGTGCCACAAATTATTATAATCTCCACAGTAGAATTCATAATAATATTATCATAATATGAATTGTTATCTCCAGAAATATATTTTATTTTGAAATCAATACATATTTCATGAGAGATTAACTCCCTGCTCAGTTGTTGGAGCTCACGCTCTCCATTTTCACCACCTGGTGAAATGAGCCCAACCCAGTTCCATCCAAAATGTTTCAATAACTTTACAATTGCCAAAAATTGCATCTGGTCATTTGTAATTGTACGAAAGAAATGGGGATATAGCATTCTATCACTCAGCACAGGGTCTCCTGCACCGTAACTGATCTATAATTGACATTAATTTATGGTTATATCAGAAAATATAAAATTTAAACATAGTCTTTATTTCCAACACATCTATGAAAAGTTGCAGCATCGCTAATTTCAACTAAAGGATTTTTCTTTCTTTTATCCAAATTACAGTGTCTGTGTTCTGTGGCTTTCACTATCAACAGCAAGAAAAAGGAAAGGTTGCTAAGACATTATGTTATATTGGCTTTTAAAATACACTAGTATTTATTGATATACAATAAAACATTTTAAATTTGAAATCTCATATAATGATGAAACATAAAACAAAGAATGTGGAAAAGTTCATGTGAAATTAAAAAAAATATATTTTAAAAAACCTACATTTTTTAAAAAAAGTAAAAACACCTGCAGCTACTGTGTTTATTGTTTATTGAATATTATAAGAGGTTATTACCCCTTCATTCTCAATGTTTCCATCACATACATACAATGAGAATTATAAAAAATATATATTATAATTTGTTAGTTCATGCATATATTTCTTGTCTCTTTATAGTTAGTAGTGTGAGGTGTTGATAATACTAGGAAAACAATACAGCTATAGTAGATTAGATTTTGCTCCTATTATAAATCACATGTTAAATTGATATCCTAAAATAATTGTTAGGCTATCATCATGTAATATTAATTTCTAATAATAATAAATGTATCTATGCCTAGGAGATTAGGATATTTAAATACACATATAGAGGACTGTGTATACTGTATCCCTGTGATAGCCTAGGACTTGTTATTGGTTATTTGAAAACAGAGGGTGGCATATGAAGTCCAGCTAAGGCCTAACAATTATTTGTATGAAAAATTATATACACAAAAAATATATATTAATAATATCGAGCACTCTAACTCTTGGAAAAGATAAGTATGTTGGATCTACAGTATATGAATAATTTATGACTAATAACAGGACAAATAAAATGGTTAAAACAAAGGTAATTTATTTAATGTATACAAATTATAAACATCACTTTAAGTGATATATATGGTTAATGCAATATCAACAAATTAGCTCCAATGTATTGATTGGTGTTAAATCAGCCGGCTGGTTGTTGTAAATGATTACCCCTGACAGGTACAGAAAAGCAACATTAATGGACTACAGAGTGAGTATATGCTAATAGTGAACAGACAGAGACAGAGGTGGAATTAAAGGGATGACTCCAATTATGTGGGTGGAGAGTCAGGGTATGTGACAGCTTCCAGCTTGTGTTTGGTGTTCAGGAGATTGCGGCTGTCTGCGGTTGTGATTCCTCTGTATCTCAGCTGCTGGAGGATGTCCAAAGTGCTTGTAGGTGAACCTTGGTGACGGAATTAGAATGTACTGTAGAAGCAGTGTGATAAGTGGTCCCAACGTGTTTTGGCCTGACTTTGCCTTTTTCAAGGGATGTAGTGTCCTTGTTTGCAGGTTCCCCTACTTGTAACTCCAGGATATGGTGGTGGAGTTATCCCATTTGTTCCTTCCTTTTTTATAGGTGTGGTTTAGGGATGATTGACATCTGCTTTGGGATTGCATAGACAGGTGTGGATCACACAATAGAAGTACACGCATCTTAATGACATATAACAGATGGATAACGTATCTTATAGAGTAATTTTTTCAATCACATGAATTGTATAAATTTAAGTATATACAGTGTAACATAATTGTAAGTTATGATTACTATAGATATTTACATATGCAGTCGAAATGCTGGGCGATGTTATTGGTATAATGTGAAAATTCTAAAGGGTCTGCAAATGTATGTGAATGTAAGATATTGATGAGGTAAATTCAAAAATGTTAAACATGTGTTTATTGATGCATATTTTACAGTTAAGTATGGCCCTTAATATTTCACTAATTAATATATGTCCCTACAGAAGTTTAACTGGAGTCTAGATAATTATGAAAGTGGACATAGCATAACTCTATGGTTTTTCTATTAGTCAACATTTGCTATATACATGGGCACTATCTAGGGGTCTAGAAGGGTCCAAATGGATCATTTGGGTAAGGGTGGTAACCTTAGCCCCAGTGTGAAGCTGGGACTGGATTAGAGATGTGTATGGCCAAAACTGCAATTCATTTTATACAGTTCACTTCTCGGTGTGCCACAGGTAACTTAATGAGTCATTAATCTAACATGCAACTTTGGGGTTCTACATGAGAGAATATATTCTGGCAAGGAAATTCGGTTCTATATGCAATATAGAATAGAGTGTTGTTAGTCACATAAGGATCAATGGTCCTGTATGCTGATCATCTTGACTAAATCTATGGCTTATTTATTATCTACATTACTGGTTTAATAAATGAGTATAGATTTATAGAACATTTTGTAATTACAGGTCTATGTTGAGGCCTAAGGGCCTAAGGTTGGTTAGAGTTCTTATCCATCTAATTTCAGCTTTGCTGACTTTCTTGTCATCGTCACATTCTCTCCAATTGGGTTCTATCTTTTCGGTGGCTGTATATATGAGATGACTTGGATCCTGACTGAGATTTGTTTTAAAGTGCTGAGATACATATGTAATTTGAAACCATGTATAATGTTTCTTCTATGTTCTTTTTGATATATGGGGCTTTTTTAAACACTACTTTGTGGTAGAATTGCTTTGAGTGTCTCATCTTTCAAGAGGATGTTACAATTCCTCCTTAGAATTTTTTTGATTTTTTGAGAATCTTGTTATATTCTGTTACAAAATATACAGGTTTGCTGTCAGCATTTGCTTTATTCTTGCAGCAGTACTGTAAAAGTTTCCTCTTTCTTAATGTAGAATTTCTTTAAATGCATTTTCTATCATTTCTACCTTGTATCTTTTTTTCTAGTAGTTTTTCCTTGAGTTATTTTGCTTGTTTCTTGAAGTTGTCCAATATTGAGCAGTTTCTTTGTATGTGTTTGTATTGTCCTTTAGGGATATTGTTGAGCCACTGTGGATGTATTCACTGGTGGCTAGGATAAAGCTATTTACATTGACCTGTTTCAAGTGGGTTTTGTCTCTTTCTTATTGTCTTGTATATGCACATCAATATATAGGAAATACACTGCTTTTGTAATGTAATGTGTAATGATCTGGAGGTTGGAAATATAGAAACCAATTGGAGAGCAGGTGACTATGACAAGAAAGTCAGCAAAGCTGAAATTAGATGGCTAAGAACTCTAGACAACCATAGGCCCATAGGCCTCAACATAGACCTGTAATTACAAAATATTCTATAAATCTGTACCCATTTGTTAAACCAGTAATGTAGCCATAGATTTAGTCAAGATGCTCATCAGTCCTTAGGTGACTAACAACACACTGCATTTAGAACTAAATATCCTTGCCAGAATATATTCTATCTCATGTAGAACCACAAAGTTGCACATTAGATTAATGACTCATTAAGTTACCTGTGGCACACCGAGAAGTGAACTGTAAAAAAGAGATTTTCAGTTTTGGCCATACACAGTTCTAATCTAGTTCCAGCTTCACACTGGGGCTAAGGTTGTCATCCTTACCCTAATAATCCATTTGGCCCCATCTAGCCCCTAGGGAGTGCCCATGTATATAGTAAGTCTTGACTAATACACCAACCATAGAGTTATGTTGTTTCCACTTTCATTATGATATAGTCTCAAGTTAAAACTCTGTAGGGACATATATTAGTGAAATATTAAGGGCAATACATAACTATCAAATATGTATCGATAAACATATGTTTACCATTTTTTAACGAATCTCATCAATATCATACATTCACACACATTTGCAGATTCTTTAGAATTTTCACCTTATACCAATAACATCACCCAGCATTATTGAATGCATATGTTAATACCTATGGTAACCAAATATTATAATTAAGTTTCACTGTATTTTCTTAAATTAAATCTATACATGTGATTGAAAGAATTAGTCCATTAGATACATTGTACACCCGTTATATGTAATTAAGTTGCATGTCCTCCGATTGTGTGATCCACACCTGCCTATGCAATCCCAAAGTAGTGGCCAATCATCCCTAATCCACACCTATGGAAAAGCAAGGAACCAATGGGTTAACTCCCCACTATATCCAGGTAGTACAAGTAGGGGAACCTACAAACAAAGACACTACATCCCTTGAAAAAGGCCAAGCCAGGCCGAACTACATTGGGACCACTTATCACACTGCTTCTACATACTAATTACATCACCAAGGTTCACCTACAGGCACTTTGGACATGCTGTGGTAGCTGAAATATGGAGGAATCACAACCACAGACAACCATGAGAACCTGAACATCAGACACAAGCTGGAAACCATTACAGACCTTGACTC
The DNA here is from genome assembly GCA_031769625.1 of Taudactylus pleione. Classification (NCBI taxonomy): domain Eukaryota; kingdom Metazoa; phylum Chordata; class Amphibia; order Anura; family Myobatrachidae; genus Taudactylus; species Taudactylus pleione. Next base: position 1,737,702 of record JAUIMM010000626.1, on the reverse strand, counting down.
TCTAACCACAACAGCCTGCCTGGCAAGGTGGGTTGAGTATTTTGGATCCACACAGACCGTTCTTTTTGAGTTACTATAGGGCCAAAATCCTGCACAGGAGTCAACACCCTGGGAAGAGCTCCACACTGGCCATATGTCACTGCCACCCATGTTTCCCCACGGCTTAAGCCACACTGATGAACTGCAGCAGCAAAGGCAATACAGCACCAGCTGACATTTTCTACACATTGCAAGCATATACAGAATAATTGGAGCCATCCATCCCATTTTCCCTATCACCTTATCAGTAGACACATTTTCCTCTGTCTGTTCACTTTTACCATACACAAACTCCTTCCCTCTGTATTCCATTATTGTTGCTTGTCTGTACCTGTCAGGTTTAATCATTTACAACAACCAGCTGGCTGATTCAACACCAACACAATATGTGTATATATATACCCAGAGGATCTCCTCAGGGAATCCATTATTAGGACAAGAAATACAAACAGACTAGATCTCTTGAGGTATAAAGACAAAACATGTGATAAAGACAAAGAAGTGTTATTCATTACCCCATTCAACAGGGAAGAAAAAAAGATATGTAATACTCTGATGAAACACTGGGGTATTATGAAAATGGATGGGGTTTTAAATACCATCCTACCAGATAAACCTAAAGTAGTCTTCAAAAAAGCAAGAAACTTAAAGACTATACTTCCACCTGGCCAGTAGAAAAGAAAGCAACCCAATAATACAATTCCTTTGGAGAATCATCTAAAAGGTTTTTTTAAATGTGGCAACTGCAATATATGTAGATTTGTGCATCCGGTCACTAAGAGTTTTAAGAATTGTGATGATTCTAGAAGCTTTTTGATAAAAGATAATATGAATTGTTTAACTACATGGGTGATTTATGTATTAGAGTGTCCCTGCAAGTTAAAATATGTTGGAAAAACAAAAAGACCATTCAAAATAAGAATACAAGAACATGTGCATAGTATTAAAAACAAACAGGAAAACCACAGTGTCCCCAGACATTTTAAATTAGTTCACAATTCCAATGTAGATGGTTTTAAATTTAAAGCTATAGAGCATGTGGAGATTGGAGAACGAGGAGGTGATATAGAAAACAAATTATCCAAGAGAGAGATGTTCTGGATCTATTCATTGAATACCTTAGTCCCCAATGGATTGAATGATAGTTATGAGATTACTGAGAGATTGGCTTACTGAGCGTGTATGCCAGTGGAGGGATGCTGCGGCGCCTGGAGCTGATGCACTGTGACCGCAACAGCATAACCAGTGCATCCTTACCAAGGGGGACATGCAAGTTAGAGCTCCAGGATGCATTAGGACCTTAAAGAAATAACGGGGCATTCACTTCCATGTTTTGGCACGCACATCCGGGTCACTTCCTGGATAGTGGAACTCATATTATGGAACCTGATTTTGGCAGTACACATGCCCACTATTAAGGCTAATAGGTTTGGGTATATATATACCATAAGCAGCACCTTTAGTTATCCTCCTGATGAAGTCCATAACTAATCTAACGGACGAAACGCATTGAGGTGGTGTGTGGTATGACAGGAGACTCCTCTACCAGCGATACTTATCTACAGATAAGCTTTGAAATTCTATCTTTTATGTACGGGCATTTTATATACTTTTGAGTGTTTAATAAACTTGTTTGTGTAGTATTACACTATGTTTTTTCTCTTTTTCCTCCTATGCATCTATACCATGGTGTAACGGAATGGGATACTAAGTGGTCTTCAGAGATTGGAAGGTGGAGATTTTTTTTGTGGTTGTTCTTGCTGTTTCTAAAGTGGTGTATCCAACTTTACAAGGTACACCCCATCTGTACAGAGGGTGATTACTTTTGGTGAAGGTCACATAAACATTAATTTATTGCACTAGGAGGCGCTCTCTTTCCATTTTTGTTTTCCAGGATTTAAGCTGTTTGAACAACAGTGCATGGGAAGAGCTGCCACCCTATACATCTGGGGAGTGCATCAGTTGTTGAATATTAATTGAAACTGTACTTACTCTATAGGACTCAGCACCGTGTACTACTACACTTTTCTACATATATATATATATATATATATATACATATACATATATATTAGGGGTGTGCACCGGCCACTTTTCGTGTTTTTTGGTTTGGTTTTGGATCTTGATCTTTCTTTGTGTTTTGGATCTGGTTCTGGGTTTTGTGTAGAGATGTGCGCTGACCCTCGTGTTTTGGTTTTGTTTTTGGATCTGGATCTCCCCTGGTTTTGGTTCTGAATCTGGTTTTGGATTTTTTTCCTTAGTGTTTTGTTTTCGTGCTTCGGTTTTGGATCTGGATTTTTTTCTTAAAAAATAAAAAAACAGCTAAAATCTCATAAAATGTGCCTTTTTTGTTCCTACAGTATTAATAACCTCAATAACATTTATTTCCACTCGTTTCCAGTCAATTTTGGTTACCTCACAGCTCACAATATAAATTTTTTTCATCTACAGTAGTTAAATGGCCAAAAGGTTGCATCCAGCTTGCTGGCTCAAAACTGATTGATAAAATTATTAATAGAGTTGAGGACTGTGCAAAGATGATGGTTGGGATACCCCTGAGGATTAAAGGCATGGGCCTTCATAGAGGACAAGGAAGTTGATGGCCTTGTCATCATCATGATGACTGCTGGCAGCAGCTACAATATGTGGTTCTTGGCCTTGCTCTCCTGTCATGTGACAGCCCTCCATGTTTTCTACGGTCTTGAAGCAATGTGACAAGCACCAATAGTGTAGCCAAGGTGCAGTTACAAAACTCACACACGTGCAGTCGTGTGCACACAGAAAAAAATATACAAAATACGCTATTTTTTTAGGTGGGTCAGGAACTTGGGCCCAGAGCACAGATTGGTGATGCACTAGGTTGTGTTGCTGTATCTTGTGTGACTAAGCCTAACACACACATACACACACAGAAAATAAATAGAGAAAGGACACTATTTTTTTTTTTGGGTGGGGGGTTCGGGTCCAGAACTTGGGCCCAGAGCACAGATTGATGATGACTGGAGTTGGGCAGCGCTAGGTTGCATTGCCGACTTGCTAGATCTTGTGTGGCTAAGCCTAACACACACAGACACACAGATAATTATTTGAAAAAAAGACAATTGATTTGTATATTTTCTATGCTCCAGAACTTGGACCCAGAGCACAGAATGATCACGACTGGAGTGGGGCAGCACTAGCTTGCAACTTGCGTTGCTGGCTGGATCTTGTGCGGTACTGCGGTTAAGCCTAATACGCACACACACACACACACAGAAAAATTAACCTTTTTTTTTTGGGAGTCCAGAACTTGGGCCCAGAGATGGACACAGCACAAGTCCAGGACACAGCAGACAGCCCAGATGGATCAGCAGACAGCACAGGGACAGTGACAGCACCATGACCAGAGACCAGAATGGATCAGCAGTCACCAGCCCAGGACACAGCGGATAGCACCAGCACCTCTCCCAGCCCTACACTACCCACCCTCCCTGTTCAGTCTCCACAGCCAGAGTGAAATGGCATCAGTCGCATGGTCCCTTATATACTTGATTGATCAGAGACGAAATCTTGCAAACCGCGAGATTTCATCTATATGGTTTGCCTCAATTTGAGAGATCCTAGTAAGGCTGGAAACTCTGAGCCTGCTTGGATCCATCTCGGTTATGCTAAATTATGGTGGGTTCGGATCTCTGGAATCTGGACCCACTCATCTCTATTTTTGTGTTTTGGATCTGTATTTTTTGGGAAAAAAGCATAAATACAGCTAAAATCACAGAATTTAGTTTTTTTTGTTCCTACGCTATTATTAACCTCAATAACATTCATTTACACTCATTTCCAGTCTATTCTGAACACCTCATACCTCACAATATTTTTTTTAGGCAAAAAGGTTGCACCAAGGTAGCTGGATGACTATGCTAAGCAACACAAGTGGGTGGCACAAACACGTGGCCCATCTAGGAGTGGCAGACAGGATGGCAGTGATGGCAGTGGCAGACATCCTGTGACAGACAGGATGGCAGTTTGAAACACTAGGCCCCAAAGAATACATACTTGGCACTGCTTCTTTGTTGATGCACATGCGGTTAATGCACACACAAACACAGAGAATTAAACACTTTTTAAATGTTTTCATTTTTTGGGGCACTTTGGGGGTTACACCATCCTTCAACAGACCAGCCGGTCCTTGACTTATGACACAGGCGAACGCTTGGCACTGCTACTTTGTTGCTGCATGTGCAGCTATGGCACACACAAACACAGAAAAAGAAAAAAAAGAAAATGTTTTAATCTTTTTGGGCACTTTGGGGGTTACACCACCCTACAACAGACCAGCCGGCCCTTGACTTATTACACAGGTGCATGCTTGGTGCTGCTACTTTGTTGATGCATGTGCAGCTAATGTGCACACAAACGCAGATAAATAAACACTTTTAAAATGTTTTAATCTTTTTGGGCACTTTGGGGGTTACACCACCCTTCAACAGACCAGCCGGCCCTTGACTTATGACATAGGCTCATGCTTGGCGCTGCTACTTTGTTGATGCATGTGCAGCTAACGCGCACACAAACACAGAAAAAAATATGTTTTTTGCACTTGGGGGGAGCACCCCAGATGGACAGAGCACCGCCTGGACAACACTACAGCACCCCTTTAGGACTACAGTGACACAGGAGCTACTGAAGCTCCCCCTCTTCTGTCTGCACACAGCTCCTATGGACAACACAGCCTTTATGGGACAACAGCACTGCACAACACAGCCCAGCCAGCTCCTATGGACAACACAGCCTTTATGGGACAACAGCACTGCACAAGACAGCCCAGATAACCCCTATGAACTTTGGACATTGCCCCTATGGACAACAGCAGCACCAGCATAGCAAACCCCCACCCTCCCTCTTCACTGTCCATAGCCAGAGTGAAAAATGGTGCCAAAGCGGGGACCTTTTATACAATCCAAAACCCGCGTGAATCCAACAGTGGGATTATGATGTTTTGCTCAATTTCAGTTCCGAGCCAGGTGGGAAAATCCGAGCCTGACTTGGTTCCCGGCTCGGATCGGGGGGGCTCGGGGGGGTTCGAATTTCTAAAATCCGAAACCACTCATGCCTAAATTAAACTAGAAGTACAGCTTAGTCAGTGTAACCCGAGTAAAAACATCCAATGTTACTCAAATAGAATACAGTCAAAAAAACACTAAGAACATAGCGCTCTCCCAGTAAGTGTATTTGCATAAAGAATAAAAGTTCCAGAGTGTCTAATTGAACACCGTTTGTGTTATTCACACAATTAAGGGTAAAAAATAGTCACTGTAAATACTCTATGAAATAATATAGCAAAAGCCTGTTCAGTGTAGGCCTTATCTCTGCACCTCACAGTAGCATTGATCAGTGAAGACATACTGTATATAAAAGGGAAACAGTGCAGAAATCCTTTTTTAAGACAAAAATGTAATAGTACATTGCACTGACAATAAAACTGACACATAATGTGTATAAATGACTCCTCAGTGGCACACACCTCCCAGAAGGGTGATCCCTGAGGTCCCAAGATGTAGATTTGGGGTGGTGGGATAATGGCTCCACATATGGCTCTGCATATCGAAGTCCAAATAAACAGTTACACATCACAACGCAGAGTATGGTCACTGGAGTGAGTGTATGTGTAATAAAATAATACATCCTACGGTGTGTGTGTGTCATGTCTATTTTATACCGGCATGTAGGGGAGACTTGCTGGCATCTATAGTACCCATGTAAAAGACAATATTAGTTATTTTCTCTTTTATAACATTGTCAATCTCACATCCACAAGCCAGGGATGGGTGGGGGGTAGTCCAGGTATCTTCTCTGGTCTGTGGTACCCTTTATTGGGGGGTCACCATCTCCCCCAGGAATCCCCAGCCTGGATGACTAGTGTGGGGTGCTGAATGCTTTGGGTGGTGAGTCCATGTGAAGCATGTCCCCGGCTGTGGTATTACAACCTTACTAGTAAGAGCCCTGTGCTGTTTGATGAAAATACAGGGGAACCAAATGCATTTTTTACATTGCATTTCCTCAACCAGGACCAGCTAAGGAGAACATTGCTTGTTCATTGAAATACAGGGACCTCCACACCTTTTCCCCTTATATTTCCTGAACAAGGAGCGGATTAAAAATCCCAGTGCTGGTTATGTTTGGGATTTAGCAAAACACAAATTTTGGTAAATATGAGTTTCAGCTGACAAAACTCTCACTTGTCCATGTGATGTTGAGGGGATGCAATCGGGAAACCAGCAGACGTGATCCCGACAGCTGGCTTCCCGACTGCTTTTAGCCTGTCATTTTCCCGACACCGGGAGACAGGCACCCATCATCCCGATCGTAGTGATGCCGTGAGCGGACAGCCGCAGGGGGGGTTAGGTTTAGGGCACCCGGGGGGACTTAGGGAAAGGCACCCCCCTGGGAGGGTTAGGGTCAGGCTAGGGGGAGGGAGGGTTAGGCACCCCCGGGGGGACTAAGGGTTAGGCACCCCCCCGGGGGACTTATGTCTAGGCAGCAGGGAAGGGGGGGATTAGGGTTAGGCACTTGGGGGGAGGTTAGGGTTAGGCACCCCTAAGGAGGGTTAGGGGGGTTAGGTTAGGTCAGTTTTTACTTACCGCAGGATTTCCAGCGCTGTCTGGCTGCCGCTGCTGGGATCTGTTCAGCTGTCGGGTTGCCGCTGCCGGGAAACAAACCGCCGGCCATGCGGCCAGTGGTATTTCATACCGATTCCGATGTTGAGCATGTTGAAACTCAGCCAGACATGATTCTTAGTAAATTTACCCTTAATACTATATATACATTTAAAGAGTGCTCTGTATCTTTTCAAGACACATAAGTTCTAAATGCCATCTATCCCTAAAATACTGTGGGTTTATGATTGCACCATTATTTTTTTATTATTTACTACAGGTATATCTGATCTAAGGCAGCAATATCTGATGTGAGGCAACAAGGTACAATATAGTGCTCCTTTTCATGATCTTACAGTATATTGTAATGTATTCATGTTGGTAAATTAAATTCTTAGGGCCGTATTCAATTGCTGGCGAAAAGTTCCCAGACTTTTGTCTGCTGGACTTTCCGACTACATGTGCGAAAACACTTTCCGTGTGCATGGCCGCTTTTTCGCCCTATTCAATTCCAAAGGACGCGAAGACATGTCCCAGCGAATCTCAAACAGGCAAAAAGTGCTATCAGATTTAAAGGAAATCAGCCTGACACCCCCCAAAAGATGCACTGACATGAGGGATCACTATAAATATCCCCAAATAGCCCTGCTGAAGGTTTTTGGGGTGCTTAAATGCTCTCAATTACTGCTATTTAGCATCTTTACACAAGTGGTGAAGAATAGCATTTAGCATTTTTTTTTGCAAAAAAAGTAGTCTAAGCAAATTTGGGGTACAGTATATGAAAATGGGTGCAAGCATGGTTAAAAATCGCTAAAGTGAGGTTTTAAAAACACACACTTTCAGCAAACACCTGCAATGAAAAATCAGGTTGGGCATACTTGGCGGACCCCCTTAAGTCTATTTCGCTAGTTTTAAAGTTTGTCCCCCAACTTTGAACTTATTCACCCCCAAAATAAAAGTACTTTTTGGAGGGGATCAAAAGTATTTTTTAATTTTTTTCTATGCAGTTTACCTTTGGGGGACTGTTCAAAGGCTGCAGTGGTGTTCCCGCAACTTTGCACCCCAAACCCCCAATTCTGCACTTTTTTCCACCTCCATTCAGAGGCAAATCTTTCTGCTGGTTACAAGGCACAGACTTTTCGCAACAGTGGAAAGTCTTTACAATTAAATGCGACAGAAAGTTTCCGACAGGCGAAATGACGTCATCCACAAAAACTTTTTGCCAAGAACGGCTTTTCACTGGCAATTGAATACGGCTCTTAGTCTAGTCAAAAAATTTGGTTCATTGTACCAGCCACATTCATATAAACAGTAGGGTAATCAGAATTTATATCATTTAAGCATATATGATGGCACTTACCTGTGTATAGCCATATACATTCAGCAACCATGCCATTGTAAGGGTGGTGTGGGAGTTGAGGTCTCCAATAAACCCAACTACCTTACCATGCTCCAAACACATGTAATTGGGCACCATCTCTTTGTGTCCAGACAATATCTGTAATACATCTTCCACAGCTTTATTCTCATTTGCACAAGAATCATACAGATGATAACCCAGAGTAATATTGGGCAGAATATCTGGGTTCTGGTTAATCTGATTAATTGCAAAGATAAAAGTTCTGAGATGTCTGTATTCTCTACGATGTACACTGTAAAAAACAACAACATTGATTTAGTATATTGAAAAATGTTTCAAGGTTCAGTATTATTTCCTCCAGTTACAATAACTTAATAAAAATGTAAAACATTTCTTCCAAATTAATTTTCACATTTAAATGATTTAAAACATAATAATAAGTAAGGAAGTTAATACTGCTAATAAACAGATTATTGGAATCTTAGGGGTATACAGTATTTACCAAATTGAGGGTATTTAGAAGTGGAGTTGTTGCCCATAGCAACCAATCAGATTCTAGCTGTTATCTTCTAGAAGGTGCTAGATAAATGTTAAGTAGAATCTGATTGGTTGCTATGGGCAACATAGCTAGGTGAGCTCTATGATAGCGAGGACAGAAGAGGACATAGCTGTAGAGAGGGAAGGTGGTTTGTGTTAGGGAAGGGGGGATCTATATCTGGGTGAAGCACTGTATGTGAGGGCAGTTCTGAGTGAGCTTGGAGATCTGTGTGAGGGGGATCTGTATGGGTGGAGCACTGTATGTGTGTGTGTGGGGGGTCTGCGTGAAGTGGGGGCTGCATGTGGGAGTGGAGGAGCACAGTGAGGGGGTAAAGAGCTGAATGTGGATATCAGAGCGAGTAGAGAGATGCGTGTGTGGGGGTCTGTATGTGGTAGGGAGAGTTATGAGAGGTTGAGATCTGTGTGAGGAGGGGAGAGCTATATGAGGGTGATGATCTGAGTGATCGGGGGAGATGTGTGAGGGATATATATACTGTATGTAATTATATATATATATATATATATATATATATATATTTATTGGGCCCCCAAATGGCACATTTATTAATTATCGGGTCCTAATACCGATAATTTAAATCTCTTATAGCCAATATTTGCATGTATATATAAACTAGGGATGTGTGCCGAACCATTTATACCGGATTTGGATTTGGTTCTAATTTGTCGTCCGGCTTTGGATTTGGATTTGGATTTGCCAAACTGCGGTGACTGGCTTTGGCTTTGGATTTGGATTTTTTTGACAAAAATTTACAAAAAAAGCTAAAATCACATAATTTTTTTTCTTCCTAGAGTATTATCAACCTCAATAACATTAATTTACAGTCATTTACAGTCAATATAGACCACCTCATAGCTTATAGGATTGTTTTCAACATTATTGGCCAAAGGTTGCAGTGAGCTGACTGGTTACTAAGCGACAAAGCAGCGGCACAACGACACAGACACCACAGTATAAAGCACATCTATGACACATTGCCACACAGCAGATTAAAAGTAGTGCCCCCACTCAGTGGGGTACGGCCAGCAGAATCACAGAACATGTTTACAAAGTGGGCTATGGCCCTAAGAGTCACAGTGCACAATCTTATTCACATTACACTGCACATAGTGGCCCTGATTCACATTACACCATAAGTTGTGTCTCTTATTTATGTTACGACACACAGTAGTGCCCCTTTTACACAATGCCCACAGTAGTGCCCCTTTTACACAATGCCCACAGTAGTGCCCCTTTTACACAATGCCCACAGTAGTGACCCTTTTACACAATGCCCACAGTAGTGACCCTTATACACAAAGCCCACAATAGTAATGCCCCTTATACAATGCCCACAGTAGTGGTGTCCCTTACACAATGCCCCCAGTAGTGGTGCCCCCTATGCAGTTCCCTTAGTAGTATGCCCCCCATTAGCAGTGCCCAAAGTAGTATGCCCCAAGAAGCAATGCCCCCAGTAGCAGGCCACCAGTAGTAGTGCCCCCATTAGCATGCACCCAGTAGTAGTGCCCCCATTAGCATGCCCCCAGTAGTAGTATGCCCCCAGTAGTAGTATGCCCCCCAGTAGCATGCCCCTAGTAGTAGTGCCCCCATTAGCAAGCCACCAGTAGTAGTGCCCCCATTAGCAGGCCCACAGTAGTAGTATGCCCCCAGTAGTAGTATGCCCCCCAGTAGCAGTGACCCATTATCATGCCCCCAGTAGTATGCCCCGAGTAGCAGTGCCCCCAGTAGCAGGCCCCCAGTAGTAGTGCCCCCATTAGCATGCCCACAGTAGCATGCCCCCAGTAGTAGTTCCCCCATTAGCAGGCCACCAGTAGTAGTACCCCCATTAGCAGGCCCCCAGTAGTAGTGCCCCCATTAGCAGGCCCCCAGTAGTCTGCCCCCAGTAGTAGTATGCCCCTCAGTAGCAGTGCCCCCATTAGCATACCCCCAGTAGTATGCTCCCCAGTAGTATGCCTTCGAGTAGCAGTGCCCCCATTAGCATACCCCCAGTAGCGCCCCCTTACACACACACAAATAAAAAAATAATAAAAAAAAACTTACCTGAAACCCCGCTTCTGCTGCCGTCTGCTCTGTTTTGCTCTATTATGCCTGAGGAGGGAGCCAGAAGATGGAGCTCATGAGTGAGCTCCAACCAGTTCCCTCCGTGCAGCAGCCAATGATAGTCTGTGTGACTCTCATTGGCTGCTATAGCAAACACACAGCTGACGCTGGCGGCTGTGTGTTTGTTTCTGTGTAGAGCAGACCGCTATCACAGTGGTGTGCCCTACACTAGAGGAGCACTGACGTCAGATTCTCTTGCGAGAATCCGACATCAGGAGGCCACCGTTTTTCCCCGAACAGGGATCCGAGTCAGGCGGGGAACACCCGAACAGGGTTCGGGTGGACTCAGATCCCCTATGTTCGGAGCAGTTCGGATTCCACAGAATCCAACCGCTCATCTCTAATATAAGCAAATCAAAATATTGGAACTCCACTGTAACAGGTAAGCAAAATGCCCAGGTGCCCTCCTAAAGGTTAATGAATAACCTTATGCAGACAACGAGGTGTTCTTGATAAAGGTCTTTGTGACCGAAACATTGAACAAGGATTGACAGCGCTTGTCAGAGTGATTCTTCTCTTAAAAGACCTGTGATTGCCGCCTTTCTGTTGTCTGCATGCAGGGGCATAGAGAGCACTGCCGGGCCTTGGTAAAGAGGGGGCGTGGCCTAAAGGTGGGAGGCATGGCCGCGCCCCCGTGGAGAAAAAAACATACTTTTTCAGAGCCTCTTAGTGGTGCTGTGCACCGGGGAGGGGGCGCTGTGAGCCCCTCACCCCGGCGCAAAGCCAGGGGAGGGGCATGATCAGTGTGATTGCTCCCCCCCTCAGACATATGGGATTGCTGTGGCTGCTGCTTAGCATCCACGAGCAGAATCCCACTGCAGCTCAGCACATGCTGCAGATGGAGAGAGGAGGGAGGAAGGAAGGGGGGCGGTGCTGGGCCCCTCTGGAAGCCCGGGCCTGAGTAAATTGTACCCACCCACCCCCTCGGTGCCCCTGTCTGCATATATATATATATATATATAATTATTTTCCTATTTTACAGGAGGATGGAGGGGGCGCCAAACTATAACTTGCCTCTGGGTGATTTGACTTAATTTACACCACTGTCTTCAAGGACAACTTTCTGCAATGCAGAATTTAATAGACTAATTACAGTATGAGCCTCATAGGCATTTCTGCTCTCTGCTCCTGGGTTACTTATGCTTTGGGCCCAGCTCTGCTGCTGTTCTTGAAATTTGATTAAGTTGTCCAAACAAACCTGGAGGGAGTAAGACCCAGTATCACCAAATCAGGGGCCAATGTTATTTGATTTTTTTCAAATGCTTTGTGAAATATATTTTTATCATATTCATTACATATATGTTTGATGCTCAACTTTTAAAAGGAGAAGCATTACCCTGGGCAGCACAGCTCTTAGAAAAGCCCCAATTATATTTTTGCTTTCTGCATTTGTTAATTCAGACCTTCCGCAAAGCCATTTGGACTTCACTGCTGGTTTCTTTTTAGTAAATCTGTCTTGGATTTCCTGCTTGGTATTGATATATATAGATGTATCCTCGTAATCTGTGACTTAAATTATGCCAAACAGTGTTCTCGGCACTCCAGGTGCTTCTTATTTGCACAAAAAAAAAAGTTCTACAAAATAGATACGTCACCCGGGTTGGGTATGAAATCCCGGCTATCAGATGCCGCAGATCAGAATACCAACAGCGGCACCCTGACAGGCAGAATGCCAACACCCATAGGAATGTATGGTAAGTATTTTTTTAACCCTTACCCTTCCCTGTGCCTAATCCTAACCTACCCCCTAGTACCTAAGCCAAACCTTTCACTCCCTGCACCCTAAACCTAATAACCCCACCCCAGGGGCTTCTTAAGAGAGGAGGGGGTCCATGTGCACTCCCCGTGCGGGGCCCCCTCCTCTCTTCCCAGCGGCTGACAGCCGACTGATGCGGTTGGCCAGCCACCGAAGCATTAGTAGACTCCGGGCACTAAAGTGTGCCCGGAGTCTACTGCGCATGTGCCGAACACTGGAAAAATGGCCGCGGCAGCCATTTTCCGGTATTCTGAGCAGCCCTGACACCTGCCATGCGACCACGGACAGGTAATTTTAAAACAATATGGGTGCAGGGTGTGCAGTGCAGGGCCCCCCTGGACCCGGGGGCCTGTGTGCCCCGCACATACTGCACCCATTATAGATACGCCACTGCCCCACCCAGTCCCCAGTGACTAAATCTAACCTCTCCCCTAGTGCCTAAACCTATCCTCCCCCACCCCACACCCTAATCATAACTCTCACTCCCCAGTGCCTAACCCTAATGCTTCCCCTAGTGCCTAACCCTAACCTCTCTAACTAACCGACCCCTAACACTCCAATACTTACTTTTGGGATGCTGGTTTTCCAGGATACTGGTGCCGGACCAGTCAGGATTTCGGCGCTGGTATTCAGACAGTCAGCATCCCGCATGCCGTGACGCTGACTGCATCCCGTGTCACCCCTATGTTGTAAGCATGGCTAGTGACTGTATCTTCAGATGCAGATTTCCTTTACCTGACTAAAGAGTTCAATTGCCCATTCTGAGTAAGCTTAGACTTACTCAAATGAGCAATGGCTGTGAGCAATGACCACAATGGTCACCTCGCATAATTTAACAGTAGTGGCTTCGACAATCTCACAGCTGCTACTGCTTACAGTGATACTCTGAATCAGACCCTTTTAGTTGGTGTTTCTCTGCATCTGCAATGTGCAAGGTGCAACGTGTAATGAAAAATGTGGTATACAACACCTCTCAGAGTGTCTCAATCATGCCAGGCATGTTGCACTGTATGTTGTATTGAGACTATGTGTATGAAGACACATCTATATCATTGATCTGCATTGGACCCATTAATTGGAATATGGCATTTAAATGAAGCTTTAATGAGGAATTTATACAATTGTTCATTTTCCATCTATATTGACAAGGGTTCAGTAACACTGTACATGCTTGCTGTAACTTTACAAATAAACATCCTTAGGGGTAAATTTACTAAAGTGAGAGGTTTTAGGAGTGAGTTTTAGAAGTGATGTTGCCCATAGCAACCAATCAGATTCTAGCTTTTATCTTCTAGAAGGTGCTAATTAAATGTTAAGTAGAATCTGATTGATTGCTATAGGCAACATCACTTACTAAACTCACTTCTGAAAACTCTCACTTTAGTAAATTTACCCCTTATAATCCACCGATTACAAGATGACATATAAACCACAGTGTGTCCCAAAACAGAGCTCTACTCCGGCTTGATTGGTTTCAGTGCTATCACACCTTCTGTGGTATGCCTTTATCTGTTTTGGTGTCCCCCAGTTCTGCTGTTGGCATCTTCACTAGGATTGATCATGCAGCTCTGTCCAGGGTTTTAAGGATCAGTCACATGATCAGCAGCACTAGTGGAGACAAACTCAAGTCAAGCCGCTGCCTTTATAATACACACTCTTAGCTGAGCACATTGCCAGTGTCTGGATTCATTGTGATCTGTTGCATGGGCAGGAGTCCAATTAAGTCCACTAGTGGAGGCTCCTTCAGTTGTCTTTAGTGGGTCCCATCTGTACATGTTCCTAACTGAATAAAATACAATGGAGAACCTAATAAATGGTAGGAGTTTTTGAACAGCTCTGGCTGAGGACCTCTCTCGTGACATGAAGAGTAGCACATAATGCTTATTGGCAGGCCCATTATAAATTGGATGTATTGTAGATACTGTAGATGCATATAATTACACACATTCATGGCAGCTGTGGTCACACCAGATGCAACCAAAGAGACATTGGCCCTGATTCAGAGCCGGACGCTCTGAACAGAGCGCTCGCTCTGAATCAGGGCCCACCTCTATTAAAATGGAGCATCCTCCTGGACGCTTGTATAGTTGTGGGTCACCACCCACAGCATATACGAGCGTCCACCAAGATGGTCGCGATGGTCTTGACCATCGTGACCATCGGACTTGCGAGTGAAACACTGTGGTCAGGTTTCTCAACCGCAAGCCCTGGAGTGATTTTGGCTCTATCAGAGCCAAAATCCCTCCCACTGACTCCCACTTGACTTGAGTTTGACACGTGCAGAAAGAATAATCACCCAGAAGAGAGTTTGGTTACACAGTGGTGCAGGAAAAAATATCACTTTTCACAAGTGATAAAATTATAACTGGGTGATGATGATTTACAGTGCTACAGCACAGTCACATTTTATAGTGGTTTTGATTAAAAATTAAATAAATATTTTTTATTTTATTCATATATACACTACCATTCAAAAGTTTGGGGTCGCCCAGACAATTTTGTGTTTTACATGAAAACTGACTTTTATTTATCAAATGAGTTGCAAAATGAATAGAACATATAGTCAAGGTTAGAAATAATGTTTTTTATTTGAAATAATAATTTTGTCCTTCAAACTTTTATTTCGGCAAAGAATGCACCTTTTGCAGCAATTACAGCATTGCAGACCTTTTTCATTCTAGCTATTAATTTGTTGAGGTAATCTGAAGAAATTTCACACCACGCTACCTGAAGCACCTCCCACAAGTTGAATTGGCTTGATGGGCACTTCTTCCATACCATCCAGTCAAGCTGCTCCCACAACTCAATGGGGTTGAGATCTGGTGACTGTGCTGGCCACTCCATTACAGACAGAATACCAGCTGCCTGCTTCTTCCCTAAATAGTTATTGCATAATTTGGAAGTGTGCTTTGGGTCATTGTCCTTTTGGAGGAGGAAATTGGCTCCAATCAAGTGCTGTCCACAGGGTATGGCTTGGTGTTGCAAAATTGAGTGATAGCAATCCTTATTCAAAATATCTTTTACCTTGTACAAATCTCCCACTTTATCAGCACCAAAACAGCCCCAGACCATCATATTACCTTAACCATGCTTGACAGATGGCGTCAGGCATTCTTCCAGCATATTTTCACTTGTTCTGCGTCTCGCAAATGTTTATCTGTGTGATCCAAACAACTGAAACTTTGATTTGTCTGTCCATAACACTTTTTTCCAATCTTCCTCTGTGCAATGTCTGTGTTCTTTTGCCCATATTAATCTTTTCCTTTTATTGGCCAGTCTCAGATATGGATTTTTCTTTGCCAATCTGCCTAGAAGGCCAACATCCCAGAGTTGCCTCTTCACAGTACACATTGACACTGGCGTATTGCAGGTACCATTTAATAAAACTGCCAGTTGAGGACTTGTGAGGCATTAATTTCTCAAACTAGAGGCTCTAATGTACTTGTCTTCTTGCACACTTGTGTACGGAGGCCTCCCACTTCTCTTTGTACACTGGTTAGAGCCTGTTTGTGCTGTTCTCTGAAGGGAGCAGTAGACACAGTTGTAGGAAATGTTCAGTTTCTTTGCAATTTTTCGCATGGACTAGCCTTCATTTCTAAGAACAAGAATAGACTGTTGAGTTTCACATGAAATTTCTCTTTTTCTGGCCATTTGGAGAGTATAATCGTAACCAAAAATGTGATGCTCCAGATACTCAACTAGCTCAAAGGAAGGCCAGTTTTATAGCTTCTCTAATGAGCAAACCCGTTCTCAGCTGTACTAACATAATTGCACAAGGATTTTCAAGGGTTTTTCTAATCATCAATTGTCTTCTGAAGCACTTAGCAAACACAATGTACCATTAGAACACTGGAGTGATGGTTGCTGGAAATGGGCCTCTATACACCTATGTAGATATTCCATTAAAGACCAGACATTTGCAGCTAGTATAATCATTTACCACATTAACAATGTATAGAGTGTATTTCTGATTAATTTAATGTTATCTTCATTGAAAATTACATTCTAGAATATATTAAAGCGGGAAGTATATATAGGAACAGGCACAATTCTTATATGGACAATCACTAGGGTGAGGCAAGTTGCTCATATATGTTATTTTAAATATGTTTGCATAATTTTTATTAAAGTAAATTAATTTTTTAATCAAATTGTGATATCTATAGCTCTACTATATTTTATTACTGTTTATGTTCTTAAGGGTCTGACTAACCCTATTTTTAGTGGCTGCTTGGAAAAACAGACCAATTCGGTGTCTGTACACCAATTTATTGGTATCTTGGATTTGATTATGATATTGATGGTAGTAGGAAACTTCACCAATAACTTGGTTGTGAATACAGATGGCAGAGACAGCTCAGGAATGGTGGAATTGGCTGAATGTACTGTAACTCACAAATCTGAACAATGCCCAGACCACACAGGTATAACCCCAGACCCGTAAGTAAGTAGAAATGCATTGATAAACTTTCAGGCAGCTTTCAGGGATGTATTCGGCATCTCGGCATGTGGGATGGCAATGGTCTAGATACCGGAGACAAAATCCTGGCACCAGTATCCTGAATGCCAGCATCCCGAAGGTAAGTATTGGGGTGTTAAGGGGAGGTTATGGTGTTGGGTTAGGGTTAGGTGGAGGGTTTGGGTTAGGCACCATGGAGTGAGGGTTAGGATTAGGGTGTGAGGAAAGGGGCACAATAGGTTAAGACATTGGGGGGTGTTAGGTTTAGGCACCGGGGAGGGAGTGTTAGGTTTAAGGTGCGAGGAGGGGGAGGTTAGGCATAGGCACTAGGGGAGAGGCTATGGTTAGGCACCAGGAAGGGAGAGTTAGGGTTAGGGTAGGGGTTAAGATAAAGGTTAGAAAGAAACTTTCCTGTCATCCCTTAAGGTGTCAGGGTTCTGGCTATCGGGATGCCACTGCCGGTATTCTGACTAGCGGCATCCCGACAGCCAGGACCAAGCCACTATGCATAATATTCCATACATGTTACTAGGAAGTAAACATTATCTATGTGGATGAAATACATACAAGTGGCTTCCTTGTGGTGTGTATGGTAATTGTACTTTAGGCCAGGTAATACCTACAACCTTTTCTACAGATTCTATCTCATCTAATGATATACAGTGGCTACAACTGAGAAGGAGAGCTGTCCCAAGGAACCTAATAGATATACCATGGATCAATAGGTGTTGCATAAACAAATCATTTTCACTTGTTATATATTTGGCCAAATTGTTAGATAATATTACTCAATTGTATGATGAAACCTTTGAGCTTGTTTAATAAGAATTGAAAATGATAAATCGAGAGGTACAATCTCATAAACTGGTTTAGGACTACCCAGGTAAGGAAGGAGGTATAAGTTTGATAGTAGAAGCAGTCTGTTGTACTGTAATTACATTAATGATACTTATGAAGTAGATGATTTTTATTATTTTGATATAACTTATATTGTATCTTTGTATTTTAGAGCAGATCTGGGCATGAAACTTTGTTATCTCTACAGATATATCAGATTATTGCATAAATTATTATGTGGCAGTCATGTGACTATACTTGTGATGGCCCCAGATATCATGGTTTTAGGTTTATGTTATTATGTCATTTGTACTATTCACTATTGGTGCTATGTGCTGTTTATATCTGTCTCCACAGTGATGGCCACAGCAATGTTGTCTGGTTGCCATGACCACGGTTCTGCAATACATGCTTCCATTGTGGCATCATTAACAAAACTCCAGAGGTGTTGCAGACCCGGAAGTGGCCGAGCTCCAGCACCAGCCATGGTGTCGTTCGCATGTGAATGTAATTTGGTGAGTGAACATGTATGTATAAATGTTTGTATTTTGCATATGATCTTTTGACTATCCTGAAGACGGAGTCAAATCTGAAATGTTGATAGGACTTCTTATACTCGGTGTTTTCATTTCAAAGTTCATTAGAGTGCTGCTATCTGCTGGTCATTATTTCTATTATCGAGCAGTGCACCATGGCATTTATTAATTGGGTATTGGAGTGCCAGCTATCTGGATATATATATATATATATATATATATATATATATATATATATATTAGGGGTGAGCGGGTTCGGATTTCTGAAATCCGATCCCCCCCGAGCCCCCCCGATCCGAGTCCGATCCAAGTCAGGCTCGACTTTTCCCGTCTGACTCGGATTCTGAAATGGAGGCAAAACGTCATCATCCCGCCTTCCGAATCTCGCGGGTTTTAGATCCTATATAAGGTACCCGCGTCGGCACCATTTTCTCACTTGGCTGTGGACAGTGAAGAGGGAGGGTGGGAGTTAGGGCTGGCTGGGCTGTGTAGTGTAGTGTAGTGTAGTGCAGAGTAGTGTTGTGCTGTGCAGTGCTGTGCTGCGCTGTGCTGCTGTTGTCCATAGGGGCTGTGTCCACTACTTCAAAGTCCATAGGGGCTGGCTGTGTTGTGCTGTGCTGCTGTTGTTAATAGGGGCTGTGTCCACTACTTCAAGGTCCATAGGGGCTGGCTGGACTGTGTTGTGCAGTCAGTTGTCCATAGGGGCTGTGTCCACTCCAAAGTCCTGTGCAGTGTCCCAGTCCTAAATGGGGGGCTGTAGTGTTGTCCAAGGGGTGCTCTGTTCATCAGGGGTGCTCCCCCCAAGTGCTAGAAAAAAAATATTTTCTGTGTTTGTGAATTGTGTGCGCAGTAGCCGCACATGCATCAACAAAGTAGTGCCAAGCGTGCGCCTGTGTCATAAGTAAAGGGCCGGCTGGCTTGACCATTAAAGGGTGCTGTAACCCCCAAAGTACACTCCAAACCAAAAAAAAAAATATTTTCTGTGTTTGTGAATTGTGTGCGCAGTAGCCGCACGTGCATCAACAAAGTAGTGCCAAGCGTGCGCCTGTGTCATAAGTAAAGGGCCGGCTGGCTTGACCGTTAAAGAGTGCTGTAACCCCCAAAGTACACTCCAGTCAAAACCAAAAAAACAATTATTTTCTGTGTTTGTGAATTGTGTGCGCAGTAGCCGCACGTGCATCAACAAAGTTGTGTCAAGCGTGCGCCTGTGTCATAAGTAAAGGGCCGGCTGGCTTGACCGTTAAAGGGTGCTGTAACCCGCAAAGTACACTCCAAACAAAATAAAAAATTATTTTCTGTGTTTGTGAATTGTGTGCGCAGTAGCCGCACGTGCATCAACAAAGTAGTGCCAAGCGTGCGCCTGTGTCATAAGTAAAGGGCCGGCTGGCTTGACCGTTAAAGGGTGCTGTAACCCCCAAAGTACACTCCAGTCAAAACCAAAAAAACAATTATTTTCTGTGTTTGTGAATTGTGTGCGCAGTAGCCGCACGTGCATCAACAAATTAGTGCCAAGCGTGCGCCTGTGTCATAAGTAAAGGGCCGGCTGGCTTGACCGTTAAAGGGTGCTGTAACCCCCAAAGTACACTCCAGTCCAAAGTAAAAAAATTAATATTTTCTGTTTTTGTGAATTGTGTGCGCAGTAGCCGCACGTGCATCAACAAAGTAGTGCCAAGCGTGCGCCTGTGTCATAAGTAAAGGGCCAGCTGGCTTGACCGTTAAAGGGTGCTGTAACCCCCAAAGTACACTACAGTCCAAACCAAAAAAAAAAATATTTTCTGAGTTTGTGAATTGTGTGCGCAGTAGCCACACGTGCATCAACAAAGTAGTGCCAAGCGTGCGCCTGTGTCATAAGTAAAAGGCCGGCTGGCTTGACCATTAAAAGGTGCTGTAACCCCCAAAGTACACTCCAAACCCCCAAAAAATATTTTCTGAGTTTGTGAATTGTGTGCGCAGTAGCCACACGTGCATCAACAAAGTAGTGCCAAGCGTGCGCCTGTGTCATAAGTAAAGGCCTGGCTGGCTTGACCGTTAAAGGGTGCTGTAACCCCCAAAGTACACTCCAGTCCAAAGTAAAAAAATGAATATTTTCTGTTTTTGTGAATTGTGTGCGCAGTAGCCGCACGTGCATTAACAAAGTAGTGCCAAGCGTGCACCTGTGTCATAAGTAAAGGGCCAGCTAGCTTGACTGTTAAAGGGTGCTGTAACCCCCAAAGTACACTACAGTCCAAACTAAAAAAAAAAATATTTTCTGTGTTTGTGAATTGTGTGCGCAGTAGCCGCACGTGCATCAACAAAGTAGTGCCAAGCGTGCGCCTGTGTCATAAGTAAAAGGCCGGCTGGCTTGACCATTAAAAGGTGCTGTAACCCCCAAAGTACACTCCAAACCAAAAAAATTATTTTCTGTGTTTGTGAACTGTGTGCGCAGTAGCCGCACATGCATCAACAAAGTAGTGCCAAGCGTTCGCCTGTGTCATAAGTAAAGGCCTGGCTGGCTTGACCGTTAAAGGGTGCTGTAACCCCCAAAGTACACTCCAGTCCAAACCAAAAAAAAAATAATTTTCTGTGTTTGTGAATTGTGTGCGCAGTAGCCGCACGTGCATCAACAAAGGAGCAGCGCCAAGCGTGCGCCTGTGTCCCATAAGTAAAAGCCGGCTGGCTCATTTCTTAAAGGCTGGTGTAACTCACAAAGTGCACTACTCTCCAGCAAAAATCAAAAAATATTTTCTGTGTTTAGCCGCACGTATATATCAAATCGATATAACATAAATGGAGGACCAATCTTTCTCCGATAAAAATAAAATAGAGAAAGATCAAGAACCACTTCCTCCTAGTGCTGAAGCTGCTGCCACTAGTCATGACATAGACGATATCATGCCATCAACGTCGTCTGCAAAGGCCGATGCCCAATGTCATAATAGAGGGCACATACAATCCCAAATGACAAAGTTCAGGAAAATGACCTTGAAAAAAACATTTAAATCAACTGAAGAGAAACGTAAACTTGCCAATATGCCATTTACGACACGGAGTGGCAAGGAACGGCTAAGGTCGATCCCTAGTATGTTCATGACTAGTGGTTCAGCTTCACATGACGATGGAAGCCCTCCTCCCACTAAAAAAATTCAAAAGAGTTAAGCTGGCAAAAGCACAGCGAAGAACTGTGCTTTCTAAGAAGATATCACAAATCCCCAAGGAGAGTCCAAGTGTGGTGGTGGTTGCGATGCCTGACCTTCCCAGCACTGGACGGGAAGAGGTGGCTCTTTCCACAATTTGTACGCCCCCTACAAGTGCTGAAAGGAGCACCCACAGTCCACTTGCTGATATGCAAATTGAGATGTCACTGTTGAAGTACAACAGGATGAGGATACTGGTGTAGCTGGCGCTGAGGAGGAAGTTGGCGAGGAGGATTCTGATGGTGATGTGGTTTGTTTAAATCAGGCTCCGGGGGAGACAGTTGTTTTCCGTGGGATGAAAAAGCCCATCACGGTCATGCCTGGGCAGAAGACCAAACATTCCACCTCTTTGGTCTGGCAATATTTCTATCCAAATCCGGACAACAACTGTCTTGCCATATGTACCTTATGTAAAGGTGGAATATGTAGGGGTAGGGACGTTAACCACCTAGGAACATCCTCCCTTATACGGCACCTGCAGCACGTTCATAATAAGTTACTGTCAAGTTCAGAAACTTTGGCTAAGACCGTAAGCAGTCCAGGGACACCTAAATCCCGTTGTCCTGTTGTATCCAAGCGCCTGCAAACCACACCGTCAACTCCCTCCTCGTCAATTTCCTCCTTAGTCAGGATCGGAAGTAGTCCTGCAGGCCATGTCACTGGCATGACTGACTCTCCTATCGGGGATTCCTCTGGAGGATCCTGCATTGCTACGCCTCCTGCTGCCGCTGCTGCTGTTGCTGCTGCTGGGAATTGTTCATCATCCCAGAGAGGAAGTAGGAACACCACTACTTTTACTAAACAATTGACCCTCCAACAGTCCTTAGCGATGAGGATGAAGTACGACAGCAGTCATCCTGAAGCAAAATGTATAACTGAGGCCTTGACTGCTATGTTGGTGTTAGACGTGCGTCCGGTATCCACCATTAGTGCAGTGGGATTTAGACAATTGATGGAGGTAGTGTGTCCCCAGTTCCAAATCCCATCTAGATTCCACTTCACTAGGCAGGCGATACACAGACTGTACAGAAACGTCAGAAAAAGTGTCCTCTGTGTTCTGAAAAATGCCGTTGTACACAATGTCCACTTAACCACGGACATGTGGACAAGTGGAACAGGGCAGACTAAGGACTATATGACTGTGACAGCCCACTGGGTAGATGTATCACCTTACGCAGCAACAGCAGCAGCATCACCAGTCGCAGCATCTCAGAAACGCCAGCTCGTTCCAAGGCAGGCTACGCTGTGTATCACTGGTTTCAGTAAGAGGCACACCGCCGACAACCTCTTAGAGAAACTGAGGGAAATCATCGCCCAGTGGCTTACCCCACTTGGACTCTCCTGGGGATTTGTGATATCTGACAACACCACCAATATTGTGCGGGCATTACATCTGGGCAAATTCCAGCACGTCCCATGTTTTGCTCACACAATAAACTTGGTGGTGCAGAATTTTCTGAAAAGCGACAGGGGCATGCAGGAGACGCTTTGGGTGGCCGGAAAAATTTCTGGCCACTTTCACCATTCAGCGACGGCGTGCCGAAGACTGGAGCGCCAGCAAACACTCTTGAACCTGCCCCGCCATCACCTGAAGCAAGAGGTTGTGACGTGGTGGATCTCAACCCTCTATATGCTTCAGAGGATGGAGGAGCAGCAAAAGGCCATTCAAGCCTATACATCCACCTATGACATAGGCAAAGGAGGGGGTATGCACCTGACTCAAGCGCAGTGGAGAATGATTTCCGTGTTGTGCAAGGTTCTCCAGCCCTTCGAACTTGCCACACGTGAAGTCAGTTCAGACACTGCCAGCTTGAGTCAGGTCATTCCCCTCATCAGGCTTTTGCAGAAGCAGCTGGAGAAAGTGAAGGAGGAGCTAAGATGGAGCAATTCCACTCAGCATGTGGGACTTGTGGATGAAGCCCTTCATTCGCTTTGCCAGGATTCCAGGGTGGTCAATCTGTTGAAATCAGACCACTACATTTTGGCCACCATGCTCGATCCTAGGTTTAAAGCCTATGTGGTGTCTCTCTTTCCAGCCGACACAAGCCTGCAGAGGTGCAAAGACCTGCTGGTGAACCCACTGTCAGCTGAAGCGGAACGTGACACGTCAACAGCTCCTTCTTCATTTTCTCCCGCAACTGGGGCTGCCAGGAAAAAACTAAGGTATCCTAAGCAACCCGCTGGCGGTGATGCAGGGAAGGCAGGACCAAGTTTGGACATCTGGTCCAGACTGAAGGACCTGGCAACAATTTCTGACATGTCTACTGTCACTGCATATGATACTGTCACCATTGACAGAATGGTGAAGGATTACATCGGTGACAGCATCCAAGTAGGCATGTCAGAAAGTCCATACCAGTACTGGCAGGAAAAATAGGCAATTTGGAGGCCCCTGTACAAACTGGCTCTATTTTACCTGAGTTGCCCCCCCTCCAGTGTGTACTCCGAAAGAGTGTTTAGTGCAGCCGGGAACCTTGTCAGCGAAAGGCATAGGAGGTTGCTTCCACAGAATGTGGAGAAGATGATGTTCATCAAAATGAATTATCAGCTCTTCCAGGGAGACCAGCCTCCAGAACGTACAGAGGGACCTGTGGTGGTGAATTCAAGTGGGGACGAGTTAATACTTTGTGAGGATGAGGATGTACACACTGAAGAGGGTGAGGAATCGGGGGATGAGGAGGATGAGGATGACATCTTGCCTCCGTAGAGCCAGTTTGTGCAGGGACAGATTAATTGCCAGCTTGTTTTGTGGGGGCCCAAATGAACCATTCATTTCAGCCACAGTTGTGTGGCAGACCCTGGCGCTGAAATGATTGGTTTGTTAAAGTGTGCATGTCCTGTTTATACAACATAAGGGTGGGTGGGTGGGAGGGCAATTCCATCTTGCACCTCTTTGTTTTCTTTGCATTATGTACAGTTTCGGGCCTAGTTTTTCAAACTGCCACCCTGTCTGCCCCTGCAGTATCACGCCTAGATGGGTCACGTGTTTGTGCTGCCCACTCGTGTCGCTTAGCATAGTCATCCAGCTACCTCGGTGCAACCTTTTGGACATAAAAACACTATTGTGAGGTGTGAGGTGTTCAGAATAGACTGGAAATGAGTGGGAATTAAGGTTATTGAGGTTAATATTAGCATAGGAGCAGAAAAACCTACAAATTCTGTGATTTTAGCTGTTTTTATGCTTTTTTTCAAAAAAATACAGATCCAAAACACAAAGCCCAGAACCCAAAACACGGAAGGGTGGTTTTGGCAAAACCAATCCAGATCCAAAACACGAAGAAAGATCCATATCCAAAACCAAAACACGAAAAGTGGCCGGTGCACACCCCTAATATATATATATATATATATATATATATATATATATATATATATATATATATATATATATTCATACTTGACTACTTTTAAAAAAGCATTTCAGGGAGATTGTGAAAGCAGCACCTATGAGCACGTGTTACAGTGGGCGTGTACTGATAAATCTGAGAGGCGTGTCCTAACCTGACTTACATCCAAATGTAAACCAGCCCAAAAGCAGTTAGTAAGATCTGTTTGTTGATGAAAACATACTAATACTTTGCAGAAATTTATAGGGATCATTGTGCCTTATAATAACCAATGCAAGGAAATGACACTAATGATCCCATTTGAATGTACATATCTCAGTTTTTTAATATAACATCTTCATAATGGGGGTAAGGATGAAATGAGGGAGTTTGCTAAACTCTTCAGGGAGACAGGGAGATTGCTACTATTTCAGGGAGTCTCCCTGACAATGAGGGAGAGTTGGCAAGTATGATATAGATATATATATATATATATATATATATATATACAGTATACACACACACGCACACACATACATACTCACAATATATATATATATATATATATATATATATATATTAGGGGTGAGCGGGTTCAGATTTCTGAAATCAGAACCCCCCCGATCCGAGGCCGATACGAGTCAGGCTCGACTTTTCCCGCCTGACTCGGATCTGAAATCGAGGCAAAACGTCATCATCCCGCCATCCGGGTCTCGCGGGTTTTGGATCCTATATAAGGTACCCGAGTCGGCGCCATTTTCTCACTCGGCTGTGGACAGTGAAGAGGGAGGGTGGGAGTTAGGGCTGGCTGGGCTGTGTAGTGTAGTGTAGTGTAGTCCATAGGGGCTGGCTGGACTGTGTTGTGCAGTCAGTTGTCCATAGGGGCTGTGTCCACTCCAAAGTCCTGTGCAGTGTCCTAGTCCTAAAGGGGTGCTGTAGTGTTGTCCAGGGGGTGCTCTGTCCATCAGCGGTGCTCCCCCCAAGTGCTAAAAAAAATAATATTTTTTCTGTGTTTGTGAATTGTGTGCGCAGTCGCCGCACATGCATCAACAAAGTAGTGCCAAGCGTGCGCCTATGTCATAAGTAAAGGGCAGGCTGGCTTGACCGTTAAAGGGTGCCGTAACCCGCAAAGTACACTCCAAACAAAATAAAAAAATATTTTCTGTTTGTGAATTGTGTGCACAGTAGCCGCACGTGCATCAACAAAGTAGTGCCAAGCGTGCGCCTGTGTCATAAGTAAAGGGCCGGCTGGCTTGACCCATAAAGGGTGCTGTAACCCGCAAAGTACACTCCAGTCCAAACCAAATAAAAAAATATTTTCTGTGTTTGTGAATTGTGTGCGCAGTAGCCGCACGTGCATCAACAAAGTAGTGCCAAGCGTGCGCCTGTGTCATAAGTAAAGGGCCGGCTGGCTTTACCGTTAAAGGGTGCTGTAACCCCCAAAGTACACTCCAGTCCAAACCAAATAAAAAAATATTTTCTGAGTTTGTGATTTGTGTGCGCAGTAGCCACACGTGCATCAACAAAGTAGTGCCAAGCATGCGCCTGTGTCATAAGTAAAGGGCCGGCTGGCTTGACCGTTAAAGGGTGCTGTAACCCCCAAAGTACACTTCAGTCCAAACCAAATAAAAAAATATTTTCTGTGTTTGTGAATTGTGTGCGCAGTAGCCGCACGTGCATCAACAAAGTAGTGCCAAGCATGCGCCTGTGTCATAAGTAAAGGGCTGGCTTGACCGTTAAATGGTGCTGTAACCCCCAAAGTACACTCCAAACCAAATAAAAAAATATTTTCTGTGTTTGTGAATTTTGTGCGCAGTAGCCGCACGTGCATCAACAAAGTAGTGCCAAGCGTGCGCCTGTGTCATAAGTAAAGGACCGGCTGGCTTGACCGTTAAAGGGTGCTGTAAACCCCAAAGTACACTCCAAACCAAATAAAAAAATATTTTCTGTGCTTGTGAATTG
Source organism: Taudactylus pleione (assembly GCA_031769625.1). NCBI lineage: Eukaryota > Metazoa > Chordata > Amphibia > Anura > Myobatrachidae > Taudactylus > Taudactylus pleione. The sequence continues at coordinate 1,710,963 of JAUIMM010000626.1, read as the reverse complement.
TGTGCACTGTGGCTGCACGTGCATCAACAAAGGAGCAGCGCCAAGCGTGCGCCTGTGTCCCATAAGTAAAGAGCCGGCTGGCTCATTTCTTAAAGGGTGGTGTAACCCACAAAGGGCACTACTCTCCAGCAAAAATAAAAAAATATTTTCTGTGTTTGTGTGCGCCTTAGCCGCACGTATATATCAATATAACATAAATGGAGGACCAAACTTTCTCCGATAAAAATAAAATAGGGAAAGATCAAGAACCACTTCCTCTTAGTGCTGTTGCTGCTGCTGGGAGTTGTTCATCATCCCAGAGAGGAAGTAGGAACACCACTACTTTTACTAAACAATTGACCCTCCAACAGTCCTTAGCGATGAGGATGAAGTACGACAGCAGTCATCCTGAAGCAAAACGTATAACTGAGGCCTTGACTGCTATGTTGGTGTTAGACGTGCGTCCGGTATCCGCCATTAGAGCAGTGGGATTTAGACAATTGATGAAGGTAGTGTGTCCCCGGTTCCAAATCCCGTCTAGATTCCACCTGCATCCTCAAAGCAGCAGCAACAAGCGAGGGTCTTTCTGTTAAAGGGTGGTGTAACCCTCAAAGTGCGCTCCACAAACAATAAAAATATACTTTTTTTTTTTTCTGTCTTTGTGAATTGTGTGGGCTGTAGCCACACTTGCATCCTTAAAGCAGCAGCGACAAGCATGCGTCTGTCTGTTAAAGGGAGGTGTAACCCTCAAAGTGCGCTCCACAAACAATAAAAAAATTCTTTTTTTTTTTTCTGTCTTTGTGAATAGTGTGCACTGTAGCTGCACCTGCATCCTTAAAGCAGCAGCGACAAGAGTGCGTCTGTCTGTTAAAGGGTGTTGTATCCCTCAAAGTGCGCTCCACAAACAATAAAAAAAAATTTATTTTTTTTCTGTCTTTGTGAAATGTGTGGGCTGTAGCCGCACCTGCATCCTTAAAGCAGCAGCGACAAGCGTGCGTCTGTCTGTTAAAGGGTGGTGTAACCCTCAAAGTGCGCTCCACAAACAATAAAAAAATTCTTCTTTTTTTTTCTGTCTTTGTGAATTGTGTGGGCTGTAGCCGCACTTGCATCCTCAAAGTAGCAGTGACAAGCGTGCGTCTGTCTATTAAAGGGTGGTGTAACCTTCAAAGTGCTCCAAAAAATAAAAAACTATTTTTCTTATGTGTTTGTGACTTGTGTGCGATGTAGCCGCACGCGCATCAACACAGTAGCAGCGTCAAGCGTGCGCCTGTGTCATAAGTCAAGGGCCGGTTTGGACATCTGTTCTGGACTGATGAACGTGCCAACAATTTCTGACAACTCTACTGTCACTGCATATGATACTGTCCTCAAAGCAGCAGCGACAAGCGTGCGTCTGTCTGTTATAGGGTGGTGACACCCTCAAAGTGTGCTCCACAAACAATAAAAATATTCTTCTTTTTTTTCTGTCTTTGTGAAATGTGTGGGCTGTAGCCGCACCTGCATCCTCAAAGCAGCAGCAACAAGCGTACGTCTGTCTGTTAAAGGGTGGTGACACCCTCAAAGTGTGCTCCACAAACAATAAAAATATTCTTCTTTTTTTTTCTGTCTTTGTGAATTGTGTGGGCTGTAGCCGCACTTGCATCCTTAAAGCAGCAGTGACAAGCGTGCATCTGTCTGTTAAAGGGTGGTGTAACCCTCAAAGTGCGCTCCACAAACAATAAAAAAATTCTTCTTTTTTTTTCTGTCTTTGTGAATTGTGTGGGCTGTAGCTGCACTTGCATCCTCAAAGCAGCAGCGATAAACGTGCATCTGTCTATTAAAGGGTGGTGTAACCCTCAAAGTGCTCCAAAAAATAAAAAACTATTTCTTTTATGTGTTTGTGACTTGTGTGCGATGTAGCCGCACGCGCATCAACACAGTAGCAACGTCAAGCGTGCGCCTGTGTCATAAGTCAAGGGCCGGTTTGGACATCTGTTCTGGACTGAAGGACGTGCCAACAATTTCTGACAACTCTACTATCACTGCATATGATACTGTCCTCAAAGCAGCAGCGACAAGCGTGCGTCTGTCTGTTAAAGGGTGGTGACACCCTCAAAGTGTGCTCCACAAACAATAAAATATTCTTCTTTTTTTTCTGTCTTTGTGAAATGTGTGGGCTGTAGCCGCACCTGCATCCTCAAAGCAGCAGCAACAAGCGTGCGTCTGTCTGTTAAAGGGTGGTGACACCCTCAAAGTGTGCTCCACAAACAATAAAAATATTCTTCTTTTTTTTCTGTCTTTGTGAAATGTGTGGGCTGAACTCTGATAAACCTGTTGCTAAGCATTTTGCCATGCTTGGTCATTCTGCATCTACATTGAAGTGCATGCTAATAGATCATGTACCATAACCAAGTCGTGGTGGAGACAGGGAGCTTCTTTTGAAGAAAATTGAGGCCAGATGGATATTCAAGTTGGACACTGTAGCCCCAAGGGGCTTAAACGAGTACCACCCTTATAACATCTTTTTGCGGTGAATGAATCGCTTGCACATGCTGATGCTTATTCCCCTCTTTTTGATATGTATAAGGATTTAGAATTTTGATAATTTTGCTATACATGTGCATGTGATATTTTTAGCTATGCTGGCACACATGTTTATAATTTTTATTTTATTTATTTTTTTACTTTAAGAAATAGCTAGTTATTGTGACTAATGTTATATATGTTTAATATGTGTCATTTTGCATGTGAGGGTGTGTTCTTGTCCTATGGCAATTCCATTTGTATTTAGCAATTTTGTTATTTCTATGACTTGTGTTGTTCAACGGAGTTGCCATAGCGATTTGAAGATGGCTGAGTGCCGCTTATTAGCTAGTGCTGGCAGCGTATCTAGTGAGCATTGCCTAGCAACTAAACTTGGTTGGTTGCATCACTTCCGGTTTGGTGTGCGTTCCCCTGAGTGGAACGCACGGCACTTCCGGTTAGCGGCGCCGCGTGTTCTATCTTTACACAGACAGTATGTTTGGTAGACACCATGTGATGGTGAGTTGCTGCGAATGTCTCTCACTGTGGCTATTTAGTTTGATTTGTAAGTATATGCATCAGCGATGATTGTATTGTTATTTAATATCCGTTAGCTTCCAATTCCGGTTTTTGATTGGGGGTGGAGCTTAACTAATTGGGGTGGCTATTTTAGGTGGTTGGAGGGTCACTGGTTTATGGGTTTCTCTGGTGGGTAGCTTTGTGGTGGTCTATCTGTCCTGACAAATGTCCATATGGGACCGAAACGTCGACCTATGCTATGTGATCTGTGAACAAATAAACTTTAGTTTTTTTCCTACTACTTGGTGAGTGCCCATTTTTTGCTATTTATATATATATATATATATATATATATATAATTGTTCTTTTGTATGTATGCTACAGATAAATTAGAGAACCACTGAACAAATTTTGATCTGGTTTTCACTGAAACATTGCTCTAAAGCCTCCAAGTAAAATATGCTATTAATCGTCTCACTATCAGGTTAATTGGCTACACCCAAACACACCACACATATACATACACACACTCCACACATAAGTAACTGAATGATCATTAGGATCCTTAGAATAATATAGACTATGCGCACTCACAACCATACCAATTATTTCTTCTTATCTCGAACCTAATACAGAAATAACTTACTTGGCTTCTGCCACCAGCAGCTCCTCATATAAACTAGGGGTGGAGCCTTTTTGCCCCACATTACTTTGAGTGACAGCATCAAGGCAGCTTTTCCTTTGTATCCTGCCCTTTCCTATCTGCTGACAGATGGTCCCACCCATCCCAACTTCTCATGGCTGGCTGTAGCACTGAGTAGCTTGGGTGGAAAGCTTCCTTTAGAACAACAATGGGAAAGTGACAATTGTCACATCTAGTGATATTATGTCACAATATTGGTATAGCAGTGTGGCGAATGGCCAAAACACAAATTGCCTAGTACATCTGGGAAAGCCGGGCCATGCTTAGTTGGAGTTGTGTGAAACTACATGTTAATGTAACCAGTTGTGAAGAGACAAGGGCAACCTGAGATACTTTTGTGTCCCATGAGTGGAGGCACATGTAAGATTCTTCCAGCTGGCAGTCTCTGCCAAGGCCAGGAGCACAAGCCCTGTCACACAGAGTGCCCCATACAGTGCTGGATGCATGATGTGCTGGGAGAAGTTTCCATGATGTATTTGTACTGCCTGGCTCTGGTGCACTGTGCCTTTAAAGATGAGCAGCGGCTGTCTGGTGCTCAGCACTTTTATTGTGTCTCTTCTGTCTGTTTGTTTCCTGGCACAGCCATGTAGCCTCTTCCATCTGGATGTTTACAGACCACTGCTGCATCCACCCAGTCCACGGTGTCACCACGCCTGCTGATTCCCCATCTGTTATTTGAAGGGGTGAGCCACTCTGAGCACCGGGCACACTGCACACTCTGGGATCTTCATGACAAGCATTTCCATGATGACTTCTGTATCCAAAACTTACCTGGGAAACTTTGCAGGGAATATCAGACACATGGGGAGTGATCGGGAGTACCTGTGGTGCTGTCTCCTTGTCGTTGAATAAAATTAATAATCACTCAGCAATGACGGATAGGCACTGCTAGTATTCTTATAATTATATTTAGGAGCATGTATTACTTTGAGTCAAATACAGGAGTAATTGAAATTAGATAAAGAATTTGCCACTTACGTACAGGAAGAACTTGGTCTAAACAAAATAGTCATTCCTGTTATGGTTTAACTTCCTGTAGACAAATATCCACCACTTTCACCAATATCATACTATTGTAACAATGAATGTTTGACTATTATGAAATATCTTTAAGGCAGGTTTGAATAACCTGCTAATCTCACTTTGGTCTGATTCTGTAAAAACAGGAATATATCTCATTTTTGCACATACATCTAGATCTCAAACCATTGTGGGTGTCTACTTTGCACAATGGGCATGATTCAGGTGTAGAACCAATGCAGCTATTTACAGATGTGTCCTCATACATACAACTTCACTTTTTTGCCAGCATGGGAATGATGCACCGCGATGAGTAGCAATAGGAGAGATTCCAATTTTTTTTTTCCTGCAAAAATATTTTTATTAAGTATCAGATTAAAGTTGCAAATTTTAAGACAAATCACAAGGCTTGGATAATTTCCAGATACAAAGGCATGGCACATTTAGCCATACGGTTAGATTTTAGGGAATGTGTATGTGGACACATCTGTATGCAGATTGAGTGATATGTGTAAGCCACACTGGGCATGAGTAGCAATTTTATTGTGATTACACTCACACACAGGATTCATTCACAAAGTGAGTGACAGGTAGTCAGCATTTGAGGGAGGTAATGGGGATGGTCAGAAAAATGCAGGCACAGTAGACTGTTTAAACACTGTTTTCTTGGTGTGAATATATTAGCCACTGCATTTATCCATGCAACAAGAGAGCACTCTGTGTGTCTAAGACTTGCTATATCAGAGACTGTTTAGCCTTACTCAGTAGGCGGGTGGCCACCTAATCTGCATTCCATGTTTCCGATATCTGGCTTGATGAAGTCAAGTGGCACAGTCTCTAATATAGAAACCATAAAGAAATTCCCTCCCCATACCTGCTACACTATTGTCTAACTGCTCTAAAGCAAGAGCCACATGTTTGATTCTTAAATAGCCCTCAATGTCTCAAAGTTTAACCCAAGTGATGACAAATGTCCATCTGTCAGCCTCCTTGTAATGACCAATGATCATACTCTCAATTTGTGACTGAGAAATAGAATGAACACTTTCAGCATATTACTTACCTTCCACAAAGATTATCAAATGTATATGGAATTTGTACTACAAAGCCATTCACAGTGAATATTCCACCAACAATTAAATCTTGTGAATATTTATATTCCAATGTATATTTGAGGATTGGGGAAATGATAAATGCCATTCTGTCATCCTTCTTGGAATGACCTACTGCAGTGGTCCCCAAACTTTTTCAAATCATGGTGCCCTAGAACATCAGCATTGTTTTCACGTTACCCCTAAGCCAAAAGTTTGTTATTTAGGAATTTCCAAAAAAATATTAAAGTACTATAGTAATGTGAAGTAAATTGTGCTTACCTGTCATCCTTAAGCTCAGTTATGTGGTGGTAGACAGGTTTGCGCTTCTGTTAATCCACATAATTACATTAAGTTAATCAAATATAATTTGATTTGGTGCTGGACCACCAACCTGAGGCACCACGGCAAGTGTCCTGAGACATCTCAGGTTACCACGGCGCCCAGTTTGGGAACCACTGACCTACTGTATGATCTTACTCCCATTCTCTGACTGATGAATGTACAATTTTAGTTTGTTACTTACCTTCCACAAAGCAGTTTATGGGTTCCAAATTCATATAGAATAGGTATAACACAGCCATTTACAGTGAATATTCCACCTATAATTAAATCTCCTTCTTGAGAATATTTATATTCAAATATATATTGAGGAACTCGTGTTAAAAGACTTCCGGGCTTTGGTGTCTGTGTTTCCGATCTACAGAGTGCAATGCTCAGTATGCACAGCCAAATTATTTGGTGGAAAATATTAAATACATTTTCAAAAGGTCGAAAACAATTATTGAATTTGTGCTCTTCTTTATATCTCTTCACTGACAGAATCATAGTTCTTTAATTTATTTAAGACACAGGAAAAGTACAGTGAGATAAATATTAGTAAATACACTTTATGATCTCATTTACTGTTGTAAAACAATCAATTTTTCCTACATAAAATACCTTTGATGATGCACATGTGCAAATATTCAATTTGTATTTAGATGTGCTGACCCCTGTGTTTTGTCTTTGGTTTTGGACATGGATTCATCTTCATGTTTTGCAAAACAGCCCTCAATTGTATTGGATTTGGTTTGGATCAGGGTTTTTAAACAAAAGTTTTTATAAACAGCTAAAATCATTTAATTTCTGCAATCCAAAACCTGAAATTCAGATTTAAAATCCAAATACTAAACTGCCGGAAGATCAGAACAGCGACTCAGATATGTCCGGATTAATTTAATTTGTGTGGTTTCAGATATCTGTAGAACTGCACCACACATCTCTAATTAAAAGTATCTATTACTTCCAGGAAATTGCATTATTATATTATAGTTAGACTCCATTCCCTTCAAATGCCTTGACATTAAATTAATAACATTTAATAGACATGCATATTTCCAGGTACTAACCAAAATATCAAATGAAAAACATTACTATTTCATCAATAGGCAAATTTCACATAACTTCACATAACTACAACCAATATCATGTTTAAAAATGTAAAAATTCACACAAAGGGCAAAGACAATAAGTTATTAATTGTATGGAGACCCACATTACATAAATATACCTTACCAACCCAACATAATATTAATATGCCCAGATATCACTAATACCCCAGAAACCCACAATGTATTACTTTCCCTTGCATTTGTATAAACAATTCCCCTACCTCAAAAAAGATGATCTACTCTCCAGTTGGTGGTAGAGAAAATTATGGAACATGAGTGCAGCAGAGGAGAGAGGAGAAATAATGGAAGGAGTGGAGGAGTGGAGAATTCAAAACGTGGGTTATTCTAGACCATGTATTAATTATCTATGTTATCCACTATATTGGCCAATTAGATCTGTTAGGGCAGAGGTTCCCAAACACTGTCCTCAAGGCTCCCCAACAGTTTATGTTTTAGAGATATACATGGTTGAGTACTGGTGGTTAAATCAAATAGACGGAGGTACTAATTAAGTCACCTGTGATCAACCATGGATATCTCTAACTCCTAAACTGTTGGGGAATGTGGGCCTGATTCAGACCTGCTCGCAAGCTATGCGCTCGCGAGCGGGTCGATGCTTGGCCACTGCTCCAACGTGTGCATGCACGAGACCCGGCTAGCGACGGGCGCTCCGTTGCTACGGGTCTCGCACCAAAGCAGGACAGCTGTCAATTTTGATAGCTTGCCCCATTTTGGAGGCGGGCAGGGTGGGTGGCTGGCCAAACGGAGGCGTTCCCGAAGGAACACCTGCCGTTTGGGGGTGGCCCCACTGACATCACGAGTGATGTCAGTGGGTGAGCTTCCGGCTCTAATAGAGCCGAAAGCTCACTGGTGCTTGCGGGAACGAGACCCTACAACAAGGGTCTTGTCGCAAGCCCCGATGGTCACGATGGTTGAGACCATTGCGACCATCACCTTGCCGCTCACAATAGTTGTGGGTGGTCACCCTTAGCTAAGCGAGCCGCCAGGAGGCCACACACAAAAAAAAAACACCCTGATTCAGAGCGAGCACTCTTAATCAGGCCCTGTGTTTGGGAACATCTGTCTTATGCTATATTTCACAAAGCAATGTTTTTAAAGCTGCTAGCAGGTTGGAGCTGAATATTTAAACCAGTAGTAGCATGGAACGTAAAACCTGGCATGCTTTAATTGGGATATTGGTGCTTCTTTAAATTTTGAAACCCAACCCACGAAGAAGGTGTGGCATACAAATTCTGCTTTATAAATATAGCCTCTTATTGCTAACAGGTGGAGTTTTACCTCTCACAAAGACTTCCAATCTGAGGCCTGATTCAGATTTGAGAATCTAGGGCCTGATTAATTACTGATCCTAACTGCGATTACGCAGGCAATTGGCCAATTGTTGCATTCTGTGCATGCACAAACTAGCCACTGAGATTGGGACTGCAATTGCAGAGACAATGCAGACCCATCACAGAGTGAATGAAAGGAAATTTAATTTGTGTGTGGTCAGTGAAATGCAGGTGTGCGAGGGAATTTCAATGCCATTGCAGGGGCGTGCATAAATTATCAACTGCAATGCCATACACAGCTTGAGTAGGTCAGAGTTGTGCAAGTGTCATCCCTGGATCCCTGGCCGGCTGTCAAAGTTGAGGTGACAGGAAACAGCAGATCCCAGGTGTATAAGTACACAACTCTTTCATCTATATCTATCATAATTTTGTTATACTTAATCTCATAAGTAGAATCGAGGGACGCTTCTACTACCAATATTAATATATTATTGTGGTTATCCGTGGTGTATAGCAATTTTAATTGTGTTTATATTTTTCACTTTCATATGATTTATTATCTATTTATTATGTTGCCCTCTTTTTGCACTCTTAGAGTGCTTATTTCACTTTAATATGCATGTGTTTTATTGCTGTTGCCACATTTATGAAGATTCACTGTTTATTCCTCTATTGAGAATGGATGCATAGCAGAAATCTGCTCAGAGGCGATCCTGAATACCTGCATTGCTAAATGCTATATATATATATATATATATATATATATATTAAACAACTGTGATTACCAATTGTTATAAATATTTCAATATACACAGCCATTTTTTTCTCTTTCACTTTTTTAATGAATATCAATAACATTTATTTTTATAGCTTGTTAATTCTATAGGAGTGTGCCCCACATACGGAGTCCTTTTTCTCTCCTCTCTAATAATGATTCTTTGTAAATTGCTGTGATGTTTTCCAATCTAAGGACAGTTCCTGCAAGTTTGGTTGATGGTGTATTTATTTATATTTCTGTTTTCACCCATGTTTTGAAGACAGAATCATGATTTCACACCATGATTTCACACCAATTTAGTAATTTTCAGATTTTTAAAAATGGGCAAAAACAACTAAAAATGCAATCTCAACCAAACTTGATTCTTAGTTAATTTACCAATCAATATAAGATTCTAGCTAGGTGGTACAGGTGTCCTATACACAGTTTTTAGAAGTTCCTAAATTTACCTACTTTATGCTGGAGATGTGGTTATGTCTTGGGTTTTCCTCTCCATATTTGATGTCACTGTCCAGTAGATAACAGGGTGGATAATTGGTCTACCATTACCTAATATGTCTAAGTTTTGGCTGTTCAATTTAATTGACATAACCAATTTGACTTATAAAAAGTTTTTGCTTTGAAATTTGATGAATGCTATGAGGGCAACTGTACTTTATTACTGGATGTCCCCAACTTGCATTCCTATCTCTAAGTCATTCAAGAGAGTTGACCATTATATGTTTATGGAAGATATCACCTCTTCTTTGAAATCACCCTAGTCTGCTTTTATGACTACTTGGTATGGGTGGTTGAGCTTTAATGAGACCAGATAATAGTGCTACAGTATGTGTGAGTTTGGCATTTTTGACACTATACTCTAAGAAAAGTTTCCTTTCACCATTTCTGCATCCTATGAAAACGTGGGGATGAGCATCACAAGTAAAATGCTAACATTGAAATTGAGGATGCTACTGTGGAAGTGCAACAGGATGAGGGGAATATTTGTGTATCTGACACTGATGAGAATGTGGTTTGTGTCAAAGTAAGTTAGCTATCTGTGGCAGTAGTTATTGTCCCTGATAAAAATAATGCAATTGTCATGCCCGGGCAAAAGACCGAAAAAAAGCCATCTCTTTTGTTTGGAATTATTTTTACCCAAATCCTGGTTTATCAACTCATCTATACCATTTGTGAAACCAAAGTAAGTAGAGGTATGGATGCTATAATTTTACTTACCTCCTCCCTGTTACATAATTTGCAGCAAGTTCATTCAAAGTTTTTGGAAAAAACAGTAAAATATGTTAAAATAATAACAAGAAGCCCATCATCAGCTAGCTCCCAGCTCTCAGCTTTATCCTCGTAAATGCAATCTCCACTGCCATTACCTTCATCATCAATCTCATCATTAATGATTGGAGGTAGTCTTTCTACATCCCCTATACAGGATTCCCCAAAATAATCCTTGTTCTAAGGCTGCTGCTGCTGCCAGGGATGAAACTTCATCCCAGAAGTGGACCTTGAGGACTAACTTCAAATAACAAGTGACTGTAAAACAGTCCTATTACAAGAGGAAGCAAGTATGAAGGAAGTCTTCCAGTGTCACATGATGGCTATGATTGCATTTCTTCTGCATCCAATATCCCCCCATCAATGCTAGTGGTTTTAGACAATTACTTGAGGTTATGTGTCCAAATTCCAAAATGAAGGTGTATAGGAGCGCTTGTTTGTGAAAAAAACAATTCAACTTAGAAATATAATAAAGTTTTAATAACAATGAATAAATACCAAAAAGTTAAAAATGACAATATCAACATAAGTATCAAATGGGCAATATTCTGTGCAGTGTTCAGACCATCCTGGATGGAAACTGATGTAACCATGCTGCTGATATAATAATGAGTCTGTTACAAATGGAAACAAGGTTTGAAAAATAATCCTGAATTGTGTAGCAATAAGCAGTATATAGATAATGAGCGTGTCTGTCCCAATAATATGGAACCAGCAATAAAAAGGTAACTGCTGCCGGGAGCCACTGAATGGACACGGACAAAAGATCACCATAAAAATAGCAGTGTACAGGTGATATGGGGAGATGGTGATTCTACCGCTAATAATGGGAGTGTGGCTTGCGTGTATGCAGAATAGTTACCAGTAAGTCTCTCCGTGGTCCAAGTGTCCCAAAGCAGAGGCTGCAAGTGCGGTCTCTTTAAGGAGGTAGCTCTCTGACCGCTCGTCAGCTGAAGCATGGAGCTGGAGGTATTGGCAGGCTAGGAGCCGATAGCTGAATGCTCCTAGACGCCGGGTGCTTCACCTGTGTAGGTACAATCCGCCTCCACGAGCTTATGGGAAACTCCTCATGCAAGGGACAGGACCCACACAACAGGATAGGAGCTGGTCTGAAAAGGGCAAGCGGAAATCCTTGACGTGTTTCTCCGGGTAGTAAAAACCCTGGTTTCCTCAGAAGGCATGTGTCCAAATTCCATCTCAATTACATTCCTCAATTCCTTGCTTGTACTGAGATGTTAACTAGACATTAAAAAAACTAGCTCTTGGCCTAGAAAATGCCATCGTACCTACTATCCACTTAGCCACAGAAATGTGGACAAGCAGTACTGATCAAATTAAAGATTACATTACTATGACAGCCCACTCTGGGTGTATCACCTTCAGCAGAACCAGAATCTCACACAATGCCAACTCACTCACAGGCAGTCTACTCTCTGTATTACCAGCATTACTAAGAGATATAACAAAATTGACCTTTTCGAAAAACAGAAAGATGTTATAACAAAATGGCTAACTGCGCTAGGACTCTTCTCATGATTTTTCATTTTTGATAACACTGTCAACATTGTGAGAGCATTACAACTGGGTGAATTTGAATACATCTTATTATACCCACACATTAAATTGGGTGGTTCAAAAATGTTTAAAAACATGAAAGGAGTATGCAGGAGATTTTTTCTGTGGCCTGGAAAATTTATGTACATTTTTAGCATTCAGAATCCACATGTAGAAGATTGCAGTGGCTCCAAGAAAATTTTATTTTGCCATGCTACCAACTGAAGCAAGAGGTAGTGACCAGGTGAAATTCCAGCCTGTACATGCTTCAGCGAATAGAGGTACAGCAAACATCCATCCAAACTTTCACAACAAGCCATGACATAAGTGGAGGAGGGGTATGTACCTTAGTCCAGCATAATGGAGAATAGTCTGTGCTTGATGCAAGCTACTAAAACTGTGTGATGTAGTAAGTGAGTGGCACTGCCAGTTTGAGTCAACTGATTCCCTTAATAAAACTACTGAAAAAGCAGCTAGAGAAACTAAAGAGATAACATGTATTGATTCCGTTATGTTGGACTTGTAGATTAAATTCTTTAGCGCTATGCCAGGACCAAAGTGTTGTCAAGATATTTCAATTATATCACTATATTGTGGTAGGATATAGGCAGCATCTTGGCGCACAAAATTCAGGAGCTTAGAATCCCAGTGCAAGAACGCTGACAGGAGTCAAAATCATAGCTCCAGATTCCCAGTGGCTGCAATCCTGATGGTAAGTATTAGGGTTAGGGTAAGGTTTAGGATTAGTGATTATGGTTAGGCAGTGGGAGGGGAGGGTTATGTTTATACTGCTGGAAATGTGGGTTAGAGAATTGGTTAAATTACCTACCTGCATGCTTCAGAATTTATAGCTTTGGGATTCTGGCACCAGCATTCTGACCCCAGGCTTTGTTTGTGCCAGGATTGTGTACCAAACGCTATTTGGCAACCATACTTCAAGTCATATTTCTTTCCAATTAACACAAATCTTAAGAGATGCAAAGCGCTTCTTGCCAGGGGTGACATAATCACCCCTCCCAGCAACTTGGTTAATTCTCACTCATTGTGGATGCCACAGAATGCAGTCAAAAATGGATGGGCACAAAGATGCTGGGAGCTGGCATGATGTCATCATGCCTACCAGCAGTTTGGGATGTCTTTTAGTAGAGGTGGCACTCACTGCAAAGGGTGATGGCCAGGTGTAGAACTGCTGGGATGTGTGTGATGTGACCGTCCCTCCAACCATCCAGGAAACACCGCTTTTGATAAAAATTGAGCACTTTTCAATTTTATTTTTTTAAATTAATAAATTGATCATCATTTTTACCTGCCTTCCACTACATATATATGCCACCTCAATTTCCCTGTACTGCTCTCGGCCCTCTGAGTTAATTTTCCCTCATACTCAGACTTTCTGGTGCATCTCATAAATATACAAGTTTGTGTTACCCCATTAGGAAGGAGGGAGAGAGGGGTAGTATGGTAAGATTTTCTTGCAATCCTTGTCAGGAATCTTTGGTTATAAACATTGTATTCTTTTATGGACTTTTCTCTTCTTAGTTTTTGCAAAACAACTCTCACAGGCCACCACATCTCAAATGAAATAATATTAATCAATTAATGGTTTACCTGTCTTCCAATACATTCTCTACCTCCATTTTTATATATAATTCACTTTGGCCTCGGATTAATAAAAGCTATCTTTCTATGGGGTTGTACAGTTTTTAAACTCCGGTCTGCTATTGCTGTGCCACAATGTTTCATAAATGTGCTATATTATTTTATACTGCCATGTGTTTGTGCTGCTGCTCTGTTGCTTAGCTTAGCCACTCTTTGGCCAATAATGGTGAATAAAATTGTGAGCTGTGAGGTGGTCAAGACTGATTGGAAATGGCAGGAAAATAAAGTTATTGAGATTAATAACAACGTAGAAACAAAAAAATGACCCAAATTACTTGATCTTAGTCATTTTGATGAATTTTTGAAAAAAATACTCAGCCAAACCTAAAACATGTCAGTTTGGTTTTGCCAAAACAAAAAATTTACAAGGAATTAGGACCAGAACCAAAACTCAGGGACCACACTATTACTTGAAAACATGGCTATCTAGTTGGAAAACAAAAATAAATAGAATATTAATAATACACATATAATAATATAGAACATTAAAAGTAATTTTTCCATTCACATAACAATAATCAACCAGAAATAATTATTCTTTATTCTTATAGCACTAATAGGGTTTGCATCCCGACAGTCAGAATCCTGATGCAGGCAGTTTAGTACCCTAAACCTTCCCTTAACCCACTCTTCCTGCAACATAACCCCCCCTCACGTCCTGCAGCCTACCCCTATGATTATCCCTAAACCCAAGACTAATACTTACAATTGGGAAGTCAATGGTTGAGATTCTGGCACCGGGATTCTGACCACCAGCATCCCGACTGCTGGGATGGCAACTATACCCCCACTAATATAATGATCTGCGAGATGTAACCAGAAATGTACAAACGTTCACATTTGATCCTAATTTAGTGAAGATAACAATTTTCTGTCATGCAATATGGAAGAAAAAGTGGTAATCTAAAGTGATGCACTAATTAGATAAATATACTAAATGACTTTTATTAATTCTCTGTTTAACGCTTAGTGACTTAGAACCATAGAAATAAAACAAAAAAGATAGAAAAGTGCAACATAAATTAAGTGCAGGAAATGATGGGATTCCCTGTTACTGTTACTGAGAGAAGCAAACTGATCCTATTCTCATGTTTCAGCAGGAGATACAACAGCCTCACATACTCTTTCATGCTGCTCACTATAGGCCACATCATGCTCCATCTGGTATAGCATCTGTTGCCAAAGTTGTGGGTGCAATATTATGTGTACCAACATGCGTCTAAATGTTCATGTTATGAGTTATCTGCTCTCAGCTCCAATGCACACAGTAACACCACCAGCATTTGCAGACAATCCACCATAGGCATACCATCAAGTGCACCATTGACACTCGCACCAACCCTTTGGCAGGTGCAGTTTCTCTGTCTGAACTTGGCCTATGCGGAAGAAGCTATGTGTCTGTGAAGGCAGTCGCTTTCACTGAAATGCCTACAGCACTCCAATAACACACCCTCAAGAAGCCATGCACTGTTAGAACCTATATGAATGGCCAAATAGTCTCTGTAAAGTGCTGCGGAATATGTGTGCACTATATAAATATCTGCTTATTCAGCAATAGTCTGCTTCTAGTTAAAAAGTAAATTGACATGAACTAAAAATAACAACAACATTTACACCACTAAGGAAAACTAGAAGAGCATCAAGAAGCCACAAGTATCACTAATTCAACTGAGTTGCAATGCTAGGCTGCATTCCGAAATTGGAGACTTTAAGAAGTTTGGGTCTTGATTCATTCACCACCAATTGAAGGGGAATTGAGATAAACTTGAGTATTTTTACTAAATGTACGCACAATACTTACCTTAAAACCAAAAGAGTTTGTATTTACTACTCTATAAGCACCTTCTTGTCTTTTTGACTATTTTAGTGTTCACTTCAAGGTACCTGCAAGTTACCGTACAGGAACAGCCACCACTTTGCTACTGTAGTACTGGTCCCACCTGAGCCATACCTAGAGGCACCTTTGTGCTAACACTGAGGGTAATAAATGCGCCAAAGGCAATTGTAGAATTTTTTGCACTTGCAAAATAGCAAATAACTGTGTGGACATCGGAATTGTGTGCAGTTTCCATGCACCTCTGAACCAAGCCCTGAAATAGAATAACAGGTGATCTGAACAAGTTGTTAGTGGGAATCCTGGTTATAATAAGGGCTATTGCTTAATTTCCTCTAGGATCTATTATTGTGAACAATTATTAAGTTATGGTGGTGTTCATAACAGTTTCTTATAGGGGAACATATGACGCAGAAGGAAATTAAAGTGAACATAATAGAAATCAGAACACACACAATAATTCAAACATCTTATTTCTTTACCCACTTTGGGGAGTATTCAATATGTGAGTGAAAAGTCTGTGCTGGAGCTTTCGCTCCATATCGGAGGTTTGACGGGGATAAAGTATCAGGCTTTATCCCCGTATTCAATTTGAAATCTGCGAAACGTGACCAGGCGGAAAGGTAAGTATCAGAAAAAATTTGGCAATTTTTGGGAAAGCATCCAGGGACCCCCCTAATGATGTCCTGACAAGGGGGATCATTATGGGTACCCCTGTTTTGGCCTGCGGGAGGTAAGTATAGTTTTTAAATAGCCACGGCAGTTGTTTTTTCACAACAGGGAAGGAGTGAAAAAGAGCACTTTTTTTTTTGTAAAAAAACTAGGGTGCATCAAATTTGGGATACATGAAAATGGGTGCAAGCATATTTTTAAGTCTCTAAGGTGCATTTTTAAATTCTTCAAAAATGCACCTGCCGCTACGACCAGCATTCTTTAAAACACCTGCCGCATACTTAGGAACTCCTCCAGAATTTATTTTGTTAGTTTACAACTTGTTCCCCATATTTTTTTTTTTACCCCAAAATTGAACTTATTTTTTTGGGGTATCCCTATTTTTTTGTAACTTTCTTTGACACAGATCATTTTTAAGGACCATTCCCAGGGGTGCAGGTTATTTTTTTTAAGCCTGCACCCCTAAACCCCAATTCTGCAGTGTTTTCTTCCTGCCAAAGGCTGGCGAAAAATGATCTCCATTTTTTTACATTTACTCATTTGCACCGCCAAAAAGTCAATGTAATTGAATACGGGATATTGGCAAAAATAGGGCAGACTTTTCATCCCATATTGAATATGGCCCTTTAACTTAATATATTTTATTACATTTAATGTTTGATCACATGATTGGCAAGAAGACTGTTGAGAACTCAGAATATTGGATATATTTAGTGCATTGACTTAAAAAAAAAATATCTATCTATAAATCTAATTTCTTAACCAGAGACACATAGGATCTGATTCACAGATGGACACTAATGCAATTTTCTCGCAGATCGAGTGATTGTTTGCCATTGCACATGCATATGCATTGATCTTTGCATGTGCTGAGATCACATTGTGGTCATGCATGCACCGAGGAAACCGTCTCCAAGTGAGTAACAGACTGCCAGCATTTGGGGGTGGTATTAGGTAGTGGTCATACAAACACAGGCGTGCCTGTCCATTTATACGCCATTACATGGGTGTGCATAAATTAGCCTCTGTGACTGCATACGCAGCTCTATGTGTCAGAAGAGCACCCAAGGCTGCCACAGGTCAGAACTGCCACAAGGGTAAGATGGCCGCCAATGTGCTTTGATGTTACCCATGTTTATGTACTGTAACTATAGGGTCTATTTACTAAGCAGTGTTAGGAGACAGAGTGAAAAGTGATACGAAAGTGATAAGGTGCCAGCCAATCAGCTCCCAACTGTCATTTTTCAAACACAGCCTGTGAGATGACAGTTGGGAGCTGATTGACTGGCACCTTATCACTTTTCACTCTGTCTCCTAACACTGCTTAGTAAATTGACCCCCTGTGTGTTGTCGCACGCTAGTAAGAAGGCAGCAGTGGGTGTCTTTATGCTCAGGAGATTTTTTTATAACATTAGCATATTTTTGCAGCTGCGTTGATTGCAAAACAGCAGTTGTGATCGCATTAATGTCCATCTCTGAATCAGGCCCATTGTCACAATACAGGAAATTCAGTCAGGAGTATTAATATGTATTTGGACCCTGAAAGAATTTCACAGAGTCAGGGAGGGATTATATTACACACAGGTTGTGGCCTGATCATTTGACATCAGGGTTACCCAGCACTAAAGGCCCCCATACATCAGAGATTGATTGCAGCAATCGTGCAATTTGCAATCGATTGTGTATAAAAATCTATCCCTTTTTCAAACGATTGTGGCAATTCTGCAATCGATTGAAAAAGGGATAGATTTTTATACACAATCAATTGCAAATTGCACGATTGCTGCAATCAATCTCTAATGTATGGGGGCCTTCAGAGCCAGTAACACTAATCACTGTGCAACTAATTAATAGGGAAGGGAAAAATATCAGATTACTGGTACTCGATAAATGTAAGTGAAACTTTTTAGCATTTCATTATTTACTAAATAGTTTCATTTATTCAGAAAATTTTATAGATCTAATGTTTGCTTCCATAAAAATAAAGTATTGTTATTATTCTGATCTGTATGAAATCATATAGTGAAAAAGATCTTGTAACAACAGATTTTCTGGAATGGAAAAAATCACAGCTTTAGTAAATATGAAAACAGATCACAGAATTAATGATTGTGAGAATCCCTGTAAATTAGGAATATGATTCTTTCATTGCTAATATTTATGTGAAATATCAAAATAGACCCTGTGTAAGTGAGAAACTACAAAAGAGAAACAATGACATTCTGTAGTAAGATGACAGCGTAAAATTGTTAGTAATAATTATATTGAGAAATGCTAAAAATAGTGATAAACCATTTCTGTGTTTTTTAAATGTCCCTGTAAAGTTTATGCAGCATCTACTGTACTTACATTAAGCAGATGAATATATTCCCTCCATACCTCCTTAAACGTCCTCAAATGTAGAATAAATATTTCTTCAATAATGATATTTTCTTCCTCAGAGTATTTAGGCTTAAATGTATATTCATTTGTTACAGGGTGACTTCCAGGTCGGGAATTCTGTATCACAGATCTGCAGAGCGTCACACGTAGGACCAACAACCAAAAGAAAATAAATAAATGATTGGACCCATTGTTACAGAAAATCAGGTGCATGTGAGAGAGTTTCTCCTGTCTGTCCAAGCTCAGCAGCTGCTCAAGAGTATTGTAGAATAATCTGGATGTACAGTAAGTGAGGAGAAAGTGGGGACTTTATATTCATAAATTACTCATTTGTCATGAAGGAAAATAATAGAACAGTGTAAATAGAACTGGAAAAAAATAACCAAAAATAGCAAACAGAGGCAACACCAAAGGCCACTATACATAGAAGTAAGTACATGTTTTTTTTATAGGACATTTTATTCAAAATCTAAAAAGATTTCAATTCTGGAAGGGTTTATAATCAATCCAAAGTAAACTGATTTTAAAACTAACAAAATATAACATTATTTTTTGGTTTCATTTAACTTAATACCAATGGTATTGGCCATTTGCAGCCTTGACATAAACAATATGTTTTATTAGGGTCTATCAGGTAAAAGAGAATGTAAGGTCAAAAAGGATAGATCCAATCCCCAAAAATAATAAAATAAGCTGAGTCTCACTCCTCCTTCTGCTATTACTCTACTCTCCAATTATCTATACACTGTAGTACATGCTAACATACTGGGGTAAACTGCTTTATCATACTGACCAAGTAACATATTTATGTGCAGTAACAGCATATTCTATGGAAGTTGGGTATGGGATATTGGCAGTTGAGATGCTGGTTGTCAAAGATGGACAGGGGTTAGGTAAGTATTATAACCCTCTTTCCTTAAGCCTAAAACCCTAACTCTCCTTTTCTGCATCCTAACCTACCCTACCCCGCACTCTAATCCTCCTGTTAGTGCCCATACCTAACCCTCCCCCTTTAGTGCCTAATCATAACCCTCCCCCGTGGTGCTTAGAATTTACCCTCTCCCTTTAGTGCCTAACCCTAACTACCCCTGTCCACAGCCTAACTCTAACATACCCCCTCCCACAGCCTAACCCTAACCCTCCCCCCTGTTGCTACAAGATAATGGCACCCTCTATTCTTATGATTGGGATGCTGGCTGTCGGCATCTCCACTAATGTCAGGATTCCTGTGCCGGTCTTCTGGCTGTGATTCAGGTTTCTTGTGCTGGGATTTTGGCAGCCAGCATCTTGATGGTAGGTATAAAAACTACATCCCTTTGATTGTGTCTGGCATACGATAATGCCAACCATCCAATAAGAAGCGGGAAAGTGGTCCTAAGAAGTGGGCAATTTATAATAAAAAAATATAATGAAGATTAATTTAAGATATTAAGACATAACTCATGAACACAAATCTTGAGGATGAGTATACAGAGAAAGGACAAAGTAAAAAATTCAATAGAGAAAGGAAAAAACATATATTTTCTTATTACCTTTTTATATATGCCATACTTTCAGGATTTAGACTAATTGTTATTTTGTAGATCCAGCCTAGGACACTTGGGTAGGACTGAAGAGCAAAGGAAATGTGGAGACTTGATGATAATCTGACTTATTAGTCTACACAGGAAAAATAGGCACACTAGTATCTATGTAGGAACCATGGACTGGTGATATGCATGGATACAGAACTGGATCCCAAGTAAACAGTCCAGATCCTCTGTGTGATCTCTATCCTAGTGATCAGTAAAGGCCAGTAAGACCAGGGACACATTCCAGGGACAAGGGTGACCTCCAGAACTTAGAACAATATATCAGAGTGGAACTCAGAACTCACACTAGGAATTTGAGTTATATGTAATCAGGTTAGAGCTTGAAAAGAGACTAAAACCCTGATACTGCTCTGACACAGGTCCTGGAATTAGTACCCATGAAGGAACACAGGCACTGAGATATAGGATAGGTAATACAGTTTACTGGACACAGTGTAAGAACTGTATAATGCACCATGAACCATAGCCTTGGAACCTACACCTTTCACAGAACCAGCCCAAGACAATAGCACACAGCACAGGGAAACCAATACAAGGTCAGCACAATATTATAGCCAGTGAACCTCAGATCATGTAGTTAACAGAGTACAGGTAACTTCAATGCACTGTCCCAATGGTAGCAACCACTGCTAGTGATGTAGAGTGGGATCCATGGAGATGGTAAAATTGCTGATATGTAGCAGCAGATGAGAGGACTCACAGATGCACATGCCAGCTTGGTAACCGAGCAGCAGGTCTGTTTGCAGCATGGCAGTTGCGGTACTGGCAGATGACAGGAAGAATGCAGGTAACGGATCACAGAGTGTGGCAGTGGATAGCTGAGGATGGCAAACAGAGAGTAGCCCACAATGTAACAAATAAAATTCACTGAAGACCCAATAGCTGGGAGTGAGACCTGAAGCCTAGAACTATCCTTGGAAGGAACATGTTGTTCAGGCAATGGGTTGAAACCAGGGGCTGTATTAGATATGGAGTGGTGAAATATCATTGGTCTAGCTGACCAGGTGAGCACAGGTGCATCAGACAATTACAGGAACATGTTTCAGAGGTGTTTTGAACACAGAAATGAATGAGTGTTTCAATCTCTACGGGATGCTAAGACCCTTATTTGTTACACTAAATTTGTTGATGTATCATGCCAACCTGAATTTGCACTGGAAGTAGAAGAGGCATGGAGTCTAATGAACCCAAATGTTTGCCAGAAATCAAAACAAATATCATCACAATTCATTTTGGGCTTTGCTGCAGTGGGCTTGCAGGTTGCTGCCTTCTGCTGTGGCTCAAGATGTGATGTGCTGATGATGTTTTGGTCTGACTGTGAAGAGCCAATACAAATCACAAGAAGGAATGTGAGGATAAGCAAAGTCGAAAATGAAGAAAGTCTGATGAAAATCACTGGGTGAAAGATGTATTTCAGGAGCAGTCTGAGGGCAAAATAAACAAGAAAAGGAGACAGAACTTGATGAACAATGGTGTCACAAACCCCGGGCTGACTCGCAGATACAGCAATCTGGATCAGCTGGTTGTGACGCCGGTGCACCATGGTACAATTCTTCTGCCACCACACAGACAGTTCTCCGGAGGTCTGCGATCTCCAAATAGATGACAGGATGCTCTTCCCCCTGCTCATTGACCTGACTGAGCACAGCACCTAAACCATAATTAGAGGCATCAGTTTGGACAATGAACCTCCTTTTGAAATCTGGGGCCTGCAACACAGGGGATTGAGCTAAAGCAGACTTTAGGGCTAGGAAGGCCCTCTCACAGTCCTCGGTCCAATTGACCACCTGTAATAATTTATTTTTTGTCAAATCTGTCAAGGCTTTGGCTAGGGTGCTGTAGTGGGGTACACATTTTTGGTAGTACCCTGCAGTTCCTAGAAAAGACATTACCTGCTTCTAAGTTTTAGGGGTAGGCCAGGCAACAATAGTCTCCACCTTGTCTGGTTCTGGGCAGAGGGTACCTCCCCCTACATGGTGCCCTAAATATTGCACCTCACCCATGCCTAGCTGGGACTTTTCTGGTTTGATCATCAAACCTGCCCCAGTGATTCAGACTAACACAATTTTTAGATGGATCAGGTGTTCCTCCCATGTCTGGCTGAACATGGCAATGTTATCCAGGTAGGGAACTGCATGTCCCTCCTGGCCTTCCAGCAGTTCATTAACCAGGTGCTGAAAGGATGCAGGGGCATTCTTCATTCCAAAGGGCATGACTAGAAACTCGAACAGCCCAAATGTGGTGATGAATGCAGACTGCTCATGGGCTTCGGGTGACAGCAGGATCTGCCAGTACCCCCAACCAAGATCCATGATAGTGATGTAATGTGCTGGGGCAAGCTTCTCTAGTAGTTCATCTATCCTGGGCATGGGATAGGCATCAAATACAGTGGTATTGATTAACCTCCTATAATCAACACAGAACCTTGTACCTCCACACTTCTTTGGGACCAGTACCACTGGGGCAGCCCATGAACTGTGAGAACTTTGAATCATCCAGAGTTGAAGCATATCATTAATTTCCCTTTTCATTGCCTCCTGCACTTCTTGGGAAGTACGGTATGCTGGCTGTCTGAGGGGGGTTTATTACCTGTGTTTACATGATGTGTATCCAAGTGTGTCTTCCCAGGCTTTCTTGTAAAATGGGTCTGAAAGGGCTGTACAGTGATAGCTAGCTGATCTAGCTGCACCTCAGAGAGCCCTTTACTGTAGTGGGTATTTGCTAGTGACCCCTCTTCTTTTGCAGGAGCTGCCAGATCTAGTAAGGGGTTGGGTTACTGATCACTCTCAGGCAAGCTACACACAGCTAACACACATCTCCCTCTGTCATGGCATTTTTTGAGCATCCATCTTTTCCACTACATAATTGACATCATTGAGCCCACTGCTGCCACCAATTTGTCATGAACCCGGGCTGACTCGCAGATACAGCAATCTGGATCAGCTGGTTGTGACTCAGGTGCACCATGGTCACTAACCAAAATAAATGTTTATTCTGCCACCACGCAGATGGTTCTCCGGAAGTCTGCGATATTCAAATTACACACATATATGTAGCATGGGCCTATTCAGACACGCACGTTCAATAAGAATCACAGAGAATATGCTAGATTAAATGTGTTTAATTAAAAAAATATTTTCAAGGCTTAGTTACAAAAATATTTGTAAAATGACAAACAGATTATAATGCAAATATTTTCTTAAAAAATAAAAGAGAAATAACTCAGAGTCCATAAGACAACTTACACTAAAGTTCTTAGCACTACTGATGGGGTGGGGGATCTCACCCACAGGAATATCTTGATGCACTCCCAGCACTTCCATCTGAACCCCAAGGAGTGAACAAGTTGGCTAGGGAGAGGTGTACTCTTATCTGTGCAGGGGCCCTCATAGCCCCACCTTTCTGATTAACTCTCCCAATACCAGCTGTTAATAAATTATGTGACTTATACACATTCTGCTCTTTAGCTGACACAAGACAATATTTACATTTTACTCAACTGGTCAATGTAAACAGTTCTTATCTCAGCTTCTATAACATACAAAAATCTTTACAAGTAGAGCACTAGAGTAAAAATAGGACTGGTTTTTAAGACTTTTGATCCAGGACACTGACTCCAGGGGACATAAAAAGGGAGAGGGCTAGTTCTTAATACATGACCACACACTGTGATGGATATTCATTCTTTTGTTATCTGCAAGCCATCCACTTGATTTACAATTTATCTTTTGCTAATCCCAGTTCTTCCTGACCTGCACACCAAATAGCAATGGACATACCATGTATATACAGATTATAAAAATAAAGGACACACAGTTATATAACACTCCTCAAATCACAGGAACAGGCATAGATCATTATCAACCCCTCTTCCTTGAATGACTAACTTCAAAGAGGTTGGGTAATACCTCAGCCCTTTGTCGAAGCCAAATGATTGGCTGAGATCATATCTTTGAAAATATCTGAAGACGCCATGTTTGCGTTGGCTGCATGACGCCATCTGGCATAGTCAGTATAATATCATTGTATGCAGTGCTATTTAGCGTTGTGTACATCTGCCGTGTTACTGCACACTGTTAAAGTCTTTATATAATAAATGCACATGGATACACATATGTACCAACCGAGCCATCTCACATCCCTCCGACAGATGGACCTTTTCAGGCAATACATATTGATTTCATCCAATAACCACCCTGCAAGAATCTCAAGTATGTATTAGTTTGTACAGATGTGTTTTCTAATTGGGTTGAGGCATACCCAGCTGCCACTAATACTGCTGCATTTACTGCTAAAAAGATTGTTCAGGAATTTGTATGCAGGTACGGTATCCCTAGAATCATAGAAAGTGATAGGGGTACTCATTTCACTGGTGATTTCTTCCAGAACATGTGTAAGTTGATGGATATTAATAGTAGACTTCACACCCCCTATCGACCGCAAGCCAGTGTCAAGTTGGAGAGGGTAAACGGTACTATTAAGATTAAACTGAGTAAGATCATGGCAGAAACTGGACTAGGATGGCCAGAAGTCTTACCACTAGTCCTTCATAGCATCAGGACAACTCCTAGACCCCCCTCTTAATTTGTCCCCCTTTGAGATACTGTTTGGGAGACAACCTCATCTGATTGTAAGTACACAAAAAGATTTGAAGAGTAACAATGAGGTTACTGTAAAGTAGTTTATAACAATGAGTAAACAGTTGAAACAGCAGCAGCAGAAATTGAAATTGTTGTCACCTGATATGCCAGAAACAAACTGTCATGATGTTGAACCTGGAGAATTTGTTATGATCAGAAATTTCTTATGTTCACGTTGTCTGACAGATCGGTGGAAAGGTCTGTATTAAGTTTTGCTGACAAGTACAACATCCTTGAAACAAAACAACAAAATATATGGCATGGGCCAAAAGAGCTATAAAAATTTCAGCAAGAGTGTCAACTTTAAATTGCTGTAAAAGGATAGAGTAGGTAAAATCAATGGTTGTATTTAGATCTACCAGAATCCTGACACCTTAGTATCCTATTGAGGAGTCTTGCCAGTAATATATGTACTTAGATTTAAGAGAAAGAAGTAAGTTCTGGTCAATCCCCAAAGCTAGAGCATACATCTTGGAGGTATTTAGTTTATAATAAGATGCTTCCAAATAACTTTGAAGTACCACATGAATGGCTGGCAGGGAAACTTTAGGATTAATAACAAGTAAGAGTACAATATCTGTGAAGAGACAGATTTTATGCTGCTGTGGACCCACTGAGATACATGAGATTAATTCACATTTCCTAATACATTCAGCTAGGGGTTCTATAGATTAGGCAAATAATAATGAAGATAGGGGGCTTCCATGTCTGGTTCCCAGGGGCATATCTACCCATTTGCCAGGATTGCACTCACCAGGGGTGGCGACCAAAGGGGGGGCGCCGCCCGGCAGTGCCACCAGTACCCAAGGAGTGGACAAGTCCCCCGGCCCCACAAGTGTAGGGCAGACTGCAGTGAGAGCGGTCTGCCCTACACAGTTTACAAACACAAATCCGCCAGCGACGGCTGTGTGTTTGTAATACTAGCCAGCTAAGGAGAGTCAGACAGACTTTCATTTGCTGGTGCATCGTCCATGGAGGGAGCAGGCTGGAGCTCACTAATGAGCTCCGTGTGCCGGCTCCCCCCACAGCAAGTGATGGGAGAAACGTCATACATTATGATGTCTCTCCCATCCAGGAGAAGAGCGGCAGGGACTCAGAGCAGACAGCGGCACTTGCGTCAGGAGCGGGGATAAGGTAAGTTGATTTTTATTTGTTCTTTGTGTGTGTGTTTGAGTGTGTAAGCCTGGCACTACAGAGGGGAGGGGGGGGCACTGAAATAGGGGGTGGCCACTACTGGGGACACTTTATGGGGGGGTGCCTGCTACTGGGGGGCACTGTATAGGAGTGGCCACTACTGGGGGCAATTTATGGGGGTGGCCACTACTGTGGGCAATTTATGGGGTGGGTGGCCACTACTGGGGGCACTGTATAGGGCTGGCCAATACTGGGGGTAATTTAGGGGGGGTGGCCACTACTGGGGGCACTGTATAGGGGGGACTACTACTGGGGGCACTGTATAGGGGGGACTACTACTGGGGTCTACTACTGGGGGGCACTGTATGGGGGGACTACTACTGGGGGCACTGTATAGGGGGGACTACTACTGGGGGCACTGTATAGGGGGGCTACTACTGGGGGCAAAGCAGCATAGTGGGTATTACTACTGGGGGATTACTATTGGGGGCACTGCATGGGGGGTGCCAGTCTATTACTTTTCCAGGGGCACTTGGATCACTAGATACACCCCTGCTGGTTCCATTGGAGATGTAAAATTTGTTGGATAAAAAAACTATTGCTAAGACTCTAGCTGAGGGGTTTTTCTGTAATGCAAGGATGCCTTTCCATTCAAGCCTATCAAATGCTTTTTTTGCATCTAACGTTAGGATGGTTGTGGATAGTTTGTTGCGGTGTTCTAGCAAATTAAAAACCCATCTTGTATTGTTAGGGCTTGTCTGCCCAAAATAAAACCCACCTAATCCTGGTTAATCAAACTAGGGAGTAAAGGATTAAGTCTATTAGATAGCACCTTAGCAAAAATTTAAATGTCAGAGTTTATTAAAACAATGGGCCCATAATTTTGAGGAGTGGTGGGGTCTCTGCCAGATTTGGGTATAGTGACAATCCTGGCCTCTAACATTTCATCAGGAAATCCTGCATTTTTAGTAGAGTCATTGAATAGAGCAGTGATAATAGTTCCTAAAAACCACTGAAAATGAATGTAAAATTATTGGTAAAACCATCAAGACAAGGTGCCCTATCTTTCGGTAGAGACAAAATTGCCCCCTGAACATCTTCCACTCTCCACTCCTTGAAAAGCACTAGAGAGTCAGCAAGAGAAAGCTTAAGTAAACCACAGAGTGTCCAAGAAAGAATAAATATATAATTTGGCAGGTTAAGGTGTAGAAAAACATCATTGTAGATTATATAATTATTTGCAATAGGCTGCAATCAAATTTGCAAAATCCCTAGAATTCGAAAACTGAGTGCCCCATGTCTTCACCTGGTGTTTAACGCAATTAATGGCATTTTTAACTCTAAGTTGATGGGCTAACAGTTTGCTAGCTCTATTGCCCAGAGTGTAAAATTTCTGACCAAGATGAACCATGGCGCGCTGAACATGTTGAAGGGACAAGGCATTAAGCTTCCTATGGGATTCACCTAGGCCAGCCTGAAGAAGAGAGTCGAAGGGGTTCACTTTGTGTTGTACCTCCACTCGCACAACTTGTGATTCATACGATATAAGAACTTCGTTATCTATCTTTTTAATTCTAGCTGCAGCTTCAATTGATGCCCCTCTTAAGACTGCCTTCAGAGCACACCAGTGAGCACCAAATGAGGTATCACAGGGATCATTGGTCTAAACATAAGAGTCCAGAGCATCTTGTAAAATGCGGAAACCTTCTCAGTATGATAACACATAGGCCGGTAGCCTCCATGGTGTTAGAGGGTATTCACGCAAGAACAGAAAACACCATATCAAAGGAGTGTGGTCTGACCATGTAATAGGGAGAAGAGAGATAGAGGATATATATTGAAGAGACCATTTATCAATAAGTAATAAATCAATACAGGATTAAGATTTATGGACAATAAATTAAAATGAATAATTTTTAGTGCTGGGGTGTTTAACAGGCTATTTTTCATAGAGGTCAATTCCGACAACACCTATTGAAAGGAGGCAGACAGATTATGTGCAATTTAGAGAGTTTGTTTGGCAAAGGTGGAGGACTTATCAAGGCAGGAATCTGGAGCAATATTGAAGTCACCCATAATAAATAAAACTCCTATTCTAATTCTCTGAATGCTGGTGAGGGTTTTATGCACAAAACTAATCTGTCGCAAATTAGAAATATATATTGAAAGATGTGTTACCATTTTGCGACCTATTCTCCTAATTAAAATCAGGTACCTGCTGTTCTGTCAATAATCTTTTTTTTAGAACAAAAGGGAAACCAGCTCCTATCAGGATCACAAATTCATTATGCTTAAAAGGATAACTAGAAGTGTAGCACATGGGGTAGGTTTTATTAAAAATTGAGGGGGAATGGGTTGACAAATGGGTTTCTTGGATGGTAACAATTTCATCTTTCTGGGAAGCAAAGGAGCATAAGGTCAATTAATGTTTATTAGGGGAATTGAGGGCCTGATTCAGAGCCAGACGCTATTTGCGGACGCTCGTTCAGAAAAAGGGGCTGGCTATTTAAATTGAGTGCTTACTCTTTGCGGTCTGTTGACATCTCTATGTCTAAGCGAGCGAATGAAACATGCACTCGCTATTTTGTAAAGACTCCCCTTGGCCGTTCGCATCATACGTCATCTCCACTATTTATTTGATTAATCGAGTACATCGAAAGGTGTATGAACTGCTCGCAGTGCTTGTGGTAGCATTTCCCTCCGCAATCATGTGAGCAGTTCAGGCTAAAAGACAACCAAGTGACGTGGTCAATGACGCTGCTTTGTTAATTATGCACACCCATTAAACGCCCATTTTGACCATTTGGCACGCCTGCGTTTGGATCTCCACTCCCCGTTTTCAAGCACCTTCCCCTGTTACCATGCACAAATGCCTCATTCTGTCACTCAAATTAGCAGGCACTCGCTATTTTGCGAGCACACAATTTCCGACCGCACTGACTGGTTGGCGCATGCACATTACAACCCATACACATGCGCAGATGTACAAACATCACTCGGAGCGAACGAGCGGCCGCTTACGAGCAGCTCTGAATCAGGCCCTGAGTCCCTTGGCATTAATTCTAAGAAACTGTACCATTGTATAAATAGACAGAGGGTTGATACCATTGTATAAATAGACAGAGGGATGATACACTGAAAATAGAATGGATCTGGATATTACATAAGTAAATGTCTCTAGATCAGATTGAACTGGATGAGAGCAGAGGAAGATGAGAGAAATTAGAAGGGGAATAACAAAAATAGCCACCATATGGGCTAGAGTTTTTGCCACACAAGAAAGGAAAAATGTGGCAATGAAAGTATTACTTGGGGCTACAAGCCAAAACTACCTAATACCATACTATACATCAAGATCAATGTCAATGAGTTCATACATACAAAGATAATCAAATATAAAAATGCAATGATATTGTAACATACAGTAACAATGAAAGTAACGAGGATGCTAAAGCAATATAGTAACATACACTTGCTATAAGTTGTGTTGATGAATTCTCCAGAAGCAACATAAGAGCCCCTCATCTTCACAAAGTCCAGTTTGAGATGGAGAGGGACTATACAGTACACAGGAGATGGGCAGGTGGTACTGCTTTTTGGACATGAGTTGAATTGGACCATGCAAACCTGTAACAGAGAAAATGGGAAGGGCAAAAAAAAACCTTGAAGAAGTATAATAAAGTCAGGACCCAGTAATATATAATTCTTGGAAAATTGTGGGCACAGACGAGAAAGTCAACAAATCCACTCCTGATAGGTCCCATTCCTTCAAAAGAGTAACACCAGCTTCAGCTGAGGCAATAGCTGTGTACAATCCATTTTGGTTGATGAGCAGCTTGTTAGGATAATTCCAACAGTATGGTAGACTGGCCTCTTGCAGAGCAGTCATAATGGGGTGAAAGGAAGTATGTCTTATCAGGTAAGATGCAGAGACATCAGCAAAGATTTGGATGTCACCAAGTTGCATGCAAGTAGGTGAGTTAGGCATCACTGCACAGAGAAATTTTTCTTTAATAATATAAAAGTGGATTCTCAGCAGAATATCACTGGGAGCAGATTCTGGAGCTTGCTTGGATTTAGGAAACCTATGAATTCTGTCCAACAGTAGGTCTGAAGAAGAGACAGAAGGGAGCAGATTGATAAAGTGTGAGGAGGCAAAGGAAGACAGGTCTGCTGCAACTACTGTTTCAGGAATGACTCGGATTTTAATATTGCTGCCACCTTATCCTTAAGGAAGATGATTTCCTCCTGGAGGGTATCATGGGAAGAAATCAGGTCATTGTGAGAGGGTACAAGTTCCTCCATTTTCTGTTCCAGGTGATCAGTGCAGGAGCCTAGTTCAGCTATATCTCATTGTAAATATTTAACAGTAGCTCTAAAATCCACCTTAATATCTGCTTTCAAGGAGGAAAGAAGAAGAAGATGAATGGACTGTAGAGTGACAGGACCATCTAAAGCAATGGAGGGCATGGAGTCATCCGATCTCTGATCTTCCTGATGAGTTAATAGTGTCAGTGAAGATCTGGGATGAGAGATGGAGACTCAGGATGTTGGGGGAGTATGGCTAGCACTAGATGAGGATGCACTGTAGTGATCGTCTTTCCAATTAAATTAACATGGGAAACAGTTTTTGGTCACTTTGGTGCCATCTTTGTAAGCAGCACTCTCTCTTGAGGAAAATCTAGGCACTGGAGTGTGAAATGAAATAGATAATGGAGATTTGCAAAGATTGCAAATAGAGATAATTATGTGGAGAATATAAGGCATGACAGTAAAGATAGTTGGTATAGGTAGTCCCAGGTGCGAAAGAGTTAAAGAAACATAATGTAGCTCAGATTACATCAAATGGATCAATATTCTACTTCAATCACACGGGGTAGCAGAACACAACTTATGAGACTCATGAAGTAGCTATAATGGTTGTCCAGCAAATAAAAAGTTACTGGTCCAGTTCAGCAAAGGTATGCACATCTAGTTACCAGTGGAAGGCAGCAACATGTCACAGAGGAGACTGGCACACCCTCACACCAAGGCATCACAGTGGGAGTCCCCCCACTGGAAATCTGCAGCAGGGAAATGATGTGACAGCAGGGAAGGTAAGTGTCTTGTCAGAGGAGCACAGCAGACAGGTGCAGAGTATGATGTGGGGTGGGCTCCTGAAGTAGGGAGAAGCAATGGAATTAATAAACATAATAAGTGGTGCTCACAGTTGCCTAGCACTTTATATTTGCTGCAGTTAAATTGTCAGAAATAGTACCTTAAATACTTGGACACATTAAATTCAGTAATAACTGTGACAATGCAAGTGCGCACGGTGCTAATGAAGAAAATAATGATTAAAATACTTCCCAATTGTATATGTAGGTATCCCGTATATAACTGTCAGTTTCTGACAATGGCATTCTCATTTATGTGAAAAACATAAACATATAGAACATAGAGTAATATAGTAAAATCACAGATTTATTGATTCCAATTCTCCAAGATAAAAATTTGGTGTGTCTTCCATTTGGTGTGTCTTCCACACCCCACATGTACATAAATAAAATTATGCAACAGACAATATATCCAATATAAAAAGTGAAATGTATGCATAGACACTTTCATGCATAGGGGCTCCTGCCTCTCATTTCCAGCGAAAAAATAGGGAATTACCGGAAGTTCCTCATATAAGGGCCCGTAGTTATAAAGGTGGAGGTCTCTGGATAACCTCTCCCTCGGATCTCTATTAGAGGGTCTCCCATGTGTAATTCCTCCTGGGTAGATAATCCTGTCACCATATCCCAACGCATTGCAAGAGCTTACTCCCTTATTCAAGGCTGTGTGACAGTGATCACCTGGACACATTTTATATACCCTCTATTCCAAATACTTCCGGGTCATAGGTTGTGGGAATAAAACTGTGATTACGGCTGTTCTCTAACCTCTAATCTTTATTTCCATGGTTCATAACAGTTCCTAGGTCTCTCAATTCGATTATGCATAATAACAAAAGTTTAATAAATGTTAGTTTACTCTTTAGATGGCGTTGTGCAAACCGGAAGTGCGTCACAACCCACATCCGGTTTTGCGATCTTTATGCTCTGGTGTAATTCTAACCGGGCACATCAGTCTCTTGCTCTCTATTGTGCAGTGCTGTGTTAGTCTAACACCTCTTCTATACTGTGGCCAGCTAGATTATACCATCTCTGGTATTCTGCTACTTCCTCTCCTTGGAACGCATCCCGGAATGCACATACTTCCGTTTTTGGCAACTATCTTGTGGATGGCTCTCCAGTGGTTGTATAAAACATGGTTTGTTCAGTTCCATTCGGGTGCCATCTTAGATGTGTTAAATTCCCAAAGAATGTTCATCTCACCATCTTCTGTAAGGGAAAAAATCATGGGACTGCTAGTAACAGAGAAGCCGTGACATGGCCTAGCAGCTTCCCATGGATTTGCAAATGCATGCAACTAATATCTCTGAATTTCTATCACCATATAGTCTTCATGAATTGTTGCAGGTGCAATTAAGTGTGCTAAGGAACAATGGGGGGTTATCCCCCCCTTTTTTCTATGTTTTATAGTTAGGACAGACCTCACATGCTTGAACTTACTCTATGGCATCCTGAATGAACATATGTCAACAGACTGAACAAGACAATAATACCACAAACTTGGAAATTCCAGGATGACCAGATGATTTAATATAATGACACTCACAGGGTAAATTGTTTACTTTTTTATTACATTATTACACTATGGTAGTTCTCTCTTTTTTATCTTTCAGATTTTTTCAGCCTGATAACTATAAAAAAATGAGAATCAGAAGAGACTAAGCTGATTATCTCCCTATTATTATTGAAATTATGAATTTAAAAAAAAACAATGGTTAAAGATCACCATCTTCAGACATAAAAGTGTAAAACATTTTACTAACAAATTAGGTGTATATCAAAGACTTAAATTGGACACCTAATTATTAATTTGCACGAGTCTTACACATTAAGATTTGTATTGTAAATACATTTACTAATTTACATGAAACTTGGACTGTACATATGTAACTTTTATGTGCTTTTGATGTTTTGTAAACAACAATAATGGTAGCACCATTTGGAATCAGTGTGTTTTTTATTTATGCTGTTTAAGGAGAGTGGTGAAACTCCTTGTTGGTTTCCAGAGGCAGCAATCCTTAATAGTTTTACAATTTGATAGATCACTAAATTGTTATATTTGTAGATGTATCATGCTTATGAAGGAAGCTGTGTGACAAGGTGTCAGCCTTGACATTTATGGAACCGGGTCTGCAGTTCATGATGAAATTTAACCTGGTAAAGAATAGTGCCAAATGTGTTTGTCTGGAGTCAAGCCTCTTATCTAATTCAATATAAAGGATTTTTTTTATTGTCAGTAATGATGGTACTGGTATGTTTAACTCCCTCAAGCCAATGTTTTCAGTTTTCAAAACCCCACATTATAGCAAGAAATTCATAATTTCCAGCATCATAATTGGACTCAGTGGAGGAGGATTTCAGAAACAGAAGGCACATGGGTGCTGCTTGTTGTCAAGAAGATCCTTTTTGGCATATTATGGCTCTAACTCCTACCTTAGAGGCAACCATCTAAACAATGAAAGGCAGCTCAGGATTAGAATAGTGAATAACGGGAGCAGAGACAAAGGCTAATTTTAAAGCAGTAAAGGCTTTTAAATTTTGCAGGGACCAATCAGTGGTATTTGCACACTTCTTGTTTATAGCGGTGATAGCAGTTGCCAAAACAGACAAGGAGGAAATAAATTGCCTACTTTCCTAAGAACCTCCAGAAGGCTTTCAATTTGGTGGGCAAATCTCAGTTGAGGATGGCTTGGAGTTTGCCAGGACTCATGGAGGAGCCCTTGGGAGTAGTGAATTATCCCAAGAAGATAAAACTTTCTCAACTTCAAATTTATACTTCTCTAGTTTGGCAAATAAGTTTTGCTCAGAGTTTTTCCAGTGCTTTCTTGACATGACAAAGATAGATAGATGATGAATAAATTAGAATATAATCTAAATAGAAGATAAAAAATGTTCCAAGGAAATCTTGCAGAACATCTTTTATCAGGTTGTGAAATACTTCAGGTGCATTGGAGAGGCATTTGGGGCAGTAAAGAGGCCAATGAGCATAACCAAGTACTCATAATGTATGGGCTGGGTGGTGAATGCTGTCTTCTATTCATCCAAACTCTTTGATGAAGATTACATTGTAGGCTTCATGCATATCCATCTTTGAGAAAATGGTGGCCTCTCTGAGTTAATAACAGTATTGAGAGAGGCATCATTTAGGTGTTTTTAACTATGCTCTTATCATAGCCACCTAAAATCAAAATATAAATAAAGACACCCATCTATTTTGGAAACAAAGAAAAATACTACACCCACAAGAGAATTAGAAGGTCTACCTTAACACTTGCTGAGGTTTTCAATATAGTAATCCTTGGCTTTAGCTTCAGAAACTGATAAGGCATATTTTGTCAAACAGGCCCCAGGAATTAGTTGAATGGCACAATTGTATTCTCAATAGGAAGGCAGAGTATCCATTTTGCTTTTGGAGAAAACATTGCAAAATTCATTATATTAGGGAAGAAGTCCTTTTGTTGCAGAATCCGGACTGGCATGGACAAACAGCTTGAACCACTCTCCCAATCAATCATGGAATTATGACACTCATGAAAAGCATGGCTTAAAATGAGTGTAACTATGTGACAATGAACCAGGAAGAAGATCAAATTTACAGAATGATGCTTGATTTTGCCATCCAGAAGAGGATTTCAATTGAGACCACAGACCATAACTGCAAGTACTAGGTCAGTATGAGGAATGCCCAATTACTTTGCAAAATCAATATCTTAGAAATGTCTCAGTGTCACTATGTAGGAAGGCAGGAACATTGGGATCAAGATTCACTGCAGCTAATGCTGGCCGCAGTGACAGCCGGGACCAGCATGCAAAGTGACTAGTGATGGCTGGGACCCGGCAGGAAGCTGTGAGCTGCTGTGCATAGTGTGGCAGCTCATATTGATTCACAGATAGCTCTGCATTGTCAATCTGTCACTTTAGAAAAAGAGTACTACCAGGCTCTAAATTTAAGGATGAGTGTAAGAATATACAGTGAGTGAGGCCTGAGATTTCCAGCATAGCACATCACCCAAACCACAAGGAATCCAGATGGTAAAAATGTAATTGTCAATGTCAGGAAGGCATCTTAGAGCTGAAAGTGTGTAAGCTGTTGCAAGATGTTATGGTGTCAAAATGTATAAATATATTGAGATTTCCTTATGTGTGGTAAATAAAACAAAAGAGAGGAGTGTTTAAAGAGCCGTAGGTTTTAACGAATCACACACAAGGCCACACTAGTAGAATATAGGGCCTCATTCAGACCCACTCGCGAGCGGCAGTATGCTCGCAAGTGGGTCGATGGTCCCCACTGCGCATGATAGAGCCAAAATCACTCCTGGCCTTGCGGTTGAGAAACCCGACCACAGGGTTTCACTCGCAAGTCCGATGGTCGCGATGGTCAAGACCATCACGACCACCATCTTGTGGGACACTCGTATATGCTGTGGGTGGTGACCCACAGCTATACGAGCATCCAGGAGGATGCTCCATTTTAATGGAGGTGGGCCCTGATTCAGAGCGAGCACTCTGGTCAGAGCATCCGGCTCTGAATCAGGGCCATAGTACTAAATTGTCCTTTATAACTGGGAAGAATGAAAGGGGTGAACATTGAATAAGGAGACCAAATGGTGATATGGACTGAAAGTCTGCTCCACAGAACTCAAAGTGTATTTGTCCAAACCTCCAATCCAATCCATCATAATCCAGAGCATACTGTGAAAGACAAGGAAAACTGCCAAAGACAAGGCAAATGTTGCCCACTCAGACCTCTGCTGTAATCTATAGAAAGAGATCCTAGGCTGCTTACCTGCCCATATGATTTTTTTAAGCACCTGGTTAAGGAGTCCCAGATCCCCTTTAGTCAGCAAAACTGAAAACATCTGAGCCATTTAAAGAGGTCTGGGAAATTTTATAATTTTATAAAGTTGACATCTCCCAATATATTACAAAGGGATATGAGCCCATTAGGTAAAATCACAGATGGCATGTTGCAAGTGTGGGGTGTACTGTAGCTTTTCTCATATAACCTGGAAGGGTGAGAGTACTTTCTAATGCCATAGTATTTCAAGTTGTATTCAACCCACATAAAAGGAAATAAGTTTTTCAATTTCTCCTGGCCTTCTCACAAAAACAAAAATAATGCTTATGTTTTGGAGCAATTCATTTAAATTCAGCAATGTCTTCAAAGTACACAAATTTGGCCAACAAAAAGGCATCACTGAAATTGGGTTACCAATATACATTGTAGCAGTTAGTCATCAGCAAGAGCTGAACATTTTAGCAGAGCTTGACCTAAATGGATACCTTTCCAGCCTGACTTCCTTACAAAATGTCTCAAGAGAGGGTATAAGATTAAATTGAAGAGTAGCAGTGACAACTGACAGTTTTGCCTTGTACTGGTATTGCCTGATTGTTATGTAATTGGAACTTAATGCTTGCCATTCTGCTCCTGCTCAGAACAAAAAGTAATCTTTGGAGTTTTCCATAGCCTAGTCTCTCAAAAGCCAAATATCAGTTTTGTAAAGACAATGAAATCTGCCTGTACTGTGGAGGATCTGGTCATTTTAAACTTGATTGTTCCTTTCATAAATTAGTAATGGCATCATGGGGCATCCCAAAGTTCTGTGGCACATGTAAGTAGGAATAAGTTCCAAATATTGGGGTGCCAGCTTCAGTTTCTTTATCTTCTGCTCCTGGAGGGGGTTCCAAGTGTTTTGCCCAAAGAAAGGTTTCAAGACTTCCAGCCTCACGGAGGTGTGCTAAATCAGTCAGTCCTTAGGGGGACTTCTGTCTACTGGGCCAAATGTTGGACTTCCCTCTGTTGTTCCCAAGTAAGGACTTATGTCAACTAGTCCAAAGAAGGAACTTTTGACTCTTGGTTACAAGGAGGGACCTCTCACTACTGATCCCAAGAAAGGACTTCTTTATGCCAGTCCAGTGACTACCATCTCAGGTGGGGTCTCTAATGTCACAGCTACAGGAGGGGTCTCTAGTGCCACATCCCCAGGAGTAGTCACTAGAGTCACAGCCGAAGGAGGGGTCTCTAGTGTCACAGCCCAGGAGGGATCTCCAGTGTTAAAGGCCCTGGAGGGATCTATTGTGCCACTGTCCCAGATGGGGATTCATGTCTATTAATTTCAGTTATGGACCCCTGTCCACCAGTCCCATTAAAAGATTCCAGTCTACCAGTTTCTGAGACAGTTTTATACCTTTGGTCTGTTACTGTGTCCAAATTTCCTCACAGTGCCATCCTTGCCTCTGGGAATGAGGAAAGTGATTATGTTCCTCGACTGCCTGTCCAAACAACACTATGTTGGTAACCAGTCTGAGTACCACCTTATCAATTCCATTGTTAACTGATGTTCAGTCAACCATGGCTTCCAGCATGGTTGAGGTTCAATAGGCCTTATTGTAGGAAAAAACAAAGTGCACTTACATAGAGATCCAGACCTATGTCATTAATTACAGCTGACATTATGAGGGATCCTAGAAAACCCTAAAAAAAGAAAGGATTATGTTGCGTAAAGTGTATGTACTTATTAATGACCCAATATAGTAATAACAATATCCCAAGAACTTTATGTTCTAATGTATAAATACATATTTATTAAATCAGAATTATCTCAGTGACTGCAGTCGCATAGTCACTCTCAGAACAAACATAAAAAAGATACATTAAAAATCATTGAACCAATTTCAACAATTACTAATATGTTGCAAATACCATAAGTTTGCTAAAGACAAAATGACTAGCAAATCTGGATAGTTACAGAGACCTGCACATATATGGAACACAAAATAATTAATGATAATGTGGTAATATAGCTGACTGGTATATATAGGACAGAGCCATAATTAAGGCATGCGGTGCCCAGTAAAGTCAACACACCCTCCATATGACATCATGTGAAGGGGGTGTAGCTACAAACACTGATAATTATTGCAGTTCCTGGAGCATCCTCGAGATGCTCCTGTAGGCTGTAGGAGAAGCGGTGTGACAGTCTGAAGCATCCTAAGGATGCTCCAAGCAACACTGCTGAAGAGTTTCTGGCTGCATGGTACAGTAATTTTCCAGGCATCCTGCTAGCCAGATACAGGAGCCTCTTGGTGAGCAGCAGTGCCACCCAGAGAGTACTTCACTCTTTGCAGCTGCATTGCTCGCACATCCCCAGTTGTGGCTCTGAAATAGGATCTTAAACTATTGAAAGCTTTAATGTATATTAGGCACTAATAGAAGGAATGTCTATTTGTTTTGTGATATGTACAAACTATAGAAAGACTCCAAAGAGGATTTATCTGATATTCCTTCAGATATTCCTGCCCAGCCATTGCCATCAGATATTCCTGTCCAGACTCCCAAGTATCTGTCTCCTCAGTCTTTAAGGAGTCGGCTCACTTTCCAGTTTCCTAAATAAAATCTAGCATCCCCAGTATCTTTTGTGTCTCCAGCTGATTCCCAGCTCTCCTGTCATTTTGATGAGTATTTTGATCATTTGGTGAACTATCTTATTCAAGCTTTCAGAGGTGAGTTGTTGGAGTGGGTTAATCCACTTATTGAACCTAAAGATATGGTTCAGCCTTCTGTAATGCTCTGCAGCAAAAATTTTATCCAGAATCTGCCTTGTTGAAGTCATTTGAGTATTATGCAATCCTGCAAATATTTGTTTTTTGCTCAGTCTTCAAGTCATTTGGATCCTGAACAAATTCAGTCTTTGTCAGACCAATGCATTAATGATTACAAAGTTGCAAACAAAAAGTATGGTGGTCGCTCATATCAGCATTACACAGGTGCTTGTAAAGGGCGGGGTTTACACTGAACCACAGAAAAAAAAACCCTCCAGCTCACTGCAGCAATAGCAACAAAAAATACTTAAATCCTACATGATAATAGAGATTCAGAGGTATTAGTTACATACATATGCAAATATATGAATAAGCGCCAGGCCATCGTCAAAACTCCTCTATTCTGGTGTCCCTAAGATTAAGGGGTTTTTCCCGCCCTTTACAAGCACCTGCGTAATCTCATTAAGCTGATTTGAGCGACCACCATACTTTTTGTTTGCAGTCTGAAGTGGCATGAAGGGAGCCAGCATTGGGAGGATGTGCTGGTCCTTATAGTGTCAAGTCAAGGTTTCTGGGGTACCTCCAAGGTGAGTCAGCTCTCAGCTTATATATGTGCTGTTATTATGCAGTACACTAATTTGTAATTATATGACCCAGAGTGGGTGCTACTATTATGTATTAATAATTATTTTGGGGTGAGCATTTGGGAGCGGGGCCCCTGGAGTTGTTCTGGCTGGAACTTTTTCAGGGCATCACCACTTAGTTCACATAGATATTTTTTTATCACTTTTCTAATTGTTTGTTTATTATTTATGTCATTTTAATTCTTTCTCATTTCATTAACACTTATTGATTTATCTTAACACATCTATTCTTTACACTTCACTATCACCTTTTTTCCCCTTTTCGTGTGATGCCCTGGGGATGGTCCTTGGCTGGAAATTTTTGGGGTACCTTGCTTCTCGGATGTGAACCCCTTAATGTTAGGGATGTCAGTATATAGGAGCATTGACGATGGCCTGGGGCTTATTCATATATTTGCAAATGTATGTAACCAATACCTCTGAATCTCTATTATCATGTAGGATTTAAGTATTTTTTGTTGATATGATTACAAAGTTGTAAAGAAGAAATAAATTTAGAGTCTGTTCAAGACTCACAATCTATAAATTTGACAGTTGGATCCACCTCCATATTTTCTTACTGTTGTCTTTTGGAAGAAAGCAGGTCATTTCTAAATGCAAACTATAAGTATTAGTATTCTAAGGATTGTCTCTTTTTATGCTAAATCATCATGTACCAAATATTATTCATTCTTATTTCACTCCATGGCATGTTCTCTAAGGCTATTACATCCTTCACTCTGACTGCAGCTCACCCCTCTGTACACATTGTAGCCTCAATAATCTGCTCCCCTTTTGTGAACACACATGAGCTATTTACTTATGTTTCTAAATTGACCATAACATCCACAACCTGTCGCCATAAAAAAATGTCATACAAAACCCAGAACTATATTTATATCTCTCTCCTTCTACTTCTATTTGCTAGTGACATATCACCAAAACCAGGACCTACACACATGCCCTACTCACAATGGACTATAAATCCAGCAAACCTCAGACACATCACCCTCGAAAACACTGAAATGTGCCTTATGGAATGCACACTCTGTCTGCAACAAACTAACATCCGTCCATGACCTCTTTATTTCAAATAACCTCAATCTTCTGGCATTGACAGAAACATTGCTCACACAAACAAACACTTCCTCCCCTGCAGCGCTCTCACATGGTGGTCTACACTTCACACACACCTCCAGGCCTGGTAATAGTAAATGAGGTGGAGTAGGAATACTACTGTCCCAATCTTTTACATACACAGTTATTCCATAGGTACCATCCCTTACATTTACATCATTTGAAGTACATTCTATTTGGACTTTCACTCCTTTCTCTCTATGCATTGCTGCTATCTATCGTCCACTTGGACCACCCAATCAAATTCTGGAACATTTTTCTGCCTGGCTCCCTCACTTCCTATGCTCTGACATCTCTCACCATCATCATGGGTGATTTCAATATCCCCATTGACAGTCCGCAATCCCCTCATGCCTCCAAACTTTTCTCCTTAACATCCTCTCTTGGCCTGTCCCAATGGACTGACTCATCTACTCATCAAGATGGCCACTGCCTTGATCTTGTATTTTCCAGACTATGCTTTGTCTCTGATTTCACTAATTCTCCTTTCCCTCTTTCAGATCATAACCTAATCACCTGCACACTCTCCTCCATTATGTCAACCTCAATGCCAAGCAAATCAGCCAAACCTCCTCAAACTTGCAGAGATATTAATGCTATTAATTTTGAACAACTATCCACCTCTCTGCAACAATCACTCTTACCTACAGCATTTCTGATTTCTCTTCTCCTGAGACTGCTGTATCACATTTGAACCAGACCCTAGAACTAGCCCTTGATGAAGTAGCTCCAGCTACCCATCACATTCCGCATAGACTGAGACATCAACCATGGCATTCGAAGTTTCACAAGACACCTACAAAAACTCTCACGTAAAGTAGAAAATCAGTGGCGAAAGTCTCATACTCCAAGTGACTTCCTCACATATATGACGATCTACCACTCTTATTACAATGCACTGGATAATGCCAAACAAACTTATTTCCAATTTGTCATCTCTGCCAAAGCCTCTAACCCCAAGTGACTTTTTAATACATTTAAATAACTTCTTACCCCTCCATCACCAAACCCACCTGCTACTATCAGTGCCCAAGATCTTGCTTCCTATTTCAAGAACAAGATTGATAATATCCAAAATGAAATGGTATGCACTTCCTTAGCCAGGGTCTTGTTCAATTCCCTACCTGAACCCAGTGGCACATTCTCATCATTTGACCCCACTAATGAAGATGAAATATCTACAATCTTCTCATCCTCCTACTCTACTACCTCTCCTCTTGATCCTATACCTCACAAATCAGTAAAGCTCTGTCTCCTGTGCTCATTCCACAATTAACTAAAACCTGTAATCTTTCTTTCTCTACTGGTATCTTTCCATCACTGTTCAAGCATGCAGTGATCACTCCCATTTTGAAAAAACTAAATTCTGACCCTAACTCTCTCTCAAATTATCATCCTATCTCCCAGCTACCTTGCCCCTCCAAGCTACTGGAGAGATTTGCCTACACTTGCCTCACACACTTTCTTAACACCCACAACTTATTGTACCCACTTCAGTCAGGCTTTCATTACCAAAACTTCACTCAGACAGCACTTACTAAGGTAATAAATGATCTGGTCACTGCCAAGGCTAAAGGCCATTATTCACTTCTAATTCTTCTAGATCTCTCTGCTGCCTTTGACACTGTTGACCACTCTCTTCTCATACAAACACTACAATCCCTAGGTCTTCAAGACACAGCCCTCTCTTGGTTCTCCTCCTACCTATCTAATCGCACTTTCACTGTTCACTTTTCTGATTCTATCTCCACTTCGCTACCTCTATTAGTTGGAGTACCACAATGCTCAGTATTAGGTCCTCTACTTTTGTCTATATATACCACCTCTCTTGGCAAACTATTCAGTTATTTTGGTTTTCAGTATCATCTGTATGCAGACGATACTCAAATTTACTCATCCTTTATCGCCGTCTGTGCTGGTCAGTGTCACTGAATGTCTCTGCCATTTCATCTTGGATGTCAGCTCACCACCTCAAACTTAATATATCCAAAACAGAATTAATTATATTTCCACTGGCCAATAGTAGTTACCAACCTGATATCTCTATTACTGTTGACAACTCAACAATCAACCCCACCCCACAAGCTCACTGCCTAGGTGTCATCCTTGATTCTGAACTGTCTTTTGTTTCCCACATTCAATCTGTCTCTAAATCCTTTTACATACATCTAAAAAACATAGCCAAAATTCGACCATATCTTTCGGAAGACACTGCAGAAACTCTAATACACACAATCATTATTTCCCGCATTGACTATTGCAATAGTCTCCTTATTGGTCTTCCCAAAAACAGGCTCTCCCCACTACAATCCATTTTAAATGCACCTGCGAGGTTGATCTTTCTCACCAAATGTTCAGTATCTGCTGATCCACTCTGTCAGTCCCTTCATTGGCTGCCGGTCTTCTACCTTATTCAATTTAAAATACTTACACTCACACATAAAGTTATTAACCTAACCACACCAACATACATCTCTTCACTTATCTCAAAATATTTTCCAACCCGACATCTCCGCTCAGCACAAGATCTATGTCTCTCATCCCCGTACATTACTTGTTCCCATGCACGGTTACAGGACTATTTTTGGGCTGCGCCCACCCTGTGGAATGCCCTCCCATGCACAATAAGACTTTCCACTAGTTTCCAAACATTCAAGCGTTCTCTGAAAACTCACCTCTTCAGACAAGCTTATCAGATTCCAGGACCATCCACCTAACCTTTTATAGCTCCCTATCTAACTCTCTTCTAATAGTAAACACCTTTCACAACTTCTCTTTCTTCAATTAACATCCTCCTAACCCTAGGCCAACTTTCCAGTGTGATTTAATTATAATACAGCCCACCAAGAACATCTTCAATCTGGCTGGACCAATTTGCAATATGTAGCACCTATCCTTGTGTATCAACACCTATTTCCCTATAGATTGTACGCTTGTAAGCAGGGCCCTCTTACCCTTATGTATGTCTTTTATGTATGTATGTATGTATGTATGTATGTATGTCTTTTACAACCCAGTATAATGTTAATGTTGATTCAAGTTGTAAAGCGCAACAGA
Organism: Taudactylus pleione; assembly: GCA_031769625.1. Taxonomy (NCBI): domain Eukaryota; kingdom Metazoa; phylum Chordata; class Amphibia; order Anura; family Myobatrachidae; genus Taudactylus; species Taudactylus pleione. Next base: position 1,667,395 of record JAUIMM010000626.1, on the reverse strand, counting down.
ATTTGCTGCACTATATAAGAAACTGTTAATAAATAAATAATACTATCTGGTACTGATACTTTCTTTAAAAATAAACTCCTAGTAATGATCTTGGAGTTAGACTCTAATTTTGAAGAGAACTTGTTGCAGTTGCTAGCCAATTTTTGGGAGATCCCATGTTTCCTACAGTCGAGTTTTTCCCTACAGGGTGCTACCAGCAACTCCAGTCAAACCTAAAAGTTATTGAAGGAGAAGAAAGAATGTGATGATATAATAGCATACACATTGGAATTGAGTTCCTGTTTTGTGCATTTGTATCTTAGAGATATTTTTTTTAGATGGATGTTCAGTGGATAATTTTAACCATGGAGTTCAATTTGTTGTAAGTTCTGGTGCTGCCTTTATTCTGAATTCCAAGAAATACTTAAGTTTTTTTCAGCTTACCATCCACAGACAAATGGACATGCAAAAAGAGTCAATCAAGACTTAAAAAAACCTATTTAAAAATGTACATGTATTAATCACAAGATGATTTGGCAGAATTTTCCCACACTAAACACTATCATACTGTACCTCTTCCACATATTATCAATTTCATATTGTATACAGTATAAAGGTTCCATCCTGAAATGCCAGCATTCACACCACTTCCAGCAGCTTCCAACCTAGCTTCAGATTCAGAACTTTGTTTATTTGCTAACAACTGGAAGAAGGTTCACACTGTTCTGCTTCAAACATCAGCATGCTATAAATTAGGAGCTGATAGGAGATGTCAAGCTATTCCCATGCTAAAACATGGGGACCAAATTTGGCTCTCCATTTAAAATTTGAGATTGAGAGTCTCTTCCATGATATTTGCTCCCCAGTTTATTGCACCATATACTATCTCTCAAGTCATTAATACAATGGCATATAAGTTACAATTACTGCTATATTGCCATGTTCACAATGCTTTTCACATTTAGCTACTTAAACCACTGATAATTAATGGGGTTCATCAGGCATTTTCTGGTCACCTCAAATACAAACACAATATAGAGTTGAGTATGTAATGAAAACCATTATGGATTATCATTGTCAACAAAGTCAGCTTTAATACTTGATTGACTGGAAGGACTATGGCCCTGTAGAATGAGCTTGCATAAATCCAATTGATGTTCATGCTCCAGCTTTTAGTTCCTTCTAAACCACAGAAGTGTCCAGGGGCCACCCATAAGTGGGGGATACCTTTTACCTGGCACTGTCAATTCATCAGCTGGAAAGTTCCAGCTGATTAGCCTTTTCAAGCTGCACATGCTATAACAAACATTGACTAAGGGACCTCAGAGGTAATGGCATTTCCCCTGAGGCTGGCACAACATGTGCACCACCATCTTACTTTTGGTAAGATGATTTCTGAGGATCCTATTGCTGAGTTATTTCTTCTCACATGATCTGCTAACTGTCCAGAGTGCACTATTTGAACTCCTCACTTGCACAGTGCAAGTACAACTTGTCTACATTAGTTCCTGGTTACAGTGTCAGCAGCTTTGCTCTTTGACTCCCATGTCTCCTGAAAATGCTCATTCAATTGTGCATTATTCATCCTGTACTCTCTGGATTACAGCAGTGTACTCCATCTCTGGTCAGTCACTGCTTTCCTGGACTCAGCATTACTTCATTACACCAATGTGATCTCTGCTTCTGGACTGCACTAGTATGTGCTGCCAGTCTGTTTACACCAATATGCACTATATCTACCTTCTGCATTCCAGTTCTACTGCCAGTGCAGCTAGTACTACAGCCTGAATACCATTGTTTGCAACCAGCTACCATATCCATATACCATCATGCAGAATTGATTACAATCTGCTGATGTCATCCTGTGCTATTATCATACGTTTGTGTGCACTTTAGCCTCTACTTGCTGTTTTTTGTATGCTGTACTTCTTATGACCAGAAGCCCTTAGTCATCTTTTGCTGCTATCTGAGTGATTACCAATCCTCCTGCTTCTAAAATGTATAGGTGTCAATGGCTAATCTTAGCCTCTACATTTCATTTTAGCTCCTGTCTGTACTACTTCAAGTCTACTACAGCAGTTTCAACACTGCTAATTATCCACATCTAGCAAATTCAGTAGAGTTATCTACTGTTGCTCTGAGCAGTTCCCATCCTGCTATCATCTCTACTGTATCTCTGCCTGTTATACGCTACTGTCTGGTGCAGTCCCCTGGCTGCTGGTAATCATCTGCACTGTCATACACAACCTGCATATCCATTACCAGTGTCCACCCCTATTTACAGTCTGCATATCCCATTGTGCAGTTCCAGCTATAGGCTTCATACCAGCATGCAGTACATATCACAGCCTGCAGTATCCAGCATTCAATATTATTACTATCTGAAGAGTGCAGTGTTCCTGACACACCAACTTTATTGTGCACTACATGAATATCTGTTGCTGTCCTGTTATAGAAGGTAGAATTTTTTGTGGAAGAGATAATGTGACTACCCATGACAGAGTAGTGGAGCTCTAGCATGCCATATGATGTGAGTACCAGTCCAACCAGAAGTCACATGAAACTGAAAAGGATCATGGGTAGTGTAGTTCCAAAACTTGGTGCTCAGCATGGTTCATGGCGGTCTGCCAGCCTGCAAGTGACTCTGACCAGGTGAGTTTAATTTTGGCACCCTCTCTTATATCTTGCATCAAGTTAGAGAGTGGTGGGTCCTTGAGAAAGGGGATCATACCACAGAAATGGCCATTGGCCATGTTTCAGCTGACATTTGTCACTTTTGATAAGCTTACTGCCTGATTATGCTGCTATAAATTTAGTAACTTTGGCTGCTATAAGATGATGACTATAATGCTGTGAATACACACCTTTTGGCATTTTAAAGGTGGTGTGCTGGTCTCTTTAATCTTTAGCTTTGGTTGCTAAATTGGAACTGAATATTTTTTTTATTATGTGACTGCAGATCTCTGGCTTTGAACTATGGGCCTAATTCAGAGATGCACGCTATTTGCGTGCACTCGCTCTGAATCAGGGCATTCCTATTTTTTTTCCGGCCTCCAGGCCACTCGCACAGCTGTGAGTGACTACCCACAGCTTGTGCGAGTGGCCTGGAGATGGTTGCAATTATTGTGACCATTGGCATTGTGAGGAGACCCTGTGGAAGGGTCTCAGCACTCGCAATGCCGAGTGGACTTCCTGCTCTAATAGAGCAGGAAGTCCACTACTGACATCACGAGTGATGTCAGTAGGGCCGCCCACAAATGGCAGGCATTCCTTCGGGAATGCCTCCATTTGTGCAGCCACCCCCACTCCCCGCCTACAAAATGGAGGAAGCTGTCAATCAACATCGACAGCTGCCCCGTCTTGTAGTGAGCCCCGGAGCGATGGAGCATGCGTACACCGGAGGCAGCGCATGTGCACTGGGCCACCATCGACACGCTAACGAGCGGGTCTGAATCAGGTCCTATGTATTTAGTGTTCAAGTGTGTGCAGTTTTCTGTTTTCAAATCTATATATTGGGACTTTGTTTTCTGCCATTATGATCCTTCCCAGGCACTGCTGAAAGATAAGCTGAACTCTAATTTGCAATGTATAAACTAAAAAATATTGCATTTTACTGCTTTTTAGTTTATTTTCCCACTCCTTGCTTTTTTAATTTCCCATATATGTTCTGTGAGTACTTGGATGATTTGTCATTGTTTATAATTAGTTTATTAATAAATTCTAATTTTTATTTATGATCTCTTAAATAAGTTTTGGTGTTTTTATGCACTAAGAGGTTTTTTCACAGGCTTTAAGCTATATACAAGGATTAGGTTTATTTACTTTGCACTAAGTCACTTTCAATGCTGTTATAATGCACGCTTATAGTGCAAATCATACTTGCCAACTCTCCCTCATTGTCAGGGTGACTCCCTGAAATAGCAGCAATCTCCTTGTCTCTCTGAAGAGTCTACCAATCTCCCTCATTTCACCTTACACCCATTATGACACTGTTATATAAAAGAAAGAACAGATATATATACATTCAAATGGGATCATTAGTATAATTTCCCTGCATTGGAAATAAGGCACAATGATCCATATGGTTACATGCATTTTCTGAGAAGTATCAGTGTGTTTTCATCAACAAGTAGATCATACTAATTGCTTTGGGGCTCGTTTACGTGTGGATGTAAATCAATTTTATGACACGCCTCTCAGATATATCAGTATATGCCCACTTTACCGCCGCGCTCATAGGTGCTGCTTTCACAATCTCCCTGAAATGCTTTTTCAAAAGTTGGCAACTATGGTGCAAATAAGCACCTGGTGGTAGACAAAAAAAAAGCTTGTCTTACATTTGAAAAACAGGGAGTTCTAAATTTTGTGGTCACACTTGCTAAGGAACCCTGTTTTTCAAATGTAAGACAAACTTTTTTTTTGTCTACCACCAGGTGCTTATTATCTCATCTCCCTGGGTGTGGTCCTGTCTCTTTAAGCCAGGACCCATATTCATGTATAAAATGTATGCAAGCTTGAGCCAAAGGTAGCAGACCAAGATCATTTATCTGATAATTAGTGTAGGGACTGGCCAGATGGGAATGACTGTGAAGTGGTGGTCAGCTTAACAAATGATTGCAATATTTTGGAACCAACATTCCCTGTATTCAAAGGAGTTGCAGTTTGAAAAGCAAGTGAGTGCCGAGTTTGTATGATATATATATATATATATATATATATATATATATGTTTAATTGTTTTCTGCTTCAATGCTGAGTAATGACTATTTCAATGCCTGGACCAGCCATACTTCTTTTAAATATCAGGGGATTAAATTAAGTTCTATATCTTTCTGTAGAAAGCACAGGATTGGGCAGAGCATTGCCTGTTTGTTTATTCATATATTAAGACATGAGAGGTAACTCTATTCTTGAATCAGCTTTGTAAATTGTAATTTTTTTACAGTTTTTGCTCATTCCAGCACTGAGTTCGGAGATCAGTACGGAGATTATCAAATCTTGGTGCTGATCAGCTCAACTTGTTGTTACATATAATTAAGAACCATCAGAGAAAGACAGGTGGCAGTTGGAAAGCATAGCTATAAAGAGAACTTTATCTGAATGTATTCCAAGATGGAGTGCAGCAATTCTGTATTACAGGATTTGGCTAATGTTACAGTATCCTCTCCTTAAAGTCATTTCTCACTGTGACTCCAGTTTAAATATACTAAGCATTATGTTTGCCATCAATTTGAAACCAATTGGTATCAATGACAAATTTTAATCTATTTTTTTGTATTTACTATGCATTGGTTTTCACTATAATTTTTGTTTACTACTTTTGATATCTGTCATTTTTTAAACCCCTATTCTACTGAAAATATGATGACAATCAGCCATCAATCTGTGTGGCATTCATAGCTTTGCACAGTTCAGTATGATCTGGGCAGGCCTTGTTGATTAAAAAAAAGCTTTAAAAGTTTAAACTATAAAAGGCTTGGTGCTATACCTAAATAATGAATGAGGTCACAATGATTGGCCAAAGCATGGGATCTGCTTCAAACTGACAAATCAGCTTGGTTCTATTCATTTCTATGGAAAGTGTCTTCAGGGAACTCTTATTTACAGATTGACTTCTGGAGGAACAGTAGCAGCATTTTTTTGTTTTGTTTTCCAAGAAATGGATGCTGCAGGGATGAAGAGGACATGAACCCATTATTTTTGTTATTAGTAAATGTTTAGACATTTGGATGTTTAATTCAATAAATATTTCAACAGATGGTGAGTCCTGTCTTTTGTTTATTTTTTTACAGGTGGATTAGAGGTGCCAGTGGCCCTTTGACTTCCTCGCACTTGTGGTTTGACAAGTGCCATCATATTCAAACTACAAAGTAAAAAAATATTAGCACACACTTTATTGTGTCTATTTTTCTATATGAATCAAATAGTTATGTTGGGCGTGCAGTCGTTATGACAACTAGTATAGGTTCAACAAACAAAGATGATAGATGTTGTCTCCAAGAAGCACACAAATGATATGAGTGTATAAAACTTCACCTTTGTTTGCGTATATATAAAACATCCACTAACTTTGACAAAAATAGCCAGAAAAATATTAAAACCAAGATACACATGCAAGAATATGAAATGTGAAATAAAAAAAACAAAGATCTCTCACTATGTATTATTTTTTATGTGTAATTATGTCAAGCAGTGTTTACTAAAGTTTATATGTCTGTATGTTTTCTTTGCATATTATATCAGAGAACCTTATATATATTTCTAAGAGTGTCTTCCACACAATTCTGTGAATCAGCAGCTCCAACATTTTGTGAGTGACAGCAAAATCACTCTGTGAGAGTGTTGAATCTGCAGTTAACCACAGGGTGTGATGGCATATCATATCTGTATTGCTCAAGGAACACATCTATTATTGCATCAGTCTTAATGATTGCCATTTCATTGCTTTTTTAAGTTTGAGTGGCAAAAATTCATGTTTATGAATCCTTATTGGGACACTTGAAACCATAAGGTTTTTTGTCTGTGGAATGTTATTGCTTTTTAAAAATGTATTAACTATTAGGGTTTGGAGGAGCAAACCGGGCCACCTGCATGGAAAAAGGGCAACAAAATAGCAAATTAGCGCAGCTGGAGGAAGGCCGGCACACAGGAGATGTTTTGGGGGTGCACAGGGAGAGATGGCTGTGGGGGTGGGCTGCAGAAGTATGGAACAATAGTGGCACTGAATGTGCAGAGGAGTTGGGCAGTGCACAGGGGCATCAGCAGGTGACAGAGGGACTCAGTGATGCTGGGCATGTATCTGAGAAAATAAAATCAATAAGACAAAGATACATGGATGTTTCAGCGATATCTTTCTATGCATCTATGTTAAAAATTGAATATGTGTAAACTAGAAAAAAAAAGGACATGGCCCCCCTCTCACCAAAAGCACAACCAGCCCCAGGCTCTTCACAGCCAGTCCTGGTTGGGAAATTACAGGGGGAAAATTACAAAGGGGTCCCATGTGTTTAACACAACCAGCACCATTTTAATCAGAACCAGTCCTGGTTGCCAAAATGCAGGGGACAAATGACATAGGGGTTCTCTGTATTCTGGGCTCTGAGCCTGTCCTGGTTCAGGAAATACAGTATAAAAATATGTAGAGTCCCCCTGTATTGTCCAGAACCAGCATCAGACTTTTTCTAGTGGGGGGCTAATTCCACATTCAGGGGAGCCCTTTCACTGAGCCCCCAAGCCAAAGCATTTACCTTGATGGCTAGTCAGCCCAGCTGGGGATCCATGGGTATCTGGAACCACCCCAATAAATGGGTCCCCCTCTCCAGGGCACCCCAGTTCTGGGCTGATAGCCCAAGGCTATCGTCATCACTCCGGGGGGGTGAGTGCCAGGTTGATTGTGTAAAGTGGCCCTTTTTCTCTAAAGCACAACCAGTCCCAGGCTTTTTACTGCCAGTCCTGGTTATGAAAATACAGGAAAAAATTACATAGGGGTCTCCTGTATTGTCCACAACCAGCAGTGGGCAAATCAGAACCAGTCCTGGTTGCCAAAATACAGGGGACAAATGACATAGAGAACACCCATATTCTATACAACCATTAAACTGGGCTCTGAGCCAGTCCTGGTTCTGGAAATACTAGATGAAAAAAAATGTGTAGGACCACTCTGTATTGCCCAGAAGCAGCACCAGACTTTTTCTAACAGGGGGCTAATGCCACATCCAGGGGAGTTCTTGCACTGGGCCCCCCAGCCAAAGTATTAACCCTGGCTACTAGTCAGCCCAGGCTGGGGATGTGGGTTTCTTTGGATCTCCACAATAAAGAAGTCCCCCTCTCCAGTGCACCCCAGGTCTGGGCTGATAGCCCGTGGTTATCCTCAGCAACCCTTGGGAGGTGGGAGCCAGGTTGATGTGTAATTTGGTGCATTTTAAAGAATATTATCTTTTGCAGTTAAATTAGCAAGCCTCCCCTGCATGATGCTACTTGGAGAACCACATGTTCCAGCAAGCGGAGCATTAAGGGCCCACTGATACCTGTATTGCAACTGTAAAAGAAATATTAAAATGAACAGACTACACTGACTTTTAAAAAATAATTTATTTTGCCAACACCTTCACCTGAGGGGCAGTGATCTGTAAGCTCTTTTTCGTGGCTTCCGCCACCACAAGACATTGTTGTCTTCGACTGGTGGGCACCAATTCACCAGGACTTTGGTGCCAACCTGCCAGAGCTTTGGCGACTTCACCTATTGGGTGGCAGGCTTTGCTAGCTCTTTTACATGGCTACCGCTCACTAGAACTTCCGGCGTCTTTGCATGGTGGGTGCCAACCAGTCAGGGCATCAACATCTTTGCCTGGTGGGCACAAAACTGCCAGGGCATTGGCATCTTCACCTAGTGGGTGGCAACCTGTGTCAGTTCTTTTACATGGCTGCCGCCTACTAGTACATACGGCATCTTCGCCTGGCATGCGCCAACCCGCCAGGGCTTCAGTCTTTGCCTGGCAGGTGCCAACACACCAGGGCTTTGGCATTATCAACTAGTGGGCACCAACCCACCTGGGCTTCGGAATTTTAGTGTGGTGGGTGCCAACCCACCAGGGCTATAGCATTTTCACCTAGTGGGCAGCAGCCTCTGTCATCTCTTTTAAATGGCTGCCACCCACTAGGACTTCTGGCATCTTTGCCTGGCAGGTGAGCACCAAACCGGCAGGGCTTCTTGCATCTTTGCAATTAGCTCTTTTGCATTGCTGCCACCTCCCCAGGGATTCTGTAGTCCTCTTCACCTAGTGGGCGGCAGCTTGTGTCAGCTCTTTTGCATGGCTGCTGCCCATTATGACTTCTGGTGTCCTCCATCTTTCTGTAGCTCTTCATTGCTCCCTCCTGGCTGATGGATTCCCATGCCGCCTACTTGAGCTGGCTTATATAACCAGACGAGGGGGCAGGGCGATGATGTCACTAGCTGGGAATGGATCGCACTGGCCATCTTTGAATTTCAAAAATGGTGCTGAAACACCATTTTTTAAATGGGCTCCACTGCTGTACTTGGCAGAATGGCTGGCAAGTACTGGATCCTCTCGGATCCAGGTCACCGCCAACACCCAAACAGATGCTGGGTCCCTCCGCCGCCAGGTCCCGCCACCGGTGCTGCCAGTCCCAAAGGTCTCACCACATGAACATGTGAAGCACCATCTGGACCCCCATTACTTACCAGGAGTGCCCACTGCGACCATGTTTCATACGAGGTTTGTCCTTCTAAACTCAGTGGGTTGTTCATGGGACATTGCAACTAGGTATTTATGAGGTGAGAGACTAGTATAACAGTGTACGTGCTTATTTCATACAGAAAGAGCTTTATTTGTCACTATTAGGCTGCCATAGCTGACGCTGCTACAACATCAGTGCCTAGGTTTGAAGTGCATAGTTTAAAGTGTCAATAGAACATTTAAGTTAAAGCTGGAGATATTCAGGAGTTATTGATTTTTCATTTCTTCTCATCCACAGGTAATTAACTACTGCACCCAACATACTGCTTCTTGGATGTTAATAGCATAGCCTTTTAAATCTGCTCAGTAATTAACTACTGCACCCAACATACTGTTGCTTTGATGTTATTTGCATAGCCTTTTAAATCTGCTCGGTAATTAACTATTGCACCCAATATACTGATTAAACAGTATGTCATATTATTTTTAAATCTGTATCAAGGCAGGAAATTACTCTGTATCTGTGTTGGTATATTGTCCTCTCACCATTTGTTTATTTTACTGCTGACCCTTTGTTGTGTGAGGAGGGTCTTAGGGGTGGGGGAGGAATCAGTGTGGACACCTGGTTTGAGTCATACTTATTTGTCACTATTAGGCTGCCATAGCCAGGGCTGCTACAGTATCAGTGCCTAGGTTTGAAGTGCATAGTTTAAAGTGTCAATAGAACATTTAAGTTAAGCTGGAGTTATTCAGGAGTTATTACTTACTATACTAGTATCTGGAAGGAACTGTGATGTGATTTTTTAATTTTTCTCATACACAGGTAATTAACTACTGCACCCAAACAGGAGGAGAACAGAAGGAGAATTTAACAGATCACCAATTCCTGCTATTAAGGACTGCTTTTATCTACCACCACACTTCCACAATGCCTATGGATTGTGCCTGCACCTGGATCTCCAATGCTGCCTGCATCCCTCCTGATCTCCCCATGCAATTTGCTTATCCACTCCAACTATACCTTACCAATCCATGAAGCAAGATTACCTCTCAAATGGTCCTTGGCTGTGGACCCCAAATTATGAGGCTTGGTGCAAGTTTGCTGTACTCATTTTTTATTTTTCCTCTTAAGTTTAGACTAAACTTTATATAGATGTTAGATTACTGTGACCCTTGTATCCAGCCCATCTGTGTCACCCATGTTTGTCTGTCCCCTCCCATTTAGAATGTAAGCTCTCATGAGCAGGGCCCTCTTCCCTCATGTGCTTATCCTTCACTTAATTATATTCTAATTTACAACAACACCCAACCCTTGGTTACAGACACCATGCTGCTTATCTACCTAAGTGTTATGCAGCAATGTATAAATCATGCACCGGTCCTGTATTGTTTGTACTGTTAATTTCTGTTTTCTTGTGTGCTTATTTGTCTATGTACTGTGTAAGGCGCTGTGGAACCCATGTGGCACCATATAAATAAAGGATAATAATAATAATAATTATATATTTATTATTGGATTTTCCACATGTCATTAATTTGACAAGACACTGCTCCAGGCATCAAAGATCCCGTGATGCATTTCTATTAGAGGCAGTGTATTTTATATATTTAAATTCTCAGGAGTGCATTTGAGTCTTTCTATATTGTACAAATGTTATTATTTTAAGTGTAAATGTGATTATATGTACTGACATATTCCATAATTATAAAGATTATTAATATTATGTAGGTGGTGTCTTGAGAATTTTTTCTAACATTTTGGGAACTACATAGTATATTATTTATTTGTTTATTAGCGCATCAACATTGTTTTGTTGTGACATTGCAAATATTGCACACATGTTCATATATATGTTTAAAGGTCTTGAGGATGTTGCCTAAATATCTTTTACCACATGGGCATTAAAGATGATATACAACCCCCATAATTGTACAATTAATATAACTTGATATGATCCATTTTTATTGATTTTGTCATAATACCATTGTTTTGTAGTCATATTCTTAAATGCCCTACAATGTCTACAGCTGTGTGTGTTTTTATGTAATTAGACTTTCTGTTTGACAGGTGATTGTGTACTAATCTGTCCGTGAGAATACTAAATCTCTTCTAGCTGGTGTATACTTAAGATTGTTAACATAAGGCAAGATATGCTTCCATTTGGAAAATTGACAAATCTTTTAAGAGGATACTGCTAATATCTCTACAATGTGTGTTAAAAGTTCCAAATAACATAATGGGTTCTTCATGCTGTACCACTTTTGGTTTAAACAGAAAATTCTCAATGATATTGTATGATATATAACTGCATCTTTAATGAGTCTATTAGTATACCATCTATTTTTTTATCTTTCACTTATTTTTTTGTTCCCCTCTTTTGTACTGTATGTCTCTTGATTTATACAATTTCTCTTTGTACAGAGATTTTTATTTGGGATCGCTCTTATAGTAGCAGGTGAGTGTGAACTAATATAATGAAGAATGCTGCTTTTGGCAGTCATTTTCTTCAATCAATATTATCAAGTAAAAAACAATGTATTTCCTTTTTACTAATCTCTTAGGTTGGTTTAAAATTCAAGTCATTGGTATTTAAAATATATATGATTCCTCCAGTTTATTTTGTTCTCCTGTCCATAGGAACAAAATAGCATCAATGTAATGGGGGTATATTAAGACATTTTTCATGTATGTCTCATTGGGCTGACAAAAGACCATGTTCTTCTCCTATCACCCCAGCTAGAGGTTTGCATAAGTGTGTGCACAGGCTGCCCCCCATTGCCATCCCTCTTACCTTGACAGCCTATGCCCCAACTTATGACAACCTCTACCTGAACTGGAGGGAGATGGAAGTGGTATTTGCTATACTAAATGAATTATACAATGGAAATATACTTTTTATTATTTTAACACTAGAACTTTTAAATTACATTTACACTGGCATTTAATATTATCTTAGACACTTTTCACTTTCAAACATATTATTTATTACCTCGTGACACTATAAGCATATGTTATATAGAGTTATTTGTATATTTTGAATTATTACTATTCACTTTCCCACTTTGTTCTCCTCACAAGTTTTTGTCAACTGTTTTTATTAATTATTTTTTTCTTTCTTAACAAAAACAGACCTTAACATGATGTGCACATATCTATATTTGTATTATTTTATTGGTCAACACTTGGACACTTCACTTCAAATTCATGTTTTTATATTAAGACCATAAATCCATTAAAAAAATAAAAAGTTATGGTGTGACCAAATAACTATAAAGTAAATAAGATCATACAGAATAAATATTCATCTCAGATACCAATGAAGATAATAATTAACATACTGGAACCATTATCCCACAACAAGTTAAAAGATCTAATATGAAAATTAATAAGACTGAACTATAGACATGTGTGGGGTTGGTCCCCAGAGAACCAACAACAACCAAACTTAGGGCTTCCAAGTCAAATCAAGTCCAAGTTTGGAATCATTCCGGGGACCAGAGTTGAACTGAGTCCCAGTTCGGATCTCCCTTCAGTCCAGAACTTGGTTTTAAAACCAAACTCAGGTTTTGGATTGCATGTAAACAGTTCAAAACATGTCTAAATGACATGATTTTAGCTGTTTTTGTTTTTTAAAATACAGATCCAAAACCAAAACCTAACATGTGAGGGTGATTTTGCAAAACCATAATACAAAGATGAATCTGGATCCAAAACCAAAACACAGTATCTCAAGCAGGAGACTTTTCTCTGACTACTTCACAGCCTTTATACTGTAGAAGCAGTATTTTCTTTGCACCAGATACACTAATAGTCTGTCAGTGTATATCATTTAGCTATAAATGGCAACACTTTATTAAAATAAGGAATAAGATTCACACACAAAATAACTAAAGAACTTTATTAATATCCATTTTATTAATTTCAACAATTTTATGGAAAGTGTAGTTAACTGCCCAATATGTAACAACAAACTGACACTATAATTATTAGATGAATTAGAATAACAAACATCACTATAACCACATTAAATACACTTCATGCAGCTCCCAAAAAGCAACTCCGCATTGCTTCAAAATACTGTACAACACTAGAATGATAAATCAATTATAAAAAAGAGAGCAGATATATGAAAATATGAGCAATTTAATAATTTATACACAGAATATGTTAAAAAACATTAAAAACAAGAATTCATTAAAAAATGCCCTCATAATTTATGCATGGACTGGCTCCATCATGTAAGTTTAAAAATCAAGATTGATAAAGCGTATATTATTCAATTAACTTGAAACAAAAGTGTCCACAGGAAAAAGTTCTTGTCTGGAAAAATGTAACAGCAGTTTCCAATGGTAATTAAGAAGCTTCCATGTACATGAGCCTCCACCAGACAGTGCCTGTGTGAATCCCAGTGATAATTAGCCTTCAGAAGAATTAAAAGTTTATGGCAGATATAAGTTCAAATCCTGGAGTCAATAATAATATTATATGACCAGTGCTGACATCAATCTCCCGCACACTCCCAGTCTCTCATTGTACATGGATTCAGGTCTCAGGCTGATTGTCAAAGATGTAGTAACCCTAGTCAGAGGCTGGCAATAACAAGAGCCTTCTGGTGATTGGAGGGAGGGAGAATACAGCCATCTATATGCATGATGGTCACTTCAGCGTGATAATAGACGTCAACTGGCAACCAACTGGGTGGTTTCCTCAGAGGGATATATCTTTTTGATAATTTATTTAGCATTTCTAGTCTTATGTCAAGTGCTTATACTGACACATGTCATTAAGTGATATGTGCTGGGGATTAAAATGTGAAGGTGTAAATAAGTGACTGTTCATAAATTACACACACGCATTTCATAACTGGTAACTGTACTGCACCTGCTATAACATGACATATGTTGTGTACTAAATTGCAACAGTAATTACTAAATCCAAAACCCTAAAATAGAGATAACAAACAAGAACATAAGTTACATAACCTAATATACTTCACTTTCATGATGGTTAGGTTCATTTGTATTTGCAGATGATTCTCTCCAGTTGACATAAAATAGGAAAAGAAAATTACAAAAGTATAATATTGTAAAAGAACATAAATAATAACGTAGTAAAAGTCCATGGATCATCCATTTATAAAGTTTCCCATTGAACTTCAAAGCACCAACCACAACAGGAATACATGTGGTTAATAAGGTGTTAATAGTGAAGGTATGAAAGTATTTTTCTGACAATGGGAAAATCGCATATTACTGGCAATAAGTAAAAGATATTAGGTCCTATTCATCATCACTTAATTTTTACAAAAGCAGGTGAAAATTATCAGGCCTTTCATCAAGAGGTAAAGCAGAAGATATCACATATATCTCCTGCTTACTTTCTTCTGGCTGAATGGCCTGCTGTCCCCATACACTAGTATGGAGACAGAATTATTCAAGCTCCAAAAATACAACATTTTTGGAGATTGATTGCAGGAGCATTTGCCATCTTCAGAAGGCGAGTGCCCCCACTACCAGCTCCTTCTCTATGGGATGGAGTCCAGGGTCACAAAAGGGATCCTTTCTGATCCCTCTGCCACTGTCTGGAACCTTCTGCCGGACATCGGGGCTCTTGTGTGCATGTGTGACCTGTAGGTTTTGCATGCAAATTAGATTCACTGCTCTGAAAGGAGCAGTAAAGTGCTTTGGGGAGACAGCTGATTTTTGGATCAGTTGTCTCCTTGCCAGAGCAATTATCACATTGAGAAGAAACTTTAATTATCAGGGTCCATTCAGACTCCGATAATTAACATGTTGAATAGACCCCATAGAGAGAAAATAAATAAATCAGACCTCTTAATTACATTTTTATTTTAATATTAAGGTACACAGACAAATACCAACATTAATTATTCTCCAAACTCTACTTATAAATTGTTCCTTGAGTATAGAGCTTACAAAGTACTGGACAATGAATATCAAGCTAATAGACCTTGGGTTTATAGTATAAATGTGATGTGTTACAGACAATAACTCATGTGCATATGAGACCAGTGATGGTGATGTAAAGGTATTTCATATTTATGTAACTAAGCAATCTGAACTGGTTTTAATATTGAAGGGTCTATTCTTCACTTAATATCTACAAAAGCAGATTCCTTTTTTTACCTATTATTGTAGAAATTAATTATGGTTGCTATTCGTTTTAAAGATAATGCAGAATATATCACTGATATTGCTTGCTTACCTTTCAACCATACCTATCTCACTGTCCCCATACACTAGTATGGGGACCAAATTCATCAATCTCTGAATATACAATATTTTCAAAGCTTGACTGTGGGAACACTCACCATCTTCAGATGGCATTTGTTTCTGCATTATGCTGCTTACCTATATTAAGGAGTCATTGGTAGCAAAAAGGGTTCCCTCCACCCCTGCTCAGCTCCTTCCATTGGATGTTGGGGCTTTGTGTGGCTGGATGAACCCTAGCATGAGCACTTCCAACTCAGTGTTGGCAATGCTAAGTTTCACTGCTACGGAAGACTGCTCATTTTGAGATCAGCTGTCTCGGTAATGTTCAATTACTACTCGCAGCAAGTTGGATACTTAATTATTCAGCCAAGCCCTGATAATTATCTTAATAAATAGGCCCCACAATAAAGTAAATGAGGCAGTGCAACAAAAAAAAGAATGTGAGTGCACTCTGTAAGGTATTAATATAAGTTATTAATTAATTGTGAGTAGTGTGTATTCTCTAATGAACATTATTGATACTATGGGCACATATCAGTCCTGGGCGGTATTGGATGTAAACACACCTGATGTAAATAAGCCAGTTCTGCATCTGAACATAAATTCTAACTCATCTGCTGCTGACGTGGAACATACAGTATATAACTCAAAATCTGTATATAAGCAAAATATCTTACCTTGGCATGTGCAGAACAGACAGTGTAATGGTTACCGTTACTGCCTCACAACACTGAGGTCGTGGGTTCAATTCCCACCATGGCCCTAACTGTGCGGAGTTTGTATATTCTCCCTGTGCTTGTGTGGGTTTCCTCCCACACTCCAAAAATATACTGGTAAGTTAATTGGCTGCCAACAAAAATTAACCGTAAAGTGTATGTGTGTGTGCATGTGCTAGGGAATGTAGATTGTAAGCTCCTCTGGGGCAGGGACTAATGTTAATGGCCAACTATTCTCTGTAAAGCGCTGTGGAATGTGTGGGAGCTATATAAATACCTGATAATAAATAAATAAGCATAAATTCCTTTATTATTGTGAACAATTAAAAATAAGGCCTTTTTTCATATCTTTTCTATTATGTTACAGGATATCACATCATATTAAGAGGGATTATTTTTTCCATGGAAAACAAGTGATTTTTTATTTATTTCAGGTGTCATAAGTAAATAGTAGCATTTAGGGAAGAATATACAGCCTAATATTCCAATACATGAAGCTAATATAGCGAAAATCTCTACAATCACCATATTTTTCCCCTTAGTGCTGAGATAGGCTGGGATGGCACAGATCCAAACACTGCAGAACACCAGCATGCTGAATGTGATGTATTTGGCCTCATTATAGATATCAGGTAATGTCCTCACCATGAAAGCCAAAACAAAGCTCACAGCTGCCAGGAACCCCATGTAACCCAACATGAAATAAAAGGCCAACTCAGAACCCTCATTACATTGGATGATGATAGTCCCAGGATTAGAGTCCATGTTAAACTCTTGAAATGGAGGAGAAACTGACATCCAGATAACACCATTCAGGACCTGGACAGATGAGCAGATCAGCAATAAAGAATATGGCAGTTTGACTCCAATCCATTTTCTCCAATAGTTTCCGGGTCTTGTGATCTTAAATGCAATGCAAACTGTAATAGTCTTGGCCAGGACAGAAGACACAGCAATAGTAAATATGATTCCAAAGCAGATTTGGCGCAGCATGCAGGTTATATGTACTGGACGTCCCAAGAAAAGAAATACACAAAGTAAACTCAACTTAAGAGATATGAGAAGAATAAAGCTGAGGTTCTGATTATTAGCTCTGACAATCTGGCTGCTTTGGAAGTAAATAAATATTACAATTATGAAAAAAAATATAGCAGAAAATAAAATGGCTGTGAAAGAAAATACTGAAGCTACAGTGTCCACTTCATATGAGAGAAAGTCTTCAGCTTTGGCAATACATTGGTTTCTTGCATCATTTGGCCAGTCAGTGTTGCTGCATTTCATGCAATGTTCATTGTCTATGGAACAAAAATGCAACAAATAAAATATTGTATCAGTAATAGTGCCTTCTATCTCAGTACCTTTATTGTTTTTTACTCTCTCATCTTATTGCTCTATCCTTTCTTTTTTGCTTTTCTCTATTACATATTGTTGTTTTTTTATTCTCTGTCTTGCATTACCTTTATCTATATTTTAGTTAAAAAAAATATTTAAACCCTTATTAATATTATTAACGGTATTGTGTCTATGGGGATGTGGCATATTAAATGTAGACAGTAATTTGGTTGAGATGAGAATGTCAACATGGTTGTAATGCCAGCATTAATAATAATGACATGACATACTGTTGACAGCAAGCAAGTCAACATTTCATGTGTCAACATGGATTCAATTTTGACATTGTTGAAATGTTGACAATTTGTATTTGAATTTACCATGACCATAATGCTAACTTTATACCTAAACCTAATAGTAAGCCTAACCACTAACCCTATTCCTGACTCTAAGCCTATCTCTAAACTAAACTTTAGCTTAAGTAAATACAAAAAATACAAAAAATTTCACAATTTTTATGTTAACATTCTATAAATGACAGTTTGCAGGTGCTGATGATAATGATGTTGACATTAATGATGTTGATTTTTTTCCCCTTGTTGATATTATTAATGATGACATTGTGGTGTCCACATGGCAAATTGTGACATAAGGATTAAAGACATAGTAACTACATACCACCCATGGAAGTAGAAAAATTCTTTATACATGTATGTTTTTGAGCATCTGTAAGCCTAGACATAAGTTGTTAGCATTTCTTACAGTCTATGTAAGATGTAGTAAAATTATAAAAATGAGTGTGAGGCACTAACTAACACTTGTGGTAATTAAAAAATGATAGTAAACATTTGCTATGTTGAGACAAATTCAAAGAAAATCAGAATACACAGCTGCGCAAACAAATCAGCAGCCCCCTACAACAGCTCCCTGAGTGTCAGCCAACACTCAAACAACTATGTGAAGTACAACAAATTGGAACCCAGAGGGGAGCACTGAAACCTTATACCTAGAAAAGTTCACCAATAGGTCAAATGCAGAAGTCCCACTAGGAATATCTGAAATAGTGGTGGTCCTTATTCTTCATTCCTCTGATTTGCTGTGTTGGCCTCATGTATCATAAATGCAAAACAATATTTACTATTATTGAATAGTTCTATAATTTTGAAAAAATATTTTTAATTGCCATATTATCTGGCATCACTATACTGTAATTACAGTACTACTACAATTATCAACACTCATTTTATTAGCAATAATTTTAGACAGATTTTTGTGGTATATATGTGGTGTTGATTCCAAATACGACATTGTTTTTATTACATTGGCTCTTATTATTTGGGTGGCGAATCACTTATATACAGAAGGGGAATTTTATTGCATAATATCGGAGTAAACATCTAAAATTTTCACCTCTCACCTTCTAGAATATTTCAACACATTCCAATATGCACTAATATGGCTAAGTTCCCTATCACTTGAGAGTATCCATTGTCTCAAGAACTAAAGCCAATAAAAAAATACTTTCATTTTTTTAATTCTGCAACCCCAAATTACCCTAGCTTCATTCAAATATCCTAGGCAACTAAACATTTTTTGTTGGGCTTTGTAATATTAGAAGATGAGAAAATATTGCTCTTTTATCAATATGGCAAATAATTTTTACTCTGAGTTTTTAATGTGCAAATGAATGTTAGCAAAAATTATTTACTGGACTATTTAACCATCCATGAAAAGTTGATAACAGGCTTCTACAAAGTATATTCCATAGAAATTGGCACATATTGCTTGAGGATCAGATTCTTAATGACCTAACCCAGGGAAACCTTGAACCTTCTTTAGGAACACACCAAACCTGAAAAGGAATTGGCACACAGCTATATCAAGCAAGCAAGTATGACACAGTCCACAGTAACAGGGACTAAACCCAACAAATTAGTTGGCACATGTCTTTATTGCAAACTCCAACCTCACACAACTAAGAAATGCTGCACTTTTGTATCCAACCAGACATAAAAAAAAACATTCAGAATATCTGAACAAATAACCTGCAACAGCATACAGTAGTTGCAGATTATCTGTGAAATGCCCCTGTGGACTACAGTATGCAGGAAGGACTATGACAACATTTCAAAATATGCATTGCAGAGCATACAGTATAAGAAACATGCAAAGAGGCCTGAGACACATTGGACCAAATGTAAAAGAGAGAGAGTTTATAAAATGTGACAGTAAACTCTCAAATTTTTTCACTCTGTCAATGTAAAAAATCTGAACATACAAACTCACATGTTTTTCAGACTCAAAAAACTCTCAAAATGTAAACTGTCATCCAGATGTTTTCCTGTTTGAAAATACAACTCAATCAATGTAATAGTGTGAGAGTTTACTGCTAAACTCTTACATTTTCTAAACTCTCAACCTATCATGACTAATATCTTAAGGGTCTTCACTTTTACAGGAATACAATTAGTTAGTAGATATTGTAGAAGGGGAGACTTTAACAGAAAAGTTAACAAGGAGGAGTTAAAATGGATATACACCCTTCATACATTTTCACCAAAGATAAATCTAGATAATAAGGTGAAATAGTCATTATAGGTTAAATTATTATATCAGTATTTTGCCTGATGCATTGTCTCTAGTCACCCTGCTTGGCTTCTATATTTTATGATCACTCCCTGATATCTGGTTTATTCAGTTTTTTTTACATTTTTCTTAATTCCTTGTTATCTGGTCCAGAATAGGTATGTAATCCCGGCAGTTGGGATTTCTTCTGTCAACATACCGACAGCGGTTCCCCGATGCTTACGATCCTGATAAGGGTCAGGTTAGTATACTTACCCTCCCCCATGTCCCCCTTACTCAAACCCTCTTTTTTACATCCCAACACTAACCCTGTCCCACCCTATCCTTATCATATAACTCCCCATTAGTGCCTCAAGCTAACCCTTCCCTCTTGGTACCTAAACCTCACCCTCCCCTCTTACTGCCTAAAACTAACCCATCCCCAGTGGTGCCTAACCCTAACCAAATCCCGGGGGTACCTAACCCAAACCACAAACTACTCTAGCCTAACCTTAACCCCCATTATGCCTAAACCTAACCTTTGCCCTCATGCAGCTAAGTCCTAAGCAGCCCTGCTATGTTCATGTTCGTCAACCTGGCTGTCGGGATTCTGGCATCGAAATGTCACCTCCTGTTGGTATTCTGGCGCTGGTCTTCTAGCCAGGAAATGGTATTCCAGCATTGGGATTCTGCAGCTGTGATGCTGCACATCTGTATTATAAATATATCCCATATGGTCCAATCTGGTGTATTCACACTGTTTTACACTGAATAGCCAGTTGCCATTGCAACTATTATTTGAGTAATTTAGCACATCATCAGCTGATTGAGTTTTTTGCTTTAAAAGCAGAAATGTGAACAGCAGTAAATTTTAAGAGCCAAGTCCAAGCTGAAGTTTTTTTGCCCACTTCATGCACATTAGCCAGTTACCATTGTGACCAGAAACAATCAGTGACATCATCACCACATCAGTAATATATATCAATTCCACTACCAGCATGGCCAACACAACACTCCATGAGTAAGGCCCGATTGGGAGTTATGCATAGGAGACATCACACAACATCACACTCTGAACTTCTGCTACCTTTATAACACCTAAGCCTCCTCACCCCACTGGCCAAGTTGAGTGCACAGTGTCCCTGGGTCCTATAGTTTTCAGACCATGTGAGATCATGGCATCAGAGATCTTGGGTAAACCAGAATACTCTGTGGAGACCATGGTGGTATGTTTGCAACCTATACCCTCACAAATCAGTAAAGCTCTCTCTCCTGTGCTTATCCCAACCCTAACTAAAATCTGTAATCTCTCTCTCTCTCTCTCTACTGGCAACTTTCCTTCACTGTTCAAGCATGCAGTGATTACTCCTATTCTGAAAAAATAAAATTCTGACCCCAACACTCTCTCAAATAACAGTCCTATCTCCTAGTTCCCATGCCCCTCCAAGCTACTTGAGAGACTTGTCTACACCTGCCACACACACTTTCTTAACTCACACAACTTATTGGACCCACTTCTGTCCTGCTACCTTTCCCAACACTCTATAGAGACAGCACTGACTAAGGTAGCAAATGATCTGGCCACTGCCAAGGCTAAAGGCCATTACTCACTCCTAATTCTTCTAGATCTCTCTGCTGCTTTTGACACTGTTGACCACTTTCTTCTCATACAAACACTACAATCCCTAGGTCTTAAGGACACGGCTCTTTCTTGGTTTTCTTCCTACCTGTCTGATTGCTTTTTTACTGTTCATTTTTCTGTTATCCCAAGTAATGAGCATTCATGGGCTGTTACTGGGGGGTGGCTAGAATTGAACACAAAAATGATCCATTCAGTAATGGGATTGTCACGGAAATATCAATGCAAGTGGTGGCAATCACAGATACACAGCTGCAGGAAAAGGAGGCCATAGTCAGTTGGAGAAACTACACCTGCCATAGGACTAATGCAAGTTTTGATGGTGCAACTAATAGTGGCGTATAAGGGTGCACAATCAGTATTACTGTATGTACAGACACTGATAATGAGCATCTCAATCCTCATACACAAGGGAAGGAGTTTGTAGCAACATTTACCTAAACTCATGGGCCACTGCCAATAGACAAAGCTGTGTTTACACTTGTGTGCAACTCAGACTCGGCCACATAATATCCTGATTTATGCTAATAATACCAATCAAGCTATGGACACATCTGAGATAATATGGCTGACGTTCTAATTTAATGGCCTTGCAGGACACTTGCTTCTACTTCCTGGACCCTCCAATATTTAAGGACTATAAATAAACGTGTCTTGTCTTTTGTCCTCCATTCTGAAATTGAAGCTAAAAATTGTTGTTACCTAATAATGACTGGTCTATTAGAGAAGAAGTGGGTTAATATAGTAGCACAATGCCCCATTAAACTCTGAACAGAAGCACCACACATGGGTAAACCATCTCAGAATCCAGCTCTACCTTGTGTTTTATTATTTAAGAAAATCTATTACATTTCTTCCTAACTGCTTTCATAAGTTTTTAGGGTAAACTGGAATAAACTAGAGATGTGCGGGTTTGGTTTTACTTGGATATGTTTGGATCTCAAAAACAGCATCTTATTGGCTATCGGCTATCACGTGTTTTGGATAGCCAATAAAATAAATCCGAACTAATCTAAAGTTACGATAAATTTGGTGAAAAGAACCGAGTAAAACCCAACCCGCACATCTCCAACTAAACTAGTGTAGTTTTGAAACTTTTCAAATCACAGTAATTAATTACAGAACATGTTTTTAGTAAGATTTTGGTATTATTTACAAATTCCATCCACCAAAACTTTTAGACACAGTTGCAAATTCAAGTTGAATCCTCACTATAGTCTATTGGCTAAAACATTTCATAACCCTTTAAAATAAACAGTACAATATTGGTTGTATGTTGATGCTTAAATTAAGTTTGTTGTGAAAATAGTTAGTTTGTAATTCACTAGCATATCTAAATTGTAAAATATTCAACATATATATATACCAGTCTTATTAGATATTTCCCCCTCTGAACACGGCACACAGTCATAGCAACACGCATGGTATCCTTCCCTTGTAGCTTTTCTGTATCCACTGAGACACTTTTCTGAACATTGACCTTGTGGCATCTATAAAAAAATAAAACAGTTAAGGCTATGGAGGTTTCCCTTAACTGACCCTTCCATTATAGCCCATTATATTAAATTAGCAACAATTTTGGAATTGTACAATAAAAATATTCAGGATTGTTTGCAAGCAGGTATATAATCCATAGGTGAATATTTATAATTATGGAAAATGTATTTATCCAATACTGAAACTAAACAAAACATAGATAACAATTTTTCATAACTGTTTCCCTTAAAACTTTAAATATTTAAAACCAAATTCAGGCAGAAAAATCCTCTATGAGACGTGATATAGGCGGCTGTGCTGGTGTTTTCTGTAAATTGATGTTTCTAACTTTTATCATATTTGAGATAAGTAATTTATCATTAAGGAACATGAGGTTCATGTTGAACTCTAAGGTTTAGAAAAATGGAGAGGGGATTAGGTATATACTTTGTACAAATTATATCATGTTATTAGAAATGAGAATACACCATGTTATGTACAGTATGTCTTCATAAAATTAATTATTAATTACATCAGTAGTGCTGCCTATGCAGTGGCAAATGCAGGATTTCTAGAGGGAGGTTTCCAAATGGTTGATTATAGAGTGAGTGTGGCCAGTCCATGAAGAGGGCAGAACTAGTAACCAGCTTTAATATGCGTCATACAATGTGGACTGTGTGTCATAATTCTAACATATATAGGATCACGGTAACCTAACTTTAGCAACTTTAAAATATGCTGACCCCCATTTTCAAGTACCCCAAATTTGCTAGGATGTTATTTTCTGCAAAAAAACTCCCGAATACTATTCTGCACCATGTATAGAAAAACGCTATTTAGCAGCTATTGAGCCCGTTTAAAAACAACAAATATCTTCAGCAAGCCAAATCGGGGGGGTACCATAGCTAACCCCCATGTCAGGCTGATTTCCCCAAATCTGACAGTACTTTCCGCCTGTTCAAGTTTTGCCGTGTCCTGTTTTCGCCTACTTTCAAAATGAATACGGTGATACGCGGGCACGAGCGCAATCCTTTTCCGCCTGCAAAACAGGCGAAGTAGGCGAAAAGTCCGGGGAGGCGAAAAAGTATTGCAGGTACGCTCAAATTGAATAAAGCTCTATGTATTTCTCACTATGGGCCTGATATAGGGATGGACGCAATGCCGATATTTACTCAAATTAAGCGATTGTTTGCCAGTGAGCATTTTTTTAAGACGCAATGAGTACATGCAGCAACTGCTTTGTGATTTTGTTTGCATTCACAAAGTGAGTGACAGATAGTCAGTGCATGGGGTGGTAAAGAGGGGGTGGTATGACCATATGAATGTCGTTTCATGGGAGTGCATAAATTAGCCATTGCATTTGCAGCAAGAGAGCTCTCAGCATGTGGAGGAGGCTGCAGTGTTTGAGGCTGGTCAGACCTTCTGCAAGGGCATGATGGCTGATCTAAATATGCAAAAAGTATGAGAGCAGTCCACTCCCCCTAGCAGTCCCTCCCCCTAGCCTAACCCTAAGCTCCCGGGGGGGTGCCTAACCCTAAGTCCCCCCCGGGAGCCCTAAACCTAACACTTCCCCCCGTGGCTGTCAGCACTCGGCGTCCGGCATCACTTCGATTGGGATGCCGGGTGCTGGTCTCCCGATGTCGGTAAAATGACAGGCATCTAGATTTAGATACCTGTCATTTAACCCTTGCTGGGATAAGGCAGTTGGGAAGCCGGCCGTCGGGGTTACGTCCGCTGGTTCCCAACTGCATACCAATCATAGCCCTTCCCCACTTTACTATGCTGATACTACATTGAATGCTTTATTGTCTCCCCTTCCCAGACCGCCCTCTTTAACTTTTAACTCACTAAATTGGTGCTACCAGGGGTTTGCGGGGGGAATCAGCTGCCATTTCGGTAGACCTGCCTAATCTGACGGGGTCATCCAGAAAGAATAGGCAAATTTGACTATATCTAAATAATAATATGTAAATTGCTGTGTAGTAACCATTGTTGTTAAAGTGACTATTGAATTAATAAAATGACGGTGATTAACTCACCATGTACTTTGACTTATCATGAATACAAATGTGTGAAAGTGATTTGTGCTGTACTAAATAAATAGTGATTAGTGTAGCAATTCAAATACCTAATAACAAAGAGTCAATTCCCTAACTGTGTATGGATAAAACTATTTTTATTACATTGATACCTCCAGTATGAGAAAACAATATAATACTGTATATTAAGATTGTTTTAACTAAATGTCTCATGTACATAGTAAAAAAATGTTTGTCATTATAGGAATAATAGTATTATATTTAATTGTTGGCTCAATTATTATTCCCTTATATCCTGATATACAGTATATAAAATAAGCCTTTAAAGTCTATAGTTTCAATAACAAAAAGTGTGTCTGCAATTCATATGTCATACCATAAATACATATCATGGGGGAATCCAATTAGCAATGTCAGGAGATTGAATTAGCGGAGTTTACCCCATGCATTAACTATAGAGATGTTTTTATTTTGCAGCCTTAAGAGCTGTGAGAAAAAAGTCCATAAGAAATTGTACCTGTGGGAGAGATAACCCGCGGGGAAATCCCATTGATTCTGTACTTTACATGAAAGCAATGGGTTAGCATACATTAAACCCTAATTTCCTGTGCAGGTTAATTCGTTTTAATTGAATAGTATTTCCCCTTGTGACACAATCAATTAACTGCAAGGCATATCCTGCAGCTAATTTAATCCCCCCCATGAGTCTATTAATGTATTCCTATATTTATAGGAAGAGTCATCAGGTTCTGTCGTATAGTGCACCCTCCAATCAGATAAGTCACAATTTTCTTATACTATGTACAAATTGTATACAGTCAGTAGGATAGATATAGATTCAATAATATAGGTACTTAATAATTGCAAAGATTAGAAATATTTTTAAACATATGAGATCAAATTACAAAGATTACAGTTAAGGTTTTCTAGTCTGAGATTTCTAGGGAGGGAGGTTAGGGTTAGGCACACCTAAGAGATGGTTAGGGGGGGAGAGGGGAGGGTTAGGGGTGACCTCAGCCAGGATCTTCAAGTGCTGGCCTTCCAGCATCAGTATTTCATCCATCTGGCTTAGGTCTGGTGGTAATTCATACTGATTCCGTATAATGCACAGGTGCTGATAGGAATTCAGCCAGTTGGAGATTTAGTAACAATATACTGAAATTATGTTTTGGAAGTTTGCACTGGTTTAGCAGACTGGGGCAGCTATTTGCAGGAACATACTTGGAAACTGTGCACTGAAAACTGGTAAATTCACAGGTTGAATTGGTGCAAGTATTTCCAAGATGTACTGTATATAAATATGCTGGAAAATGTAGACAACAGAACTAGGCTTCCAGCAGGTCTATAGGGAGATGCAGGATGAGCACACTGGTTTATAGAAGGCTACATATCACAGGAGAGCACTATCACAGTGCAAATAGGAATCAGGAATGCTGGATGTAGAAGTACAGTTTGTAGGTAATTAGACTGGGTGACTAGGGATAGAAGATATGAGGGTGGGTCAATAAGTAAAGATAACAAGACCTCTCACATGTGTAATGTTCTCTATTTTATTCTAATTTCCCTCCAGGCCAGAGCAGGTAGACCACTGCTTTCCCTCACGGCCATTATATTGCACCTCATATCAGTCATGCTCTCCCACCATCAGTTGTAAGATGAAAACAATATATAGTTGGTAGGTTAATGGGTGAACCTACCACCTAAGCTGCCTTGTTGTGCTACTATGGGTATCCCTTACCCATAACGTAGTGGAACATAAAATATAAATGTGTAATTCACCTATGCACTAAGGGTTTAAGTAGATATCACTTCAAGATGGATAATATTTAAGTAAATAAGTTTGTTTATTAAATCAGTTGACAAATTAACTCCATATAGAGTAACATAATGTACAAATAAACAATGGTATAAGTACAGATAGATTGTAATAATTAGCTAAATAGGAGCAAACCAATCAAATAAAATCAATCAAATCAAATCAATTTATTGTCACATCCACATAAAATGCATCAGCGAAAATGAAATGCAAGATACTCACAATCAACAATTACATAAAACAGTTTAAAATGTTTAAACTAACTATAGCAGCAGGGAAGAAACTATTCCGCATCCTACTAGTACGACACCTGAGACATCTAAAATGCTTTCCAGAAGACAAAAGAGAGAACAGAGAATGGCAGGAATGGCTATAATCGGCAACCATCTTATTTGCTTTAGAAACACACCTTTTAATATAAATATCTTCTAGTCTAGGTAAAGACTGACCATTAATTATTTCAGCTGCCCTAATCACTCTAGACAATGATCTATATTCAAAACATGTGGAGTTCCCGTACCAAACAGTGATTGAATAAGTTTAAAGGCTCTCAATTATACCGCCGTAGAAATTTACCAGCAAAGGCCTTGATAATCCACTTACTTTTAATTTTCTAAGGAAGTACAGGCATTGCTGAGCCTTACCTACACTGAAGAAACATGCGACGACCATGACAGGTCCTCTGAGAAATTAATACCAAGAAACTTAAAACCACCCACCCTCTCTACTTCAACACCATTCAAAAATAAGGGACGGGGAGCACTTTTCCTAGACCTCCTAAAATCAACCACCACCTCTTTAGTTTTTTTGTTGTTTAACAGCAACTTATTATCCTTGCCCCAACTAATAAGTCGATCTACCTCCGCCCTATAACTGTCCTCATCCTCATTGATAATCAAACCCACAATTGTGGTATTGTCAGCGAATTTCACGATGAAATCAGATTCAGAGCTGGAAATACAGTCTGAAGTATACAAGGAGTAAAGGAAAGGACTAAGAACACAACCTTGAGATACTCCTGTATTTACAACAATTGGAGATGAAAACAGACCTCCCAGCCTAACCGACTGCGAACCCAGCAACCAGTTGCAGATAGACACATCAAAACTGATTGCTAAGAGTTTTGCAATGAGTAAAGACGGTACTACAGTGTTAAATGCCGAACTGTAATCTATGAACAACAGTCTAACATACGAATCTTTATTCTCTAGATGACATAGTACCTTATGAAGAACCATAAGAGCAGCATCTTCAGTAGATCTATTAGATCTATATGCAATAGGAGCAAAATACTATAGATAACAAATAATAGGATAAAATAGCTCCAAAAGGAGCAATGTTGTACCTGTCTGAGGGAGGGAGTGTCTCTTTGTGAAAATTAGTGGATATTATCTGGATTAGACCCCATCAGACACTCACATGCATCAGTCAGGCAGAACAGACGGTGTAATGGCTAGTATTACTGTCTCACAGCACTGAGGTCATGGGTTTGATTCCCACCACGGCCCTAACTCTACGGAGTTTGTATATTCTCCCTGTGCTTGTGTGGGTTTCCTCCAGATGCTCTGGTTTCCTCCCACATTCCAAAAATATACTGATAGGTTAATTGGCTCCCAAAAAAAATTAACCCTAGTGTGTATGTGTGTGCGCATGTGATAGGGAATATAGATTGTAAGCTCCACTGGGTCAGAGACTGATGTGAATGGCCAACTATTCTCTGTAAAGTGCTGCGGAATATGTGTGTGCTATATAAATAACTGGTAAATTATTAAATAAAATCAATCTCAGTCTAGGTTGAATGTACTGCACACAGGTGTTCAGTGAAAATGTCATATCAATGAAATAGGTTTAGGTTTGGTGCACTGACTTTGATAACAAATGAACATCCATCCAGGTGGCCAAGCATGTCCACAGATGACAAAAAAACCTTTTTCCATGACATGATGATATCACCATACACCTTGAAAAGTTAATAATGAATTTCAGCTGCTGATGTAGAAATTTGATTACACTGTTTGTTTCCACCTGCCACCACATTTTACAACTGATGTTGGGAAAGTGTGCCTGATATTAAGCACAGTGAGGGGAAGCAGTGGTCTTCCAGAACTGTCCTGGCAGTAAATTGGAATGAAAAAGAGACAATTACATATGCAAGAGGTCTTGTTTCCTAACTTATTGAACAGGTTGTACTTAGTATGCCGGTGAACGGAATGCTGGACGTTGAAATCTCGATGTCAGAAGCCCAACTTTGGACTAAAGATAGATGTTGAATTCCCAAAGCCAGTCTATATTCCAGAATCTCACCAACCGCCATCCTGAAAGAAAGTACACAGGGTATCATAGCTGTTATCTACAGGGGGGAGGATTAGGGATCGGCACCACTGGGGAGTTAGGGTTAGGTTTTGGGAGAAGGTTAGGGTTAGGCACCATTTGGGGGTAGTTAGGGTTAGGCACTAAGGGGGATGGTTAGGTTTAGGCATGAAGGGTAGGGTTAGGTTTAGACACTAACAGGGAGGGTTGGGGTTATGGTGCAGTGTCGGGAGAATTAGGGTGCAGGTTGGTAGATTTAGAGGGAGAAACGGGAGGGTTAGTATTCTTACCCAACCCCTGTCAGGTTACCAAGCATTGGGATGCAGCTGTCAGCATTTTGACAGCAGTAATCCCTACTATCAGTTGAACCACTACCTACTACCAACCTATTGAACCACCCTCATATATTTAGAAGACTGAAATGATACTCTGTAGTATGGGAACAGCAGACTGAAGGCATAATCAAGCTGTAAGCTGGAGCTGATATGAAGAACTTGTTGCAGGAGACAGACAGCACACGGTTGTGAGGTCTGAGACTTGATTGCAGCAGGTAAGCTAAGAGAAGTATCCAGCTAAAAAGTAGTTAAGTGCTATAACAGGGTAAAACAACAATTTTGGAATTGCTCAGAATTGCAGAGTTTAGCTGCAAGTGTTTTAAGCAGTGTTGGAAGATGCTTAAGTTTATGCAGATACTGGTGCCAGGAATATCCTCAGAAGACTGGTTGAACTAATACAGTACAAGTGCCACGGAAAGGTTTATATAGGGTACTCTTCACCACATAAAATATCCTTAACTTTATTCAACTTAGCCTTAACTTAACTAAATGAGATAAATAAGGAGACATAGGGCCTGATTCAGACCCACTCACGAGCGGCTGTCCACTCGCAAGTGGGTCGATGTTGTGCACTGCGCATGTGCACGACGGCGGGAGCTCCGTCGTGCGCATGCGCCAGACACGACGAGCGAAGGACTTTCCTTCGCTCATTGTGTCTGATCAAAGGGGGCGTGCTGTCGATGTTGATTGACAGCACGCCCCCTTTGGTTGACGTGCCGGGGGCGTGCCTCCCTGACGGGGGCATTCCCAAGGGAACACCTACCGTCAGAAGCCGGCCCACTGACATCACTAGTGATGTCAGTGGGAGTGATTTTGGCTCTGATAGAGCCAAAATCACTACGGGCATTGCGGTTGAAAACCTCAACCGCAGGCTCCGGCTCGCAGTGGCGATGGTCGCGATGGTCAAGACCATCGCGGCCATCAAACTGCACGCTCGTATAGGCTGTGGGTGGTGACCCACAGCTATACGAGTGTCCAGGAGGACGCTCCATAATTATGGAGGCCGGCCCTCATTCAGAGCGTGCGCTCTGCTCAGAGCGTACGGCTCTGAATGAGGGCCATAGACACCACAGCTTGGCTAAAAGGTAATCATTTTTTTTATTTAGGTAATTAACATTAGAAAGTTGGCCAGGTTTAGCCTCTCCAGAAGTCACAATTTTAGGGGCTGACTAAAGTTCAACCCCAAATGATACACTGGTGCTGTGGAAGGCTCAACTTCCCTCATGGGTACAGTCAGAATGCTTCCTCACTAGAAGCACCCTAGTCCCCCCGAACTAGGCATGACAAACCCAACATATAACGGAGGGTAAATGCGCCACTATTACTTCTTTAATCACAAAAGGCCACTTAAAGCTCCACTGTTACAATAATAGGAAACAGTTCCTAAAGCAATATATTAACAGTGAGACCTAGGAGCCAACCACCATTCCCCATTTAAGTAGGCCCTGAAACCATATGCCCCATCTGGTTCAGTAAAAAGCTGCAATTTAATATTAGCTGCCATTCCCCATTGAAGTAGGCCCTGAAACGAGTTTTTCCAGCCAGATTAAAATAAAACTATATTTTAGTATTAGTCGCGGGTGGCGAAGGCCAAATCCTCTCACCATTGAATTGGACCAAAACCAGTCCAATAGCCAAGGTCATTCATAATCTCTGCGGACAAACAAATATGATGATGGGGCTGGGATGCTCTGGTCATGGCTCTCTCCAGCTTCCTACAAAAAAAACTCTCTATGGAAATGATACAACATGTAAAATTCAGGGAACTTAATAAAGACTCCACCTTGTGTGACCTAACCTTGCAACCCTTCAAACAAAGAGTAATATGACCCAACAACATTGCTATTTTTTCAGCTAGCAAAAAATAACAGATGGCAACCATATCAGCGTCAATACCCAAGTATGACAAATACAGGAGGGGCCCTCCATCTTGTCATATGCAACTAGCACAACCATCATGAAGAGAGAGCCCAAGCATAAAAGAGATCATCCACACAAACATCACTCCCTGCCAGGCCTTTGAAAAGACAGTAATTTAAGTACTGTGCAATGCTGATGTGACCACAGCAGCATGGATGCAACAATACAAAAACAAACTGAATTTCTCAAAATAGTCACAGGAAGAACCATAGCCCATGGAAAAACATTGATCAACATAGAAACTACTGTCTAGTTTACAGCCCATATATTGCATGGAATCTGGATTCAAGGTAACAACTGGAAAGCTGATTCAACATTTACAATAGCATTACAACAAAGTACCCAGGCTAAAACTGTGAATCAGTCCCAGAATTTCATCAAATAAATGTTAAACAACTCTACAGACCAACTCTAGAATGGTGTCATTAACTGAACCACCAAAATTATAAGAAAAATGCTGATTCAGCCAATGTTTCTTAGGTGCCTTTATAGGGACTACTCCCAAAGGAGAAATACTTAAATCTGACATTGG
Organism: Taudactylus pleione; assembly: GCA_031769625.1. NCBI lineage: Eukaryota > Metazoa > Chordata > Amphibia > Anura > Myobatrachidae > Taudactylus > Taudactylus pleione. The sequence continues at coordinate 1,635,306 of JAUIMM010000626.1, read as the reverse complement.
AGCACAAGCGAAAGGAACACACATCCTTGCCAAGTGCACATCAACATCCACCTTAAGCCTAGAAAAGCCCTGGCAACTCCCTGGTCGACCTCAAATTGTGGGTCACCCTATCAGTAAGCGACCCAATAAAAATAAACAAAAAACAAACGTAAAACCCAGAAGAAAGAAAACAGCATAATCCTCCACTGGATACCCACCAAAGCATTTGCCTAACAAAACAACACAAATCAGATAACTGACCATAGCTAGGCTGTGGATGACTGTCACCCTGCTTGGCATGCCCTCCACTGGGGGCACAGCAGCAGTCCTTTAACCCCACCATAGCTGCTCCAGGAGTGGTGAAAATTATACCTAATCTGCAAATTAGAATTTTTAAAAGCAAAACACTTTCCCTATACAACCCCTTACCCAAAACGACCAAGACATTGTCTTTTACATGACAGCACAGTGTCCACAAGTGGTTACATTGCTAGGAAACTTTAAGCCAGACCTCAACATCCTTCACCTCAAAGGGTATAACAACACATCTCATCCTGTTTCCACTGGAATTGGACATCATAATTCCCATGAGCATAACCCTTAGACCACAGAAACTTGTCATGGACAAAATACATATATTTGGTGATATTCTTATGCACTGCAGGCAAAGTCTCTTCATAACATGGGACAAAGAGAAGCAAATCCCCTATAATATGATGGTAACTATGATAGGCATCCTCCCCAATGTCACCAGGCTTTTGGGGCTGCACCAAACCTCACTTTTTATCTATTAACATTAAAAAAATCTACAAATACAACTTTGTGAATCTTTTCATGAACATTCTCATGCAAACCATTAAGGATAGCCATGTCAGTGCAAAAACAATCATTCTGGTCCACCTCTGGCACAGTAGGCCCAGTAGCCATCACTATCCTGTCAGCCACTGCATGATTAATCTAATCATCTTGAGCGGTCTCTCCAGGGAACCTGAAGAATGTGAACTAGAGCTACAGCTAGAAACAGAAACAGAATTAACAACATCAAGCAGAATATACTCACAGCCTTCAGATGGACTGTGATCATGTTAATGATAACTTCACATGGAGAAGCCACCTCAAAATTCAGAGGGGTTATTTCTATGTGCACTTGGACATGAGCCACACCAATATACCCAGCGCCAAACTAGGGGAATATGGTTAATAGCAAAAGTGAGAGATGAGGTTGGAGGCGAACAGGGGTTGCACTCATGAGGCATGGCAGGACATCAAAACCCTGGGTACAGTAGGAGCAATAAATCCTGTAAGAGATGGGGTGTAGCTGCTGAGGAATCATAACTCATGGGAAGACAGACCAGGCAACAAACCATGAAGAGACCCCTGGGACACCTCTGTTTGAGAAGGGTCCATGTAATGAAAGGGGGTTGGGAAAATCACGGGTCCAGTAAGGAAAAATTTAAAATGTTGATGGGGAAGTGGTGTAGGATGGATATATTTAGAAAGGAGTGACAGACAGTAGAATACCATAGGGGTGTAAAAAGCCTTACCACCAATTTGCCTTGTGCCATGAATAAAAATTGGGTCAAGGGGGATGCACAAAAGGGGAGGGAGAGGTGCTTGCAGACCCCAGGCCCACAACTAGTATCAGAGGAAATGGGGTAGGCAGCAGGGACAGGAAAACATTAGTAAAATCAGCAGCCTGGCTTAACTGTCTGACTCCTACTGAATTAGTGGGGGCCAAAAGGTAACTGCTACAAATGAAATGGTCACCTGCCCACTGCACAAACATGAGGCCCCAGCACATCATTTGCTGGGGTCTCATTAATCCCAATTGTGGAGTTCAGTGAGGTCATTGACACATTGGCTACTGGAACAGATGGTAAAAGAATGTACTGCAGCTGCAGAAAGTGCGGTAGAGCCATTGTGCTCTATCATCATGCCAGAAATGGTTCAAGCTCTGCATGTACATGACACAGATGCCCCACCTAAATACATTGAGTAAGATCCTAATGATTACCTTTGTCATATTATTTTAATGTTTTTACTGTGACCTTTTATTCAATGAAATTTGATCCCTATCACCTTAGTACTTTTCAAACACTGAAATTCCTATTGAATTTCCTTGGAGGAGATCAAACTTTGGTAAAAACTAAATAATAATATTCTCTCTAGCCAGAAATATCTCATATTAATATATGACAAGAAGACTATGGCCCTAATTCAGAGCCGCTCGCTATTTGCGGTCGTTCGTTCTAAAACAAGGGGTGGCTATTCAAATGAACCGTTCGCTAATTGCGGTCTGTTCACGCCTCTAAGTCTGAACGAGCGAGCAAAACTTGCGGTTGTAAATTTGAAAAATACACCCCATTGCTGCTCGCAGCATACGTCATGTCCGCTATTTATTAGATTAATCGAGTACATCGAACAGCGTATGAACTGCTCGCTATTCTTGTGGCTGGTTTTTTCAAACGCTATTTTGCGAGCAGTTCTGAGTAAAAAAAACCAAGTGATATGGTCAATGACGCTGCTGTATTAATTATGCACTCCCTTAAAATGCCCGTTTTGACCTTTAAGCACGCCTGCATTCAAATTCCACACCCCCGTTTTCAAGCACCTTCCCCTGTTACCACCCACATACGCCTCCTTCTGTCACTCAAAATAGCAGGCATTCGCTATATAGCGAATAAACGATTTTCGGCCGCACTGACTGGTTCGCGCATGCGTATTTAAATCCGTACGCATGCGCAGATGTGCGAACATCAGTCAGAACGAACGAGCGGCCGCTTACGAGCGGCTCTGAATCAGGGCCTATAACCCTACCTCTCAATCTCGCTGCTTCGGTGTCCAACTTGAATCAGAAACTTAATTCTCCACATTAAATCTATAAATAGATCTGCTACATATTTCTAAGAATTATTTACAAAATATGTATCTCACAAATAATAAATCACTTTAATTCATATGCTCATACTACACTACATAGACTCTTGAAATTCTCTTCTTACTGTGGGCCTGATTCAGCAAGGGATGCAAATGAGAGATCACATGGATCCGGCCAATGTTGGATCTCTAGACATGCATATGTGTCGCAATGCACATACATGAACCAGTCACTGCATCCAGCTAAAGGTACGCATGGCACACACAGAGAGGATGGAGGCCTCTCCGATGTTGATTGATGTGCAGTGCTCTTTGGGGGGGTGGACAGGTCAATGCAGGCATGCATGTGTGTATGAACGTTGTTACAGGGGCGTGCACAATTAAAGCAGTGTGGCAGCCAGACAACTCGATGCACTCCGGCTCTGTATATACATTTTAATAATTGTAAAAAGTGGAGACTTCATTTAGACAAAAAAAACAGTCAATGTGATGATTCATCAATAAATTCACCAAATAAAACTTCATAAAAAATATTTTTTGGAATTGATGTATCTCATTGGCTGGACGTATCCTTTGTATATTTATCAAACATTAACCAGTACAATATACAGTACATTATCTTGTCATTTTTTGTATAAACATCTTTATAAATGGGTTATATGGGAATGTTCCATTATACATTAATAATACTGCAGAGGTTCCCAAATCTGGTCATCATGGCACTACAACATGTTCAGGTTTTGTAGATATTCATATTTGTGCACAGGTGGTTAAATCAAATTAAGTCACCTGTGTTCAAGCATGGATATCCCTAAAATATGTACTGTTAGGGTTCCTTGATGACCAAGTTTGGGAACCTCTGATCTAGGAGATTATAACTTTTAGCACGAGGAATATTGTATATTTGCCTGAATTCATGGCTACACAATCAATGCAGCGGGGGATACTACAATAGACATAAATAAACCATATCAGGAATCATGCATTGCCAGACTACAGTATATACCTTTCTGATGTCAATACAATCGAAATGGTAATGGTCAAAAGTAAGTTTCATTATATATATATATATATATATATATATATATATATATATATATATATATATAAATAACTCAATAACATACCCTTCCATTTTGCCAATGTATTTTCATTAGCTGAATGTCCAGCTGCTCATCACCTGGAACTGATCCATCAAATGTTCCCACATGGTCATAATGAAAAACATGGTTTTTTCCTTCATCCTTATATATCCAATTTAGAATAACTAATGGAGAAGGGAATTCTCCTTTTTCATTAAATAATATTATTTTACCATAGTTATCTTTAAAAAGAACATTTTTTATGTATCTGTGAAGCTTTCCAAGAAAGTACAAGTTGAAGAGAAACAGAGACAAACATAATGAATTTGGTTATATTGTCAGTTTATCAGCACATATAGTACTGTATATAGTTTACATTTGTTTGAAATTATACAGTAGAATTATGCAGATTTAAAACACTGTAAGTACACAAGTCTACAGACAAGCACTAAGTACATATTAGCATAAAGATTACACTTCACTTTGGTTTCATCAAATATTTACTATTCTGGATTCATGACATGAATTTGAACTACTGAAATATTTCGGTAAATTTCGTAAAAATAAAACATTAGATTGCAGGGGAAAATCAAGGAAAACACAGCTAAATGAATAGATCCTAAAAATCGATGCAATGCTAAAATAAAAACAAATAAATATCATAGGTGTTTATATTAATAGCTGCTCCCAATAAGTATTCTGGAGATACTAAGTAGTAAACAACATTAAGGGACCATAAAGGCACATAGAGGGTGCTTGAACAATTATTTAATATACTGTAATTCTTTAGACAACAATATCACATAAGTTTTAAAAAAAAAACATACATATACTAAAGGCTAACATTTCAATACACAGAGAATCATGTGTTCCAAATACAGGATATTAATTCACTTAGTAGGCTCCGTAGAAAAAGATCCACTATATAGTAATTAATGGTGGAAATCCAATAATGAAAGTTACTTGGAAGCAACAATGTGTCTAGAGAGCTGGCTTAAATCTCGACCTTCCCTTTATAGGATCAGCTCACCACCAGCACAGATGTCAATCTCTGGGTACAATCTCAGAATATCAGCAGTGGGAGAAATTTTCAGTGTATTAGACTCCCTATTTAGTGGAATGAGGTGGCCACCAGGCATGATGATAAAACAGCGTCCAGCTGAAGTGACAATAATAGGGGAAAATCCTCAGTGTGTAACACTCCCCGTTAGGTTGAATAAGGTAACCACTTGAAGTAATAGTAACAAAGGGGTATATTTACCAAGCAGTGTTAGGAGACAGAATGAAAAGTGATAAGGTGCCAGCCAATCCACTGCTAACTGCCATCTCACAGGCTGTGTTTTGAAAAATGACATTTGGGAGCTGATTGGCTGGCACCTTATCACTTTTCACTTTGTCTCCTAACACTGCTTAGTAAATAGACCCCTGAGTTCTCTCTTAGTTCTGAAATATAGGCCATTTATGATGATGTTGGGGTATTTTGTTAAATACTAAAGCTTTACAGAACATATAGCTTGGAAAACCAGAATACAGAGGTACTGAGTCATTGTAGGTCATGTAGTCATTGTAGGCTATGGAAAAACTGTTCATCACAATTCTATGGTTGATCAAAGCTTCATTTTTCAGCTCTTTTACACTTGTATTACACATTTATTAAGAAAATATACACACAAAGGCACTGTTTGAAATCAAGATAAACATTATCAGGGCCTATTATTGAAAGCAACTCTATACACAGACGCACAGCCATAATCATTGGAAGCCATAGTCAGATAAAGAGCTTACATATGGCATAGGGCTGGTTCAAGTGTTTATGGTGCAACTGATGATGCCATGTGGTATTACTGTGTGTACTGACACTGAAATTGTGCATCTCAGTCCTTGCCCTTTTGGATGCACAGATCTATACAAGGCAAGTACCTTTGTATTAGGATTTCCACAATTAGCCTCATTGTCTTCTGTATAGACAGCAATCTTGATTAGTCTACATGTTCTTTTCTACTTTTTACCAATTATGATTCTACCTTTAAACTAATAATATGATACTTTTATGCAAATTTTTAAAAATTGAAAGTAGAGATGAGCAGAATCAATCCACCCAAATTTTGGCTTTCCGAGGTGTTGCAATCGGACTAGGATCTGAAAGTGAGGAAAAATTAAATTTTCCCGGCATCAGATCTTGCATCTTTTGTATTGCACATAAAAGTCACTACCTCGTGTTCGGGTATCAATTCAGACAGGAGTGTGGAGGGTGTGACCAAAGCTCTATGATTGATATAACAAAAAATTATTGGTTTAGTAGCTAAAATTTAACAAACTTAAGGACACTGAGTGATTTTGTATAGATTCATCAATGGGCCTGATTCATCAAGGAATGCAAAGGAGAGAACACAAGCACCCATCCGCTACAAGAATATGCTAATCAATGCATACACGTAGAGACAGCAGCACAAGATTCAGACGCCCAGCTCTATATTAATCTGCCCATCTCCCTTTTTCTCAAAGCCTGATCATTACACAAGATAGCGTAAACATCGGTAACATCGAGAACCATCTCACCTAATATAATTAATAACAACACATACAGTAACAAAACGTAACAGAATTGTTGCGGATACCTAATCCTCTCATATGAATCAGTCAGAGTGCAACAAGTTCCTTTGTAAATCCAAGTATTAGATTTAATCAAATACAGCTAAAGAATATGTATACATGAAAAAATGAAAAAAAAAGTCCAGAGAGGCATTCTGGACACTGCCCTCCTCATATAGCGGGACTCGAGCTGGGAGGAAGGACACACAGATCAGCTCTCTTTTGTACACATCACATGCAGATAGCCAAGCACAGAGTGCTATTTTCCACTATTGGAATTTTGGGCAGTACTGACCCCATTCACACTTACTATTTATCTCACTTACTTTTTAAACGCTGTATGAATATATGCACATCGGTGCATGGATACAATTGACTATTATATTCAAGGAATTTATTTTTGTTTTTGTTTTTATTTTTCTGCGTTTTTTATTCATTTTTTCAAGTATACATATTCTCAGCTGTTTTCGATTAAATCTAATACTTGGATTTACAAAGGAACTTGTTACACTCTGACTGATTCATATGAAAGCATTAGGTATCCACAACAATTGTGTTACATTTTGTTATGTGTTGTTATTAATTATATTAGGTTGCAATCAGATGATCCTACAAATATCATTTGACATATATTTTTCTTTGATTCATTGTGACATACTTCTTGACATTCAATCTGATTAGACTTATCATATTTTAATTACTATTTATTCACTTTATTAATAAATATCAATTATTAATCATTGCATTATTTATTATTGATTAAACATCTCTTGAATCCTTTTTGCACTCCCTATATCCGTTGCATCTTTGGTTCTTTCACCAATGGGGCTAGCCACCCCTCTAGAGAGCTGCATTTAGATTATATATCAATTGGTTTAAAGCCACAGCACCCTTTTTTGTTTCTAAGTACTAGTGCTGCAGCTGTTCCCAGATAAGATAACAGTACTTCAACATCTACTAAAACCAGTGCTCAAGGGCATATAGGGTTAAAGACAGGGCACTTGAAATTGAAACACATTCTTCACAATGTGAAATTGAAACAATATTTCACAATGTTAAAGAAAAAACATCAATTCTAATAATTAAAGGGAAAGTTTACTGCAGAAAAACATAAAATTGCCAATATGCCATATTCTACATGCAGAGGTACAGTAAGAAATGGCTTAGGCCTTGACCTTTATTTGTGAGTGGTGATTCTAGAACTGCTGTCAGTCAGGTATCTTCTTCTGTAACCTCCCATGATAATTCGACACCTTCTCATTCAGAGTCTAGAAGAGGTGTCAAATGTAAAACAATCAAATCAATGCAGGAAAAAAACAAAAAGGCTGAATAATAAACTGTGTTTTCAGAAATGTCACAAATCCCTAAGGAGAAACTAAGGGTGTCCACGAGTTCTATGTGTGAGTCTGACATTGCTGAAACTATACTCATAGAGAAACCTCCTTCCATCATTTCTGCACTCCCTGGAAAGTTGGGATGAACAGCACAAGTAAAGATGGTGACATAGAGATTGGGGATACTATTGTGGAAGTGAAACAGGATGAGAGGAATATTTGTGTAGCTAATGTGATTAACATTAACACATGTAACATTTTGAAAGCATTACAACTGGATGCATTTGAACATGTTCCATGTTTTGCCCACACAGGAACTTGGGTGTTAAATTTTTGTTAAAACAAATTAAAGAGACATGCAGGACATGCTGTCTGTGGGCATAAACATTTCTAGACATTTTTAACATTCATCAACTGCATGTAGAAGAATGTATCAGCTGCAAAAAATAGTTCAATTTGACATGACACCATCTACAGCAAGAAGTATGGATCAGGTGGAACTCCACAATTTATATACCTCAACAAAAGGAGGAACAGCAACAAGCCATCCTAGCTTTCAAAACCAGCCATAACATAGGAAGAGGCATAGGAAGAGGAGAGGGAATGTACCTTAGTCCAGCATAGTGGAAAACACTTTCCATTTTATTTTACTGAAACCAATTGAAGTAGCAACCATTTAAGTGCGTTTAGTTACTGCCAGCCTCAGTCAGGCAAATCTTTTAATTATGTTATTGGGAAAAGCAGCTAGAGAAACTGAATAAGGAGAAGAAATTAAGCAATTCTGCTAAGTATTGCAGACTTGGAAATCAAGTTATTTATTTGCTTTGCCAGTACTAAAGGGTTGTCCCAATCTTGCAATCAGATAACTACATTTTGGCAAACATGCTTGATCCTAGGTTTAAGGTATACATAATTTCTTTCTTTCCAACTAACACATCTTAAGTAATGCAAAGAGCTCCTTGTGATGAAGTTGCCAGCTCAAGTGGCAAATGGCATGCCAAGGACTCAGTTACTCCTGAAAGTTCTGCTGCCAGAAATAATCAAACCTTTTTTCAGAGATTTACTTGTTATGAGAATGAATGCACCAGAGTGAAACACTATTATGACATCTGGTCAGGCCTAAAGAATTGCCCATAATTATTGACACCTATACCATGACTCTATCTGACACAGTATACAGTAGATCAAAAGAGTGGTGGAAGATTATTTTATTAGCAATGTGCACAATAGCATGCCAGATAGTATTGACTACTGGGAGGAAAAAGAGGCAATTTGGAGTCCCATGTACAAAGTACATTTGCTTTAATTTAACTGCCCAAACTCAAGTGTTCGCTCAGATAAAGTGGGAGACGGTGGCTGCTTCTTAAAAATGTGGAGAATTGATGTTCCTAAAAATGATCTACAAATTACACAAGAAAGACATTTCCTACCAATTTCATCAATGTACAGAGATTTTAATGGTGGATTCAAGAGGGGATGAGCTATTATTGTATGAAGATGATAGTAACACTGATGAGGGTGACACATCATATAAGGAAAAATACATCTTCCAACTGTATAGAGAATTTAAAACACAATTAGCATCCTTAAGCCATTTGGTATCTTTTTGTTGTGGGAACCCAAGCAAACCAAGCATTTCAGCCACAAAAGTTGAAGTTCCTGTTGCTAAAATGCTTAGTTTGTTGTGCATGTACTTTTTAATATACAACATACGTGTGGGTAGGTGGGCCTGAGAAAAAAATTATCTTGCACCACTTTACTTTTCATAATGGGTTTTAACTTTGGGGGGAATTTGGGGATAGACTTTTTTGCATAGACAAACATTTTTAATGGTCATTGCCCAACTACTTTTCTACATATTTTTAAAAAGATTATAATAATACTAATAATAATACTAATAATAATAATAATAATAATAATAATAATAATACGTTAATAGCCGAGGTTTCCCAACAAAGGTAAGAGAACAGAATATTAGGAGTCTGACCTTCTGGCCATACTATCCCCCTCCTAAACATTTAAATGTAATTAACTAACTATATCAATCCTTCCTTCCTTTACATGCCTACCTCTACATACATACTCGACCACCTCCATTTCCCTGTACTAAACACAGGCCTCTGATATAGTTCTTTATTAATGAGGACATTCTTGGTTTCTATGGGGTCATATCATTTATTAAACTGCCATCATGTCTGCCACTGATGTATGGCAATGTTTCGTAGATGTGCTCTGTTGGTTAGTTTAGCCAGCCATCCTTCAAACAATTCTGTACAACAATATTGTGAACTGTGGGGTAGTCAAAATTTTTGTGGAAATGCATGGAAATTAATGTTATTGAGGTTAATAATACTGTAGGAACAAAAGCATGATTTTAGCTGTGTTTATCACTTACAAAAAAAAAAACGAACCAAAACCAAAACATGAAGATGAATATAAAACCAAAACATGTGGGTCAGTGCCAGGGGCGGATTGGGCCGCCGGGACAGCGGGAAGGTTCCCGCCGGGCCGGTCCCATTCTCCCCCCTGCAGGGCCAGTTCACATTACCTTGCAGGCCGGCTCACACTGCCTGCCGGCCCGGGCTCGTGACTGTGCTTCTGGAATTTGCATTCCAGTCTAGAGCGCATGCCAGAAGCTTCAGCCTTCCTGCCCACCTCGCTGGACTATTGACCGGCCAGCGCAGCGGCTCCCCTTCACCCGCGGCGGCATCAGCAACAGCGCCTGGAGCCGGGTAACATCAGCAAGAGATGAGGTGGCAGCCACAGTGCAGTGCAGCAGAAGCACATCACACATCGCTCCCATAGACGGTACTGTGCCCTCATGCTGCACTGAGCATCAACCTCCCCTCACTGAATATACTATGCACTCTGCCTCCATGATGGGGTCTATTGTTAGGGAGTATATATATATATATATATATATATATATGCATGTGTGTGTATATACACTATATATATCTATATATAGATATCTATATATATAGATATGTATGTATGTGTGTGTGCGCATGTATGTGTATGTATGCATGCGCATATATATATATATATATATATATATATAGGTAGATAGATATATATATATATATGCATGTGTGTGTATATAATATATATATATATATGTATGTGTGTGTATGTATGTATGTATATATAATATATATATAGGTATGTGTATATATATATATATATATATATAAATATATATATAAATATATATATATATATATATATATATATTACACATGGTATACTGATGGCCCGGCACTCTGTAAACCCCAATCGGGGTATGTACCTTGCTCCAGGTGCCCTCACAGGTGGAGCTCACTCCCCTTAATACAAACAGCAAAAGATCAGCGGCACTCGGGAGTCTTCTATATTGGTGAAAAAGGTGTCTTTATTTCGACGTTTCGGGGTTAGGTAACCCCGTCTTCAGGAACACGTGTGTGTTCCTGAAGACGGGGTCACCTAACCACGAAAGGGGGCTGGAGGATCAATCCCGCCCCCTTAACAAACCACACCCCCTCAAAAGACCCCGCCTCCATTTGGGCTGCTTCCAGATATTTCCCGGGCTGGTTTTCCATCCCAATCCGCCCCTGGTCAGTGCACATCTCTAATTGACAGTGCTATGTTAAGTAAAGTATAGTATTGATGGCAGTACAAAACTACTGTACAATCAAGTGACCTGAGCATGCGATCTGTTGTCACCCTTGTGAATATGTCATGCTGAGAGCAAAGCTTAGTAGGTTTCATCTGTAGTTAAAATGTTGGACAGTGTATGGCCATCTTAGCTACAAATGCACTACTCATTTTGTACTACTCACAATAGCAGTTGGCACAGTAGAGTTTAACAAGCACATCACCTGCCATCTGAATGCCTGTATGCATGTGCAGCACCGTATAGCAGAAACTCCCTATGCCATCTGAATAGTTGTATCACGCAGTGCCAGATTAAGGTCATCATGGGCCTGGAGCTGAAATTTATGAAGGGCCTATTGTGTGCTGCCACAGGGGGTGTGACTACTGATATGGGGGTGTGGGGTGTGCCATGGGTTGTGGCTAGCATCATGTAGTATGGCTAACCATCTATATTCAACTGTCTAAATCTCCCCCCCTATTCAATTATATGAAGCATACATCACATGTTCTATAAAAATAAATTCAAAAAACACAAACTATGGTTTAGTAATAGACTGCAACAATTTTTATTAATAAAGTGCTTTAACAGAAACATATCTGGAAATTGCTAGTTTTCCAATAATTCACTTTGAGCAAAGTAAAAAGTACAGAACATGAAAACAAAATAAATTTGTAATACTAAATAAATATTAAATAAAAATAAAATATGTGATCTGCATATTACTTAATATGAATATTACTAAATATGAAATAAAAATAATATATGTGAACCATGACTGCAAAAATTTGTTCCATAGGAATAAAGAGGACTGCGGTCTCATAAGATAGATAATATACAGGTGCACAATTCGGCAGAATGCATACAGGCATAACACTTAATACCCACACCAGACCTACCATGGTGCTGCTACATCGTACGTTCACAGGTCTCATGAGATTCGGCGACATGGAGTATCCACACCACAAGTGAGATCTAAACAAAGAATGTGATTGGGACCCTACTGTGCCATTGTTGGCCCAGTGTGGGTATTCAGCTTGGTAGTTATTGTTTGCATGCACCCTGACAAAAATGTGAATCTTGCACTTGCCCCTCCTATCCCATTCAAATATTACGCTTTTATTTGCCATTGTTTCAGACATCCAAAATCAAACATGCTGACTATATATATATATATATATATATATATATTTATTTTAAATATGAGTATATATATTTATATATATGTGTGTGTATATATATATATATATATATATATATTTATAAATGGAGAGAATGGCGGCACTCTCAGGAATTATGTAGATGTGACGAAATAAACCCTTACACCATGGTACTTCCAACGTTTCAATCTCCTTTATTGGAGATTTTCCTCAGGGACCATACACCACCAAACAAACAGCACTATATATAGAAAAATTATGACACTCACCCATGTGTTGAATAACCAGAGACCCGCAAGGGGGAAGTGACGTCACAAAGCCGCATCCCACTGCAGAGACGCAGGACGGCTTCCCACCACTGCCAGCGTCTAGAAACCAAGGTGATAAACCCATCACCAACATGTGATATACTAAAACAAGACACGATCGGAGCATGAAAATGTTTACCAAGCTGTACTAAATGGCACATGACGAAAGCAATATCTCATTACAAGCACAAGACCTCTATCTGGCTGGGTATATAAATGGCCAAATCATACTGAGCACAAAAAAAAATATATATATAAAAATATAACATAATTTTTAAATCTAAGAATAATATACCACATGAACATAAGTACTAATACATGCCCACTAAGTTGACAATATTGGCTAAGATATTGGGCCTGATTCAGACCCACTCGCGAGCGGCTGTCCGCTCGCAAGTGGGTCGATGGTCTGCACTGAGCATGCGCACGATGGAGGGAGCTCCGTCGTGCGCATGCGCCAGACACGACGAGCGAAGGACTTTCCTTCGCTCGTTGTGTCCGATCAAAGAGGGCGTGCTGTCAATGTTGATTGACAGCACGCCCCCTTTGGTGGGCGTGCCGGGGGCGTGCCTCCCTGTCGGGGGCGTTCCCACGGGAACGCCTCCCGTCAGAAGCCGGCCCACTGACATCACTAGTGATGTCAGTGGGAGTGATTTTGGCTCTGATAGAGCCAAAATCACTCCGGAGTTTGCGGTTGAAAACCTCAACCGCAGGCTCCGGCTCGCAATTTCGATGGTCGCGATGGTCACGACCATCGCGGCCATCAAAATGCACGCTCATATAGCCTGTGGGTGGTGACCCACAGCTATACGAGCGTCCAGGAGGACGCTCCATGAAAATGGAGCCCGGCCCTCATTCAGAGCGTGCGCTCTGCTCAGAGCGTACGGCTCTGAATGAGGGCCATTATCTCCTATTGGTACCAAACAAAAATATATCCCACAAAAACTAACAAATAAAAAATGCCAAAAATCAAACATATTAGGCAATGGTCTATATACAACCTGCCAACTACAGAAAACATGTGAGATGTAAACTCTCATTTAGACCATATGGGGTCACACTGTTCATCAAATTGATCCACCTAGCCTCCAATTTGAGGAGTGCTTTCTCTCGATCCCCTCTTCTCGGCAATGCAGGCACATGATCCACAACTTTGTAGTTCAAAGTAGCAAGGGAATGTTTAAATTCTTTAAAATGGTGAGCTACTGGTTGATTAGAGTCTCTGACATTTAACGAACGGCTGAATGGTGCTTTGCTACTCTCTCTCGGGATTGGCAGATGGTCTTGCCAATATAAACCAAGCCACGTGAGCATTTAATAACATAAATAACGAAAGTGCTAGTACAGGTAAGTATATGTTTGATTAAAATCTTGTGTCCTGAATATGGGTGCAAAATGTAATTGCCAACCTCCATATAGCGACACGTTAAGCACCCCAAGCACCTATAGCAGCCTGGTTTTTTAGTAAGGAAATTTTCTTTGATGGGAGAGACAAAGCCCGTAATGAAATTTTTTACTAAACGATCTTGAGACCCTGCATCACTCTAGAGTCTTTTAGATCTTTTAAGTTAGGGTCGGTGGTTATTTGAGGCCAGAATTTCTTTATGGACATGTTAATATCATTACTGCCAACATTAAAAGTATTGACGAAAATCGTGTTTTGATGTTGTTTAGGCTTATTGTTACGTGGGGAATGAAGACATTCTCCTCTTGTTTTATATAAATAACTATAAAATATATATAACTCCTATATTTGTTATATTAATATTATGTAAATATGCATACATACAAATATATATATATATATATATATATATATATATATAAATATATATATATATATATGTGCACAGTATATATATATATATATATATATATATATATTTATACACATACAGGACTTCATTCAGTGTCGGTCGAAGCGGCCGCACAGTCGTATAGAAAAAGGGGCCGGATATGCAAATGATGCACACGCATGTTGCGTCCCTAAGGTCGGATCATTAGCTGGCCAACCAAGGGGTGGATGCGGTTGGATCGCTAAAAATACGCCCACATCTCGTACTCATAGCACATCATCTCCGGCTATTTAAGGATTAATCGCGAGCATCGTATACCATCGGAACTGGTCGTAGAGCTAACCTTCTCTTAAGCTCTACGATCATGTCAGTGTAAAACCTCCCCTGTCACGTGTGCCATTACATTACTTTGTTAATTATGCACTCCCATAAAAGGCCATTCGCATAATGAGGCACGCCTGCGTTCGGATCTCCACACCCCCATTTTCAAGCACCTTCCCATGTTACCACCCACAAACGCCGCAATCTGTCACTCAAACTACCGACCTGGCGGTGTTCAAGGAGAGAGAAATTTCTGATCGTAGCGGCTGGTTTGCGAACGCGCATTGCGAACTGTACGCATGCGCAGATCAGCGAACATCGGCTGCGTAAGACCGTGCGGCCGCTTTGACCGTCTCTGAATGAAGTCCACAGTGTGTGTGTGTGTGTATATATATATATATATATATATATATATATATATATATATTTATATACATCAGGTAGAAGAACGGGCGGCACTCAGTGAGACTCCATAATTCTCACTGAGTGCCGTCCGTTCTTCTACCTGATACATTTCCCCTGTTTGGAAGGGCACCGGAGCATTGCCTATACAGATTGAGTGCCGGGTACTCTGTGGTTGCTATATTTATATATATATATATATATATATATATGTGTACATATAAATATTTGGAATTTACTCAAAATATATAATTATTATTAATTATTAAACGTTCATAACTAACTGCCCAACCTGCATTATATATAAAATGTACCCTACTATACATCAGCAGCCAGGCAGCCTAGCCAGCAGGACTGACAAGCACCTCACCTCAAGACTGCTGCTGCCAGGCCACATTCATATGGAGCTGCTTTGCTGTCCAGCCTGCCTGTCTTGGCTGGGCTACTTCAGGGTGATGTGGTGGCAGGCAGCACCTATGTTATGTCACACGCAGTTACGCCATGTGGCCGGAGGCGGCGTTGCCACTTAGTCACTGTGCGAGTTAGCGGCGCTGGGAGGGCTAGTGAAGCCCTCAATGCACCCCCATCATGTTGTTTATGCATTCGGCTTTTGAGCTGTGTGCAAGTGGGGGAGGAGGGTGTGCTGGTGGGGGGCGGGGCCTCGTACGGCGACTTTCAGGCAGCTGTAGAAGGAAAAAAAATTCCTGTCTACAGCAGCATACTCAGCAGCTACTTCTGTGGGCCTATTCTGACGTCGGTCTCGAGCTGAAGCTCCATCAGCCCCATTATTAATCCGGCCCTGGTATCACGTTTGCGACTATCTGAAGACAATTTGGTTTGAGATGGTTTTCTTAACAGATAGATACAGTATCCGCTGTTCTAGAAGCAAAGTCAACTACAGTAAGGACACTTGAAAATTGGAGAATCATAGCTAGCAGGATATATTTACTAATGTTCAATTTTGATTCTTGTGTGATTTGCATTCGATTTGCATGCAGTTTTGCTTTTGGAGATTTACTAAAGGGAAAACCGAATGTCAAATCGAACTTAAACCAGAATCCTTCTCAAATCCCACTCAAGATCAAACAACGGCAAAACATCAGTACTTTTACATAGAACAACATACAAATCCAACATTTATTAATCTTAGATTTGAAAAAGATGACCAAATAGAATTTTAAGTTTAACTTCACATCCCCAACATAATAGACCTGCTTCATGCTGTTGATTTTAGCATGAACAGGTGTGAACACCATAGATGCATGCACAAATCAGGGAGATACTTGCATGTTTCTTTTTGTAAAAAGTTTGTAAAATGCTAATATTAAGCAAAATATGTGGGGTCCCTCCCTAAAAGCACAACCAGCACCAGGCTTTTCTGACCCAGTCCTGCTTGTGAAAATAAGGAGGACAAAAGGTTTCCCAATATTTTGGACAACCAGCACTGGGTTTGGAAATACAGGGGTAAAAGGATGTAGGGGTCCCCTGTATTTTCCAAAACCAGCACCGGACTCTTTCTAGTGGGGGTGTAGTGTCACAGCTGGGGAGCCCTTTCACTGGGTCCTCTGGCCAAGGTATATTACCTGACTGCTAGCAAGCCCAGGACAGGGATCTCTGGGAAGATGGGAACCCCCCAATAAAAGGGGTTCCCCTCTCTGGGGCACCCCTGGCATTGACTTATAGCCCGGGCTATCTCTGGCACCCCTGGTCATTGGGTACCAGATTAATTGTGTTAAAGTGTACTGTAAAAATAGATTAAATATTATTGTCTTTTGCTGGAAAAATACATGTCCCAGCATACATCCCCTGCATATTGGTACTTGGAAAACCACAAGTACCAGCATGTGGGGCATTAATGGCCCACTAGTAACTATTTTTGCTGCAAAATAAATATTAAAATAAACAAAAGACACACACAACGTGAAAGTATAACTTTATTACAATCCCACTCACACATACTCACCTACAATCCCTGTACACATCTGAATCTCCATGTAGACATCTTCCTAAAATATAAAAATGTGAATTCCTGACCCAAGGGATATGAGTACCATCCTCTAAGGATAGTACTACAGTTGCCGAATGACAGCTAACTGAACTCAGGCACTGCATTTACCTTAGAAATGCATGGGCTGTGCGTTAATTTGCTAAGAAAGGTGCCTCCCCCTCTCATCCAATGAACGATTCTCACCATTGACATCAATGGTGAGAACTGTTCATTGGATGAGAAAGGTGGAGGCTTGCCTCTCTCAGCCAATGAACACATAGCCCATGAATTTCTAAGTTAAATGCTGCTGCTGAGCTCAGTGAGCTGTACTGTGGGAAGTACCATCCTTAAAGGATGTACTTATGTCCTTGGGTCTAGACTACACATTTTTTTTTATTTTAGGAAGACGTGTATGCCTACATGGAGAAGAGGGCACATGCAGGGATTGTACGTGAGTATGTGTGAGTGGGAGTGTAGTAAAGTTCTACATTCACGGTGTGTGTGTGTCTTGTGTTTATTTGAATATTTATTTTATATAGTAGGTGAACTAAAGGTACCAGGGGGCCTTAATGCCCCATATGGTTTAACTTGTAGTTCTCCAAGTAACATTATGTGGGAGAGGCTTGCTGGGACCTATAGTTCACCAGCAAAACACAATATTATTATATCTATTTTTTACATTACACTTTAACACAATTAACCCGACACCCAATGTCCGGGGGTACAAAGGTTAGCTCTGGGCTATCAGCCCAGGCCTGGGGTGCCCTGGAGAGGGGAAACCCCTTACTGGGTGGTACCTAGCTCCCCATGGATCCCCAGCGTGGGCTGACTAGCGGTCATTTATAATGCTTTCACTTGGGGACCCAGTGAAAGGGTATGACTGGTTGTGGCACTACACCCCCTCTACAAATAATCCAGTACTGCTTTTGAAAAATACAGGGGACCCCTACATCTTTTGTCTCCCATGTTTTTATAACCAGGACTGTTTGTTGTGCTTTTAGGGGGAACTCAACATATTTTTTTTTACATTTTAACGCTTTAAAAACTTTTCCACACAGAAGCACGCATGGATATCACTGATCTGAGCATGCACATGTGTACTTCACACTTGTTCATGCCTAAAATTCCAGCATGAAGCAGGTCTATTATTTTGGAGATTAGAAGTATGATATTGAAATTCGATTTTGTGCTCGATTTGGACATGGGCATTCAAAATCAAACAAGAAATTACTATTCAAATTTAACCAAATCGAATTCGATTTAGAAAAAGCTTCCAAAATCTAATTTTAGTAAATGTGGGTATGTAACAGGGATTTCTACATTCAATTTGATTGGTTTTCAGGTGAGCTTAATCAAACATAAAAATCAAATGTAAAATCAAACTTTGATAAATATATCCCAGTTCCCTTTAACATAATGAACGCAGGCCGTGATTCAAAGCGCTCGCTCTGAATCAGGGCGGTATTATTTTTTTTGTGTGTGTCAGCCTCCTGGCTGCTTTCTAAGCTGTGGGTGACCACCCACAGCTTTTGCAAGTGGCCAGGTGATGGTTGTGATGGTCATGACCATCACCTTGTGGTAGGGTCTCATCCATCGCAAGCCACAGTGAGCTTCCGGCTCTAATAGAGCTGGAAGCCCACTACTGAGGCCGACCCAAATGGCAGGCATTCCTTCGGGAATGCCTCCGTTTGGCCAGCCACCCCCCCTGCCTGCCTCCAAAACGTGGGCGAGCTGTCAATCAATATCGACAGCCGCCCAGCTTGGTGCAAGACTCGTAGCAACGGAGCGCCTGTCACTGGCCGGGTCTTGCACATGTGCATGCTGGAGCCGGCTCATTAAGCTGTTTCAGTGGTAATAGCTCAGATATTTGATTTTTTATTTAACAATGACACACATCTCCCCTTTACAAAACCTAATGCCATTATATTGAGTTTTTAGATACTGGCTGCTCAGTATCAGGATCCTTTTTCACATGTACACTGCATTATAGTGGTATACATTGTATAGACAGGATCACCACCATTTGCTTCATTATTATACATATGTTGCATTATACCACATTCCCATGTCTATAGTGTATTCAATAAAGTGAATTGCTGTTATCAATCTGGTAAATTATTTTGCATGTTCTAGCAGTATTTACTATATATAAATGTACACTGGGGCCTGTCAATGCACTCTCTAATGTTTAGCCAAGACTCTGTGGTGGCTGACCACACCCCCTCTGGTGGCTAGCCACACCTTTTAAGCATGGGCCATATCACTGTATTCCCTCATTGACCCACCACTAAAACTGCCAGGAAGGAAAAGCTGATGTATAGTAAGCAGTCAGTGGTAATTACCCATTACTAGGGGGGGTAAGAGCACTTTGAGATATGTTTGGGATATGATTAACCATCTAAAATGTTTATGCCAATTATCTATTTAATGTGGGCATATATAAAGATAATTAAAGTTAATTAAATAATGAATGTAAATCCTGGTGTGAACCACCTAATTAGCTGTAGGATTGGTGATCACTGCAAAAGTCTATTGTTCTTGGATTAACTGGATCCTGGGTTGGCAATAACTTTTGGCAGAGTGTACTTATAAAGTAGCTGTTAATCTTTCCAAAAGTCACTATTGGTGAACTTCAAAACAATTGGTTCCCTTTATCCACTGGTATGTTTCAGTCTACCCAACTCACCTCCTCAGACGTCACCCATATGAGAAAGAGAGAGAACCGGAGCATCAGGTGCAGGCAAGCAATGGTGCTGTATACAACAGAGGGTACTGTACAGACTTACCCAGATCCTGTTGTAGGTCTGCTGGTTCACCTGCAATCCTTGCTCCACGGTCCAGTGTGTGTGGGTATGGGGGTAGGTGTTGGTCCGGCTAGACCATGTATACACTATAAACGTGGATGGATTGGGAGTAAAAAATTGTTTTATTGCCTATCCACACACCTGGGTGCTTCTTGTGGTACAGGTAAAGGACTGGGCAATATTAAAACATACAAACATTCACTGGTAAAAGTGTGAAAGTTCAAGGGTTGAGAGTAAGTCACTGGTGTATTCTAAATGCGTTTCATCCCCTGTAGGGACTTCTTCAAGGGTACTGTAGGTGGTCTGGTGGGCACAATTACCGGCTATAAATACCTTCATTAAGTTCCACATCTGATGATAATCGTGTTACTACCAGATTTGCGCTCTCCACTGCGTGCAAATCCCGTCACTAGAGTGTTCACACCAGGATTTAAATTCATTATTTAATTAACTTTAATTAACTTTATATATGTCCACGTTAAAGAAATACTTACCATAAACATTTTAGATGGTTAATCATAACTCAAACATATCTCAAAGTGCTCGCCCCCCCCTAGCTATATTTAAATCTAGAAGAGGTTGGGATACCTCCTTTTGTGTAGCAGCTAGAGATAGAACTTTATCCCTATAGCTCGGACCATTATTAAGCATAAATTACCCATTACTACCAAGGAGGTGCTAAAGTAGCATTGCCATACATACTTTAAGAAATAAGATGCTCCAGGTACTAGTGCAGCAACCTGGTGGTAGAAGCAAGTGAAGCACGTATGATGCAGTAGGAGGAGTCAGCAACAGGCAGTTATCATTGGAACAATAAAACCCTAGACCCCCGTAGTATACAATGAATGGGGTGGAGTAAGACCATATGGTAATATACTTCTCTCATGGTAATAATGCAAACTATAAAGTTTGATGATAACAATAAAAAATATTTAAACTTACTTTTAACTCATTTATTTTAAAGTTATTCCTTTTTCCATGATTGTTTAAAAATAAATACATGTTATGCAAAGCTTGAGTCATAGTAAACACAGCAAAATACACATGGTAAGGATGTGCATCTATAGTATAATTATGCCGACCTTGAAGACTTATTTCTCCAGAACAGTTTTGAGGGTGTTCTTTGCTTATGATTGGAAAAAGTACATTTTTAATTTTATTTTTTGAATTGCACCCAAATTCAGTCATCCAGATATCCTCCATTAATGGATCAGAAGAGTTACTTGGTGGATTAACATCATCTAGAAATTCCAGCATTCCTGGGATCGTATATATAGGAAATGTAAACACAAGAGTGCAGTTAAGTCGAGTTCCCCACATATTAGGTTTTACAAGCTCTTGTACACTTGTCCATGAAGTAGGAAAAATTAATGTTCTATTAGCAGTAACATGTGCTAATTTACGGATATTATTTATAGAGTATAAAGTGTTTGTGCCACAAATTAGTATAATTTCCACAGTTGAATTCTTAATAATATTATCATAATATGAATTTTTATCTTCAGAAATATATTTTATTTTGAAATCAATACATATTCCATGAAAGATTAACTCCCTGCTCAGTTGTTGGAGCTCCCGCTCTCCATTTTCACCACCTGGTGAAATGAGCCCAACCCAGTTCCATCCAAAATGTTTCAATAACTTTACAGTTGCCAAATATTGCATCTGGTCATTTGTAATTGTACGAAAGAAATGGGGATATAGCATTCTATCACTCAGCACAGGGTCTCCTGCACCGTAACTGATCTATAATTGACATTGGTTTATGGTTAGATCAGAAAATATAAAATTAAATCATAGTGGCATATTCAATTAGCCTCGAAAAGTCCCGTACTTTTTTGCATGCCGGACTTTTCACCAATATCATTTGTTTTCAATGTGAAAAAGTATCGCGCTCGTCCCCGCTTATCCCTGTATTCAATAAGAAATTAGCAAAAACAGGACCTGGCGAAACTGTAACATGCGATAAGTACTGTCAGATTTGGGGAAATCAGCCTGACACCCCCCAAAAGATTAAAGAAACAGCACTCCAATTAGATGGGGCACACCTATCAAATCAGAAGAAAGAAACAGCACTCCAATTAGATGGGGCACACCCTCCAAAAGATGCACTGACATTGGGGATCACTATATACTGTATACCCCCAAATAGGCCTGCTGAAGGTATTTGGGGTACTTAAATGATCTCCATAGCTGCTATTTAGTGTCTTTGCATAAGCGGTAAAGAATAGAATTTAGTATTTATTTTTGTGAAAATAAGTAGTCCGAGCAAATTTGGGATACATGAAAATGGGTGCTAGCATAGTTTAAAGTTGCTAAAGTAAAGTTTAAAAGAACTTAAAAAATCCAAATCTTTTTTCCAACACAATTATGAAAATAGGTTATCACCCCTTGGTTCTAAATATTTCCATCATATACATATCATGAGATTTAATAAAAATATATATTAGAATGTGTTAGTTTATTCATATATTTACTTGTCTATTTATAGTTAGTAGTGTAAGGTGTTAATAATACTAGGGAAACAATACAGCTACAGTAGATTACATTTATTTTCCTATTAGAAATCACATACTGTAAATTGATATCCAGAAATAATTGCTAGGCTATCATCAGGTAATATTCATTTCTATCCTTTGATAAATGATGCTATCTTTGCATAGGAGATTAAGATATTTAAATACACATAGAGAGGATTGCATATATCCCTGTGACAGCCTAAAGGACCCCGTACACAGTGTGATTCTTTCCATGATTTGGCCATTTTTGATCAATTGAAATTACCAATCGTGTAAAGTGCCACATGTGGGCATGATAATGATGCCGATGCACGCCCCCACTGTCATACATTATTGTCACAGATCAACTGAACCTGCAGGAAGATTTCGACCTGTCTTTCATGATTTGAATAATATCATCATGCATGATACAGATGCTTGTAGCATGGACCAGGGAGATCTGTGCTACATGCATCTGTGTCTTTAACACAGATGCATGGATGGGATCAGTGAGACCCATCTGTGCTGCTGTGTATTTCAATGACACAGATACACGTACAGGCCAGGGAGATCCTGAAACAGAAGAACAGTTGCTGCTGTGGTTAAAAAAATATATTCCTGTGTAAAAAAAAAGGAATGCCCCCCAAAGAGCAACCAGCCCCAAGCTATAGTGACCCATTTCTGGTTGTGCTTAAATACAGGGGAAAAATGACATAAGGGTCCCCTGTATTTAAGCACAACCAGCACCGGGCTAGTCAGAACCACCCCTGGTTGCCAAAATACAGGGGAACAAACGATGTAGGTGTCCCCCATATTTTGCACAACCAGCACTGGGCTCTGAACCCGTCTTCCAGCAAGAACATGACACTGCAAAAGGCACATCCTTTGTACCCAGTTAATTTTAGCATGGTGGAAAGCTATGAATATCTTGAACAATAACAAGTACATTGACAAAATTGTGAAGTGCTATAGATGTAAAGATGATCTATTCTTCATATCGAATGGCTCAAACAAAGAGTTGAACAATTTTTCAAATACATGAACAGGAATTCATTAAATTTGGAATTCACAAGCACTTACAATACATACACAGTAATATTCCTGGACTGTGAGGTTTACATTAAATAAAACATCATCTATACAAAAACCCATATTAAAAAAGTAAATGGAAATAACATTTTGGCCTACAATAGCAACCATCACTGACAGTGGATAAAAAATATTCCCTGGGGACAGTTTCGATGGTTGAGCAAAAAGAAGATCATGTTTATGAAGAACAGAGCAGAGCTATGAAGAACAAATTTATACAGAAAGGATGCAGCGAAACAACACTACAAGAACAAATTGAGAAAATCTCAAAATTATGTAGAAAATTATTAATTAGATACAACCTAGAAGACCAACAGATAACAGAAATACCACAAAGAAATTGAGAAATGCTAAACAACCACTGGCAAGTTCTGTTGCTTGATGAAGAATAAAAGAAAAACTTACCACCAAAACAAAAAATTGTGTATAGGAAAGCAAGATATTTGAAACAATGTCTAACACAAAGATTCCTCCCACTGCCAAAACAAGAAATCTCTACAAGCAACAAAGGTTTATTATTTTGCCTAAAGAGTCAAGGGTGCAAAAACCAAGCGCCAACTACCAAACCTACTTCAACTTTCCAATAAAGAATAACAAAGAAAAAAATCTAAATCAGAGACTGGATATCTTGTGAAACTGAAGGAGCAATGTATCTACTGGAATGCCCATGTGGCATCCAATGTGTGGGCCAAACAAGGAGGAAAATCAAAACAAGACTTTCCGAACACCTGTACAATATACGAAAAAGATTGAGAACCCACAGCCTCCCAGCTCATTTTTCAGAACACCACAATAAGAACCCAAAAGGATTAAAGTTTTTTGGGCATACAGAAGATACAACTACTTTGGAGAGAAGACCTTATTAAAACCTTCGAAAGAAATGAAACAAAATTGGATATACAAATTACAGACTATAGAACCCAAAAGACTTAACATAGACATAGAAATCAAAGATTTTTAAACTTAATTGAGCACATAACATTCACACCTTTTCACTCCAGTTCCATAGTCTAGCTTATACATTTTCATCTCATGCAATTTGATTTCCATTTTTACCTCCTTTCTTACTTCCATATTTTTATATATTTAACTGTATATTTTTTTGTTTTATTCTGATATTCTTATATGTATCCCTAATTTATTTATTTTTCAATTTTTTTATTTATTTTCAATTTACTATTTGTTTTTATTTGTATTTTTATCTTTATTTTAAAATTTACATTTTTATTTATTTTTTAACTTTTTATTTACCAAACAATGCATAACAATATATAGTTTATATTTATGGCTTAAAGGAACATGAGATTGCTGTCAAAACTAAGCATTTCTATTACCGGCCATGACCTAATTTCCTGAATAAAGTTTTCCTATTTAAAGACCAAAGGGTATAACAACAAATATCCTTGAAAAAGCATCAACTTGATGTGAAATGCATTGGAAATAACATGGAAGAGTGTGGGTGAACAACTAGCTGGAGGGAGCAGGACCTGAAGAAGAACAACTTGGCATCTGATGTCAACTGGAAGCACCACAGTCATTCAACCTGGTCCACGCTGCACATCGCTGGTCACTACAGGAAAGAGAGACCTATGCTGGCCTCAGGTAGGGAAAGATAGAGCTAATTTTAGCCCCACTGGGGTAAAGAGATTTATACCCAGTCCATCCACACTGGACCTCCCATCAATCCACACCACTAAGCCAGAAAAGACAGTAAACATTCATTAAGGTCTTAACCATTGTTTTTTTCCTACTTATACTGTATAGCATTGTTTGGTATCTATTATTTTAATTTGTTTATTTATCACATTTTGTTTTAGTTATCTTATACCTATGATTTTTTTTATTTTCTCTTATATCTATTTATTATATTATTATCTATTTAATATTTTTTGTTATTTTAAGCCTGATTTCATACATTTTACCACTGAGTACCTAGCTATCAACAACATTAGCAATCAGTCTAAGCCTCAGGCTGTATACACATCAAACCAAGTCTAAATTCAGAATCACTTTGGGGTACAGTGTCGAACCAAGTCCCGGTTTGAATGTTCCTGTGGTTCAGAACTTGGATTTAAAAAACAAACTTGAGTTTTGGATTGCATGTAAACATTGAAAAAATGACAATATTTAGCTGTTCTATATTTTTTATTTAAAAAAAAGTACAGATCCAAAACCAAAACATGAAGATGAAACCTGATACAAAATCAAAAACACAGGGCTCAGCACACATCTTGGCTAATGAGGTCTCAGGGGTAAATTTACTAAGATTCTTGTTGGCCTGAGATTGCAATCTAAGGTAAAATTATCACTTTTTTGCTTATCAGGAATGTACTACTATTAAACTTGGGTGATTTTTTTTTCATCTTTCGGGGGTGAAGTCAGGTGTGTTAGTATTGCAAATTTGGCCATTTTTTTAAATAGAAATTAATATACCATTAACTGAAATCGGAAGTAGTTTTCATTCACTTCAGCATAATTCAGGAATTTACCATTAATCATTTTGCTGTATTTGGTTATTTTTGCTGCCAAATAAGGGACTAAATAGAAAGGGCAAATGCACCACCTCCTGAGCTGCAAGTTTCCATCAAACATACACAG
The DNA here is from genome assembly GCA_031769625.1 of Taudactylus pleione. Taxonomy (NCBI): domain Eukaryota; kingdom Metazoa; phylum Chordata; class Amphibia; order Anura; family Myobatrachidae; genus Taudactylus; species Taudactylus pleione. The sequence goes on along the minus strand of JAUIMM010000626.1, from coordinate 1,608,848 downwards.
ATCAGTGTGATTTGTGTTCATTTAATATTGGAAACATTGTTTTAAGGCTTAACTTTTTGGTAAAAAAATATGTGGGTTATCCCCCCAAAAGCATAACCAGTCCCGGACTGGTCAGACAGTCCTGGTTCCTAAAATTATGGTGAACAAAACATGTAATATTCTCATGTAATTTAGGAACCAGCACCTTCCTGCAGGGCCAGTCCTGGTTTTAAATATAGGGGGGAAAAATGTGTATATTTGAAACCAGCACCAGACCCAAACCGACTAGGGTGTATCACCGGGTCTTCAGGGCCAAAGCATTAACAACACAAGCTGGTCAGCTTAAGCCGGGGATCTAAGAAGAAGTGGGGACCCCCACAAAAAGAGATCTCCCCTCTCCTAAAACCCCAGGCACAGGCTAAAGCCTGGGGCTCTTGCCCGCACCTCTGGGCTGTGGGTATTCTAATTTACAGTGGAACTATAGGTGCCTGCATGCCTACCCTTTGGCACTTGTGGAACTACAACTATGTCAGGAATGTCCACTCTCCCCTTTACTGTTTAATTTAGTGTTGGACGCCATGTTAAGATATTTACAGAATTGGTCAGTTCTAAGGGGCATTGTTACTGAATCAAAGGAGGTGAAATTGACTGCTTTTGCAGATGACCTATTACTGTGTATAACTAACCCAAGAGAGTCTTTGAAACCATTAATGCAGAAATTATTAGAATTCAACAAGGCATTAGGATTTACACTAAACCTAGAAAAATCAGTAACTATGTACTTAAAGATGGGTTGCAGGAAACCAGCATGGTTTCACTCAAAATTGCGAGTTTTTTTTTCACCAAAGTGCACAACTTACAAAATTATTTTGGGGTAATTTATCATTAGAGGGGTGTCCAAAGGGTTCTGAAAGAAATCCCCACATTTTTAGGCAACAAAAGGGCTTTTACTGAATTTCATCTAGTCTGGGATGGAGAAAACTTTTCTCCAGTTTTTTTTTGTCAATTGCGTTTTCATCTGTTTTTTGGTAAAATATTGCCATTTATTGGCGAAAAAATAGCTGTTTTCGCCTATGGCGAAAAAAATGGCAGTTTTCGTTGCTAATTGAATATGGCCCTTAGCTTTTTGCTTATTTTAATAAACTGCTTCTTGATCTTCACACATCTATACATTTTAATATTCCACTAATATGTAGAAATAATATAATATTTTAAACAAACGTTAACATAACTGTAGGTTTTAATGTATTGTTCGGTTCTGAGTGTACTCTCCAAGATTCTTTTCTTTAATCATCATCTTTGAAATCAGCAGATTGTGATCGCTACTGAATCAGGCTTAGCGAACCATTCTCTAAGGACAGTTCTTCCCATTTCTAGATTAGCTGCTACATTTCCCATATAAATGCATTGGCTGAACAGTTATTTGCTGAGAGAGGAGAGCCTCTGCCTTGCAGCCAATGAGCAGTTCCCCTATAGACTTCACTGGTGGGATTCACTTTTTGGTGCATATTAATTTTTATCTATTTTTTTAACATAATCAACCCTGCATCCTCTGCCCGGGGATGTGAGGGATAGTTTTGGACTGTCAGCCTTGGCCTGGGGTACCCTGGAGAGGGGGCATTCCTTTATTGGAGGGGTCACCAACTTCCCAGGGATCCCCATCCTGGATGCAGGCTTGCCGACTTTCTCGCTTCCCCTGCTGGGAGGGAGCAGCCAGATCAGCATGACAGGGGTGTGGCCAGCCCAAGGAGGTGGGGCCAGCCAGACAATGAGTATTTGTGGGTGGGGCGGGCCATGCGATCGTGTGGTTTTTGTCCTGCCCCCGATACACAATGCTGATAATACAGGCATTGTGAAGCAGGGGCGGGGGCCAAAATGACATGATTCAGCATGAATTGCATCACTGGCATCCCCACTGGGGGAGTTTCAAAGGTAATTGGGGGGAGGGGGTTGGGCGGCAGCTGGGAGGATTGCCTGCCTTCTCGGGAGGCCGGGAGTGGCACCCAATTTTCAGGAAGCTCCTGACCAAATCGGGAGGGTAGGCAAGTATGCTTGGATGACTAGTGTGAGGTGAACAATTTTTTGGCTGGGGGGACACCGTGAAGCATATCGCATTACACCCCCACTAATTAGAGCACTATGATGGTTGCAGATAGTACAGAGGATTCCTAGGGGTCTATTTACTAAGCTGTGTTAGGAGGAGATAAAGTGAACGGTGATAAGGTACCAGCCAATCAGCTCCTAACTGCCATGTCACAGGCTGTGTTTGAAAAATGGCAGTTAGGAGCTGATTGACTGGCACCTTATCTCCTAACACAGCTTAGTAAATAGACCTCCTAGTAATTTTGTCCCCCATAATTCCACAGCCAGGACCAGCTCACAGTGCCTAGTGCTAATTGTGCATGTCATCTGTGTAAGCTTCTGCTATAGACTCTGCAGCTAAAGCTAAACTCACTACCCTGAAGCATATAGGTGACTCAGCCTCACCCACAAGTGGCTTTGCAAAACTGTCTTCATTTTCCTGCAAAAGCCTGAACCAATTTACCGGATTCACCATAAAAACTCATGCTGATTTGGGACTTTTCTCCATCTGCCCTTTATTGGACATACACACCGTCTATTCTGAGGAGTCCAAATGCTGCATGTGAACTTTATGCTAATAGAAACATCCCTCTATCGGTGAAAGAACTTGGTAACTATTGGCCAGTACCTCTGTTCTCAAAAGGAGAGTGGAGTTTATTGCAACTTTCTAAATGTTCATTTTGATTCTGGAAGTGTTTATAGGAACAGACACAATTTGTATAGATAGTAATGAGGGTGAGGCCCATTCTCGCTTATTCATTGTTTTTATGCAATTGCTTTCTGTTTAGTATAAAAATTTTTTTTAATGAATACTGTGTATTATCATCCATCATAGCGCTTCTCCATTTATTCTTTGTTCTTATGTGTATGTTAGGGTATGACTACCCCTTTTTATGTAGCTGATAGGAACAACAGAACATTTCAGCGCCTGTAAAAAATCTTTTTGGTATTGTATAACTAAAGAAATATATACCCTGGGTCTCAAAGGAATTGGCTGATGTGGTCAGGTGGACACCAGCCTGGTTGTCACTGCAGCGGTTAGCTGATTGGGACCAATATGGCAGCACCCAGTGTCCAGAACAGGCAGAAAAGTGTCTGGAGCCCCAAGCCCCCTGAGACAATCACCATGCCAATAACCTTTCAGCGATGCACTAGGCTGGCTGGGACTGCTATGACAGTGCCCAGTTTCTGGAGCCATCGGTAACATCACCAGAGCTCCATGCTAAGAACCCTTCAACAGTGCACTCTGAGAGCCCCTAGGCCGGGACCTCCTCCAAGACAGAGAAGCATGACCCTGACACTTGGTCTTCATCTTTTTTTTTGCTTACTATGGGGTCCATTCATCATTTACATTTATCTGGGGCTGGGCAGTCCCCAAAATGAAGTATCCAACTTGCTGCATGTAGCAGCAGTGGATACATATTCACTGGAGTAAATCAACATTTCTCTGGTGCAGAGCCAGGGATGAGGGGTAGCCAGGCATCATCCCCAGCCTGGGGTACCCTTTATTGGGGGAGTAACCAACTCCCCAGGAATCCACAGCCTGTGCTGACTAGTGTGGGATGATGAATGTTTTGGGCAGGAAGTCCCCGTGAAGCACGACCCCGGCTGTGGCATTAGAACCCTGCTAGTAAGAGCCCTGTGCTGTTGTATGGTAATACTGGGGAACCTAATGCATTTTTACATTGCATTTCCTTAACCTGGACAAGCTCAGGATAACAGTGCTTGTTCATTGAAATATGGAGGAACCTCACACCTTTTTGCCCTGTATTTTCTGTACCAGGATTGGCTTAAAAAGTCCAGTGCTGGTTATGTTTGGGATTCAGCAAAACATGATTTTTGGTAAATATGCAATGTTGAGCATGTTGAAACTGAGTCACACATGATTCTTAGTAACTTTACCCTTAAGACTATGGCCCTCATTCAGAGCCGTACGCTCTGAGCAGAGCGCACGCTCTGAATGAGGGTCGGCCTCCATGAAAATGGAGCGTCCTTCTGGATGCTCGTATAGCTGTGGGTCACTACCCACAGGCTATACGAGCGTGCATTTTGATGGCCGCGATGGTCGAGACCATCGTGACCATCGAAATTGCGAGCCGGAGCCTGCGGTTGAGGTTTTCAACCGCAAGCTCCAGTGTGATTTTGGCGCTATCAGAGCCAAAATCACTCCCACTGACATCACTAGTGATGTCAGTGGGCCGGCTTCTGACGGGAGGTGTTCCCGTGGGAATGCCCCCGTCAGGGAGGCATGCCCCCGGCATGCCTACCAAAGGGGGCATGCTGTCAATCAACATCGACAGCATGCCCCCTTTGATCAGACACAATGAGCGAAGGACTTTCCTTCGCTCGACGCATCTGGCGCATGCGCACGACGGAGCTCCCTCCGTCATGCGCATGCTCAGTCCATAACATCGACCCACTTGCGAGCGGACAGCCGCACGTGAGTGGGTCTGAATCAGGCCCTATATACACATTTAAAGAGCACTCTGTATCTTTTCAAGACAGATAAGTTCTGAATGTCATCTACTGTATCCCTGAAGTACTGGGGCATTATGATTGCACCATTATTTTTTTAATAATTTGCTACAGGTATATATGATCTGTGGCAGCAATATCTAATCTGAGACAGCAAGGTACAGTACTAGAGTGCTCCTGAGAGTGTTGTTACATAATATATATTTCAATAATGTCATTCATTTTGGTAAATTTAATTCTTAGAGGCATATTCAATTGGGCGCAAGGTTTAGCGAGGAAAAAACCTTGCACCCCTTGCGCCCAATTTTTAGATTACGAGCGCTCCCAATACCCATGGTATCCAATTAAAAAAAAGTGGTTGTGGAGTTTTCAGCTCTGAAAACCCTGTGCCATGTAAAAAATAAAAAAATCAGCACTTACCTGCCAGGGGGTCTTAGGTGGTCTCAGCAACTCCCGGTAGCCTCCCCTCTATCTTCTCACTAGAGAGGAGTCCTGGGGGCTGCTGGGAGGCTCCAGGGGCTGGTGGGAGGGGCAAGGGCTGCTGGGAGATGTAGTTCTCCCTGTGCCCTTTCCAGGGGGCACATAGACACTGGGGGGTCACACACATGGGACACACACACACACAACACTCATACACACTCACTCATACACACTTACAAACAATAACAAACACTCACACACACTGACATACACACCCTGCTGCAGAAGAACTGGCTTCCGACGCTGGATGCAGAAGAAGATGCAGAAGACAGCGCTACAGGGGGTAAGTAATTATGGATGAATTAAGCTACTATGAAACCTCCAATTGCTAAATTAGTCCTCAGCAAGGGCTGGCTGGCAACTTTTAGCCTGGGAGGCAAATGCATGCAGGCGGCCCTGGCAGAGGAGTAGCGTGTAGCCAGGGTGTCCAAAGAATATGCGTGCTACAGCACCCCCCCCTCAAGTGTTCCAGGGAGGAGGCGAGTCCATATGGGATTAATGTAAGGTAAAAATAAAGATTAGGGCAGCCCCCTGTTGTAGTGCCCATATGCAGTGCCCCCGTGTGCCACAGGAGAGAACAACCATATGCAGGCCTCCAGTAGTGCCCCCAGTAGTAGTCCCCCCATTGTAGTGCCCCCAGAAGTAGTAGCCCCCCTTTGTAGTGCCCCCAGTAGTAGTAATCCCCCCCCTTTGCAGTGCCCCCAGTAGTAGTAGTCCCCCCTTTGTAGTGCCCCCATTAGTAGTAGTCCCCCCCCTTGTAGTGCCCCCAGTAGTAGTAGTCCCCCCCTGTAGTGCCCCCAATAGTAGTCCCCCCCTTGTAGTGCCCCCAGTAGTAGTAGTCCCCTACCCCCCTTGTAGTGTCCCCAGTAGTAGTAGCCCCCAGTAGTAGTAGTCCCCCACCCCCCTTGTAGTGTCCCCAGTAGTAGTAGTAGTAGTCCTCTTATAGTGCCCCCAGTAGTAGTAGTCCCCAGTAGTAGTAGTCCCCTGCCCCTTGTAGTGCCCCCAGTAGTAGTAGTCCCCTCCTTGTAGTGTCCCCAGTAGTAGTAGTCCTCCACCCCCCTTGTAGTGCCCCCAATAGTAGCAGTCCCCTTATAGTGCCCCCAGTAGTAGTAGTCCCCTCCCCCTTGTAGTGCCCCCAGTAGTAGTAGTCCCCCACCCCCCTTGTAATGCCCCCAGTAGTAGCAGTAGTCCCCCCGTTTGTAGTGCCCCCAGTAGTGCCAGACCCCCCCCAGTAGACACACATAATATAAAAAACAAAATAAAAAAACTCACTTACCTGAATCCCCGCTCCCGCCGCCGCAATCTGCTCCTCCGTCTGTCCTCACGGGCCGGGCCGCTCTGCATTATGGGAGAGACGTCATATGACATCATTACGTCTCTCTCATTGCCCACTGCGGGAGCCGGAAGATGGAGTGGCTCCCACAGTGGGCGCAGCAGCAGCAGCTAATGAGAGTCTGACAGACTCTCATTGGCTGCTGCTTACAACAAACACACAGCTGCCGGAGCCGGCGGCTGTGTGTTTGTCAGTGTAGCGCTGACCGAACTCCGTCCAGTCAGCACTACACACGCGGTGCAGTCTGTGTCACAGTGACACAGACTGCACCGGCTCATGGCCCGCATGACGCTGCGGCCCGGGGGGCACATGGCACCCTGCCCCACGGCCCAGCCCACCACTGGTCCTCAGGGAGGGTGCCACCTGGGTCCCAGAGCAAGTCCTGCTGATTTTGCCTAAAATTAATGATTGTAGGAAAAATCACACTTGCTCTGGAGGTGGGAGAATAAAAATCTCCAGGAGCACAAAAAGAGAAAAAATCTGCACCTAATTGAATAGCAAAAATCCCACACCTGCAGGGAAAACCTCACAGGTGCAGGATTTTTGCTGTTTTCACTGCCAATTGAATATGCCCCTTAGTCTGTTCTAAAAATGTTGTTCCTTGAAACAGCCACATTCATATAAACATTAAAGTCAACACAATTTCTATAATAACTTTAAGCAGATGTGATGACACTGACCTGAGTAAAACCATATACATTCAGCAACCATGCCATTGTAAGGGTGGTGTGAGAGTTGAGGTCTCCAATAAACCCGACTACCTTACCATGCTCCATACACATATAATTGGGCACCATCTTTTTGTGTCCAGACAATATCTGTAATACATCTTCCACAGCTTTATTCTCACTTCCACAAGAATCATACAGATGATAACCCAGAGTAATATTGGGCAGAAGGTCCGGGTTCTGGTTAATCTGATTAATTGCAAAGATAAAAGTTCTGATATGTCTGTATTCTCTGCGATGTACACTGTTTAATAAAAACATTTTTTTTTGTAAATTGTAAAATTTTTCAAGGTTCTGTATTATTTCCTCCAGTTAAAATTACTTAATAAAAATATAACGCTATTTTTCCAAATTAATTTTCACATTTAAATTATTCAAAACATAATCAATGTGTATCTGGACCAGAAGGCTCAGCAATACCACCCGTCTCACACTCCTGTGTAATAGAATATGGGGTCAGAAAGATTGCTGGGCCTGATTCACTACTGATAACAATTGCAATAGCGATTACGCACGCAGTTCAACTGATATACTATATTAACCCATTGCGATCCAGTGGCAAAATGCAGGATTTTGAAAGGGGGGTTTCCAAAACTTGGTTACAAAACCAATGGCAAAAAACACATAGAGGCAGCACTCCTCCTCCTCCTTCTCCACCTCCTCCTTCTCCTCCTCCTCCTCCTCCTCCTCCTCCTTCTCCTCATCCTCCTCCTCCTCCTTCTCCTCCTCCTCCTCAATAATCCAAGCTTGTTAATCCATTACTGTGCAACCTTTCAGATGCCTTGCCAAAATATCTAATAAATGCATTTTAAACATGGCACAGAAATGGAAGCTTGGATTATTGAGTACCCGAGGAGTGCTGCCTGTATCTGATTGTATGAGACCGAGCTATGCTTAGAGCTTAGGATTTGGACCCCGTCCATTGAATATATATATATACATATATAAGAGAGAAGGGGGGAATGACTTTGGGCGACAATTCCGCTTATTGTGTTGTTAGGGTGTATTCCAACAACGAGGTTTTTGTAAAAACGTTATGTGCAAAGTGTTATTAGATAAAGTGCATAGTTGTGAAAGGAGGAACTGTTTTTGAATAATTTAACATTATAAAATCAGTGCAATAAAAAGTGTAAATACCAATCTAAAGTTAAAATGTGGACAATTTATTCCAGGGATTTAAAACAAATAAGAGAAAAAGTAAACAACAACCGTAAAAAGAGGCCCAAGTGAAAAACAATATACAAGGGGTAGAATCTCTATAACCAACATATATCCAGTCATACATTCAGCTTTTCACTCTATTTAATTCTCCACCGCTTTTGTTATTTCCATAATTTACCCTTACTCTAAAATTCCTTTCCACTCTAATGAGTATGAGAATAAATACTGAGAATGCAGACTTTTTCCAATTTTAAAAAGTAAACAAATGAGGAGTTTTTACAACATAAATAACCAATTTCTCTCATGTCTCCAAAAAAAAAAAATTAACCACAACCTCTCTTTCTGATTACCTTAATATATGTCTACCTAAGATAATTTTTTTCTTACAAACAACATAAAAACATACTGTACAGTATCTATCCCTAATAAGTATGTCTTAATCTCCTTACCAACTAGCACAATTACATGATTAAGGTCATACACAAATTATTTTCCATCTTTTTAGTAAAAGATTTTATTGAGTACTGAAACATAGGACCACTCTCAAAACTACAAGCTTATAGAAAAAGTGATATACCCTGAAATGAGGCAAACTTACTTTTTTCCAATCAAAAGATCAATGATCCTTAAGATCTAATTAAGTAAGCCATGTAAGATAAAGGTAAGATACAAGCAACATGAATCACTGTCCCTGATGAATCCTGACCGGGAGAAACACATTGGGAAAGCCCACCACATGCCCTCACTCAAGCTACACGAGACACCGCAGCACCAGCAAGAACAGCTCTGGAGGTAAGGGATCTGCAAGACGTTGCTGCCCCTGCCTCACCAGCTGCCCGCACCCATCTCCGCAAAAAGACCAGAGACTCTGCACGGAAGATGGAGCGCTGGGGAAAACCATAGGAGATAGACAAGGCTGCAACACCTACATGCACGGCAGGAGCCCACAAACACCAGCTTACCACCATGAACGGGATAAGGTAGGAGGTGCGCATAAAGAAACCTTTGTTTCTTTTAACTGCAACTTTCTTCTTGTTCTTACACGACTCTCTTTTTAATTTGGAATGTATATAAGCAAGAGGACTATTTTCAAAGTTATTTACTAACACTAACTAACACTAGTGTTATTTACTAACACTGGCTTACACCTTACCTAAACTATAAAGGAATACTCCATTGCAATGCTACCAAACCTAAAGGTGGTACTATGAATAAACTCTTTAGACCAAAATAGCTCATCAAATGATTTTTAACAGCTAATATACCCGATCTTCACAATATTGTTTTAATTTGCATATTTTTTTTTAGTTACTGTGCTTTTAGATACTGTTTTTTTCTCTGCTATTTCTACTGTGCATATGTACTACTATAATCACTTTATAATGTCTATATAATTATATTTTATAACAACCAGTAACACATACAGAATAAACATTTTATTTATTTATTTATTTATTTATTTATCTTTATTTTACCAATTTTTTTCTTTAAATATCGAATACATAATAAATTTTCATACCTCATTCACATACAGAATGCTCTAAACCACATCCCCTAGTGCGCCACACAAGACCCAACCCACAATCAATTGTGTTATCTTAGCAGCGGCAGGCTGGCAACTATTAGCCTGGGGGGAAAATGCATGCAAGTGGCCCCGGCAAGTATAGATGGCACCCTGCCATCAGACCCTCTAAAGCAATTATGTAGGGCCCATCCGGCCAAATGTTTCTTTTTGAACCTATTACAGGTCAGAGAGGTTTTCTGTTTTACGTGTAATAGTGAAATCACAGTCCTATCCTGCTTTTGCTCACATTCTAGGAGGTGATGTGACAAGGGGGAATGCTCATTATGGGTGATGACAGGGTTTCTGTTATTGACGCTTTGTTTCACACACACAAAAAAAAATCACTGGCCCAGTGATCGTGCTGAGTGACAAAATATGTGGGTTCCAGGGACCCTCCACTTAAAAAAGTAAAATAGGGTCCTACCTGACCATTTCTGGGTCCCATCATAATTTATGTTTTAGCACTCCCCATATGCCACCACACATCCCCACATACCCCTAGAATGCCTAGCTGATACCCCCAATAGCATGGTAGTGTCTACTTTCCTTCACAGAGAGGACTCTGACATCATCAGCTACTGTCCAACATCATTGCCTACCATCCAAGTGGGCATAGAGGGGGAATATAACCTTGTGGTGAGCCCAAAGCATGGCGAGTGTAGCGAGCCTGCGAGGGGACAAGTTTCTTCTTTAGGTGGCCTTTATGGGAATGGAACTGCACTTCCGCCCTCAGTCACATCACTTCCAGGTCCCTAGCATGAAGGGGAAATAAGCTCTACCCAATAGCATCAGTTTTATACATAGAGGTCAGACTGCCGTCCCCATTGACAATAATGGGGACTGCAGTTTGCTGCAGTAGTTAGCCTTCTGCAGGAGATTTCTGTGAAATCTTCTGCATTAGACTGTTTTGACATAGCGGTGATGCATAAAATTATGCAGAAACTGTAGTTTCAGCATAATTTTATGAAAAACGATGAACCAATAAATACATTTTAAAAATATACCAAAAATATGCTCAAGGAATTCTCTGCGTCTAGCTGTGCATTCTTCTGTCCGTTTATTCTGTGGGAGCTGGATGAGCGGACAGGTTTAGGAGGTAGGAAGCCAGGCACAGGAGTAGGAGGTGGGGAGCCGGGAACAGGAGTAGTAGGTGGGGAGCCGGTTACAGGAGTAGTAGGTGGGGAGCCGGTGACAGGAGTAGGAAGTGGGAAGTCAGGGACCAGATGTAGTAGGTGGGGAGCCAGTGACAGGAAGAATCAGGGAGGGGAGATGGAAGCAGGAGGGATAGGCAGGGACAGGAGAAGGGGCTGGGTACCACTGGGAGGAGAAGGGGAGCACCATAAAGGAGATGGTAGAGGTGAGCTGGGGATAAAAGAAGTAGGTTGCGACCGGAGAAGGGCTGGGTACCACTAGATATTAGAGGGGAAGGGGAGCCCCATAAAGGAGATGGTAGAGGTGAGCTGGGGATAAAAGAAGTATGTAGGGACAGGAGAAGGGGCTGGCTGCCACTGGGTATTAGAGGGAGTGAGGAGCCACATACTGAGAAGGTGGAGAGTAGCTGGGGACAAGAGGAGTAGGCAGGGACAGCAGAAGGAGCTGGGTGACTGAGTATTAGGAATGGAGAAGGAAAAAAAGGACAAGAACTCAATTACCTTTAGAGACTCCCGAAATGCCATGTCTTTCAAAGACATTTACTAATGTCTTTGAGGTGGGGATTAGAGGCAGAAACCTGGCTACTACTGGAGGCGCTGCGGTACTTTCAGCAGGCACCTATCTGGCTATTCTGTAACAGGCTATAGGCTATGGCCGCGCTGTCCTCAGGCAGAGAGATTGGGGGTGGAGCCATAGGGGAAGGTAGGGGTTATTGGTTGATTCGGCTCGGCATGCGGAACTCGGGAGCCAGGTAGTAGGGTCTGGGCTGACAGGGGGCCATTCCCTTTACTTGTAAGGGGCAGGGCTGGATGGCATGGTGCTGAACGGGCAGCTGTGTCATACTGACTGACACAGTCTTCCCAATGCAAATTTACTGTGCATGTTGCTGGCGTGGCTGGCTGGCCCAAAGTGCTGAAAATGCGACCGGCCTGGAGGGCATCTGTCACCCTGCCACATGGCCCAGCCCGCCTCTGTATCTTAGTGATCTGGAAAGGGATCACAGTGGTCTGTGGCAGCATATAAACACACCATTAGAGGTTACCCTCTCCCCCCCTTCCCGAAAAAAGCATGGAAACACTCTTATTATAAAGTATGAAAAAGAGCTTAAAGCCTGCCAACCCCCAAGTGAAGGTGAAGAAAAATAAAATTTTTAAATAATCGGTGTCCTTGTTTTATTTTATATTTATTTTACAGGGGTACTATAGGTACCAGCGGGCCCTTGTTCACCCACTTGAGGGTACTTGTGGATCTCCAAGTACCAGCATGCAGGGGAGGCCTGCTGGGTCCTTTAGTCATACTGCAAAATACAATATTTATACTTTAATATGCACTACACTACACTATCACTACCCACTGGCCAGGGGTGCCGGGGATAGTCCTGGGCTATCAGCCCATGCCTGAGGTGCCCTGGACAGGGGGACCCCTTTATTGGGGGTTCCCAACTCCCCAGGGTATCCCCATCCAGGGCTGACTAGCTGTCAGGGGTGATGCTTTTTCTGGGGGGCCTGGAGAAAGGACTCCCTTGGCTGTTGCTGGTTCTGATAAATACAGGGTGACCCTTTGCATTTTTCCCCTGTGTTTCCAGAACCAGAAAAAGCTCAGAGCCCAGTGCTGGTTCTGCTCAATATGGGAGACCCAAACATCATTAATCCCCATATTCTGGTACTGGAAAGCCCGGTTCTGGTTGTGCCTCATACGGGGACCCCTTCAATCTTTTGTCCCCTATATTAAGCACAACCAGTACTTGGTATCCAGAGCCCAGGGCTGGTTGTTCCTGGGGCAGAGGGTATGCAATCAGGTAGCCGCGGACGTAAGCCCGACAGCCGGCTTCCTGACTGTTTATCCCGGCAAGGGTTAAATGACAGGCGTATAATTCTAGACGCCTGTAATTTTACCGATGCCAGGAGACCAGCGCCCGGCATCCCGATCAAAGAGATGCCTGGCACCGCTGCAGACAGCTGCGGGGGGGGAGGGTTAGGTTTAGGGCTACCGGGTGGGGACTTAGAGTTAGGCATCCCCACAGGGGACTTAGGCTTAGGCGGTGGGGAAGGTGGGGTTAGGTTTAGGCACTTAGAGGGGGGATTAGGGTTAGGCACTGGGGGAAGGTTAGGCAACCCTAAGGAGGGTTAGTGGGGTTAGGTTTGTTGATACTTACCTGGGGACGATCGGGATTTTCAGCCATGTCAGCCTGCTGCTGTCGGGATTTGAACCGCCAGACTTACGTCCGGCAGTAATTCTTATGTATTCCGGGCAGGGGGGGGGGCACACAGTTTTTTTAATATACTTTTATTCATTTTTTTGTAACACAGATGAATGGATGGATCTCACTGTTCTTTCCACGTTTATTGATTTTTTCAGATGCAAGACACACAGAGCGCACTGATCCGTACGTGCATCTCTGAATCATTTATTTTACACAGATGCCTGCATCACGGATATCAATGATCCATGTATGTAGTCAGCTATCTATAGATCTTGTACGAGAGTTCCCAGGTCAAAATGTGCTGTTTAAGCACCCCCATAACACCTCCTGTGTGATGTCCCTTCCACCACCAGCGCTACTGTACCATTTTGTTACCCTTCTGCCCTGCAGGTGGCCCGGTTTGCTTCTCTCATCCCCAATGGTTAATAAATTATAAAAAATTCTTTAGACAAAAACCTTAGGATTTCACATGCCCCATTAAGGCTTCCTAGACATTATATGAAATCTCACAAAACCTATAGAATTTTTGCCAGTCAAACTTTAAAAAGCAACAAAATTACGATCATTAAGGCTGACACCTTAATAAACATGTTCCTTGTGCAATACAGATGTGGTATGCCATGACACCCGGTGCAGATTCAGCACTTTTCCAGAGTGAGATTGCTGTCACTCACAAAATGTTGGAGCTGCTACTTCACAGATTTGTGTGCTCATTGGAATACATATATGCAACTGAGGTCTGAGCAGTTCCCACAGTCTTTCCATTGGATCATCACAACAATCTGACTGGGTTCCAACATCCTTCTCCCTCCATATATCCATCTTATTCAAAATACACTTTCAGCACCCTAGATGCTAAAACCATCATATTCTGTCTATGCATATAGAATTTCCTCCCCTATATGCCTCCATGCCTCTATATCTTTCCCAATCCCTACTGCTGTGTGGTCTCCAAACTGTGCTAGTCTGTGTTCCCTCATCCGCACCAATCTGTCTTTCCCCATCCACACTGCCCTGCATCCATGCCACTCTGCTTTATACTGCACCACTGCCTTCCCCCCAGCCGCACTGCTCTGTCTTCCTCCATCTGCACCACTCTATCTTCCTCCCCATCCGAAACCAATCTATCTTCCCTGAATCTCTACTGTTGTGTGTTCTCCCATTTGTGCTAGTCTGTATTCCCTCATCCACACCAATATGTCTTTACCCATCTCCACTGCTTTGTCTTCCCATGTTCATGCCACTCTCTACCCCCATCCACATCTATCTATCACCCCAAACCATGCCATTCTCTTTCCCCCCCATCTGCACCAATGTTTTTCTCCCATCTGCATCACTTTGTTTCTCACCCCTATCTGCTTCACTGTTTTTCACCCATCTGCATCAAATGGGTGAAAGACACAGCATGCGATCACACCCACTAGACACATGCTGGCTATCTGTTGGTCTTTAAGTACATTATCCATAGACCAGTGAATCCCGTCAGTCACCATCCACCCTGGACTATAGCAGCAGTTTCCTGTTGGCTTTTTGTGTTACATTATTCAGATCATGTTATACATACAATAGGTATATTCATTTTGTTATGTCCTGAGGAAGGTCCTGTTGGGGCCGAAATGTTGACTAACCAATGGATGATACATTGTGAATTGAAAAATCTGTGGCTATTTGAAGCCATAAAAATAAAAATATTTTTTTTGTCTAAAGTGACTTTGGAGAGTGCCCTCGTCCTAGAATTTGGGACTATAACATATATTTTGATCTTACTGATCTTAGTGGCACCCCCCCGGTAACAGATCCTATGGTGAGAGTGGAATATATATATATATATATATATATATATATATACTGTATATCCACTGTATATATAGATTTATAAATATGCACCATATTTATATTCCTTTTTTTAAGGGGTGGAGGTGGCGCCAAACTCTAACTTGCCTCCGGGCGATTGTGATGAACTTACACCAGTGTCTTTCAAATGCTTTGCTGAACATTTTCATCAGATTCATTACACTGGGCAAAACAGCTCTTACATTTATACATTTATATTTGTGCTTTCTAGTTTTATCATTTGTTAATTCAGATCTTCCGCAAAGGCATTTGGCCGCACTTGCAACTGCTGGTTTCTTTTAAGAAATCTGTCTTGTTTTTGCTTCTTGGTTTTAATACACTGTTGGCCTGATTCAGACCAGCTCGCAAGCGGGTCAATGGTTTGCACTGTGCACACGCGGCGTGTGCATGCCCCGTAGCAAGTGAGAAATTTACTCGCTCTGGGGCTCGATACAAATGGGGCGGCTGTCGATGTTGATCAACAGCTCGCCCCATTTAGTAGGCGGGGTGGGGGGGTGGCTGGACAAATGGAGACGTTCCTGAAGGAACGCCTGCCATTTGTGGCCGGCCCTACTGACATCACCAGTGATGTCAGTAATGAGCTTCCGGCTCTATTTGAGCTGGAAGCTCACTGGGGCTTGCAGCAGATGAGACCCTACCACAAGGGTCTTGTCATAAGTCCAATGGTCACGACCATCATGGCCATTACATGGCCACTCGCAAAAGCTGTGGGTGGTCACCCACATGTTAGCGAGCGACCAGGATAATGGCTTTAAAAAAAAAAATGTCCACCCTCATTCTGAACGAGCACTTGCTTATTGCGAGCGGCTCAAAATGAGGTCCTGTATACAGATGTATCCTCTGTGACTTTTATCCCTTCAAGACACTCCAAGTCCCAAGCAACATGATGGTGCGTGATGTCTTTTTTGGTCAAAATGTGCATCTTATTTGCACAAATAAAACAATTGGAAGTGACACTACTTTGCTAGATTGCACTGATTAATTTGATGTGTGACATTTGTAAATCTCTGTGTGAATGAATCTGAATGTGTATATAAATTGCTAGGATGCAGCAGCCACAGCTTTTTCTTTTGCCAAGTTCTGTTGCGCTTTTGTACATGTCTTAATGTAATTCCTGTGCGGCCCACTATCTCTACTGTGCTTTAGGCCTGATTCAGGGTATCATGGTATTGCAATGTTTTCACAATACCACAATGTTTTTTTGATCATAAAGCATGCACATGTGCTGATCAGGATCTGTGAAGTTTTTGCAGATCCGGATTAACAATGGGGTGGATGGAGCTACAGCTCCAGGACCCCAATGAAAATAGGCCCACATGAACCAGTGTAGTGTAGAAAGTACCTCCAGCAGCATTGCAAAGCCCCTCCCACTCTCCCATGATAGTTGTTAGCCATGCCCATTCAAACCCCCAATCCTGGCTGTCCTTAGAGACCTCTCCATTCACCCTCCCAAAAGTCCCAAGCCCGTATATTCACCCACATTAGCTTAAGCCCCACCCATGCATGGCAGTCCAAAACCCTGCCCACTTTCTATCCACCCCTCTCTCTCACTTGGCTACCAATAAGTACTGGGCACTAAAATTATGATAAAAGTAGAACCGCACAGGCTGAGCTGCTGGTGAAAATGCCAGGCTGAGGAACAAAAGACACAGCGCAGCTGCCACATATAACAACAGGTCGGTGTAATGTCTGGTACTGTTCTGACTGTTGTGATCTTAACCTGTGCCTGTACATCTCTTACTCTCTCTCTCTCAAGATATGTCTATGTGCCTATCTCTCTCTCAATTTCTCATTTATATGTGTGTGTATATATATATATATATATATATATATATATATATATATATATCTCAACATGTGTGTGTGTGTGTAGTATATGTGTTTGTGTGAATATATGACCTTTCTTTATCTGCTGCTCTGTCTGGCTCTGATATATATATTTATTTAAAATATATATTTAAAAAATTTGGATGCTCCAGTAGTCCAATGTAGGTAGAGTGCCATAAATTAAACAATGTTGGTGGTCAACATTTACAATGTCAACAGCATTGATAACCTCAATAATATTGACGCATGCAAAATGTCGACATTATCAGAATATAGACAATGCAAATGTTGATTTTGTCATAAAATCAACATTTCCAGCAGGGTTAGGGTTGCTGTTAGGGTTATGGACAGGAGAAGAAAAGGTTTTTTGAAAAAGGCTACAGAAAAGAAAGCAGTTCATTTATTGTTTCCTTCAGTGGCTGGTGATGTGTGACACTTCTAGAAATATGGCAATCAATGAACAATTTTAGAAATTTTTCTTTTCTATTAATCTAAACTATTCTAGCACTCAAGAAAAAGCAGACAATACAATTCACAAAAAAAAGCTGCACTATAAATAATACTGGCTAAAGGTAAGTGCTAACTAAGCCTTCCATGGAACTAGACATTCCCTATGCAGACCACATACACACACTTTTGGTCATGCCCACACATGACTATTCCCCACCACCACAGCGCTGGTCACACTCCCTGCAGTGGCAGACAATAATCCCTTCATACATTTCAGCTCCAGGCCCATATGGACCTTAATCTGGCACTGACTTGCTGTCACAGTTCCCCAGATTGACATGCTGCTGCAGTTTGAGGTGCAAAGTGGGGGCAATTTCTAAGACAGATCTACAAAACAGGGGCGTGTCACCCCATGTTGTAGGCAAGGCCATTGCCTGTATCTTCAGATGCAGATTTCCTGGCCCTGACTGAGGAGTTATGTTGCCCATTCTGAGTAAGGTTAGACTTACTCAGATGGGCAATGACTATGAGCAATGGTCACAATGGTCACCTCGCATAATTTAACAGTAGTGGCTTCGACAATCTCACAGCTGCTACTGCTTACAGTAATACTGTGAATCAGGCCCTTTGAGTGGTGTTTCACTGCATCTGCAATGTGAATCAGGTGCAAAGTATAATGAAAAATGCTGTATACAACACCTCTCAGTGTCTCAGTCATGCCAGGCGTTTTACACTGTATGTTGTATTGAGACTGTGGGGTAAGTTTAGAACTGATTTGCATCTCACAAATTTACTAAAGGCAAACTCGGGTGAATTAGAGAGAGATTTCTCTCTTCTCACTCGTAAAACTAGGGTGAGATCACAAACTCGAATCAAATCACCATCAGGACAAATCAGAAGTACTTCTCACCTAAAATATACATCTCTCAAATTTACCTAGAATCGAGATGACAATCTCGGGTGAGATGACAGCAAACTCTCTGTCAAACTCACTTTTCAAACTCTCAAACTCCTGAGCTGTGAGTTTGGCAGAAACATAAACAAATCATTGTGATTTGTGTATGTTTCTGGCTGTAAATAGTTAAAATATGGTTATTTTTTTTTTTTTTTAAATATGTAGGGTCCCCCCCAAAAAAGTATAACCAGCCCCGGACTTGTTAGTCAGTCCTTGTTGAAAAAATTCAAGGAATAAAATGATTAGGGTTCCACCAGGATTTAGGAACCAGCACCAGGCTGCAGGGACAATCCTGGTTTTAAATATAGGAAGAAAAAATGCATAGGGGTCCCACTATATTTAAAACCATCACCAGACCCAAATGGATCAGAGTGTAATATCACAGCCCAAAGACCCTATTACTGGGTCTTCAGAGCCAAAGCATTTGCACCCCAAGCTGGTCAGGCCAAGCAGGGAATCTCAAGGGAGGTGTGGACCCCCCAAGAAGGGGTCTTCCCTCTCCCAAGCACCCCAGGCATGGTCTGAAGCCCGGGGCTCATCCCTGCACCCCTGTACCAGTGTGTATGGGGGTAATAAATTGTTAAATAGTTGTAAACTATTGTATTTTACAGTGGAACTACAGGTGCCAGCATGCCTGCCCTTTGACACTTGTGGAAATACAAGTGCCAGCAGGCGGCCGGCACCCGTACCTCGACTGTAAAATAAACAGTTAAATAAAGATACAAAACACACACCATTGATAGTACAAATTTGTTACACACATACCTCAATCACACTTACTTACCTGTACCAGCCGGTCGGTCCACTAGTCCCAAGTATAAATCCGTGTGGATGGACCTGCAAAAAAGAACCTATACTCACCTACATCCTGGCAATGCTCTCTGTAGCATCCAGGATCTTGTCAAAACAACAAACCGACTCACCTGAACCATTCTTAATAAATTTGAGAGATGTATCTTTTAGGTGAAAAGTACTTCGGAGATGTTCCAATGGTGAGTTGATTCAATTTTGCAATCCTACCCTAGATTTACGAGTGAGAAGAGATAAATCTCTCTCTAACTCAACCAAGTTTGCCTTTAGTAAATTTGTGAGATAAAAATGTAACGGGTGCCGGGTGTCTTATTTCGTATACAAAAAAACCTTATGGTTTCACATGTCCCATTAAGGCTTCTTAGACATTATCTGAAATTTCACAAAACTAACTGAATTTCTGCCACTCAAGCTAAAAAAAGCAATGAAATTCCAATCATTAAGGCTGAAGCCTTCATGGACATGTTCTATGTGCAATAAAGATATGGCATGCCATCACACACTGTGGTTTACTTCAGATTTAGCACTCTTACAGAGTGAGATTGATGTCACTCACAAAATGGTGCAGCTTATAATTCATAGAATTGTGTGCTCATTGGAATACACACATGCAGTCTATGTTACTGCATGTGCATCAGCAGGGGTTTACTGGTACTGTTTATGCTCCTGAGAAAATAAAATCAACAAAACACAGATGCATGAATGTATCAGTGAGATCCATTCTTGCATCTTTGTTAAAAATTGACTATATGTATTTAAAAAAAAAAAAAATGACATGCCCCCCCCCCAAAGCTCAACCAGTCCAGGGCTTTTCACAGCCATTCCTGGTTGTAAAAATGCAGGGAACAAAATTACATAGGGGTACCCTGTATTTAGCACAACCAGCACTGGGCTCAGCTGGGCCAGTCTTGGCTTTGTAAATGCAAGGGACAAAAAGCATAGGGGTCCTGTGTATTTGCCATAACCAGCAGCAGACCATTTCTAGTGGGGGGATAATGCCACAGCCATGGGATCCCTTTCACCGGGTCCCCTGGCCAAAGCATTACCCATGACCGCTAGTCAGCCAGGCTGGGGATGCCTGGGGATCAGGAGACACCACCAATAAATGGGTATACTTCTCCAGTGCACCCCAGGCTTTGGCTGATAGCCCAGGGCTATCCCTGACACTCCTGGGCAGTGGGTGCCAGGTTGATTGTGTAAAAGTGTAGTGTATAAAAGTATTATCTTTCACAGGTGAACCACATGTCCCAGCAAGCCTCCCCCACATGCTGGTACTTGGAAGACCACAAATGCCAGCATGTATGGCATTACGGGCCCACTGGCACCTGTAAAGAAAGTTTTAAAATTAACACAATACCATTTAATATTACAAAAGTTTATTCTACTGCATCTTCATCTGGGGGGTGGCAATATTTAATCTCTTTTATGGGGCTGCTGCCGCCCCATGACTTCCCGTATCTTCCCCTGGCAGGCGTCAGTCTGCCAGGGCTTATGTCAACTTTGCCTGGTGGGCTGCATGAAATTAGCTTTTTTGCATGGTAGCCAACCCACCAGGGTTTCCATCATCTTTGACTGGCCAGCGTCAACCTGCCAGGGTTTCCGATTTCTATGCCAGATAGGCGCCAACCCACCAGGGCTTCTGGTGTCTTAACCTGGGGGGTGGCAGCCAATTAGCTCTTTTGCATGGTTACCATCTCCCCAGGGTTTTTGGTTTCCTTTTCACCTAGTGGGCGGCAGCCTTTGAGCTCTTTTACATGACTGCCGCCCACTAGAACTTTGGACATCTTCTTTAGTCAGGAGCTCTTTATGTTCCCTCCCTGCAGTCGGACTGTCATGCTACTGCCTTGTGCTGGCTTATATAAGCCAGTTGAGTGGGTAGGGGAATGATGTTGAGAGTCATGATTGGCTCACGGTGGCCATTTTTGAATTTCAAAAATGGAGCTGATGCACCATTTTTGAAATGGGCACCGCTGCCGAACTCAGCAGAATGGCTGGCAGGGACTGGATCCTCTTGGATCTAGGTCTACCAGTAACACAGCACTGTTGCTGAGTCCCGCTGCCAATGCCTGCACTGCCAATGGGACCCGCTAATGCCCACCCTGCACCAGATTCCACAGCCTCTAAAGCCCGCACCACCTCCAGATCCCTGCTGACACTAATGCCTGCTACCTCCACCAGGTACCATCTCCGCTAATGCTCACAAAGGACAGCCATATTTGTGCACCCAAGTGAATCCCTGCAGGAAGCCTCCTACTGAAGATGTGCATCAACTTGAATGGGGCATTTGTGGGCTAATAGTTTAAATACTGTATATTTCTCAATTTCCTGAACCCCAAAAGCACATACATGGAACAAGAGCTACCTAACTAAACAAACCTTAAGTCTAAACTTGTCTTCTGCCCTGAGTTATGCCTTCTCAAAAATCCTCCATAGACTAAAGCAGAAAAGTGGTCCTAACTGAAAATGGCAGAAAAAATTCAGTTTACTCCCAAATCCTATTTTTTTATTTTTTGCCCTAAATTTTTTGGCAAGCACCACCCTGCGACAGTTCTACCCGTCCTTGCCAAATTTCAGCCTGGTACATTTAATAGCTTTTGAGGTGTAGTCTCTTAAACACCATGCCCCCATCTATGGAAGTCTTTATTGGAAAATGTTGTTTATTCGATTCAGCCTTATTACAAGGTCACAATTGTTCCCTTATAATATAGAGGTAAAATTAATGTAAAAAGTAGGGCTTTAAGGAAGAGTAAAAAATTAAATTGACACTAGTATATATTTTAATTAGTTTATTTAACTATAAAACTGGCAGCACTTACTTGGACATGGGGACCTGGGGAGCAGGTACAGCAGCAGGAGACGGGGACAAGGGAGCAGTGACTGGCAGAAGAAGGTGAATGCAGAAGATGGCGGCACAGAGGTCAAGGAGGTCAAAGCTGCAGAACAGCACACCACAGAGTTATGGACCTGAATAGATCCCGATGCTATACACGTAGCTATACCTAACTGAACGCCATCTCAGGATGGCAAATAATTTCACTATCAAGTTCTGAAAAATAAAGCATTTTCGGAATTTGATGAATCACACAATTTCTACATTCCTATATTTTAGTATAGAGAATGTGGAAAATTATTCAGCTAGTTTTGTAACAAGGAGATTTAGGCCCATATTCAATTTGAGGTGAAAAGTCAGTTTCCGCGATACTTTTTCGCAGATGACATTTTTGCCTGTTTTGAGTTTCCTCCGTATTCAATTTGGAAGACTTTTCAAATATTCGGAAAGTCAATGCAATGTAATAGGCGAAAAAGTTTCGCCTATGAATAGCAGGCGGAAAAAAGTGCAGATTTGCGGTTTTGGGGTACAACATTGCGGGAACCCTCATGCAGCCTTAAGACAGTCCCCTAAAGGTGAACTGCATCAAAAAAAGTTTCAAAATAATTGGGGCACCCCAAAAAAATTGTTTAATTTTAAGGGTAAAAAAAAATAAATAGGGGAACAAAGTGCCAAACTATCTAAATGAATTCAGGTTGGGTCCCCATATATGCGGCAGGTGTTTTCTTCATTGCGGGAACAAGCGGCAGGTGCAATTTTGCAGATTTTTAAAAATAACTTTAGGGACTTAAAAAAATGCTTACCCCCATTTTCATGTACCCCAAATTTGATAGGAATAGTTATTTCTGGCCCAAAAAAAATCTAAGTGCTATTCTTTACCACTTCTTCATAGCCGCAAAATTGCATCTTACGAGGCTATTACAAACCCCGACTTCCTTCAGCAGGCAAAAATGTGGGTACCCATAGTGATCCCCCATGTCTGGACATCTTTAAGGGGGTCCCAGGCATATTTCCCCAAAATTCCAGTTTTTTTTTCGTAAATGGGGTGAAGGATCATTTTTTTAAAAACAGGGATAATTTTTCAATTACCTGTAGCAGGTGAAAAAAAGTGCAGATTTGGGGTTTAGGGGTGCAGGCTTAAACCAAATAGCCTGCACCCTTGGGAATGCCCCCTTAAAATGAAATGTGCAAAAAAAAATTGAAAAAAAAATCGGGACACCCAATAAAAAAATTCTAAATTTTGGGGTGAAAAAAAATATGGAAACAAAATGGCAAATTAATGAAATTAAATCTGGTCGGGTCCTCAAGTATGTGGCAGGTGTTTTTTTTCATTGCGCAGAGTAGCGGTAGCTGTAATTTTGAAGAATTTTTAAAATTACCTTTAGGGACTTAAAATTATGCTTACCCCAAATTTGATGGGACCACTTTTAATAACGAAAAAAAACCTAAGTGCTCTTCTGCATCACTTCTTCAATGTCGGGAAAAATAACCACCTCCCACATCTATTGAAAAAGCCGACTTTCTTCTGCAGGCAAAAACGGGGGTACCCAAATTATCCCCGAGGTCTGGACACCTTTAGGGGGGTCCCAGGCACATTTCCCAAAACTTCCCATTTAGATCTTATATAGATAGTGCAAACAGTCAATTTAACAAAAACTGAGATAATTTTTCAATTGCCTTCAGCAGGTGAAAAAAGGTACAGATTTGAGGTTTAGGGGTGCAGGCTTAAAAAAAATATCCTGCACCTTTGGGAATGCCCCCTTAAAAGGAAATGTGCAAAAAAAATCGGGACACCCCAAAAAAAATATTTTTTGGGGGGGTGAAAAAAACAAACTAAAAACCACTTCTAAAATAGACAAATTAAATTCACAAGGGTTCCCTTATGTGCGGCAGATGTTTTCTTCCTTGGAAACAGTAGTGGCAGGTGCATTTTTGCAGAATTTTAAAAAAATTAGTTTAGGGACTTAAAAATATGCTAGTCCCATTTTCAAGTACCCCAAATTTGATGGGACCACTTTTAAAAACGAAAAAAAAAAGCTAAGTGCTCTTCTGCATCACTTCTTCAAAGTCGGGAAAAAAACACCTGCCGCAGCTATTTAAAAACCCAACTTTCTTTTGCAGGCAAAAACGGGGGCACCCATAGTTATCCCCCAGGTCTGGACATCTTTAGGGGGGTCCTACAATTATTTCCCCAAAAATTCCCTTATTTTTTTGCTGATCCAAGTTTTGCCTGTTCCCGCTTTCGCCTACTTTTGGAACTGAATACGGGGAATAGTGGGCACGTAAGCAATACTTTTCCACCTGGAAAACAGGCGAAGGAGGTGAAAAGTCCAGCAGGCAAAAAGTCTGGACTTTTCGCCTCAAATTGAATAGGGGCCATAGCCTTGATAAATATGATTCACACTTGGGGGTAAATTACTAAAAACCGTATCTGCTGGAGATGGCAATCTTGTGTGTGTTTGGCCATTTTTTACTACATGAAAATTTACTAAACCCAAACTCGGGTGAGAAATCTTTAAACTTTTTGCAAAACATGAGTGAAAACACAAATAGAAATAAATACACGATTGGTCAAACTAGCAGGTACTTTCCATAGACAGGAATACAACATGGGAATTTACCAAAAATCATGATTATAATCAATGGTGTCATTTTTTGTCCAAAATAGAAGTCTCCAATAAACTACCTACTGAGCTGTGTGTTTAGTAGATACTAAACACCCAGATGTTTACTGTTATCGATGTGTGTTTCTGCCTCTAAATAATGAAAACAGGGTTACTTTTAGAAGAAAATCTGCATAGGGATCCCCCCTCAAAAACATAACCAGCTCCGGGCTCTGTGAGCCAGTCCTGGATCTAAAAATATAGGGGACAAAATGTGTAGGGGTTACCTGCAATTTATGGAACAGCACTGGGCTCTGTAAGTGGTCCTGGTTTTAAAAAAGTTGGGATTTACTTTTAAAACCAACATTGGGCTTAAACTAGTTAGAATGTAAAGCCACAGCAAGGGAAACCTTTCACTGGGTCCATTGGCCAAAGTATTAACACACCAAACTAGGCAGTCCAGGCTGGGTATCCCAGAAAAGGTGGTGACCCCCACAATAAAGTGGTCCTAACCTCCTAAGCACCCCAGGCCTGGGCTGAAGCTCAGGGCTGTTCCCTGCACCCCTGGCCAGTGGGTGCAGGTGTAATAGTCATCATAATAAATGTCTACTATTGTGTTTTACAGTGGGATTACAGGCAGAATTACAAGTGCCAGAAGGCAGCTGGCACCAGTACCCCACTGTAAAAAATCACAGCACACAAACAGCATAGAATAGGGATGGGGAACCTTAGGTCCAGGGGCCATATAAGGCCCGCAGAAGCATTTGGTCTGGTCCTCTGAGCTTTTTCTGTTAGCCTCATCTGTCTAGCAGGGTGCAAAGAATGGCTTCCTGAAGCCAGAATCTATGCAGCAGTGCCACTTGGGGCATCCTTAGGATGATTCAGACAGTCACACCGCTGCCCTTACAGCTCCCCAGAGCATCCTGAGGATGCTCATGGTATTGCTGTAATCACTGGAGATTGTGGCCCACCCCTGCATAATGTCACACGGAGGGGGTGTGGCCTGCACCAGGCCCATGAATAATATTATATATATCAAAATGGCCCTCGGCAGAAAAAAGGGTCCCCAACCCTGCCATAGAATGTAAAAGTTTTTTACACACACACACACTAAACTCAACATTTCCCCGGTGTTTGGTCCCTTTGTCCAGTAGAAATCCATGATTATCTCTAAAATAAAACTGCTTACCTTCCTCTTGGTGTAGGTCATTTTTCTTCTCCAGCCATAGAAAAATGAGTAACCTAAACCATTTTTGGTTACAACTAAAATACAGGTAACCCCCTACACATTTTTTTTTAATCCAGAAAACTGGCACAGGAGGCTGGTTTATGGGAATACTATAGTTAATTGGGAAAAGACTGTTATTGCTGCTAGCTATTTATGTGATAATAAAAGTTTTAATTTGTCTGATTAAGAAAATACTGATATGATGTTCTGTTACAGATAAAAAGAAGACTCATAAAGAACCATCAACAATTAGATTGGCTTTGGATCTTACTACCCCATTTTACCAAAGACTTGCTACTGTGAAAAGTGCAACACCAGACAGCCAGAAGGAATTGGTTGATGTCTGGATTGCGATTAATCAGTATTTGACTTGACATGAACTTTAAAATGTTTTTCTTTATATATATATATAATCTATGGGATACGTTTAGGAAGCCGGCAGCCGCAATCCCGACCGCCGGCTTCCTGAATCCTCTATCCCTCCTAGGGTTAAATGACAGGCATCTAAAATCTAGACGCCTGTCATTTTCCCAATGCCGGGAGACAGGCGCCCGGCATCCCGATTGGAGGGTTAGATTTAGGGTTAGGGTTTAGGGTTAGGGTTAGAGCGGACAGCCACGGGGGTGGAGGGTTAGATTTAGGGCACCTGGGGGGAAATTAGGGTTAGACACCCATCCGGGAGGGTTAGGGTCAGACTAGGGGGAGGGAGGGTTAGGGTCAGGCTAGGGGGAGGGAGGTTTAGGGTTAGGCAACCCCGGGGGGGACTTAGGGTTAGGCACCCCCTCAGGGGATTTAGGTTTAGGCAGCGGGGAATGGGGGAGTTAGGATTAGGCACTTCGGGGGAGGTTAGCATTAGGCACTTGGGGGGGAGGTTAGGGTTAGGCTCCCCTAAGGAGGGTTAGGGTTAGTGGGGTTGGTTAGGTTAGTAAGTACTTACCTTAGGGATGATCGGGATTTCCAGCACTGTCAGGCTTCCACTGCCGGGCTCTGCTCTTTTGTCAGGCTGCCGCAGCCGGGAATCGACCTGCCGGTCATGCGGCAGCCGGCTTTTCATACCGAATGCATATATATATGTGTATGTATGCATATATGCATGCATGTAGGGAAAGTTTCTCCAGGTAGAGGAAATGTGAGGTAATGAAAATGTATTGCATACCCTCTAGCTGGTAAAACTTATGTTTATTACTTGTAAGTGATGTTGAAGGGAGCATTAATTCCTGAATGAAGGTGTAAATGAATCTATCAAATTATTTGTATTGTAATACTGTAGTGGGTAAAATTACTAAGATGGGAGTTCTATTAAGAAGTTATGTTGCCAATAGCAACCAATCAGATTCCAGGTTTTATATTCTAGAAGGTGCTAGATAAATGAGAACTAGAATCTGATTGGTTGCTATGGGCAACATCACTTCTTAATAGAACTCCCATATTAGTAAATGTAGCTCTTATAGTGCAAATATGTGAAGTATTGTATTCTTTAGGAACTAATGTTAAGTTAGTAAGAGAATTGTAAGAGAATTGTTAAAGCTAGGAAACATGTTTATGCATGTCTCCATTTTTGTTGTCCAAATGCTAAGAAGAAAAACTAGAATGTGTGAGACACTGTCCCTGAGAGGACCCCAGTGCCTATATGCTTCAGCTCTCAGGAATATATTCATATAGAATGACTCATGTTAGCTAATTAAGACTAGAAGCTATGTATTCATAATTAGATAAGAAATAGCAGAATATATACAATCAGTATATTTAGTTTGGATTCATATAAGAAATGATGTGTTTATGGAGTACAGTGCTGGAGATACCAGACAGTGCCCTGCACATGGAGTATAAAGTTACAAGGCTGTGAGATAACAAGTAAAATATTTTAATGAGATGTCAAAAGAGATTTATATACTAATATTTGCTTATTAATAAGTCAGGCAATACTGCCATCTACTGACCATGTATGTAATGTTTCATATATGTTAAACATATATTCATAGATATTTTAATAAAGTAGATAAACAAATGTTGCCACATGTGCAGTATGATTTTATTTCTCTTTATGCAAATATGAGTGCTCTAAATAGTACGTCTGTTCAGAATAAATTTTAGATGGTTTTGGTAACACCCGAGCTTGTTGATTTCTATTACTCTCCGGCTGACATCTGTGCATGCTTAAGTGTGTCTAAAGACTGACAACTTGCTTGAACTCAAGAAACAGCTCCTCACTTTTAAATCTCTTTCTCTCTATATCTATCTATCTATCTATCTATCTATCTATCTATCTATCTATCTATCTATCTATCTATCTATCTATGTATCTATCTATCTATCTATCTATGTATCTCATATCTATCTATCTCATATATCAATATAAATATATATATATATATATGTATATATATATATATATATATATATATATTAGGGGTGTGCACCGGCCACTTTTCGTGTTTTGTGTTTTGGTTTTGGATCTGGATCTTTCTTCGTGTTTTGGATCTGGATTGGTTTTGCCAAAACCACCCTTCCGTGTTTTGGGTTCTGGGTTTTGTGTTTTGGATCTGTATTTTTTTTTAAAAAAGCATAAAAACAGCTAAAATCACAGAATTTGTAGGTTTTTCTGCTCCTATGCTATTATTAACCTCAATAACCTTAATTTCCACTCATTTCCAGTCTATTCTGAACACCTCACACCTCACAATAGTGTTTTTATGTCCAAAACGTTGCACCGAGGTAGCTGGATGACTATGCTAAGCGACACGAGTGGGCGGCACAAACACGTGACCCATCTAGGCGTGAAACTGCAGTGGCAGACAGGATGGCAGTTTGAAAAACTAGGCCCCAAACTGTACATAATGCAAAGAAAAAAAAGAGGTGCAAGATGGAATTGTCCTTGGGCCCTCCCACCCACCCTTATGTTGTATAAACAGGACATGCACACTTTAACAAACCAATCATTTCAGCGCCAGGGTCTGCCACACAACTGTGGCTGAAATGATTGGTTCGTTTGGGCCCCCACAAAACAAGCTGGCAATTAATGTGTCCCTGCACAAACTGGCTCTATGGAGGCAAGATGTCATCCTCATCCTCCTCATCCACCGATTCCTCACCCTCTTCAGTGTGTACATCCTCATCCTCACAAAGTATTAACTCGTCCCCACTTGAATCCACCACCACAGGTCCCTCTGTACCTTCTGGAGGCTGGTCTCCCTGGAAGAGCTGATAATTCATTTTGATGAACATCATCTTCTCCACATTCTGTGGAAGCAAACTCCTACGCCTTTCGCTGACAAGGTTCCCGGCTGCACTAAACACTCTTTCGGAGTACACACTGGAGGGGGGGCAACTCAGGTAAAATAGAGCCAGTTTGTACAGGGGCCTCCAAATTGCCTCTTTTTCCTGCCAGTACAGGTATGGACTGTCTGCCATGCCTACTTGGATGCTGTCACCGATGTAATCCTCCACCATTCTGTCAATGGTGACAGTATCATATGCAGTGACAGTAGACATGTCAGAAATTGTTGCCAGGTCCTTCAGTCCGGACCAGATGTCCAAACTTGGTCCTGCCTGTCCTGCATCACCGCCAGCGGGTTGCTTAGGATACCTAAGTTTTTTCCTGGCAGCCCCAGTTGCAGGAGAAAATGAAGAAGGAGCTGTTGACGTGTCACATTCCGCTTCAGCTGACAGTGTGTTCACCAGCAGGTCTTTGCACCTCTGCAGGCTTGTGTCGGCCGGAAAGAGAGACACCACATAGGCTTTAAACCTAGGATCGAGCACGGTGGCCAAAATGTAGTGGTCTGATTTCAACAGATTGACCACCCTGGAATCCTGGCAAAGCGAATGAAGGGCTTCATCCACAAGTCCCACATGCCGAGCGGAATCGCTCCGTCTTAGCTCCTCCTTCACTTTCTCCAGCTGCTTCTGCAAAAGCCTGATGAGGGGAATGACCTGACTCAAGCTGGCAGTGTCTGAACTGACTTCACGTGTGGCAAGTTCGAAGGGCTGGAGAACCTTGCACAACACGGAAATCATTCTCCACTGCGCTTGAGTCAGGTGCATACCCCCTCCTTTGCCTATGTCATAGGTGGATGTATAGGCTTGTATGGCCTTTTGCTGCTCCTCCATCCTCTGAAGCATATAGAGGGTTGAGTTCCACCGTGTCACAACCTCTTGCTTCAGGTGATGGCGGGGCAGGTTCAAGAGTGTTTGCTGGCGCTCCAGTCTTCGGCACGCAGTCGCTGAATGGCGAAAGTGGCCAGAAATTTTTCGGGCCACCCAAAGCGTCTCCTGCACGCCCCTGTCGCTTTTCAGAAAATTCTGCACCACCAAGTTTATTGTGTGAGCAAAACATGGGACGTGCTGGAATTTGCCCAGATGTAATGCCCGCACAATATTGGTGGCGTTGTCAGATATCACAAATCCCCAGGAGAGTCTAAGTGGGGTAAGCCACTGGGCGATGATTTCCCTCAGTTTCTCTAAGAGGTTGTCGGCGGTGTGCCTCTTACTGAAACCGGTGATACACAGCGTAGCCTGCCTTGTAACGAGCTGGCGTTTCTGAGATGCTGCTACTGGTGACGCTGCTGCTGTTGCTGCGTAAGGTGATACATCTACCCAGTGGGCTGTCACAGTCATATAGTCCTTAGTCTGCCCTGTTCCACTTGTCCACATGTCCGTGGTTAAGTGGACATTGTGTACAACGGCATTTTTCAGGACACTGAGGACACTCTTTCTGACGTTTCTGTACAGTCTCGGTATCGCCTGCCTAGTGAAGTGGAATCTAGACGGGATTTGGAACCGGGGACACACTACCTCCATCAATTGTCTAAATCCCACTGCACTAATGGCGGATACCGGACGCACGTCTAACACCAACATAGCAGTCAAGGCCTCAGTTATACGTTTTGCTTCAGGATGACTGCTGTCGTACTTCATCCTCCTCGCTAAGGACTGTTGGAGGGTCAATTGTTTAGTAAAAGTAGTGGTGTTCCTACTTCCTCTCTGGGATGATGAACGACTCCCAGCAGCAGCAACAGCAGCAGCGGCAGCAGTAGGCGTAGCAATGCAGGATCCTCCAGAGGAATCCCGGATAGGAGAGTCAGTCATGCCAGTGACATGGCCTGCAGGACTACTTCCGATCCTGACTAAGGAGGAAATTGACGAGGAGGGAGTTGACGGTGTGGTTTGCAGGCGCTTGGATACAACAGGACAACGGGATTTAGGTGTCCCTGGACTGCTTACGGTCTTAGCCAAAGTTTCTGAACTTGACAGTAACTTTTTATGAACGCGCTGCAGGTGCCGTATAAGGGAGGATGTTCCTAGGTGGTTGACGTCCCTACCCCTACTTATTTCACCTTTACATATGGTACATATGGCAAGACAGTTGTTGTCCGGATTTGGATAGAAATATTGCCAGACCAAAGAGGTGGAATGTTTGGTCTTCTGCCCAGGCATGACCGTGATGGGCTTTTTCATCCCACGGACAACAACTGTCTCCCCCGGAGCCTGATTTAAACAAACCACATCACCATCAGAATCCTCCTCGCCAACTTCCTCCTCAGCGCCAGCTACACCAGTATCCTCATCCTGTTGTACTTCAACAGTGACATCTTCAATTTGCATATCAGCAAGTGGACTGTGGGTGCTCCTTTCAGCACTTGCAGGGGGCATGCAAATGGTGGAAAGAGCCACCTCTTCCCGTCCAGTGCTGGGAAGGTCAGGCATCGCAACCACCACCACACTTGGACTCTCCTTGGGGATTTGTGATATCTTCTTAGAAAGCACAGTTCTTCGCTGTGCTTTTGCCAGCTTAACTCTTTTGATTTTTTTAGTGGGAGGAGGGCTTCCATCGTCATGTGAAGCTGAACCACTAGTCATGAACATACTAGGGATCGACCTTAGCCGTTCCTTGCCACTCCGTGTCGTAAATGGCATATTGGCAAGTTTACGTTTCTCTTCAGCTGATTTAAATGTCTTTTTCAAGGTCATTTTCCTGAACTTTGCCATTTGGGATTGTATGTGCCCTCTACTATGACATTGGGCATCGGCCTTGGCAGACGACGTTGATGGCATGTTATCGTCTATGTCATGACTAGTGGCAGCAGCTTCAGCACTAGGAGGAAGTGGTTCTTGATCTTTCTCTATTTTATTTTTATCGGAGAAAGTTTGGTCCTCCATTTATGTTATATCGATTTGATATATACGTGCGGCTAAACACAGAAAATAATTTTTTTTTTGGTTTGGACTGGAGTGTACTTTGTGGGTTACAGCACCCTTTAACGGTCAAGCCAGCCGGCCCTTTACTTATGACACAGGCGCACGCTTGGCACTACTTTGTTGATGCACGTGTGGCTACTGCGCACACAATTCACAAACACAGAAAATAATTTTTTTTTTGGTTTGGACTGGAGTGTACTTTCGGGGGTTACAGCACCCTTAACGGTCAAGCCAGCCGGCCCTTTACTTATGACACAGGCGCACGCTTGGCACTACTTTGTTGATGCACGTGCGGCTACTGCGCACACAATTCACAAACACAGAAAATAATTTTTTTTTTGGTTTGGACTGGAGTGTACTTTCGGGGGTTACAGCACCCTTAACGGTCAAGCCAGCCGGCCCTTTACTTATGACACAGGCGCACGCTTGGCACTACTTTGTTGATGCACGTGTGGCTACTGCGCACACAATTCACAAACACAGAAAATAATTTTTTTTTTGGTTTGGACTGGAGTGTACTTTCGGGGGTTACAGCACCCTTAACGGTCAAGCCAGCCGGCCCTTTACTTATGACACAGGCGCACGCTTGGCACTACTTTGTTGATGCACGTGCGGCTACTGCGCACACAATTCACAAACACAGAAAATAATTTTTTTTTTGGTTTGGACTGGAGTGTACTTTCGGGGGTTACAGCACCCTTAACGGTCAAGCCAGCCGGCCCTTTACTTATGACACAGGCGCACGCTTGGCACTACTTTGTTGATGCACGTGCGGCTACTGCGCACACAATTCACAAACACAGAAAATAATTTTTTTTTGGTTTGGACTGGAGTGTACTTTGGGGGTTACAGCACCCTTTAACGGTCAAGCCAGCCGGCCCTTTACTTATGACACAGGCGCACGCTTGGCACTACTTTGTTGATGCACGTGCGGCTACTGCGCACACAATTCACAAACACAGAAAATAATTTTTTTTTTGGTTTGGACTGGAGTGTACTTTCGGGGGTTACAGCACCCTTAACGGTCAAGCCAGCCGGCCCTTTACTTATGACACAGGCGCACGCTTGGCACTACTTTGTTGATGCACGTGTGGCTACTGCGCACACAATTCACAAACACAGAAAATAATTTTTTTTTTGGTTTGGACTGGAGTGTACTTTCGGGGGTTACAGCACCCTTAACGGTCAAGCCAGCCGGCCCTTTACTTATGACACAGGCGCACGCTTGGCACTACTTTGTTGATGCACGTGCGGCTACTGCGCACACAATTCACAAACACAGAAAATAATTTTTTTTTTGGTTTGGACTGGAGTGTACTTTCGGGGGTTACAGCACCCTTAACGGTCAAGCCAGCCGGCCCTTTACTTATGACACAGGCGCACGCTTGGCACTACTTTGTTGATGCACGTGCGACTACTGCGCACACAATTCACAAACACAGAAAATAATATTTTTTTTGGTTTGGACTGGAGTGTACTTTCGGGGGTTACAGCACCCTTAACGGTCAAGCCAGCCGGCCCTTTACTTATGACACAGGCGCACGCTTGGCACTACTTTGTTGATGCACGTGCGGCTACTGCGCACACAATTCACAAACACAGAAAATAATTTTTTTTTGGGTTTGGACTGGAGTGTACTTTCGGGGGTTACAGCACCCTTAACGGTCAAGCCAGCCGGCCCTTTACTTATGACACAGGCGCACGCTTGGCACTACTTTGTTGATGCACGTGCGGCTACTGCGCACACAATTCACAAACACAGAAAATAATTTTTTTTTTGGTTTGGACTGGAGTGTACTTTCGGGGGTTACAGCACCCTTAACGGTCAAGCCAGCCGGCCCTTTACTTATGACACAGGCGCACGCTTGGCACTACTTTGTTGATGCACGTGCGGCTACTGCGCACACAATTCACAAACACAGAAAATATATTATTTTTTTAGCACTTGGGGGGAGCACCCCTGATGGACAGAGCACCCCCTGGACAACACTACAGCACTCCTTTAGGACTGGGACACTGCATTGGACTTTGGAGTGGACACAGCCCCTATGGAGAACTGACTGCACAACACAGTCCAGCCAGCCCCTATGGACTTTGAAGTAGTGGACAAAGCCCCTATTAACAACAGCAGCACAGCACAACACAGCCAGCCCCTATGGACTTTGAAGTAGTGGACAACAGCAGCACTACACTACACTACACTACACAGCCCTAACTCCCACCCTCCCTCTTCACTGTCCACAGCCGAGTGAGAAAATGGCGCCGACGTGTGTACCTTATATAGGATCCAAAACCCGCGAGACTCGGAAGGCGGGATGATGACGTTTTGCCTCGATTTCAGATCCGAGTCAGGCGGGAAAAGTCGAGCCTGACTCGGATCGGACTCGGATCGGGGGGGCTCGGGGGGGTTCGGATTTCAGAAATCCGAACCCGCTCACCCCTAATATATATATATTAGGGGTGAGCGGGTTCGGATTTCTGAAATCCGAACCCCCCCGAGCCCCCCCGATCCGAGTCCGATCCGAGTCAGGCTCGACTTTTCCCGCCTGACTCGGATCTGAAATCGAGGCAAAACGTCATCATCCCGCCTTCCGAGTCTCGCGGGTTTTGGATCCTATATAAGGTACACACGTCGGCGCCATTTTCTCACTCGGCTGTGGACAGTGAAGAGGGAGGGTGGGAGTTAGGGCTGTGTAGTGTAGTGTAGTGTAGTGCTGCTGTTGTCCACTACTTCAAAGTCCATAGGGGCTGGCTGTGTTGTGCTGTGCTGCTGTTGTTAATAGGGGCTGTGTCCACTACTTCAAAGTCCATAGGGGCTGGCTGGACTGTGTTGTGCAGTCAGTTCTCCATAGGGGCTGTGTCCACTCCAAAGTCCTGTGCAGTGTCCCAGTCCTAAAGGAGTGCTGTAGTGTTGTCCAGGGGGTGCTCTGTCCATCAGGGGTGCTCCCCCGAAGTGCTAAAAAAATAATATATTTTCTGTGTTTGTGAATTGTGTGCGCAGTAGCCGCACGTGCATCAACAAAGTAGTGCCAAGCGTGCGCCTGTGTCATAAGTAAAGGGCCGGCTGGCTTGACCGTTAAGGGTGCTGTAACCCCCGAAAGTACACTCCAGTCCAAACCAAAAAAAAAATTATTTTCTGTGTTTGTGAATTGTGTGCGCAGTAGCCGCACGTGCATCAACAAAGTAGTGCCAAGCATGCGCCTGTGTCATAAGTAAAGGGCCGGCTGGCTTGACCGTTAAGGGTGCTGTAACCCCCGAAAGTACACTCCAGTCCAAACCAAAAAAAATATTATTTTCTGTGTTTGTGAATTGTGTGCGCAGTAGTCG
Organism: Taudactylus pleione; assembly: GCA_031769625.1. Taxonomy (NCBI): domain Eukaryota; kingdom Metazoa; phylum Chordata; class Amphibia; order Anura; family Myobatrachidae; genus Taudactylus; species Taudactylus pleione. The sequence goes on along the minus strand of JAUIMM010000626.1, from coordinate 1,573,612 downwards.
CACGTGCATCAACAAAGTAGTGCCAAGCGTGCGCCTGTGTCATAAGTAAAGGGCCGGCTGGCTTGACCGTTAAGGGTGCTGTAACCCCCGAAAGTACACTCCAGTCCAAACCAAAAAAAAAATTATTTTCTGTGTTTGTGAATTGTGTGCGCAGTAGCCGCACGTGCATCAACAAAGTAGTGCCAAGCGTGCGCCTGTGTCATAAGTAAAGGGCCAGCTGGCTTGACCGTTAAGGGTGCTGTAACCCCCGAAAGTACACTCCAGTCCAAACCAAAAAAAAAATTATTTTCTGTGTTTGTGAATTGTGTGCGCAGTAGCCACACGTGCATCAACAAAGTAGTGCCAAGCGTGCGCCTGTGTCATAAGTAAAGGGCCGGCTGGCTTGACCGTTAAGGGTGCTGTAACCCCCGAAAGTACACTCCAGTCCAAACCAAAAAAAAAATTATTTTCTGTGTTTGTGAATTGTGTGCGCAGTAGCAGCACGTGCATCAACAAAGTAGTGCCAAGCGTGCGCCTGTGTCATAAGTAAAGGGCCGGCTGGCTTGACCGTTAAAGGGTGCTGTAACCCCCAAAGTACACTCCAGTCCAAACCAAAAAAAAATTATTTTCTGTGTTTGTGAATTGTGTGCGCAGTAGCCGCACGTGCATCAACAAAGTAGTGCCAAGCGTGCGCCTGTGTCATAAGTAAAGGGCCGGCTGGCTTGACCGTTAAGGGTGCTGTAACCCCCGAAAGTACACTCCAGTCCAAACCAAAAAAAAAATTATTTTCTGTGTTTGTGAATTGTGTGCGCAGTAGCCGCACGTGCATCAACAAAGTAGTGCCAAGCGTGCGCCTGTGTCATAAGTAAAGGGCCGGCTGGCTTGACCGTTAAGGGTGCTGTAACCCCCGAAAGTACACTCCAGTCCAAACCAAAAAAAAAATTATTTTCTGTGTTTGTGAATTGTGTGCGCAGTAGCCACACGTGCATCAACAAAGTAGTGCCAAGCGTGCGCCTGTGTCATAAGTAAAGGGCCGGCTGGCTTGACCATTAAGGGTGCTGTAACCCCCGAAAGTACACTCCAGTCCAAACCAAAAAAAAAATTATTTTCTGTGTTTGTGAATTGTGTGCGCAGTAGCCGCACGTGCATCAACAAAGTAGTGCCAAGCGTGCGCCTGTGTCATAAGTAAAGGGCCGGCTGGCTTGACCGTTAAGGGTGCTGTAACCCCCGAAAGTACACTCCAGTCCAAACCAAAAAAAAAATTATTTTCTGTGTTTGTGAATTGTGTGCGCAGTAGCCACACGTGCATCAACAAAGTAGTGCCAAGCGTGCGCCTGTGTCATAAGTAAAGGGCCGGCTGGCTTGACCGTTAAAGGGTGCTGTAACCCACAAAGTACACTCCAGTCCAAACCAAAAAAAAAATTATTTTCTGTGTTTAGCCGCACGTATATATCAAATCGATATAACATAAATGGAGGACCAAACTTTCTCCGATAAAAATAAAATAGAGAAAGATCAAGAACCACTTCCTCCTAGTGCTGAAGCTGCTGCCACTAGTCATGACATAGACGATAACATGCCATCAACGTCGTCTGCCAAGGCCGATGCCCAATGTCATAGTAGAGGGCACATACAATCCCAAATGGCAAAGTTCAGGAAAATGACCTTGAAAAAGACATTTAAATCAGCTGAAGAGAAACGTAAACTTGCCAATATGCCATTTACGACACGGAGTGGCAAGGAACGGCTAAGGTCGATCCCTAGTATGTTCATGACTAGTGGTTCAGCTTCACATGACGATGGAAGCCCTCCTCCCACTAAAAAAATCAAAAGAGTTAAGCTGGCAAAAGCACAGCGAAGAACTGTGCTTTCTAAGAAGATATCACAAATCCCCAAGGAGAGTCCAAGTGTGGTGGTGGTTGCGATGCCTGACCTTCCCAGCACTGGACGGGAAGAGGTGGCTCTTTCCACCATTTGCATGCCCCCTGCAAGTGCTGAAAGGAGCACCCACAGTCCACTTGCTGATATGCAAATTGAAGATGTCACTGTTGAAGTACAACAGGATGAGGATACTGGTGTAGCTGGCGCTGAGGAGGAAGTTGGCGAGGAGGATTCTGATGGTGATGTGGTTTGTTTAAATCAGGCTCCGGGGGAGACAGTTGTTGTCCGTGGGATGAAAAAGCCCATCACGGTCATGCCTGGGCAGAAGACCAAACATTCCACCTCTTTGGTCTGGCAATATTTCTATCCAAATCCGGACAACAACTGTCTTGCCATATGTACCATATGTAAAGGTGAAATAAGTAGGGGTAGGGACGTCAACCACCTAGGAACATCCTCCCTTATACGGCACCTGCAGCGCGTTCATAAAAAGTTACTGTCAAGTTCAGAAACTTTGGCTAAGACCGTAAGCAGTCCAGGGACACCTAAATCCCGTTGTCCTGTTGTATCCAAGCGCCTGCAAACCACACCGTCAACTCCCTCCTCGTCAATTTCCTCCTTAGTCAGGATCGGAAGTAGTCCTGCAGGCCATGTCACTGGCATGACTGACTCTCCTATCCGGGATTCCTCTGGAGGATCCTGCATTGCTACGCCTACTGCTGCCGCTGCTGCTGTTGCTGCTGCTGGGAGTCGTTCATCATCCCAGAGAGGAAGTAGGAACACCACTACTTTTACTAAACAATTGACCCTCCAACAGTCCTTAGCGAGGAGGATGAAGTACGACAGCAGTCATCCTGAAGCAAAACGTATAACTGAGGCCTTGACTGCTATGTTGGTGTTAGACGTGCGTCCGGTATCCGCCATTAGTGCAGTGGGATTTAGACAATTGATGGAGGTAGTGTGTCCCCGGTTCCAAATCCCGTCTAGATTCCACTTCACTAGGCAGGCGATACCGAGACTGTACAGAAACGTCAGAAAAAGTGTCCTCAGTGTCCTGAAAAATGCCGTTGTACACAATGTCCACTTAACCACGGACATGTGGACAAGTGGAACAGGGCAGACTAAGGACTATATGACTGTGACAGCCCACTGGGTAGATGTATCACCTTACGCAGCAACAGCAGCAGCGTCACCAGTAGCAGCATCTCAGAAACGCCAGCTCGTTACAAGGCAGGCTACGCTGTGTATCACCGGTTTCAGTAAGAGGCACACCGCCGACAACCTCTTAGAGAAACTGAGGGAAATCATCGCCCAGTGGCTTACCCCACTTAGACTCTCCTGGGGATTTGTGATATCTGACAACGCCACCAATATTGTGCGGGCATTACATCTGGGCAAATTCCAGCACGTCCCATGTTTTGCTCACACAATAAACTTGGTGGTGCAGAATTTTCTGAAAAGCGACAGGGGCGTGCAGGAGACGCTTTGGGTGGCCCGAAAAATTTCTGGCCACTTTCGCCATTCAGCGACTGCGTGCCGAAGACTGGAGCGCCAGCAAACACTCTTGAACCTGCCCCGCCATCACCTGAAGCAAGAGGTTGTGACACGGTGGAACTCAACCCTCTATATGCTTCAGAGGATGGAGGAGCAGCAAAAGGCCATACAAGCCTATACATCCACCTATGACATAGGCAAAGGAGGGGGTATGCACCTGACTCAAGCGCAGTGGAGAATGATTTCCGTGTTGTGCAAGGTTCTCCAGCCCTTCGAACTTGCCACACGTGAAGTCAGTTCAGACACTGCCAGCTTGAGTCAGGTCATTCCCCTCATCAGGCTTTTGCAGAAGCAGCTGGAGAAAGTGAAGGAGGAGCTAAGACGGAGCGATTCCGCTCGGCATGTGGGACTTGTGGATGAAGCCCTTCATTCGCTTTGCCAGGATTCCAGGGTGGTCAATCTGTTGAAATCAGACCACTACATTTTGGCCACCGTGCTCGATCCTAGGTTTAAAGCCTATGTGGTGTCTCTCTTTCCGGCCGACACAAGCCTGCAGAGGTGCAAAGACCTGCTGGTGAACACACTGTCAGCTGAAGCGGAACGTGACACGTCAACAGCTCCTTCTTCATTTTCTCCTGCAACTGGGGCTGCCAGGAAAAAACTTAGGTATCCTAAGCAACCCGCTGGCGGTGATGCAGGACAGGCAGGACCAAGTTTGGACATCTGGTCCGGACTGAAGGACCTGGCAACAATTTCTGACATGTCTACTGTCACTGCATATGATACTGTCACCATTGACAGAATGGTGGAGGATTACATCGGTGACAGCATCCAAGTAGGCATGGCAGACAGTCCATACCTGTACTGGCAGGAAAAAGAGGCAATTTGGAGGCCCCTGTACAAACTGGCTCTATTTTACCTGAGTTGCCCCCCCTCCAGTGTGTACTCCGAAAGAGTGTTTAGTGCAGCCGGGAACCTTGTCAGCGAAAGGCGTAGGAGGTTGCTTCCACAGAATGTGGAGAAGATGATGTTCATCAAAATGAATTATCAGCTCTTCCAGGGAGACCAGCCTCCAGAAGGTACAGAGGGACCTGTGGTGGTGGATTCAAGTGGGGACGAGTTAATACTTTGTGAGGATGAGGATGTACACACTGAAGAGGGTGAGGAATCGGTGGATGAGGAGGATGAGGATGACATCTTGCCTCCATAGAGCCAGTTTGTGCAGGGACACATTAATTGCCAGCTTGTTTTGTGGGGGCCCAAACGAACCAATCATTTCAGCCACAGTTGTGTGGCAGACCCTGGCGCTGAAATGATTGGTTTGTTAAAGTGTGCATGTCCTGTTTATACAACATAAGGGTGGGTGGGAGGGCCCAAGGACAATTCCATCTTGCACCTCTTTTTTTTCTTTGCATTATGTACAGTTTGGGGCCTAGTTTTTCAAACTGCCATCCTGTCTGCCACTGCAGTTTCACGCCTAGATGGGTCACGTGTTTGTGCCGCCCACTTGTGTCGCTTAGCATAGTCATCCAGCTACCTCGGTGCAACGTTTTGGACATAAAAACACTATTGTGAGGTGTGAGGTGTTCAGAATAGACTGGAAATGAGTGGAAATTAAGGTTATTGAGGTTAATAATAGCATAGGAGCAGAAAAACCTACAAATTCTGTGATTTTAGCTGTTTTTATGCTTTTTTAAAAAAAAATACAGATCCAAAACACAAAACCCAGAACCCAAAACACGGAAGGGTGGTTTTGGCAAAACCAATCCAGATCCAAAACACGAAGAAAGATCCAGATCCAAAACCAAAACACAAAACACGAAAAGTGGCCGGTGCACACCCCTAATATATATATACATACATACATATCTGGTTTTCACTGAAACAATGCTCTAAATCCTCCAAGTAACATATTCTATTAATCACTTCACTATCAGGTTAATTGGCTACATGCAAACACACCACACATATACAAGTGACACAGCAGCTTATTTATGATGTTAATTATTGGGATCTGAATGGAACACGATAATTAACATTCTAACGCACCGCAGAATCTGGATCAATTCATCATTGCTCTGCCGCGGTGAAAGCTGATGCTAAATCAGCTGTTCCCACAAGCGGCTTCTCTGCTCCCTTTTGGAGCAGTGACAGGAGTACGCATGCATGACCTACAGTTCACGCATGAGCATAAGAGCCCTGACGACTGACGGAAGGAGCCAGACAGTGGGGGAGGTATCCAAAAGGATCCGTGTTCGCGATCCAGGATTCCTTGCCATAGGGAAGGAGCAAAGTATTGTAGCATCTGAAGATGGCGAATGCTCCTGCACTCAAGCTCCAAAAATATGGTATTTTCAGAGCTTGTTGAATTCTGTCCAAATACTAGTGTATGGGGACAGTGGGCCATTCCGCAAAAGGAAGGTAAGTAAGAGATACCTGTGATATCTCCTGCTTTACCTTCTTGATGAATGGCCTGATAACTTAATTTTTACAATTGCAGATGAAAATGTGCATTTCCCCTTGCTTTTGTAAAAAATTAAGTGATATTGAATAGGCCCCAGTCTCTGATATAGAATTCCTAAAAAAATTCCCTCCCCTTACCTGCTACCTTATTGGATAACTGATCTAAAGCACGGGCCCACTCTTTGATTCCTAGATAGCCCTCATTGTCTCAAAGTTTAACCCCTGCTCTGACAAATCTCCTTCTTGTAATGACCAATGATCATACTCCCAATCTGTGATTGATAAATAGAATGTACATTTTCAGCATATTACTTATCTTCCAAAAAGATTATCAAATGTATATGGAATTTCAGGGCCGTAAATAGGGTGGTGCAACCTGTGCCATGACACAGTGCTCTGCAGGGCAGGGGACTCTGTTTGGGCCTGTCAATTTTCCTATTTATTATCATGCTCACGTGTAGCTTCCTCTTCTTTTATCCCCAGCATCTCCTGGCCTCCCCTATCTCTTCCCTGGTCCTTCTCCATGGCTCTTTTCAAGTGAACCATCTTATTTCCCTATGTAAAAAATGGGGTTGGGCGCAAATGCTCTCTCTGGCACAAGGCACCAAAAAGTCTAGTTATGGCACTGTGAAACTTATACCAAAGCCATTCACAATGAATATTCCACCAACAATTAAATCTTGTGAATATTTATATTCTAATCTACAGTATATTTGAGGATTGGGAAAATGATGAATGCCCTTCTGTCAACCTTCTTTGAATGACCTACTTCAGTGGCTGACAAACTTTTTTAAATCATGGTGCCCTAGAGTATCATCATTGTTTTCACGGTACCCCTAAGCCAAAAGTTTGATTTGAGAAATTCAGAAAAATATTAGTAATATTAGTAAAGTAGTAAAGTTAAGTAAATTCTGCATACCTGTCATCCTTAGGTTCAGATATGTGATGGTGGACAGGTTTTCGCTTCTGTATGTCCACATATTTACATTAAATTAACCATAAATTATTTGATTTGGTGCTGGACCACCAACCTGAGGCACCACTGCAAGTGTCCCATGGCACCCCAGGTTGTCACGGTGCACAATTTGGGAACCACTGACCTACTGTAGGATCTTACTTCCATTCTGTAACAGATAAATAAAATGTACAATTTTAGTATTTTACTTACCTTCCACAAAGCAGTTTTTGGCTTCCGAATTTATATCGAAGTGGTATGACACAGCCATTTACAGTAAATATTCCACCTATAATTAAATCTCCTTCTTGGGAATATTTATATTCAAATATATATTGAGAAACTTGGGTTAAAAGACTTCCGGGCTTTGGTGTCTGTGTTTCCGATCTACAGAGTGCAGTGCTCAGTATGCACAGCCAAATTATTTGGTGGAAAATATTAAATACATTTTCAAAAGGTCGAAAACAATTGTTGAATTTGTGCTCTTCTTTATATCTCCTCTCTGACATAATCATAGTTCTTTAATTTAGTTAAGACACAGGAAAAGCACAGAGAGATACACATTGGTAAATATACATTATGATCTCATTTACTGTGGTAGAACAATCGATTATTACTACATAAAATACCCATGTGAAAATATTGAATTTGTATTTAGAGTTAAATGTAGAGATGTGCTTAACACTGTGTTTTGGCTTTGGTTTTGTATTTTGGACCCGGATTCATCTTCATGTTTTGGTTTTGATTTGGATCTGGGTTTTTAAACAAAAGTTTTTAATCTGAATTCCGAACCACAGGAAGATCAGAACCGCGACTCATATCTGTTGGGATTTAAGAAATTTGGGTGGATTCAGATCTCTGTAGGACTGAACCACACATATCTAGTTAAAAGTATCTATTACTTCCAGGCAATTGCATTGTCATATTATTCCTTTCCCTTCAAATGTCCTGACATTGAATTAATACCATTTAATAGACAGGCATATTTCCAGTTACTAACCCAAACAAACATTTTTATTTCATTTATAGGCAAATTATACATAACTTCACATAATTACAACCAATATCATGTTTAAAAATTAAAAACTTCATGCAGTGGGCCATCACATTAAGTTATTAGTCCCATGGAGACCCAAAATTGTCCTAATAAAACTCACCAACCCCACATTACATTATATTAATACACCAACATATGACTAATACCCCACAAACCCCCATTGTATTACCTATGCTAGCACTTGTATAAACAATCCCCCCCCCTCAAAAAATATAAAAAGATGATCTGCTCTAAAGTTGGTGGGGAGAGAAAACAATGGAAATTGAGTGCAGCAGAGGAGAGAGGAGAAATAAAGGAAGGAGATGAGGAGTGGAGAATACAAAATTTGTGTTCTTTCTTGTCTTAACAAACCCTAGACCATGTATTAATTGTCAGTTCTCCACCGCATTGGCCAACTAGATCTCTTGGGCTACACTTTACAAAGCAATGTTTTTTAAGCCGCTACTTCTTGGCTGGTTGAAGCAGAATATTTAAAGCAGTGCTAACATTGAGTGTAAAGCCAGCACACTTTACACTGGATATTAATAATAATAATTTTATGTATATAGCGCTTTTCTCCCGTAAGACACTTTACAGACATCAGAAAACATGGAACATTGCACAAGGATTTGGTTTTGCAGAAATAGAAAACCACACAGAGATAATTAAAATCAACTGAAACCTAGAGAGCACAATTAGCATATTGCAGGGTTGGTGCAGGCATTTGGGAAAAAACTTCTATGGGTTATATGTTCCATCCACGAAAGGTACCAGATGAGGCAGCCATCTTTTGGCACACTATGTAGGATTACCCTAGGTGGAATAGGTTATACTTATTAGTTCTTCTTTAAATTTTGAATCCCAACCCACTAAGAAGGGGTGACTTATAAATACTGCTTCATAAATATAGCATCTTATTGCTAACAGCTGGAGTTTCACCTCTCAGAAAAACTTCTAATCTGATGGCCTGATTCAGATTTGGAAATATAGGGCCAGATTCATTACCGATCGCAACTGTGATTACGCACGCAATTTGCCAATTCTTGCATTCTGCGCATGCACCTACTAGCCACTGTGATTGGGACTGCAATTGCAGAGACTATGCAGACCCATTGGAGAGTGATTGCCTTTAAGTGTCATTTGTAGGTGGTCAGCAAAATGCAGGCGTGCCAGGGCATTTGAATGCCGTTGTAGGTGCGTGCATAAATTATCCACTGAGATGCCATACACAGCTTAAGTACTCTCAGCGTGCAATGAGGTTAGCAACTTCTAAATAAGCTAGAGCTTGTGCAAGGGCCATCTCCTCTTTGATCCCTGGCCTGGGCTGTCTAATTTGAGATGTTAATGTCTTGGATGAGGTTCCTCTACTGTAGCATTACACCCCAGCTAGTAAAGCCCAGTGCTTGTTTTAAAAGTACGGGAACCCCACACCATTTTCCCATATTTTTTAAAGCAGAACCTGCTCACAGATTCCGGGGGCTGGTTCATTAAATTTGAGGGACCCCTACACAATTTGTCCCCCATATTTTTTCTAACCAGGACTGGTTCACAGACACTGGGCTGGTTTTAAAAATACAGGGAACCCCACACCATTTTCCAATACTTTTAAAACCAGAACATGCTCACAGAGCCCAATGCTGGTTCATTAAATATAGGGGACCCCTACACATTTTGTCCTCCATACTTTTTTAACCAGGACTGGCTCACAGAACACTAGGCTGGTTATGCTTTTGAGGTAGACCCCAAATGTTATTTTTATTATTTTATTTTAATTACTTGCTTAATTACAGGTAGATACATACACAGATCACACTGATCTGTGTATGTTTCTAATAAACAAGCTGCTCAGGAGGGGGTCTATTTAAAACTTCTATTTTTGTACCGAGATTGCTTAATTCACACCTGTGATTGCAATAGTTTGGTTGATTGTGTATATATTTCTATTTGTGTTTTCACCCATATTTTTCAGAAAGTATCATGATTTCACACCCATGTTTCCCTTTAATAAATTTCCGAGCATTAAAAAAATGGGCAAAAACACCTAGGAATGCAATCTCGACCAAACTTGATTCTTAGTAAATTTACCCCTCAATATAAGATTCCAGCTAGGTGTTACAGATTCTTAATACAGTTGCCAGATATTCCCAAATGTACCTACTTTATGCTGAAGATCTGGCCATGACTTGGGTTTTCCTTGCCATATTTGAATGCACTGTCCAGTGGCTAATTGGGTGGATCGTTGGTATCCCTTTACCTAATATGTCTAAGTTTTTGCTGCTCTATTTAATGGACATAACCATTTTGACTTAGAAAAAGAAAAGTTATTGCTTTGATATCTGATGAATGTTGTGAGGGCAAAGTGCCATATTACTGGAGGTCCTCAAACTGCATTCCTATCTCTGTCATTCAAGAGAGTAGGCCATTATATGTTTATGGAAGATATCACATCTTCTTTGAAATCACCCTCCTCTACTTTTATGACTACTTGGTATGATTGGTTGAGCTTTAAGAGACTTCAGATTATAATGCTATGTGTGAATCCGGTATTTTTAACACTATACTCTTAGAAAAGTATCCTTCCACCATTTCTGCACCCTATGCAAATGTGGGGATGAGCATCTCAAGAATTCCTCGCTTGTACTGAGACATTTAAAAAAAAATAGTAAATGCCATTGTATGCACTATCACTTAGCCACAGATATTATGAACAAGCAGTACTGTTCAATTAAAGATTACATGACTGTGACTGACCACTGGGTGGCTGTATCACCTTCAGCAGCAGCAGAATCTAACACAATGCCAGCTCCCTCACAGGCTGTCTACTCTCTGTATTACCAGCTTTATTAAGAGATATAATAAAATCAACCTGTTAAAAAAACACAGATTTCATAAAACATGGATAACCCCACTAGGACTCTCCTCATGATTTGTCATTTTTGATAATACTTGTAACATTGTGAGAGCATTACAACGGGTTGAATTGAACACATCTTATTTTGCACACACACAATAACCTGGGTGTTTAAAAAAAAATTCAAAAATGAAAAGGTCATGCAGTAGATTTTGTCTGTGTCCAGAGTTATTTCTGGACAGTCTTAGCATTCATATATCACATGTAGAAGATTGCAGTGGCTGCAAAAACAGTTCAATTTGCCATGCTGCCAACTGAAGCAAGAGGTAGTGCCCAGGTGGAATTCCACCCTGTATATGCTTCAGCGAATGGAGGTACAACAAAAAGCCATCCAAACCTACACAATGAGCCATGACATAAGGAGAATACTCTGTGCTTTGTGCAAGCTACTAAAACTAATTGAAGTAGTGAGTGGCACTGCCAGCTTGAGTCAACTGATTCCCTTAATAAAACTACTGAAACAGCAGCTAGAGAAACAAAAGAGATAAAATGAAGTGATTCTGCTAAGTATGTTGGACTTGAAGATTAAATTCTTTATGCACTTTGCCAGGATCAAATGGCTGTCAAGGTATTGCAATTAGATCAATACATTTTGGTGGGATGTAGTCAGCATCTCGGCGCACAAAATTCTGGAGCTTAGAATCCTGGTGCAAGAATGCTGACAGGAGTCAAAATCCCAGCTCCAGATTCCCAGCTGCTGCAATCCTGATAGTAATTATTAGGGTTAGCGTAAGGTTTAGGACTAGTGTTTATGGTTAGGCTTTGGGGAGGGAGGGTCAGGTTTATACTGCTAGAATGGTGGGTTAGACAAATGGTTAAATTACCTACCTGCATGCATTATAATTTCTACCATTGGGATTCTGGAGCCAGCATTCTGACTGCCGACTTTGTTTGTGCTAGGATTGTGTACCAAACCCTATTTTGCCAACCATACTTCTTACTTCTTACATACTTCAAGTCATATTTCTTTCCAATTAACAAAAATCTTAAGAGATGCAAAGAGATTTTTGCGAGCAAATTGACAGCTCAAATTACACTTTATACAATGATGTCACCTGCTTTAGTTTCTCCAGAATTGTTGCTGCTAGGGAAAAACTGACCTTTTCCAATCGACCCATCATGGGGGGGGTGTAAATGATGAGTGTGGATGATGAATCAACTCAGTGCACCAAAGAGAAACACCATTTTGAAATCTGGTCAGGCTTAAAAGAATTTCCCACAAATTTTGATACTTCTACCTTGATTCTATCAGATACACTAAGCATCAATAAAATGGTGGAGGATTATTTTAATGACAATGTACAAATTAGCATGTCACACAGTCCTTTTGATTACTGTGAGGAAAAAAAACAAATTTAAATCCCTTGTTCAAAATAACTTGCCGTACTTAAGCTGCCCACACTCCAGTGTGTCCTTGGAAAGAGTGGTTATCACAGCCGGGAACCTTGTAAGCAATCAACTTATGTGGTAACTTCCTAAAAATGTGGAAAAACTACAAATTTGAATAAAGATTTTTGCAGCCAATCTCGGATGTAGCTAGAAATGTGTGGGCACTAGATGCAGGGGGGTGGCCATGTGTGGGGTTGCTGGAAGGAGGCATGACATCATTACCCATCCCAGCAGACTAAAATAATAATGTGCAGGTGGAACTGAATGCAGGGAGAGACAGCTGGGTGTGGGGATTCTGTCAGGAGGTATGACATTTTCACCTCTCCCAACAGCCTGGTCAATTCACACTCATTGTGGTGGCCACAGAATGCAGGCACAAAATGGTTGGGCGCAAAGATGCTGGGAAGTGTCATGATGTCATCATCCCTCCCAGCAGGTTGAGATATCTTTCAGTAGGTGTGGCATTGAATGCAAAGGGTGATGACCAGGTGTATAGCTGCTGGGATTTGTGATGTGACAGTCCCTCCAAGCATCCAGGAAACACTGCTTTTGATAGACATTTAGCACTTTTCAAGTTTATTTTCTTTAAATTATGCAATTTATCATTATGTTTTACCTGCCTACCACTACACACACACACTCACACACACACACATATATATATATATATATAATGTACAGAAGAGGACAGCACTCAGTGAGACTTCACAAAGTCTCACTGAGTGCCATCCTCTTCTGTACATTAAATTATGTTCCCTATGGAAGGGCACCAGATCATTATTTTTATCATTTGAGTGCCGGGAATTCTCGGATTATATATATATATATATATATATATAAATCAATAGAAGAAAACAGCGCCAAATTTGTCCACTCTGTTTAACGTGAAATACCTTTCACAAGTGTGTGTTTTTTGTTTTTTTATTGGTAAATCTAATAGAAATATAATAGAAATATTATACATATATATATATATATATATATATATATACATATACTATTTGTATATGTAGCACTCCCTTGATAAGTATAAGGTGTCTGCTTGGTCAACAAAAAATGGTGGCCATGGCTAGGCCACCTTGGTACAGGAAACAATATGACAATATAGCTGACCACAAGCGCCTCCTAGTGCATATACAGTGAACCAATTAAACCTGTGCAAATCTCGCAACCTGTGCAAAAACAATTTTTTGTGTTTATATCCTTGTCCTTATCCAGGACCGTGACATACAAGTGACTTTGTGCAATAAATACAACCGTGTAATATATATGAATAAATATATTTAAAACTGCATAAATAATGTGCATAAAATTTTTTTAATTAAATAAAACAATTCATAGACAACACACAATGACATAAATACACAGAAATAATGGATAAAAAGCTAGTACTAAAAGATAATAAATAGCGATTTTTAGTGAAAAATAAATATATATTTTCTAAAATAAATCGGATTTATAGCTTATCTTTTCCAGCAGTATTTTGGGAAGAGTTCATAAAGTGCAAGGTCAGGGTCCCAACGCGTTTCGTCCTCTGGACTTCATCAAGGGGAAGTGTATGCATAGAGACAGAGCAGGGTTTATATACCTTAAGTACAGGAAGCACATGTCCTCATTTCGTGACATCATTTCCTGTTACCTATTTCAGGTCAAAAAGCCATATAATGTCCAGATTTTAACAATAAAATTTGTATTATGGCACTCATTATAAACAATATAAAACATAGAAAGCAAATAAATTATGTGAGTCAATGTTTTTCTGCTTCATGATTATAGTTCTGTCCAAGTGGAACACATGTGAGGCGCACCCTGTCATTTCCGGTCATGTGGTCCGCGGGCTGGTATTGGTTTAACATAATGCCAGTCTAGGTGGAACGCAGGGAGAACACAGGATGAGCGCACCGCGTCACTTCCTGTTCCATGTAGTATTGGTTAAGTGACTACCAGTCCCCATATTACATCACCACTAAATAGCTATTAAGATGTTATTTTTCCATCTCCAGATCCCCACCGGAGGATGTGTCGCTCGCTTGTAATTGTATTAGTAGACCATGAGGTCGTTTTAGATGAAGGCGGCAGCCATTTTTGTAGTTTTTTTACATTAAAGCGGCGGCCATTTTGGTAGTTCTTTTACATGAAGCCGGCGGCCATTTTTGTAGTTCTTTTACCACTTGTAGCAGTCGTCTTTATGGTTTTGAGTGCTATGTCAAACACTAATCGGGGTCAATCGGAAAACAGAGGTTTGCCATTCTTAACATAAGATGTTCAATGTTTTTCCTTGACTGTTTGTATTCCATCACTGTTCTTCCAATATTTATGGATCGTTATAATACTTCGGATAGGGACGGCGGCCATCTTGGTAGTTCTTTCATAACCTGTGGCAGCCATCTTTGTAGTTCCTAGATGCTATGACCAGTGCCATTCAATAAAGAACTGGGAGGAATTAGCATTCTTATTCTGGGATGCTAAACATCTTTATTGACCATTAACACGTATCCTGAAAAAGAGGAGAAAATTAAGGCAGACACAAATATGATGAGCTATTTAATCAGAGACTCCATTCCCTGATTGTCAATGCAGAAAGTGAACTATACAAAAAGACAATAGTCTATGGATACCAACTAAATAATAGGTTTATATTCATAAAAATTACATGTTAGATGGAAAGGTGACTGATGCAGGTGCAAAATTGTAAAACAAGACTCGGAGCCATATCATATTCTATATGCCATTTTATTCCCATTCACAATTTTACTACAACACCTGGTCTTCCTAGGAGGTCCCCCATCCAAGTACTGACCAGGCCCAATCATGCTTCGCTTCCAAGATCAGACGAGATTGGGCATTGACATGTTGGTATGGTTGTAGGTATGTGTTCACTTATGCATAGATTTATGGACTTTGCTCCACGAGGACCTGTAATCAATCGCATTTCAGCTTCATCACCCTCCATATCATAAATAAGAACATGTTTTAATAATAATACTGTAGTCCAAACTTTTGCTTCCTTTTTTTTTTTTATCTATAAAGTTGTCTTTAATCGCCTTGTACATGATAACGTATATTATACCGCTATCATTGTGTCTTAAGTCATATAAAAGGAGCTATTTCATAGTTGTCGTTAAACCCCATGGGAAATAAAGTGTTTAATTCGAAGATCCAGAACATTTCACGTTGAGCAAGTTTCTTGCCCAGATCTCCCCCTCTCTCTCCCATGGTTACATGTTCTATTGCTTTAAAGGACAATTCTTCTGGGTTGGATCCATGGTGTGTATTAAAATGTCTTGAGACCATGTGATTTTCTACTTTATTCTTGATATTCCTCACATGTTCCTGCATCCTTAACTTGAGGGGCCTCTTTGTTTTTCCCACATATTTAGTACCACATGAACACTCTAACAGGTAGATCACTGATGTAGAATTACAGTTCATGAATTCCTTTATTTTATATTGCTTCGAATTATCATGATTCTTAAAGATCTTCCTTTGTGGATTCAAATATTTACAGATATTACATCGACCACATTTGTAACATCCAACACATTTTGGTAATGTTCTAATGGGTTCTGTTGTTTCACTTCTCAGGAGACTTGGTGCTAACGAGTCTTTAAGGCTTTTGGCTTTCCTGAACACAGTGGGTGGCTTTGGTGGAATCACATCCTTTAAAATAGGGTCCAACAGCAAGATGTTCCAATGTTTTGAAAGTGTCGCCCTTATCTTTTTTTCCTGTCCACTATAGGTGGTGATGAAGGGGATTATTTTATTTTCTTCTTTCACCTTCTGTTTATATATTAGTAATTCGGACCTCACCAGATTTGTAGTTTTTTGAATTGCTCTCCCAATTATTTCTTCCGGGTATTCTTTATTTTGAAATCTTTCTTGGTAGATTTGGATCTGTTGATCACACATAGTTGGATTACTACAATTACGTTTGATCCTGTGGAATTGTGAATACGGAATATTGTCCTTCCAACTCTTCAGATGATTACTTTTATAATGTAAGTAACTGTTTGTATCAACTTTTTTAATGTAGTTACTTGTGCAGATCATCTCATTATCCCCTGTCAATACCAAGTCCAGAAATTCTATGGAAGTTCTATTAAAATTGGAAGTAAATTTCAAATTCATATTGTTGTCGGATATATGTGATAAAAACGATTTAAAATTCTCTTCTGAACCTTCCCAAATCATTAAAATATCATCAATATATCTCTTATAAAAAATGATATTATTTTTAAAAGGATTGTTATTATATACATACTCCTCTTCCCAACATCCCATGAATAAATTCGCAAAGTTGGGTGCAAACGTCGTCCCCATTGCTGTTCCACATATTTGTCTGTAAAATTGGTCCAAAAATCTAAAATAATTATGTTCCAAGATAAAAGCCATTAAATTACATAAAAATTCTCTATGTGTTGGGTTCATTGAAAGGTCTTGATTAAGAAAGTATCTACAAGCGTTAATTCCTTTGTGGTGTTCAATACAAGTGTACAATGATTGAACATCTATGGTAACCCAGGAGTAGCTTTCTTTCCATGCTAGGTTTTCCACTGCTTGTAAAACATGTGTCGTGTCTTTTAAGTACGACTCTAAGTTTTGTACATACTTCTTTAGGAAGATATCATCATACTCAGAAATGTGTGAAGTGAGTGATTCAATTCCAGCAATTATTGGTCTTCCTGGAGGCTCTACCATTGATTTATGTACTTTAGGTAGGAAATAAAAAGTGGGGGTTATGGGACTAGTATTCATAAGGTATTGGAATTCGTTTTTATCTAAAATCTCATTGTGTAATCCAAATACCAATAGTGTTCTTAGTTCATCAATATATTCATTAAGGGGATCTTGTTCAAGTAAGATATATGAGTCCTTGTCCCCCAAAAGTCGGTTTGCTTCTTTCAAATAATAAGATCGATCCATAATTACTATTCCCCCCCCTTGTCAGCTGGTTTCAAAACAATATTTGTGTTCTTTTTCAGATTTCTTAGTGCCTCTTTTTCACTGTTCTTAAGATTCTGCTTCTTTGTTGGCACAAATTCTTCATCGCAAAGTTCCTTTTTCACCATTTCATAAAATATGTTGATGTGACTTCCTTTGGACTCAATCGGATAGTATTTTGACTTCCCCTTCAGGCCAGATTTAGATTTTTGCATCTCAAAGTTATTTACAATTGCATTTTCCTTCTTTAAGTAATGTCTTTTTAGTGTGAGGTTCCTAATAAATTTATTTAAATCAATAAAGGTTTCGAATTTATTCATATTGCTTGTTGGAGCAAAGTTAAGTCCTTTGCTGAGCAGAGAAATTTCAGGTGGTGTAAGCTGATGTTGGGATAAGTTGAAAATTCCATGTGCTGTTGGATCTAATGGTGTAGGTTTCTTCTTTTGTATGTTCTTCCGTTTGCCCCCTCGTGTTCCTCTTCTTCTCTGATTCTTCTTTTCATTGGTGATGCCAATTTGGTTGTTTCTCTGAAAAAGGGCCTTCTCGTGTGTTGCGGAGTGGGATGAGTTCCTGGGGATAAAAAATCAGTGTCGCTAATGGAATCCAGCCTTTGTAATGTGTTGAATCTGTTGTTTGTCTGTATTCCTCTGTTGTATGGTGATTCATCCTCATCTTTATGTGCCGATGGTTTCTTTTTCTGATATGTACTACGTAGCCATCTATTCTCCTCCTTATTGTATGTTTTTGGTTTCGGTCTTTGTTTAGGAAATCTACTCCAGTGTTTGATATTGTTCAATTCGTAGTCCTGTTTGTCTCGGATAAATTTCCTTTCCTTGCCTTTTATTACTTCTTCTTCCACTCTTTCAAGCTTCCGATTTAATACTGTGTTGTTAATTTTGAAATCTTCTTTATCCTTTAAATCTTCCATTTGGGATTCCTTGCTTTTAATATCCCTTTCTATTGTAGAAAGATTTGATTTTTTCTCCTTAATAATTAATGTCATTAATTCCATGGAGCATGTGTGTAGAATCCTGTCCCAATCTTTCATGAACTCAGAATTATCAAGTCCAAAGGTTGGTGGGATTCTTTAATAGTCTGAGACCTCTGGGTACTCTGTTTACTGAGATATAGTGTTCCAGTCCCTTGATATCCCACCAAGTCTTGATTTCTTTAGTAAATAGCTTTTCTAATTCCCAGAACATTAAATCTATGTTCTCAGTGGGCACATTTTCATATTGCAAGTTATTTTCATTAAAGATTTTTTGGCAAAGGTCACCCCTTTTATTAACCTTATCATTTCTCATAGACATTCTTGTGTGTACAGGTGGCAGTTTATAAAGCAGCTTAATTCAAGAAAAGCCAATTTTTAACATAAATCAATAGAAGAAAACAGCGCCAAATTTGTCCACTCTGTTTAACGTGAAATACCTTTCACAAGTGTGTGTTTTTTGTTTTTTTATTGGTAAATCTAATAGAAATATAATAGAAATATTATACATATATATATATATACATATACTATTTGTATATGTAGCACTCCCTTGATAAGTATAAGGTGTCTGCTTGGTCAACAAAAA
Organism: Taudactylus pleione; assembly: GCA_031769625.1. NCBI lineage: Eukaryota > Metazoa > Chordata > Amphibia > Anura > Myobatrachidae > Taudactylus > Taudactylus pleione. The sequence continues at coordinate 1,554,986 of JAUIMM010000626.1, read as the reverse complement.
ATGGTGGCCATGGCTAGGCCACCTTGGTACAGGAAACAATATGACAATATAGCTGACCACAAGCGCCTCCTAGTGCATATACAGTGAACCAATTAAACCTGTGCAAATCTTGCAACCTGTGCAAAAACAATTTTTTGTGTTTATATCCTTGTCCTTATCCAGGACCGTGACATACAAGTGACTTTGTGCAATAAATACAACCGTGTAATATATATGAATAAATATATTTAAAACTGCATAAATAATGTGCATAAAAATTTTTTAATTAAATAAAACAATTCATAGACAACACACAATGACATAAATACACAGAAATAATGGATAAAAAGCTAGTACTAAAAGATAATAAATAGCGATTTTTAGTGAAAAATAAATATATATTTTCTAAAATAAATTGGATTTATAGCTTATCTTTTCCAGCAGTATTTTGGGAAGAGTTCATAAAGTGCAAGGTCAGGGTCCCAACACGTTTCGTCCTCTGGACTTCATCAAGGGGAAGTGTATGCATAGAGACAGAGCAGGGTTTATATACCTTAAGTACAGGAAGCACATGTCCTCATTTCGTGACATCATTTCCTGTTACCTATTTCAGGTCAAAAAGCCATATAATGTCCAGATTTTAACAATAAAATTTGTATTATGGCACTCATTATAAACAATATAAAACATAGAAAGCAAATAAATTATGTGAGTCAATGTTTTTCTGCTTCATGATTATAGTTCTGTCCAAGTGGAACACATGTGAGGCGCACCCCGTCATTTCCGGTCATGTGGTCCGCGGGCTGGTATTGGTTTAACATAATGCCAGTCTAGGTGGAACGCAGGGAGAACACAGGATGAGCGCACCGCGTCACTTCCTGTTCCATGTAGTATTGGTTAAGTGACTACCAGTCCCCATATTACATCACCACTAAATAGCTATTAAGATGTTATTTTTCCATCTCCAGATCCCCACCGGAGGATGTGTCGCTCGCTTGTAATTGTATTAGTAGGCCATGAGGTCGTTTTAGATGAAGGCAGCAGCCATTTTTGTAGTTTTTTTTACATTAAAGCGGCGGCCATTTTGGTAGTTCTTTTACATGAAGCCGGCGGCCATTTTTGTAGTTCTTTTACCACTTGTAGCAGTCGTCTTTATGGTTTTGAGTGCTATGTCAAACACTAATCGGGGTCAATCGGAAAACAGAGGTTTGCCATTCTTAACATAAGATGTTCAATGTTTTTCCTTGACTGTTTGTATTCCATCACTGTTCTTCCAATATTTATGGATCGTTATAATACTTCGGATAGGGACGGCGGCCATCTTGGTAGTTCTTTCATAACCTGTGGCAGCCATCTTTGTAGTTCCTAGATGCTATGACCAGTGCCATTCAATAAAGAACTGGGAGGAATTAGCATTCTTATTCTGGGATGCTAAACGTCTTATTGACCATTAACACGTATCCTGAAAAAGAGGAGAAAATTAAGGCAGACACAAATATGATGAGCTATTTAATCAGAGACTCCATTCCCTGATTGTCAATGCAGAAAGTGAACTATACAAAAAGACAATAGTCTATGGATACCAACTAAATAATAGGTTTATATTCATAAAAATTACATGTTAGATGGAAAGGTGACTGATGCAGGTGCAAAATTGTAAAACAAGACTCGGAGCCATATCATATTCTATTTGCCATTTTATTCCCATTCACAATTTTACTACAACACCTGGTCTTCCTAGGAGATCCCCAATCCAAGTACTGTCCAGGCCCAATCCTGCTTCACTTCCAAGATCAGACGAGATTGGGCATTGACATGCTGGTATGTATAGGAAGAGGAGTATGTATATAATAACAATCCTTTTAAAAATAATATCATTTTTTATAAGAGATATATTGATGATATTTTAATGATTTGGGAAGGTTCAGAAGAGAATTTTAAATCGTTTTTATCACATATATCCGACAACAATATGAATTTGAAATTTACTTCCAATTTTAATAGAACTTCCATAGAATTTCTGGACTTGGTATTGACAGGGGATAATGAGATGATCTGCACAAGTAACTACATTAAAAAAGTTGATACAAACAGTTACTTACATTATAAAAGTAATCATCTGAAGAGTTGGAAGGACAATATTCCGTATTCACAATTCCACAGGATCAAACGTAATTGTAGTAATCCAACTATGTGTGATCAACAGATCCAAATCTACCAAGAAAGATTTCAAAATAAAGAATACCCGGAAGAAATAATTGGGAGAGCAATTCAAAAAACTACAAATCTGGTGAGGTCCGAATTACTAATATATAAACAGAAGGTGAAAGAAGAAAATAAAATAATCCCCTTCATCACCACCTATAGTGGACAGGAAAAAAAGATAAGGGCGACACTTTCAAAACATTGGAACATCTTGCTGTTGGACCCTATTTTAAAGGATGTGATTCCACCAAAGCCACCCACTGTGTTCAGGAAAGCCAAAAGCCTTAAAGACTCGTTAGCACCAAGTCTCCTGAGAAGTGAAACAACAGAACCCATTAGAACATTACCAAAATGTGTTGGATGTTACAAATGTGGTCGATGTAATATCTGTAAATATTTGAATCCACAAAGGAAGATCTTTAAGAATCATGATAATTCGAAGGAATATAAAATAAAGGAATTCATGAACTGTAATTCTACATCAGTGATCTACCTGTTAGAGTGTTCATGTGGTACTAAATATGTGGGAAAAACAAAGAGGCCCCTCAAGTTAAGGATGCAGGAACATGTGAGGAATATCAAGAATAAAGTAGAAAATCACATGGTCTCAAGACATTTTAATACACACCATGGATCCAACCCAGAAGAATTGTCCTTTAAAGCAATAGAACATGTAACCATGGGAGAGAGAGGGGGAGATCTGGGCAAGAAACTTGCTCAACGTGAAATGTTCTGGATCTTCGAATTAAATACTTTATTTCCCATGGGGTTTAACGACAACTATGAAATAGCTCCTTTTATATGACTTAAGACACAATGATAGCGGTATAATATACGTTATCATGTACAAGGCGATTAAAGACAACTTTATAGATAAAAAAAAAAAAAAGGAAGCAAAAGTTTGGACTACAGTATTATTATTAAAACATGTTCTTATTTATGATATGGAGGGTGATGAAGCTGAAATGCGATTGATTACAGGTCCTCGTGGAGCAAAGTCCATAAATCTATGCATAAGTGAACGCATACCTACAACCATACCAACATGTCAATGCCCAATCTCGTCTGATCTTGGAAGTGAAGCATGATTGGGCCTGGTCAGTACTTGGATGGGGGACCTCCTAGGAAGACCAGGTGTTGTAGTAAAATTGTGAATGGGAATAAAATGGCATATAGAATATGATATGGCTCCGAGTCTTGTTTTACAATTTTGCACCTGCATCAGTCACCTTTCCATCTAACATGTAATTTTTATGAATATAAACCTATTATTTAGTTGGTATCCATAGACTATTGTCTTTTTGTATAGTTCACTTTCTGCATTGACAATCAGGGAATGGAGTCTCTGATTAAATAGCTCATCATATTTGTGTCTGCCTTAATTTTCTCCTCTTTTTCAGGATACGTGTTAATGGTCAATAAAGATGTTTAGCATCCCAGAATAAGAATGCTAATTCCTCCCAGTTCTTTATTGAATGGCACTGGTCATAGCATCTAGGAACTACAAAGATGGCTGCCACAGGTTATGAAAGAACTACCAAGATGGCCACCGTCCCTATCCGAAGTATTATAACGATCCATAAATATTGGAAGAACAGTGATGGAATACAAACAGTCAAGGAAAAACATTGAACATCTTATGTTAAGAATGGCAAACCTCTGTTTTCCGATTGACCCCGATTAGTGTTTGACATAGCACTCAAAACCATAAAGACGACTGCTACAAGTGGTAAAAGAACTACAAAAATGGCCGCCGGCTTCATGTAAAAGAACTACCAAAATGTCCGCCGCTTTAATGTAAAAAAACTACAAAAATGGCTGCCGCCTTCATCTAAAACGACCTCATGGTCTACTAATACAATTACAAGCGAGCGACACATCCTCCGGTGGGGATCTGGAGATGGAAAAATAACATCTTAATAGCTATTTAGTGGTGATGTAATATGGGGACTGGTAGTCACTTAACCAATACTACATGGAACAGGAAGTGACGCGGTGCGCTCATCCTGTGTTCTCCCTGCGTTCCACCTAGACTGGCATTATGTTAAACCAATACCAGCCCGCGGACCACATGGCCGGAAATGACGGGGTGCGCCTCACATGTGTTCCACTTGGACAGAACTATAATCATGAAGCAGAAAAACATTGACTCACATAATTTATTTGCTTTCTATGTTTTATATTGTTTATAATGAGTGCCATAATACAAATTTTATTGTTAAAATCTGGACATTATATGGCTTTTTGACCTGAAATAGGTAACAGGAAATGATGTCACGAAATGAGGACATGTGCTTCCTGTACTTAAGGTATATAAACCCTGCTCTGTCTCTATGCATACACTTCCCCTTGATGAAGTCCAGAGGACGAAACGCGTTGGGACCCTGACCTTGCACTTTATGAACTCTTCCCAAAATACTGCTGGAAAAGATAAGCTATAAATCCGATTTATTTTAGAAAATATATATTTATTTTTCACTAAAAATCGCTATTTATTATCTTTTAGTACTAGCTTTTTATCCATTATTTCTGTGTATTTATGTCATTGTGTGTTGTCTATGAATTGTTTTATTTAATTAAAAAAATTTTATGCACATTATTTATGCAGTTTTAAATATATTTATTCATATATATTACACGGTTGTATTTATTGCACAAAGTCACTTGTATGTCACGGTTCTGGATAAGGACAAGGATATAAACACAAAAAATTGTTTTTGCACAGGTTGCGAGATTTGCACAGGTTTAATTGGTTCACTGTATATGCACTAGGAGGCGCTTGTGGTCAGCTATATTGTCATATTGTTTCCTGTACCAAGGTGGCCTAGCCATGGCCACCATTTTTTGTTGACCAAGCAGACACCTTATACTTATCAAGGGAGTGCTACATATACAAATAGTATATGTATATATATATATATATATGTATAATATTTCTATTATATTTCTATTAGATTTACCAATAAAAAAACAAAAAACACACACTTGTGAAAGGTATTTCACGTTAAACAGAGTGGACAAATTTGGCGCTGTTTTCTTCTATTGATTTATGTTAAAAATTGGCTTTTCTTGAATTAAGCTGCCTTATAAACTGCCACCTGTACACACAAGAATGTCTATGAGAAATGATAGGGTTAATAAAAGGGGTGACCTTTGCCAAAAAATCTTTAATGAAAATAACTTGCAATATGAAAATGTGCCCACTGAGAACATAGATTTAATGTTCTGGGAATTAGAAAAGCTATTTACTAAAGAAATCAAGACTTGGTGGGATATCAAGGGACTGGAACACTATATCTCAGTAAACAGAGTACCCAGAGGTCTCAGACTATTAAAGAATCCCACCAACCTTTGGACTTGATAATTCTGAGTTCATGAAAGATTGGGACAGGATTCTACACACATGCTCCATGGAATTAATGACATTAATTATTAAGGAGAAAAAATCAAATCTTTCTACAATAGAAAGGGATATTAAAAGCAAGGAATCCCAAATGGAAGATTTAAAGGATAAAGAAGATTTCAAAATTAACAACACAGTATTAAATCGGAAGCTTGAAAGAGTGGAAGAAGAAGTAATAAAAGGCAAGGAAAGGAAATTTATCCGAGACAAACAGGACTACGAATTGAACAATATCAAACACTGGAGTAGATTTCCTAAACAAAGACCGAAACCAAAAACATACAATAAGGAGGAGAATAGATGGCTACGTAGTACATATCAGAAAAAGAAACCATCGGCACATAAAGATGAGGATGAATCACCATACAACAGAGGAATACAGACAAACAACAGATTCAACACATTACAAAGGCTGGATTCCATTAGCGACACTGATTTTTTATCCCCAGGAACTCATCCCACTCCGCAACACACGAGAAGGCCCTTTTTCAGAGAAACAACCAAATTGGCATCACCAATGAAAAGAAGAATCAGAGAAGAAGAGGAACACGAGGGGGCAAATGGAAGAACATACAAAAGAAGAAACCTACACCATTAGATCCAACAGCACATGGAATTTTCAACTTATCCCAACATCAGCTTACACCACCTGAAATTTCTCTGCTCAGCAAAGGACTTAACTTTGCTCCAACAAGCAATATGAATAAATTCGAAACCTTTATTGATTTAAATAAATTTATTAGGAACCTCACACTAAAAAGACATTACTTAAAGAAGGAAAATGCAATTGTAAATAACTTTGAGATGCAAAAATCTAAATCTGGCCTGAAGGGGAAGTCAAAATACTATCCGATTGAGTCCAAAGGAAGTCACATCAACATATTTTATGAAATGGTGAAAAAGGAACTTTGCGATGAAGAATTTGCACCAACAAAGAAGCAGAATCTTAAGAACAGTGAAAAAGAGGCACTAAGAAATCTGAAAAAGAACACAAATATTGTTTTGAAACCAGCTGACAAGGGGGGGGACTAGTACTTATGGATCGATCTTATTATTTGAAAGAAGCAAACCGACTTTTGGGGGACAAGGACTCATATATCTTACTTGAACAAGATCCCCTTAATGAATATATTGATGAACTAAGAACACTATTGGTATTTGGATTACACAATGAGATTTTAGATAAAAACGAATTCCAATACCTTATGAATACTAGTCCCATAACCCCCACTTTTTATTTCCTACCTAAAGTACATAAATCAATGGTAGAGCCTCCAGGAAGACCAATAATTGCTGGAATTGAATCACTCACTTCACACATTTCTGAGTATGTTGATATCTTCCTAAAGAAGTATGTACAAAACTTAGAGTCATACTTAAAAGACACGACACATGTTTTACAAGCAGTGGACAACCTAGCATGGAAAGAAAGCTACTCCTGGGTTACCATAGATGTTCAATCATTGTACACTTGTATTGAACACCACAAAGGAATTAACGCTTGTAGATACTTTCTTAATCAAGACCTTTCAATGAACCCAACACATAGAGAATTTTTATGTGATTTAATGGCTTTTATCTTGGAACATAATTATTTTAGATTTTTGGACCAATTTTACAGACAAATATGTGGAACAGCAATGGGGACGACGTTTGCACCCAACTTTGCGAATTTATTCATGGGATGTAGGGAAGAGGAGTATGTATATAATAACAATCCTTTTAAAAATAATATCATTTTTTATAAGAGATATATTGATGATATTTTAATGATTTGGGAAGGTTCAGAAGAGAATTTTAAATCGTTTTTATCACATATATCCGACAACAATATGAATTTGAAATTTACTTCCAATTTTAATAGAACTTCCATAGAATTTCTGGACTTGGTATTGACAGGGGATAATGAGATGATCTGCACAAGTAACTACATTAAAAAAGTTGATACAAACAGTTACTTACATTATAAAAGTAATCATCTGAAGAGTTGGAAGGACAATATTCCGTATTCACAATTCCACAGGATCAAACGTAATTGTAGTAATCCAACTATGTGTGATCAACAGATCCAAATCTACCAAGAAAGATTTCAAAATAAAGAATACCCGGAAGAAATAATTGGGAGAGCAATTCAAAAAACTACAAATCTGGTGAGGTCCGAATTACTAATATATAAACAGAAGGTGAAAGAAGAAAATAAAATAATCCCCTTCATCACCACCTATAGTGGACAGGAAAAAAAGATAAGGGCGACACTTTCAAAACATTGGAACATCTTGCTGTTGGACCCTATTTTAAAGGATGTGATTCCACCAAAGCCACCCACTGTGTTCAGGAAAGCCAAAAGCCTTAAAGACTCGTTAGCACCAAGTCTCCTGAGAAGTGAAACAACAGAACCCATTAGAACATTACCAAAATGTGTTGGATGTTACAAATGTGGTCGATGTAATATCTCTAAATATTTGAATCCACAAAGGAAGATCTTTAAGAATCATGATAATTCGAAGGAATATAAAATAAAGGAATTCATGAACTGTAATTCTACATCAGTGATCTACCTGTTAGAGTGTTCATGTGGTACTAAATATGTGGGAAAAACAAAGAGGCCCCTCAAGTTAAGGATGCAGGAACATGTGAGGAATATCAAGAATAAAGTAGAAAATCACATGGTCTCAAAACATTTTAATACACACCATGGATCCAACCCAGAAGAATTGTCCTTTAAAGCAATAGAACATGTAACCATGGGAGAGAGAGGGGGAGATCTGGGCAAGAAACTTGCTCAACGTGAAATGTTCTGGATCTTCGAATTAAACACTTTATTTCCCATGGGGTTTAACGACAACTATGAAATAGCTCCTTTTATATGACTTAAGACACAATGATAGCGGTATAATATACGTTATCATGTACAAGGCGATTAAAGACAACTTTATAGATAAAAAAAAAAAAAGGAAGCAAAAGTTTGGACTACAGTATTATTATTAAAACATGTTCTTATTTATGATATGGAGGGTGATGAAGCTGAAATGCGATTGATTACAGGTCCTCGTGGAGCAAAGTCCATAAATCTATGCATAAGTGAACACATACCTACAACCATACCAACATGTCAATGCCCAATCTCGTCTGATCTTGGAAGCGAAGCATGATTGGGCCTGGTCAGTACTTGGATGGGGGACCTCCTAGGAAGACCAGGTGTTGTAGTAAAATTGTGAATGGGAATAAAATGGCATATAGAATATGATATGGCTCCGAGTCTTGTTTTACAATTTTGCACCTGCATCAGTCACCTTTCCATCTAACATGTAATTTTTATGAATATAAACCTATTATTTAGTTGGTATCCATAGACTATTGTCTTTTTGTATAGTTCACTTTCTGCATTGACAATCAGGGAATGGAGTCTCTGATTAAATAGCTCATCATATTTGTGTCTGCCTTAATTTTCTCCTCTTTTTCAGGATACGTGTTAATGGTCAATAAAGACGTTTAGCATCCCAGAATAAGAATGCTAATTCCTCCCAGTTCTTTATTGAATGGCACTGGTCATAGCATCTAGGAACTACAAAGATGGCTGCCACAGGTTATGAAAGAACTACCAAGATGGCCGCTGTCCCTATCCGAAGTATTATAACGATCCATAAATATTGGAAGAACAGTGATGGAATACAAACAGTCAAGGAAAAACATTGAACATCTTATGTTAAGAATGGCACACCTCTGTTTTCCGATTGACCCCGATTAGTGTTTGACATAGCACTCAAAACCATAAAGACGACTGCTACAAGTGGTAAAAGAACTACAAAAATGGCCGCCGGCTTCATGTAAAAGAACTACCAAAATGGCCGCCGCTTTAATGTAAAAAAACTACAAAAATGGCTGCCGCCTTCATCTAAAACGACCTCATGGTCTACTAATACAATTACAAGCGAGCGACACATCCTCCGGTGGGGATCTGGAGATGGAAAAATAACATCTTAATAGCTATTTAGTGGTGATGTAATATGGGGACTGGTAGTCACTTAACCAATACTACATGGAACAGGAAGTGACGCGGTGCGCTCATCCTGTGTTCTCCCTGCGTTCCACCTAGACTGGCATTATGTTAAACCAATACCAGCCCGCGGACCACATGACCGGAAATGACGGGGTGCGCCTCACATGTGTTCCACTTGGACAGAACTATAATCATGAAGCAGAAAAACATTGACTCACATAATTTATTTGCTTTCTATGTTTTATATTGTTTATAATGAGTGCCATAATACAAATTTTATTGTTAAAATCTGGACATTATATGGCTTTTTGACCTGAAATAGGTAACAGGAAATGATGTCACGAAATGAGGACATGTGCTTCCTGTACTTAAGGTATATAAACCCTGCTCTGTCTCTATGCATACACTTCCCCTTGATGAAGTCCAGAGGACGAAACGCGTTGGGACCCTGACCTTGCACTTTATGAACTCTTCCCAAAATACTGCTGGAAAAGATAAGCTATAAATCCGATTTATTTTAGAAAATATATATTTATTTTTCACTAAAAATCGCTATTTATTATCTTTTAGTACTAGCTTTTTATCCATTATTTCTGTGTATTTATGTCATTGTGTGTTGTCTATGAATTGTTTTATTTAATTAAAAAAAATTTATGCACATTATTTATGCAGTTTTAAATATATTTATTCATATATATTACACGGTTGTATTTATTGCACAAAGTCACTTGTATGTCACGGTCCTGGATAAGGACAAGGATATAAACACAAAAAATTGTTTTTGCACAGGTTGCGAGATTTGCACAGGTTTAATTGGTTCACTGTATATGCACTAGGAGGCGCTTGTGGTCAGCTATATTGTCATATATATATATATATATATATATATATATATATACCACCTCCATTTCCCTGTACTGCTCTTGGGCCTCTGAGCTATTTTCCCTCATACTCTGGCTTTCTGGTGCATCTCCTAAATGTACTACAAGTGTGTGTTACCCAATTAAGAGGGAGGGAGAGAGGGGTAGTATGGCCCGCATTTCTTGCAACCCTTGTTAGGAATCCTTGGCTATAAACATTGTATTATTTTATGGACTATTCTCTTCTTATTTTCTACAAAACAGCTCTCACAAGACAACCACATCTCAAATAAAATATTATTAATCAATCAATTAATGGTTTATCTGCCTTCCACTACATTCTCCACTTCCATTATTCTATATATTTCACTTTGGCCTCTTATCTAGTTCTTGATTAATCAAAACTATCTTTATATGGGGTTGTTCAGTCTATTAAACTGCCATCCGGTCTGCTGCTGCTGTGCCACAATGTTTCATAAATGTGCTATAGTTTTTTAACCTGCCATGTGTTTGTGCTGCTGCTTTGTTGCTTAGCTTAGCCAGTCTTTGGCCAATATTGGTGAATAAAATTGTGAGCTATGAGGTGGTCAAGACTGATTGGAAATGATAGTAAACTAATGTTATTTAGGTTAATAATACTGTAGAAACAAAAACAGGCACAAATTACTTAATTAAAGCCATTTTTATAATATAATAAAAAAATACAGACCCAAAACCAAAAACAAAAAATGACAAGGAATTAGAACAAGAACCAAACCTCAAGGACCACACTATTGTTTGAAAATCATGGCTATCTAGTTGGAAAACAAACTAAATAGTAAACTATAATAATAATACACTTATAATAATATAGAAAATTAAAAGTCTATCTTACATTCACATAACAATAATCAGCCAGAAATAATAATTCTTTATTTTTATAGCACTAATAGGGTTTGCATCCCGACAGTCAGAATCCAGACGCATGCCGTTTAGTACCCTAAACCTTCCCCTAACCCACTCTTCCTGCAGGGTAACCCTAACCCTCCCCACCTGCAGCCTAACCCTCCCCTATCCCTAAACCCAAGCCTAATACTTATATTGGGATGTCAATGGTTGGGATTCTGGCACCAGGATTCTGGCCACCAGCATCCCAACTGCTGGGATGCCAACTGCACCTCCACTAATATATGGAATAGCAAATGTAATCAGAAATGTCTAATCATTCACATTAGGTCCTGAAACAGTGAAGCTAAAAATCTAATTTTCTATCTTACAGTATGGGAGAAAAGGAATGCACTAATGAGAAAAATATACTACATGACTTTTACTAGAACCATAGAAAAAAAAACAAAATAGAAAAGAACAACATAAGTAAGTGCAGGAAATGATGGGATTCCCTGTTACTGTTACTGATGTTTCAGTAGGAGATAGAACAGCCTCACATGCTCTTTTATGCTGCTCACTATGGACCACATCATGCTCCATCTGGTATAGCGCCTGTTGCCAAAGTTGTTGGTGCAATATTACGTGTACTAGCATGCGCCTGAATGTTCAAGCCGTGAGCCATCCACTCTCAGCTCCCATGCACACAGTAACACCACCAGTGCTTGTAGGCGCATCATGGAGTGCACCATCGACACCTGCTCCAGCCTTTTGGCAGGTGCAGTTTCTCTGTCTGAACTTGGCCTATGTGGAAGCAGCTATGTGTCTGTGAAGGCAGTCACTTTCACGGAATCGTGTACAGCACTCCAATGACACACCCAAGAGATGAACTTTTTTAGAGTTCACTTCAAGCCACCTGCCAGTCACCATCCAGGAACACCCACCACTTTGCTGCTCCAGTACCGGTTACACCTGAGCCATACCTAGCTGCACCTTTGTACGTACATTAGAGTAATTAATGTGCTGAAGGAGTTTTTAGAATTTTTCACACATGTAAAATAGCAAATAACTGTGTGGATATCGGAATTATGTGCGGTTTCTGTGCACCTCTGAACCAAGCCCTAAAATTGAATAACATGTGATCTGAAAAATGTGTTAGTGGTATTCCTGGTTATAATAAGGCTATCACTTAATTTGCCCTTGGGCCTATTATTGGGAACAATTATTAAGCTAAGCTGATATTGATGACAGTTTCCTATACAGGAACATATAACACAGAAGGAAATTAAAGTGAACATAATAGAAATCAGTTACTGTATAAGAAATCAGAACAAACACAATCATTTAACATCGTATTTATTTTCCCTCACTTTAACTTAATATATCTTATTACATCTATTCTGCTGTGTATTTAAGGGTAAGGGGTCTTTTTGTTTCCTTGATTACATGAATCGCAAAGTGACTGTTGAGCACTCAGAATATGGGATATATTTGGTGCATTTACTTAAAAAAAAATTATCTAGCTACAAATCTAATTTCCTAACCAGAGGCCTGATTCACAGATGGGTGCTAATGCAATTTTCTTGTATATCAAGCGATTGTTTGCAATTACGCATGCACAGAGGCATCCATCGCTAAGTGAGTTACAGACTGCCAGCGTTAGGGGGTGGTACTGTGGAGTGGTCACAAAAACTCAGACCTGCCTGTCTGTCCGTTTAAGTACCGCTACATGGGCATGCATAAATTAGCCCCTGCAATTTGCATATGCAGCTCTGCGTGTCAGACGAGCTTACAAGGCTGCGGCAGGTCAGACCTGCTACAAGTGTAATATGGCCACCGATGTGCTTTGATGTTACCGATTTTTACGTAGGTATGCATTGTCGCACGCAGGTAAGAAGGCAGCAGTGGGCATCTTTATGTTCAGGTGATCTTTGCTAACAATAGTATATTTTTGCAACTGCGTTGTGTGCAAAAATGTATTAGTGATCACATTAGTGTCCGTCTCTTAATCAGGGCCATGGTCATATTACAGCAAATGTAGTCAGGAGTCATGTAACCTCATAATATGTTTTGAACCCTTAAAGAACATACATACAGTCAGTGGGGGGATTATACTACACACATATTGTGGCCTGATAATTTGTCACCAGTGTTACCCAGCAACACTTTTCACTGTGCTACTAATTAGTAGGGAAGTGAAAAATATCAGATTACTGGTACACAATAGATGAAAGCGTAAATTTATAGCTTTTGATTTTTTACTAAATAGTTTTATTTTTTCAGAAAATGTTATAGATCTAATGTTTGCTTCCATAAAAATAGCTGTATTATTATTCTGATCTGTATGAAATTCTGTAGTGAAACAAAGATCTTGTAACAGATTTTCTGGAAAGGAAAATATCACAGCATTAATAAATATTAGAATAGATCACAGTATTAATGATTGTGTGAATCACTGTAAAATAGGAATATGCATCTTTCATTGCTAATATTTTTATGAAATATCAAAATGGACCCTGTGCAAGTGAGAAACCACAAAAGAGAAACAATGACATTCTGTAGCAAGATGACAGAGTAATATTGTCAGTTATTATATTGAGAAATGCCCAAAAAATGGATAAACCATCTCTGTGTTTTTTTAAATGTCCCCGTAAAGTTTATGTAGCATCTACTATACTTACATTATACAGATTAATGTATTCCCTACATACCTCCTTAAAAATGTTCTCAAAAGTAGAGTAAATATTTCTTCAATGATGATATTTTCTTCCTCAGAGTATTTAGGCTTAAATGTATATTCCTTTGTTACAGAGTGACATCCAGGTCTGGAATTCAGTATAACAGATCTGCAGAGTGTCACACACAGGACCAACAACCAAAAGAAAATAAATAAAAGATTAGACCCATTGTTACAGAAAATCAGGTGCATGTGAGAGAGTTTCTCCTCTCTGCCTAGGATCAGCACCGATAGCTGCACAAGAGTATTATAGCATAATAAGGATGTACAGTAGGTGAGGAGATAGTGGGGACTTTATATACAGTGTAAATTACTCATTTATCATGAATAAAAATAATAGAATACTGTAAATAGAACTGTAAAAAAAAAACAGAGGCAGCACAAGGGGCCACTATACATAGAAGTTAGTTCATGATTTTTATAGTACTTTATAAGCAAAATGTAAAATATTTGAACTCATGAAGGGTTTCTAATGGATCCATTACTATTAAAGTTAACTGATATAAAATCTAACAAAATATATAATATTATGTTTTGGTTTCATTTAACGTAATACCAATATTGTCAGGCCCAGCGACAGGGGTGGATTAGTGGTACACCCAAACCAGGCCCCGGGTCCAGAGTGGCCCCAAGGACTGGACAGGCACATAACAGGGCAGTGCTGGGATCCTTCCCGTCATTCAGCCACAGCCCGGGCCAGGACCAGCTGACTGCCGTGCATCTGACCTTAAGAGCAACGCAGCAGCGTGGCGTCATAGGTCACTTTGCCACACATCTCTGCCCATCAGACAGGCTGTGATTTGGAGGGGATAGGGGATGAGGTACTGGGGCGGTGAACAGGAGAACAGGATGGGAGGTGAGGAAGAAGGTGAAGTTAGCTGGGGACAGAGGAAGGGGCTGGTTGCATAGGAAGGTGCTGGGGACAAAGGAAGGGACTGGGAAAGGAAGAAGGGGCAGAAGAAAGTGTGTGGGCAGAGGGTGATACAGGCTTGGGACAGAGGAAGGTGATGGGGCACAAGAAGGTGCTGGAGGCATGAGGTGACAGGCTGGGGGCAGAGGAAGGTGATGGGAGTTGGGGGCAGAAGGTCACATGGGCTGGGGCAGAGGAAGGTGATGGGGCTGGGGATGGAAGAAGGTGATGGAGGTCTTCTGGAATGAGAATTGTGATAAGGGGCTAAGGACTGTGGATTGCTGCCTGCTGACACCATTCCTCCTACCCCTGAGGCATCCACAGCACTGTCATAAGGAAGACCTTGCAAGAGACGGCAGATAAGAACTACAGTCTGCATCATCAGTGACAGAGAGACCGTGTGGTAAGTCATAGTGTATGTTTTTTTTTACTTTATGTAAAGGCTGGTATATCTTTCAGTTAACATTCTCATGCTTCACATATCACACATGCAGGGGAGGTATGTACAGGATCAGGGATGGTGGTGAGAAGGGGGGCCCCCAGAGACATCTGTGTACTGGGACCCGAGATTTCTTTCACCAGCCTTGGGTATTGGCAAGTTACAGCCTGGAAATAATATGTTTTATTAGGGTCTATCAGGTAAAAGGCAATGTAAGGCCAAAAATGTTAGAACCAATCCCCAAATGATAAAATAAGCTGAGTCTCACTTCTCCTACTATTACTCTACTGTATATACATGTTAACATACAGTGCAATTTACAATATACATTTATAATGAAGATTAATTGAAGATACAGATGGGTCTATTTACTAAACAGTGTTAGGAGACAGAGTGAAAAGTGATAAGGTGCCAGCCAATCAGCTCCCAACTACCATTTTTCAAACAAAGCCTGTGAGATGGCAGTTTGGTGTGTCTGTCTTCCAAGAATATTAGTATCCATCAACAATCACAGTAGTTAGGTCCCAGATTCATTGGACCATTTAGGATTATTTTTGTATCAATCCTGTGACCTTCCGTCTGAAGCTGCCTGCTAACCTGAGGATTAACAATACGTTTCACTGATCCTTACTCAATCCTTACTCTTCCCTCAGGTACAGTTCTAGATGGCCAGCAAGACCTTCAACCGTCCTTGTCCAAGGACATAAAGAGTTTGTGGTGGAGAAAATTCTAGACTCCAGACTCCCACAAGGAGCCCTTCAGTTCCTTGTCCTTTGGAAGGGACATGGGCCAGAAGAACACTCCTGGGTGCCGATGAGATCATTGAAAGCACCTGCCTTAGTAAGAAAATATTTTCAAGATTTTCTGGAATAACATGGAGCTAGGGGTTCCTTAACCGCTCGGCAAGGGGGGGGGGGGGTACTGTCAGGATCTGCAGCTTCCAGCCTGAGGCACTGCATTAATTACTGCCTGTCTGTGAGTAGTGTCTGGTGCATGCTAATTAATTCTCCTGCCTGTGAACAGCACAGCTCCACACTGGTCTATTATTAAGGGAGACTTGCTCTGTTTGGGCCTTGTTCCGGTTAAATTGCAGCCAGCCCTTAACTCCATGCAGGTGATAGAGTTATTTGTACTTCCGGTTCCTGTCTCCTGCTTCTCAGCAAAGTTCCTGAGTCAGTGTAGCTGTGTTTCATGTGTGCTGTTTACTCCATCCAGGCGGCTCCACCTGCATCCCATCCACAAGTGCTGCTTGTACCATCTGGGCAGCACTGAGTGCTTCCTACCCCAGAAGTGTCAGTCACCATCCAGTTGCCAGTGTCATCCCAGTGGCACTGGTAGCAGCTCTGCATTCCAGGTGCGCAACCTCAAACACCATTGCCAGTGTCATCCCGGTGGCACTGGTAGCAGCTCTGCATTCCAGGTGCGCAATTTAGCACACCGTCGCCAGTGTCATCCAGGCGGCATTGTAAGCAACTCTGCGTTCCAGGTGTGCAACATAGCACAACATCGCCAGTGTCATCCCGGCGATACTGGTAGCCACTCTGCGTTCCAGGTGCACAAATTAGCACACCGTTGCCAGTGTCATCCCATTTGCACTGGTAGCAACTCTGCATTCCAGGTGTGCTACTAAGCACACCATCACCAGTGTCATCCCGGCGGCACTGGTAGCAGCCCCATGTTCTTGTTGCATACCTCACCAGGTCACAATCAGCCCTCAAGGTACTGCTACAGCCAAAGGCTGCTTCATACCATTAGTCCCTTGGCCATGACTATAAAGGCCACAATCAGCCTCCAAGCCTACTCCAACAGCCCCAAGGCTGCTTCACATCACCAGTCCCTTGGCCACGACTATAAAGGCCACAACCAGCCCTCAATGATGCTCCTACAGCCCACAGGCTGCGTCACACCGATTGCCCTCGCACAACTAGCCAAAACAAACCAGCGCCAAGGCAGCATCGACAGCCCAACGGCTGCAACCAAATACTTAACCCTTAGCCACAACTAGTATAATACATTCCAGCACTCAAGGCTGTCATCAGTTGCCTCTACATTAATACTGTTGATTTTCTCCAGGAATAAAAACACTATCCTATTCAAGTGACCATAGGCCCAAAGCACCTCTCTGTTAGGAACTGAGGTAATGTCTGAGCTAGTTAGACCCACAACAGCCTTGATGACTGGTAACTTGGCTAGATGCGGCTCTTGGGTTGAGTAGCAGCCTCTGGGCTGAGTTGCAGCTTTTGGCCTGGGTAGCAGCCTTGCGGACTGGCAAACTTGGTTAGATGTGCTAAGTGCTGCTGGGATGACACTAGCAGCAGTACACAGGATTGCGTACTCAGGACACTGAGGTGCGCTAAGTGCCACTGGGATGACACTTGTGACAGTACACAGGATTGCATACTCAGGATACTGAGTGCAGTCTGCACCTCCTGGATGACACAAATGGCAGAGAGCTGGTATGCAGACTAAGGGCCTGATTCAAACCCACTCGCGAGCGGCTGTCCGCTCGCAAGTGGGTCGATGTTATGGACTGAGCATGCGCACGACGGAGGGAGCTCCGTCGTGCGCATGTGCCAGACGCGACGAGCGAAGGAAAGTCCTTCGCTCGTTGTGTCCGATCAAAGGGGGCATGCTGTCAATGTTGATTGACAGCACGCCCCCTTTGGTGGGCGTGCCGGGGGCGTGCCTCCCTGACGGGGGCGTTCCCATGGGAACGCCTCCCGTCAGAAGCCGGCCCACTGACATCACTAGTGATGTCAGTGGGAGTGATTTTGGCTCTGATAGAGCCAAAATCACTCTGGAGCTTGCGGTTGAAAACCTCAACCGCAGGCTCCGGCTCGCAAATTCGATGGTCGCGATGGTCTCGACCATCGCGACCATCACAATGCACGCTCGTATAGCCTGTGGGTGGTGACCCACAGCTATACGAGCGTCCAGGAGGACGCTCCATGAAAATGGAGCCCGGCCCTCATTCAGAGCATGCGCTCTGCTCAGAGCGTACGGCTCTGAATGAGGGCCTATGTCACCAAGATGACACAAACAGCAGGTAGGAAATATGTGGTACGTGCCGCCTAGATGACACAAACAGCAGGTATAACAAAGCTGATTGGATCACTGGGAACTCGACTGGATACAGGAGACAATGCCGGAAACATGTGAAACGCTATACCAGCATCGGAGTAGCATTTGCACCAGGAGGAAATAGCCACAGGAGCCAATCCAAAAAAGTTAGGGATGATGGACACTTAAAGGGGAGGAGTTCAGTGAATGATTGCCCGGCGTTCACCTCGACTTGCATTCGCAGTGCTGAGGCTTGTGACATTCTCTCCTCACCACTTGTAGCTTTTGTTTTTGCTCAGCTCTAACATGATGGATTGAGGTGAAACAAAGTGCAGGCAGTTCTAGGAGTTTCCACTACAAAATGATGCAGTTTTCATGAAAATTGTTTCAGTAGATTTTGCGCCAACTTGGATCAAACAGAAAGACACAACGTTCTATTTATATTAGTGTGTGTGTGCTTCAAACGGTACAAAGTAACCCTGCTGATCTTCAATATATCTTAAATTGAAATTTTTACTATACTTTTAAACACTACGAGAGGCTTCTCCTCTATGATTGTATCTTAGCAGATTTATATCTATGTTTGGTGAAGGTAGATTCCCTGCTTAAGGGAACACCAAAGAAATTTCTCAATAAAGAGTTTAAGAATCTTTGATTGAAGATGTAGAGGATATTAAAGTTACCTATCAAGGAACAGCACTCACTTATTTTAGGTGAGATTTTAGATTGGGGAAAACACCTTTATATTTAAATAACGTCATATAATTTATCAACCAACTCTTTTCCATCTTTTTAGTATAAAAAAAGATTCTAGCGCATGGTGGCTATCTTATATTTGTATTGGATAACATATGAAGTGGTGAGCCTGGCTTGAACTCTTGCGATGGAATTAATCACAGTTTATACTGTCTATATTTCTGTCATCTGTGTGTGTGTGTTATAAAGTCAAATGATTGCCATTTGGTGTCTAAATAAATTTGAGATGGGACTTTGTTTTAATAGATAGATATTATTCCTTAAAAAATGAGCCAAAGCTAATATCCATTTGAATATTATAATGTTCAAGCAGACCAATACAAAAATGTTGCTGATTTATAAGAAACTAGGTTTACATTTTGTTCCCCATAATAATTTGAAAAAATTTATTTTATTAAAATTACCAGATTAGAAATGCAAATAACTCTTTCCCTCATTGAGTCCCCCAAGTTTGAAACTTAAATAAGGAAAATAATTTTTGATTCCAGTCTCCAGTTTTTTGTCTACATCTCTTTATCATATTCCCAATTGATTTTGTCTCATTCAAAATACATTCAGGCCTTTGGAATTTCCACTACAATATTTATAGAAATGCCTGGCTATAGATGTGATGATTTTATAGTTTGCCAAATCTTGTGAAATAGTAAATATTGCCAACATATTCAAGTATCCTGATTTTTAAAGGTCTAGAGATTTTGCCTAAATATCTTTTACTACAAGGACATTCAAGATGATATACAACCCCCATAATTGTACAATTATTATAACTTGAAATGTCCCATTTTTATTGATTTTGTCATAATACCACTGTCTGAGTCATATTCTTAAATGACCTACAATGTTTACAACTGTGGGATCTTTTTTATTGTAATTAGAATTTCTGTTGGACAGGTGATTGTGTACTAATCTGTCTTTGGTATTACGCAATCTCTTCCAACTGGTTTATCCTTTAGATGGTAAACATAAAGAGGGGCATCCACTACATGATTTTAGCAGGCAATTGAATGATAACAATGTCGTTATCGTTCAATCATTTAAAAATCATTTATTAATCGTTCAGTGTTTGGTCATTAACGATCAACGATGTACGCTTCCGCTGGTCGTTTGATCGTCTCGTCAGTCGACCAAACATACGGGTCATTTTCACTTGATCTATTGAAGATCTTTTGCAAATCATTTGCAAATCGTTTGCAAATTGTTTGCAAATCATTCAGACTGAAAGATAAAATTTCAGGGGAAAAAAATCAAGGGAAAATCATTTAGAGATTGGACAGGGAATCTAGTGGATGTGCCCCTTTAGGTAAGATCTTTAATGAATCTATCACTATACCATTTATTTTTTTGTCTTTCACATAGTAGTTGTTGTTCCCCTATTTTGTACTGTAGGTCTCTGGATTTAAACAATTTCTCTTTGTACAGAGTTTTTCCTTTGGGATCACTCTTTTTGTAGCAGGTGAGTGTGAACTAATAGAATGAAGAATGCTGCTTGTGGCAGTTGTTTTTCTGTACATATCAGTTGTGATAAAGCCATTTTCTTCAATCCATATTATCAAGTAAAGAAACTATATTTCCTTTTTACTGATCTCTCAGGTGGGTTTCAAATTGAAGTCATTGGTACATAAAATAGATAAGAATTCATTCAGTTTATTTTGTTCTCCTGTCCACATTAAAAAAATATCATCAGAGTGGTGGAGGTATAATAAGATATTTCCAGTGTCTATCTCATTGGGCTTACCAAAGACCACTTCCTTTTCCTACCAGCCCAGCTGGAGGTTTGCATAAGTGGGTGCACAGGCTGTCCCCATTGCCATCCCTCTAATCTTGACAGCATATGCCCCCACTTATGCCAACCTCTACCTGAGGTGGAGGGAGATTTAAGTGGTTTTTGGTAAACCCAATGAGATATACTTGGAAAATTAACTTTTTATTATTTTAACAACAGCACTTTTAAATTAAAATTGCACAAGTATTTAATATTTTCTTAGATATTTTTCATTTTCAAACATATTATTTATTACATTTTGACATTTTAAATATGTTATATAGATTTAAATGTATATTTTGAATTATTACTATTCACTTTCCTACTTTTTTCTTCTCGCAGATATTTGTCAACTGTTTATATATGGTTTTTTTACAAAAACACACTTTATCATGGTTTGCACATATTTATATTTATAGTATTTTGTTAGATGACACTTGAAAACTACATTTCACATTAATTATTTTATATTCAGACCATACATCCATTAAAAAGTTATGGCGTGATCAAATAACTATAAAGTAAATAATGAATAAGGATTTAAGAGTAAGATTATACAGAATAAATATTCATCTCAGATACCAATGAAGATAATAATTAACATATTGGGACCATTGTCCCACAACGTTAAAAGATACACTATATACAAATGTTACCCATTAGTATGTCTCAATCTGATTTACAACTTATTATGCAAGTAATGCTTTGTTTCCTATGGCAACAGAAAAGACCAAGAATTGCAAAATCAAAAGTTATGTTGACTAAGTATAAAGATGGGTTAGGGGTCCCTGACCTACACGCATACTCACTGTCTTTTTTTGCTATGTGAGTGACTGGTTGCTCGAGCGCAGTACTTATATAAATCTTGCTCTGGATTTAGCACTATTTCACCCCTATTCTCCAAGTGCTTTGCTGCATGCCAGAAAAGATGACATTCCTCCAAATATTTTTAACCACGTAATATTCAAAGATACTTATCTTGCATGGGTAAAAATAAACTCAGCACTCCATAGGCATCATTATGTCACTCCATTGGTCCCATTTTGGGGTAACCCTTCTTTCCCCTGTCCTTATCTAATGCCAACTTTCTCCTCTGGAGGCAAAAAGGGCTAAACAACTCTTCTAAAGTTTTTTGATCCAGGAGGTACTATTCACCAGTTTATAGATCTACAGCAGACATGTAATATCCCTAATCAACATTTCTTTATGTTCCTGCAGGCTCGCCATTATATCTCCTCTTTACCTTCAGCTATGACATCCCCCTTGATCTCTGAACCTATTAGCCCTCTACTTACTCTTCTCAAAACCAAACATTTTAAAACCAAATTCTTATATCCAGAATTAGTAAATAACTCCAAGAACATTGACTGGAGTACACAGGTTAATAAGTGGAATTCTGACCATCCAGAGATTTCTACTTCTGATGAGTTATTGCTATCTTTTCTAAAGTTTCTACAATCATCATATCTGCAAGAGGTACATAGCCACACTTTAAACAGAGCTTATATATCTCCTGCTCAATGTAGTCATTTAGTATCCTCAGAATCCGGTCAATGTCCCAAATGTTCAGTTCATCATGCAGGATTTTTTTCATTGTTTCTGGACTTGTGGAAAAATAAAAACATTCTGGTATAAGGTAACTTACTATGTTAATTTTGTTTTTACCCATGTCTCCAACCAGATGTCTTAGCCTGTCTATGCGCTAACTTCCATAATTGGGATTTAGGTCCTCTTAAACATAGTATTACTCCACTTATTACTTTAATAGTAACTATTGCAAAAAAAAAAATAATCTTAAAACACTGGATATCATAATCTACCCCTACTTTAAACGAAGTGAAACAAATGATTATACAGAATCTATATTTTGATAGAAAATCTACTCTTACAAATATAGAGAAAGGGGTTGAAAATGTTATAAAAAATGGGGGAGGTATATTGATACCTTAGATACCAATACCCAAAACCACATCTTTATTATTTTTGAAAAAACAGATTGGTATTTGCATAGAAATGATTACAAGATACTGCTTTAACTTAATTTATGAAAATCTAATTTCATATTTTACAAACTCCTCATATAGTTGTTATGTATCATCTGGTGATGTACGACCATTTTTCTAAAAATCATTTTCTTCCTCTTCTTACCCTTCTGTGTTTCCCCTTGTCTATTTCTCCACCCTCTTTCTTTTGATCACCCCCCTTATGTATTATGAATATAAGTATTACTTTAATTCTGTAAAGATGTTTACTCTTTCTATGTATTTGAATGCAAATTTTCATCTATTGTTCTTGATTGTTTATGCCATTGCGGTCAATGCTCTTATTGTTATTGGGCTATTGCATAGCCAATTATTACTACTGTTATTATGATGGTCATATTGCTAATATTTGCATCCTTTGTTCTGTAAAAATATTCTTTAACAATAAAAAAAGATTTATAAAAAAAAATAGATATACTATAAAAATTATTAAGACTAAAATATAGCAATGTGATTACTCTTACATAACCATAATGAAAGGCATGTATAATAATACCATCTAAATGATTACATTAGCTGTCAGTTATTAATATGATTATTCAATGATGTTCTAGGGTTAACATTGTGTCATAAAATTAGCAATTATCCATTACAAGTAGAGATGTGTAGGCTTAGTTCCCAAAGAACCAACAACAACCAAATTTAGGGGTTCCAAGTCGAACCTAGTCCAAGTTTGGAATCAGTTTGGGGACCAAGTCGAACTGAGTCCAGGTTTGTATCTTCCTGTGGTCCAGAACTAGGATTTTAAAACCAAACTTGAGTTTTGGATTGCATCTAAACTTGTGGTGCCCAAACTGTGTGCCCTAGCACCCTGTGGTGTCTCCCGATAATTGTAGGGGTGCCTAAGATTGGTGGTCTAGCACCAAATCAAATTACTATTATGGTCAATGTAATGTAAATTTGTGGAAAAAAAGACGCTCAAAACTATACCCCACCATATAACTGAACTTAAGGATGACAGGTAAGCACAATTTAGTAAAAAAAAAACAATACTGATACTCTAGGGTGCAGTGATGAAAAAAAGTTTGGGAACTAATGATGTAAACAATTCCAAATATGTCCACATTTTTAAAATACAGATCCAAAATATAAAGATGAATCCAGATCAAAACCAAGACACAGGGATCGATGCACATCTCTAATTCTAAGTAATAATATTGATGACATGTTTGTCTTGTTTACATCTGTTAATCTGAGAAGCAATTATTGGCCAGGAATGTACATAACCCTTTTCAACCATTTGTTGACCAAATTAAGATGGATATTAGTAACATTTGTAAGTCACTATCATTCCACATGATGAGTGATCACCTATTAGATTAAAAAAAATATGGCAGTACCTTTGTTTTGTTTACATATCTCTCTGTAATAATTGGGTGAACTAACTCAGATAGATATCAATAACGTGTGAGTCACTGTTAATTGACATGGATGCCAACTGGGATCACCAGCCATGTGAGATAAGGATAGCCCTGATTGGTAGAATTTACAAGATGATGAACTAAGAGATTGTATTGGTCGCAAAAATGCCAGATGCCAGGTACAATCGGGATAGTTTTGAAAAAGCTCCTATGACAAAGAAATGCACATTATGCACAATGCCCGCTATACTATTATGATGTTTAATATATTAAATGTTGCGTGTGTGTTGCTCTTGCCAGTCTAGTTAGAAAGTGGGCCACCCTCTGTGTTATAGATTAGTGTGGCACCATTGTGTATAAACTGTTTGACTGTTAAACTTTAACTTTGCATCTCGACTCTTCTCTGGCTAATTCACAGCCTTTATACTATAGAAGCAGTCTTTTCTTTGCACCAGATAACCTACCAGTCTGTCAGCATAAAATATTAAGAAATAAATGGAAACATTATATTAAAGTAAGAAATAAGATTCACACACAGAATAACTAAAGTAATTTATTAATATCCATTTACTACATTTCCCAATTGTATAGAAAGCATAATTATTTGCACAATATATAACAACAAACTAACACTATAACTATTAGATTAATTAAAATAACAAATAGCCCTATAACCACATTAAATACACTTTATGCAGTTCTTATAAAGCATCTTCAAAATACAACACTGCAAATGATAAACCAATTATCAAAAAGAGTGCATATACAAAAATAAGAACAATTTATTAGTTCATGCATATAACATGTTAAAAACCATTGAAACAAAGAATTCATTAAAAAAACTCATAATTTATGTCTGGACCGGCACCACCATGTACGCCTAAATATCAAGATTGCTAAAATGTTTATTTTTCAATTAACTGGAAAAAAAATGTCCACAAGAAAAATTTTTGTCCAGAAAAATGTAACAGCAGTTTCCAATGATAACTAAGATGCTTCCATGTACATGTGACTCCACTAGGAGATGCCTGTGTGAATCCCAGTGATAATTAGCCTTTTAGTAGATTTAAAGTTTTAGGGCAGATGTAAGTTTAAATCCTGTGTCAATAATTATATTATATGGCCAATGCTGACATCAATCTCCCAGGCTCTCACTGTAAATGGTTTCAGGTCTCAGGCTGATCGGCAGAGATGTAGTAACCCCAGCCAGGGGAGCCAGCCAAGAGCCTTCTGGTGATCTAAGGGGGAGGGAGAGTACAGCCATCTGTATGTATGATGAGCAGTTAAGTGTGATAATAGCCATCAACCAGTAACCTAAATCAGGAGTCACAGCAGTGTCCAACACTATAGGCTGATGCATTTTCCCACCCACAGCACTGGGTGGTTTCCTCAGAGGGATATATCTTTTTGATAATTGATAAAGCATTTCTAGTCTTATATCAAATGCTTATACTGACACATGCCATTAACTGATATGTGCTGGAGACTAACATGTGATGGTATAAATAACTGACTGTTCATAAATTGCTATTTTTTAGACCTTTCACATATTCACTTCATCAATGGTAACTGTATTGCACCCGATGTAACATGACATACGTCGTGTGCTAAATTGCAACAGTAATTACTAAAACCAAAGCCACAAAATAGAATATGAGTTGCACTTCACTTTCAAGTTGCTTAGGCAGTATTTGCAGATGATTCTCTCCAGTTGACATAAAATAGGAGAAGAAAATCACAAAGTACAATATTGTAACATATCATAAATTTAAAGTAGTAAAAGTACATGGATCATCCATTTATAAAGCTTCCCATTGATTTTCAAAGCACCTGCTTTCAGTGGCATCACAAGGGGGGGGGTGCCGGACCTGGGTGTCACCCACTAAGGGGAGACACCAAGGTGCAGACTCTCCTTCAGTGGTAGGAGCCGGGTGCTGCACTCTAATAAGTGCAGCACTCGGCTCCTGAAAACTGAAAAGGAGCCAACCGGCATTGCACACAGGGCAGTCCACACCTCCACCCCCTCTGCCCCCCAGGAATAACGCGTCCATGGGAGTTCGGCAGCGAGGCCACTACCCTTTTCCTGACTGACCATGCCCCTTATTGCGAGACCACGCCCACTTTTCTGGCATGCGACACTGCCGCTCGCATATTGTCCCACCCTGCATCGGGTGACACTGCGGGAGGGATGTCACTGCCTATTTCAAAAGGACTACACATGGTTAATAAGGTGCTAATAATGAAGGTTTAAAATTATTTTCTGGCTGACAATGGGAATAGCAAATATTATTATCAATCGGTAAAAGAAATACAGAGAAAATAAATAAATCAGTCCTTAGCAAATAAAGTTACTTAATTACATTCATATTTTAATATCAAAGTACAATGACAAATACCAACACTATAATCATTCTCCAAATTCTACTTATGCATTGTTCCTTGAGCATAGAGCTTACATAGTACTGGGCAATAAACATCAAGCTAATAGATCCTGGTTATATAACATAGTGCACATGTGATGTGTTACAGACAATAACTCATGTGCTTATGAGATCAGTGATGGTGATTTAAAGGTATTTGATTTGTATCTAAATAAGCAACTCTAACCTAGATTTAATATTAAGTGGTCTATTCATCTTCACTTTAATTTCTACAAAAGCCGGTGAAATTTAATATTTGACCTATTTTTGTAGATATTCATTATCGGGCTGTTCATTTTAAAGGGAATGCAGGATATATCACTGATATCACCAGTTTAACTTTCAGCCCCAATCTGGCCCGCTGTCCCCAAACACTAGTATGGGGACCAAATTCATCAAGCTCTGAAAATACAACATTTTCAAAACTTGACTGAGGGAGCATTCACCATCTTCAATGGCATGTTTTCCCTCACTATGCTGCTTCCCTATGTTAAAGAGTCCAGGGTAGCAAAAATGGATCCCTTCAGCCCTGTTAAGCTCCTTCCATTGGTTGGTGGGTCTTTGTGTGGCTGCATGAACCCCGGAATGAGCAATTCCAACTCAGAGTTGGTAATGCTAATGTTTACTGCTACGGAAGACAGATGATTTTTGGATCAGCTCTCTCGGTAATGTTGAATTGCTCCGTTGATTTTGTATCCACCACTGCTACTCGCAGCAAGTTGGATACTTAATTATTAGGGTCACCCAGCCCCTGATAATTAAATTAATGAATAGTACCCACAATAAAGTGAATGAGACAGTGCAACAAAAATAGAAAGTTAATGCACTTTTAATTATTAATTGTGAATAGTGTGTATGGGTGTAGTAGGTATTACTGCTGGCCGCATGTCTGGTGGTTCAAATCCCGACAGCGGCAGCCCAACAAGGGTGAAGATTACAATAGTCCCCAAGGTAAGTATCGCTAACCTAATGCCCCCCCTAACCCTTACCCTCCCTTAGGTGTGCCAATCCCTAACCTCCCCCCAAGTGCCTAACCCTAATCCCCCCTATAAGTGCTTAAACCAAACACCCCTTTCCCCGCAGCCTAAACCTAAGTCCCCCGGGGGGCGGGTGTCTACCCTAACCTCCCCCCGGGGGTACCTAAACCTAGAGCTACCCCTTCCCCTAGCCTAAACCTAAGCCTCCTGGGGGGTGCCTAACCCTAAGTCCCCCAGGGATCCATAACCCTACCCCCCACGGCTACCCGCGCCTGACACCCTGGTTTCCTTTGTTTGGTATTCCGGGCGTCGGTGTTCCGGCATATGACAGGCGTCGAGTTTTTGATGCCTGTCATTAGTACCATGCCGGGATTTGAAAGTCTGGAATCTGGCAGTCAGCATTTAGACCATCGGCTTCAAGACTACATCCTGTGTGTATTCTCTAGTGAGCATAATTGATGCTATAGGCACATTTCGGTCTCGGTTGGCTTGGATATAAACACTTTAATATACAAAGAAGAGGTAATCAATTTTTGTACAGGTGCACTCAGTCCCTCCTAAAAGATAACAATATTCTAAACTTTATTGGATATGCTTTAAAAATATATTCTGGCTTTTCAAGTCACAATATTGGTGCTATTTATTGCTCATTTTTATTCAGAGCTTACACATTGTTACAATATGCCTTTACTATTTATTACTCATTTTTATTAAATACTTGCACATCGTTAACAATATGTCCTGATATAGGGCCTTATGAAGCGAAATATAGGCTAAACAAATAATATATAAATATAGAGTGATAAAAGACAAAGAAATGGTGATGACAATAAAGTTTATTTAAACACAAGGCCATGTGCTGTCTTTATTTGTAGATGTATAATATATTATTTTAAGTTGTATGTGTTGTTATTTATGCAAACTATATATTAATACCGAGTACTAGTCCAACAATTCTGGATGTTAATAACTCAGTCTATTCCTAATAAAGAATGGATGTAAACACACCTCATATAAATAAGCCACATGCATATATTGCAGAAACATACACATATTTCCAGCTCTGCATTTGTACATAAATGCTAAATTTTTGAACTTGGTGTAATTCTAACTCATCTGCTGCTGACATGGAACATACAGTATATAACACACAATGTACATGTTCTGTATATAAGCACAATCTGTTACTCTTGCATGTGCTACTTTAAGCATAAATTTCTTTATTATTGTGAATAAATAAACATCAGGCCCATTGTTTTCAAGTTTTTTCTAATATGTTACAGGATATCATATTAAGAGGGATTATGTTTTCCATGGAAAACAAGTGATTTTTTGTTCATTTCAGGAGTCATCAGTATATAGTAGCATTTAGGAAAGAATATACAGCCTAATATTCCAATACATGAAGCTAATATAGCGAAAATCTCTACAATCACCATATTTTTTCCCTTAGTGCTCAGATAGGCTGGGATGGCACAGACCCAAACACTGCAGAACACCAGCATGCTGAATGTGATGTATTTGGCCTCATTATAGATGTCAGGTAATGTCCTCACCATGAAAGCCAGAACAAAGCTCACAGCTGCCAGGAACCCCATATAACCCAGCATGAAATAAAAGGCCAACTCAGAACCCTCATTACATTGGATGATGATCTTCCCAGGAGTAGAGTCCATGTTAAACTCTTGAAATGGAGGAGAAACTGAGAACCAAATAACACCATTCAGGACCTGGACAGATGAGCAAATCAGCACTAAAGAATATGGTAGTTTGACTCCCATCCATTTCCTCCAGTAGCTTCCGGGTCTTGTGGCCTTAAAAGCGATGCAAACAGTAATAGTCTTGGCCAGGACAGAAGACACACCAATAGTAAATATGATTCCAAAGCAGATTTGGCGCAGCAAGCAGGTTATATGTACTGGACGTCCCAAGAAAAGAAATACACAAAGTAAACTCAACTTAAGAGATATGAGTAGAATAAAGCTGAGGTTCTGATTATTAGCTCTAATAATTTGACTGTTTTGGAAGTAAATAAATATTCCAATTATGAAAACAATTATAGTAGAAAATAAAACAGATGTGGCAGAAAATACT
Organism: Taudactylus pleione; assembly: GCA_031769625.1. Taxonomy (NCBI): domain Eukaryota; kingdom Metazoa; phylum Chordata; class Amphibia; order Anura; family Myobatrachidae; genus Taudactylus; species Taudactylus pleione. Next base: position 1,525,117 of record JAUIMM010000626.1, on the reverse strand, counting down.
GAGGTTATAAGTGTCCATTTCATATGAAATAAAGTCTTGAGCTTTGGCAATACATTGGTTTCTTGCATCATTTGGCCATTCAGTGTTGCTGCATTTTACACAATGTTCATTGTCTATGGAATAAAAATGCAACAAATAAAATATTTCATCAGTAATGGTGCCTTCTACCTCAGTACCTTTATTGTCTTTTTACTCTCACATGTTATTTCTCTATCCTTTCTTCATTGCATTTAATCTCTTACATTTTGTTGATCTTTTACTCTCTATCACTCATTACCTTTGTCTACATATTAGTTAAAAAATTATTTAAACAATCCTTTATTAATTTCTGAATAATTCTGAATCATTTGCTTATCTGTAGATATTGGTATTAATAATGGTATTGTGTCTATGGGGATGTGGCATATTAAATGTCAACTGTCATTTAATTGAAATGAGAAGGTCAACATGGTTGTAATGCCAGCATTGATCATGTTGACATGTCATAATGTTCACAGCAACTAAGTCAACACTTGCTGTGTCAACATTGACGATGTATCTTTGTGTAATTCTTACCATTACTATAATTCTATCACTATCTCTAAACCAAATAGTAACCTAACCACTAACCCTAATCCTGACCCTAAGCCTATCTCTAGGTTTAACCTTAGCTGACATTGTTCACAATTATTATAAATGACATTTTGCAGGTGTTGATGTTAATGATGTTCACATTTTATGGTTGTTGACATTATCAATGATGACATTGTGGTGTTAACATGGTAAATTGTGACATTATGATCAAGGACATAGTAACTACATACCACCGATGGAAGTAGAAAATGTCTTTATGAAGGTATGTTTTTGAGCATCTGTGAGCCTAGACATACAATAAGTTGTAATCAACCAATTATTATTTCTTACAGTCTTCTCAACATTTAGTAAAAATATAAAAATCAGTGTGAGGAATTAACTATTATTTTTGGTAATTATTTAGTTTATAAAATGATAGTAAGCATTTGCTCTGTTGGCCTCATGAATCATTAAAGCAAAATAATATTTACTATTGAATATTTTTATTATTTTGAAAGCTCATTTTTAAATGCCATATCATGTGGCATCACTATACTGTAATCAGGGGCTGGCTGGCAACTTTTAGCCTGGGGGGCAAATGCATGCAGGCGGCCCTGGCAGAGGAGTAGGGTGTAGCCAGGGTGCCCTAAGACTGTGCATGCTACGGTGCCCCCCCCTCAAGTGTTCTAGGGAGGAGGCGGGTCCATATGGGATTAAAGTAAGGTAAAAATAAGATTAGGGGCAGCCCCATGTCGTAGTGCTCATATGCAGTGCCCCCCTGTGCCACAGGAGAGGACACCCTTATGCAGGCCTCCAGTAGTGCACCCAGCAGTAATCCTCCCTATGCAGTGCCCCTTGTGCCCCCAGTAGTAAGCCCTTATATAGTGCCACCAGTAGTGGTCCCCCCAGTGCTGTGCCCCTTGTGCCCCCATTGATAAGCCCCTTATATAGTGCCCCCAGTAGCAGTCCACCCTCCATGCAGTTCCCCAATAGTGGTAACCCTTATGTAGTGCCCCTTAAATATTGGCCCCAGTTATAGTCGTCCCCCTATGCAGTACCCCCAGTATTGCCCTTTATATAGAGCCCACAGCAGTGGTCCCTCGATGCAGTGCCCTAGTAGTAGTCCCCTCACCCCTATGCAGTGCCCCTTGTAGTAGTCCCCCCAGTAGTAGTACCCCCCCTTGTAGTGCCCCCAGTTGTAGTAGTTCCCCCAGTAGTAGTCCCCCCCTTGTAGTGCCCCCAGTAGTAGTAGTCCCCCCCTTTGTAGTGCCCCCAGTAGTAGTAGCCCCCCCTTTGTAGTGCCCCCAGTAGTAGTAGTCCCCCCCTTGTAGTGCCCTTAGTAGTAGTCCCCCCCTTGTAGTGCCCCCAGTAGTAGTAGTCCCCCCTTTGTAGTGCCCCCCAGTAGTAGTCCCCCCCTTGTAGTGCCCCCAGTAGTAGTAGTCCCCCCCTTGTAGTGCCCCCAGTAGTAGTAGTCCCCCCCTTTGTAGTGCCCCCAGTAGTGGTATCCTCCTTGTAGTGCCAGACCCCCCCCCAGTAGACACACATAATATAAAAAAAAAAAAAAAACAAACACTTACCTGAATCCCCGCTCCCACCGCCGCCATCCGCTCCTCCGTCTGTCCTCCCATGCTGGGCTGCTCTGCAGTATGGGAGAGACGTCATATGACATCATGACGCCTCTCCCATTACCCACTGCGGGAGCCGGAATATGGAGCGGCTCCCGCAGTGGGCGCAGCAGCAGCTAATGAGAGTCTGACAGACTCTCATTGGCTGTTGATCAAAACAAACAAACAGCAGCCGGAGCTGGTGGCTGTGTGTTTGTCGCTTGTGTAGCACTGACCGAACTCCGTCCGGTCAGCCCTACACATGCGGTGCAGTCTGTGTGACGCTGCAGCCCGGGGGGCACATGGCACCTTGCCCCCCGGCCCAGCCCGCTACTGACTGTAATTACAGTACTACTACAATTATCAACATTCATGTTATTGCCAATAATATTAGAATGATTTTGAGGTATCTATGTGGTGTTGATTACAAATATGACATTGTTTTTTTTTAAATTGGCTGTAATTTTTTTAGATTAATGTACGAGAAACATGAAAAAACACTAGACTACTGTCAACTGACTGCTAGTTGGGTGGTCAATCACTTATATACAGAAAGGGAACGTTCGAGCATAATATCGAAGTGAACACCTAGAATATTCATGTCTCACCTTCTAGAATGTTTCAACACATTCCCATAAGCATGCATTATGGCTAAGTTCCCTATCACTTGAAAGTATCCATTATCTCTATAAACTAGAGCCAATTGAAAAAAAAATACTTTCATTTTTTTAATTCTGCAACCCCAAATTACCCTAACTTCATTCAAATATCCCTGGCAACTTAACATTTTTTGTTGGGCTTTGTAATATTAAAGATTATAAAATATTGCTCTTTTATAAATACGGTGAATAAGTTTTTCAAGTGCGCAAATTAATGTGTGCACAAAATATTTACTGGTCTGTTTAACCATCCATGAAAAGTTGATAACAGGAAGTTACAAAGTATATTTCATACACATTAGCACATCTTGTTTGAGGATGAGATTCTTAATGACCTACTCCCAGGGAAACATATAATCATCTATAGGAAAACACCTGACCTGAAAATGGAATTAGTACACAGCTATATCAAGCAAGTCTGACACAGGCCTTGATTCAGAGTCGGACGCTCTGACCGAGCACTCGCTCTGAATCAGGGCGTCTTTTTGTTTTCTTTATGGAGCGGCCTCCTGGCCGCTCGCATTGCTGTGGGTTGCCACCCACAGCTGATGCGAGTGGCCAGGATGATGGTCGCAAGGGTCAAGACCATCGCGACAATCGGGCTTGCGACGAGACCCTTGTGGTAGGGTCTCGTGGCCGCAAGCCCCAGAGAGCTTTCGGCTCTAACAGAGCTGAAAGCTCTACCACTGAATCACTTGTGATGTCAGTGGGGCCACTCCCAGACAGTAGGTATTCTCATGGAATGCCTCTGTCTGGGCAGCCATCCCACGGCCCACCCACCAAAGGGGGCGTTCTGTCACTCAACATCGACAGCACGCCCCCTTTGGTGTGAGACCCAGAGCGATGGATTGCCCGTCACTATCCGGGTCTCGCGCATGTGCACGAAGGAGCCGGCTCCATCATGCGCATGCGCTCTGGGCCACCATTGACCGGTTTGCGAGCGCTCAGACTGAATTAGGCCCACAGTCCACATTAACAGGGACTAAACCCAACAAAGGTTTATTCTATGTCCTTATTGCAAAATCCAACCTCACACAACTAAGAAATGCTGCACTTTTGTACCCAATCAGACTCAAAAAACATTCAGAATATCTGAACAAATAACCTGCAACAGCATAGTTGCCGATTATCTGTTAACATGCCCTGGTGGACTATTCTATTTAGGAAGGATTACTACAAAATTTAAGATACGCATTGCAGAGCATACAGTATAAGAAATTTATAAATAGGCCTGTGTGCACTCACTGCTACGCACAGAATGTGCGCAGCAGTGAATTTTAAAAGCAAAGTCCAAGACATGAGATGAAGATTTTTTTGCCCCTTTCACGCACGTAAACCTGTTACCATGGTGACCATAAACAATCAGTGACATAATCACACCACCAGTAATATATGTCAATTCCACTACCAACATGGCCAACACTGCACTCCCTGAGGGAAGCCCAATTAGCCGGTATGCATAAAAGCTATCCTACAACATCACTCTCTGAACTTCTGCTACCTTTATTACATCTAAGCCCCCTCGCCCCACTGGCCGAGTCGAGCGTACAATGTCCCCGGGTCCCATAGTTCCCGGTCTGTTTGAGATCATGGAACCAGACGTCTCTGGTAAACCGAAAGTCTATGTGAGACCACTGCGGTATGTTTGCAGCCTGAACACACCAGAATATGGTCCTTTTCTGCACATGCTGTGTTTAGAGAAGAGGACACACAGGAAGGCATTTTGGAAAATAAGGTGAGGTCTCACAGGGACTTTTAATTTGGACGCTTAAAACAAGACTTGCATTATGGGAGGTGAGGACACACTCCTGCCAAACACTGACTTTTTTTATTATATATTTTGCTTTAGAAGGCAAAGGTTTCACCCCTTGTTTTGCTACTATGAAAATTACTAGTCTTTGCCCATTATACTGTATAATGTTTGCTTTAAATGCACAATATCATTTAAATTTATTTGGAGCTTTAATTTTAGATAGTTGAAGACATGCCATAGTGGTTCTAACAGTATAATTTTTTTAACTGCAGCCTACAGCAATCCTTTCTTGTCTGTCCACTCCCTTATTACATCTGGTGCCTGTGCAATCCTCCATTCTATGACCACCAGACTCCTAGTCTATTGCTGTCATTTTGCCATTACCTGTCAATGACCTGCCAGCCTCAGAAGATACTGCATCAATTATATTCTGGGTGCTGCCAGATTCTCTTTTCCACCTACTGTATAGAGCTTCCTCTCATCCACTTCAATCCTGAACAGAGTGCCTGCCCTTGCCCATACTATTGATACTGTGGCCACCTCTTTTAGTGCTGCCCTGCAGGATATTGTGGATGTTACTAGGTAGCCACCATTTAGGATGCCCTTTCTCTGCAACATCTATACTCCCCCCCTCCTCCGAAAGACAGTATTCCAGGGTCTTGCAGTGCATTCATTTGTTTGCACTTCCCTCCTGTTTGTCTGATGAGGTTACTATGTTTTTTTTTTTTTAATTAACCACTCTAATTAATCTTGCTATTGGCAATAGAAGACCTGGCAGCTGGACCTCCTCTTTTTCTTCTTCCTCTGATCCCAGCAGCACTTGGGATTCCAGATAGTTTTATATATTTTCTATCTACAGAATATTGTTACCTTTAAACTTATTTTCATTTTTATTATCCTATGACCAACTTTCTTATCTAAGAGTGCTCACTCCACCATATTTTGTATTGTAACTTACTGTCTATCATGTCTCCCATGTAATCCAAGCTCTCAGAACCTCCTCCACTCTGCCTACATACTCTAAGGAAAGAAGTAAGCATACTATTATGGAGAGTCTACACATAAAGGATCTGTTGTGATCAGGACAAATTTTATCCCAAGTGATGGTCAATCCTGGGCTGTTACTGGGAGGTGGCTAGAAATGAACACAAAAATTATCCATTCAGTAATGGGAGTGTCACGGATATATTAATACAAGAGGTGGCAATCACAGATACACAGCTGCAGGCATAGGAGGCCATAGTCAGATGGAGTAACCACATCTGCTATAGGGCTAACGCAAGTTTTGATGGAGCAACAGATGGTGGTGTATAAGGGTGCACCAATCAGTATTACTGCATATACAGACACTGATAATGAGCATCTCAGTCCTTGCACACAAGGGAAGGAGTTTGTAGGAACATTTGCCTAAACTCACAGATGGGTCACTGCCAATAGACAAAGCTGTGTGTGCTCTTGTGTGCAACTAAGAAGCAACCTCATAATGACCTGATTTGTGCTAATAATACCAATCAGGCTATGGACACGTCTTGAGATAATATGGTTGTCATGTCCTTATTTAATGGCCTTGCAGAAAACCTTCTTCAACTTCCTGGGCTCTCCAATATTTAAGGACTATAAATACACTTGTCTTGTCTTTTGTCCTCCATTCTGAAATTGTAGATACAAATGGTTGCTACTGTACATAATATTAACTGGTCTATTAGAGAAGACGTGGGTTGATATAGTAGTACAGTGCCCCATTAGACTCTGGAGAGCAGCACCACACATTGGTAATTCATCTCAGAATCCAGCTCCACCTTGTTCTTTATTGTTTAAAAAAATCTCTATTATATTTCTTCCTAACTGCTTTCAGAAGTTTCTAGGGTAAACTTGAACTAATCCAGTGTTGTTTTGCAACTTTTCAATTCAAAGCAATCAATTCTGGAACATTTTTTTAGTAAGATTTTGGTATTATTTACAAATTCTATTAATTTCATCCACCAAAAACTTTAGACAAAGTTGCAAAATTAAGTTGAATCCTTACTATAGTCTATTGGCTAAAACAGTTCATAACCCTGTAAAATAAACAGTAAAATGTTGTTCTATGTTGATGCATAAATTAAGTTTGCTGTGAAAATAGTCTGTAATTCATTAGCAAATCAAAATTGTAAAATTTTCAAACTATCCATATACCAGTATTATTAGATATTTCCCCTTCTGAACACAGCACACAGTCATAGCAACACGCATGGTATCCTTCCCTTGTAGCTTTTCTGTATCCACTTAGACACTTTTCTGAACATTGACCTTGTGGCATCTATTAAAAAAAAGAAAAAAAAAACATTTAAGGTTATGGAATATTCCTATAACTGAGTCTTCCAGTATAGCCCATTATTTTAATAATATAGCAACAATTTTGGAATTTTTTTTTAAAAAATCTTCAGGATTATTTGCAAGCAGGTATATATTACATAGGTGAATATTTATATTTATGGAAAATGTAATTAGCTGATTATTGAGACAAAACATAAAACATATTACATTTTCCATAACTATTCCTTTGAAACTTTAAATACTTAAAAGCAAAGTCAGGCAGAAAAATCATCTATGAGATGTGATATAGGTGGCTGTGCCTGACAATGGGTGCTGTAAATTGTTGTTTCTAAATGTTATCATATTTGAGATAAATAATATGGAACATGAGCTTCATGTAGAGTTCTACGCTTTAGAAAAAAAGAGGGGATTAGGTAGATGCTTTGCACAAATTCTATCCAGTTATTATAAATGAGAATACCTCTATGTTTTAGTACAGTAGATAATAATTATTTATTACTATGGGAGTGCTGCCTATGTCAACTGATAATGTGAGTTATAAACAAAAGAGCAAAAAAGATGTTTCTGAGTGTCACACAAAAGGGTATAAAATATAACAAAATATAACTGTAATTAGTTTTGTTAAAATGTTTTGGTATTAAAAGTGAATTATCGATAACAATTATAGAAATATAGAGCGATTGTTTGCCAGTGCATATGGTTATAAATTGCAATGAGCACATGTAGGGATTACAATTGGATTCGCCCTTGTAAAGTTAGTGACAGGTAGTCAGGGTTTGGGGATGGTAATGGGAGGGAAGGTCTGACCATTTTAATTTTGTATCATGGGCGTGTATAAATTATCCACTACAATTGCATTTGCAGCATGCGATGAGGGATGCAGTGTTTGCAGCTGGCAAGAATTGCTGCAATGGAAAAATGGCTGCTCTTGTTACCAAATTTACACAGGTAAGTGATGTTATACGCAGATGAGAAGGTAGCTAGCTGTTGGGTGTCCCTATGCTCAAATGATCTTTGCAACCAATATGGTGGCCATCTTGAAGTTGATCATCTTGGATGCAACACAATTTTTTGAAATGGGAAGGTAGTCATGTGACATATCAAGCAGATGTAAAATTTTATAAGAAAAATAATGATGTTCTTCATTATAATGTATCTTTATTAATTCTCAAGTTATAACTGAGTTTTTTTGTAGGTAGTGACATTAATGGTAATGGCACTAACAAACACAAGATGTGTTGAGATTGTTTTGATATCTTGAGAATGATGCACATGTGCAATTGCAAATAATTTTAACCAATGTCACCCAAATAGGCCACCCATTACTTACAGTGCAGTTGCCAAACTCCTTGTCAAATTTAAAGAAACCGGATCAGAAGAAATTTGTTTTATCACTAAACAATACCTGGTGGGGGAAATGAGGGTTGAAGATGCTGTGTTACCCAGTTTGCAATCTCCACCCAATGATCTGGGTCAACATCAGTCAGGTGATGCAAAATCTGAGTCTTGAAAGTGTGCCTTATATGTTTAGACAATATTCTCAAAATGGCCATATGACTAACCCCACATTTACAAGACAGATGATGAGTGCTACATTGTGGGCTCGATGCCAGCACAGAAGTGGTTGTTGATTTATCTGTAACAGTTTTTGGTAGTCTACTTTTTGGTTTATCTGCAACTGATCTTTAAATTTGGAAAGGCGTTTGGCAATATCACAGTGAGTAGTGGGTGGCCTATTTTGGTGATGTTGGGAGAAATTATTTGCAGTAGCACATGTGCTTTGTGTGCCTGGAGCAGGAGCTGCAATCTGGCAAACGTCTGCCAGTGGGGAGGGGCTGGGCCTGGTAGAGAGCAGCCAGGGGGAGAGGGAGCAGCAGTGGTGGGAGGAGAAGCTGCCTACATCCGATGCACAATGGTAAAGAGGAAATGCTTGGATGGGCAGTAGCAAGAGAGACTGCTTGGGATCCTACTTCCCATCTAGATATTACTGTGATGGAGACAAACCAGGTACAGAGACTCCTGCTCTCACAACCTCACCATGCTCTCAGGCTCTCACCCTGCTCTCACATCCTCACCCTGCTCTCTCTTTCCCTGCTCTCACACCTTCTCTCTGCTATCACACAGTCACTCTGCTCACACATCCTCACTATGCTCTCTCACCCCCTCGCCCTGTACTCTGCCCCCTCACTCTGCACTCTCCCGGTCACCCTGTGCATTCCCCCCACCTTGCTCACTCCCTCTCACCCCCTCACCCTACACTCTCACACCTTCACCCTTACCCTGCTCTTGCCACTTCACCTGCTTTCACCCTAAACCGACTCCTTCACCCTCACCTCTATATGATAGATTGACATGTTATAACACCCACAACCCAAACTTTACCAATTTAAATTGGATGCGCCACCTCCAGTACAGCTCCACCCACATAATTTACAGCAGTGCCTACCTCTGAGAAACTCCCCCCCCACCCAAGGAGAGGGGCCCTACCTATTTTGTCAATTCTGGGCCCCACAATTTCTGGTGGTAGCCCTGGATATAAGATCATGACAAGACCAGGAAAAAATTTGAACTGTGCTTGTAACAAAACCAAATATCCAATATATTGATCTTATTTATAGTTCTATATGGATTTGGTTTATTATAAGTGTATTAAAGTAGAAATAGAAATAGTTGAAGTTTCCAAAATATTTATTTTAGTCCATCACAATAGCTTAGCATCTGTGATTAGTTGTGCTAAGTATTGTTTATTGTTTTAATCCATAAAAATACATTATATAATTGTTGATATTCCTAACAGTTCTTGCTCTGAAATAGCACTATAGTGTTATGATACTAAGGGGTCTAAGTAACAAGCAATGAAAAGTGTGAAGAAGTGGACCAGTGGAGAAGTTGCCCATAGCAACTAATCAGTTCCTACCTATTATTTTATAGACTGTTCTTGATAAATGCTACTTCAATGCTGATTGGTTGCTATGGGCAACTTCTCCACTGGTTCACTTCTCCACACTTTTCATTACTTGTTACATAATAAACACCTAATAGTTTTAAGGTGCCTATACTGGTCATAATTAGTCCACATCTCTTATTTACTGTATTCCTAGAAGGCTGGAAAGAGATGGATGAACTTTCTCATTTAGTAATTTATGTGCTGGAATAACAATGTTTATTTAAAATAACATATAAAAAATATATAACAATAAAGTCTATTTCACATGTAGGAGGCACCTAAACAAACTAAAGTTCTTAATAAAATCTAGAGATGTACGTTGACCCTTGTATTTTGGTTTTGGTTCTGGATCCCCCCTGGTTTTGGATCTGGATTGGTTTTGCCAAAACCTCACCTCCGTGTTTTTTGTTTTCGTGTTTTGGTTTTGGATCTGGATTTTTTCTTAAAAAATCATAAAAACAGCAAAAATCACATAAAATGGGCCTGTTTTTGTTCCTACAGTATAATTAACCTCAATAACAAGCATTTCCAGTAATTTCCAATCAATGTTGACCACCTCACAATATTATTTGCTTCCTCTAGTTAAGGACAAAAGGTTGCATCCAGTTAGCTGGCTGACTAAGCTACAGTAAGTGACACAGTGGGCAGCACTAACAAGTGGCAGTTCAGTTTCTAATTTCCAACTCAGATACAGTGTGTTATACAGTGTTGGTTGGATACACCAATAGTGCACTTACTGTAATAGTTGTGTCGGCAGAGTGGGTTACTGATGGTGTCCTCAGTACATGGAATGGCAGTGCTGCAGTGCTGGCAGTGTCCTCAGTGAAGGGTACCGGTGATGTCGGCAGTGCAGGGGTGCAAGCGGTGTCTATAATGCAGGTTTGCTGGCAGTATCATCAGTGCGGGGGTGCCAGCGGTGTCTTTAGTGCAGGTTTGCTGGCTGTGTCGACAGTGGGGAGGTTGCTGGCGGTCTCCTCAGTACATGGAATGGCAGTGCTGCGGTGCTGGAAGTGTTCTCAGTGAAGGGTACCGGCGGTGTTGGCAGAGCAGGGGTGCCAGCAGAGTCCTCAGTGCAGGTTTGCTGACTGTGTCAGCAGTGCAGGGGTGTTCTCAATGCAGGGTGCCGGTGCTGTCGGCAGAGTGGAGGTGCCAACAGTGTCCTCAGTGCAGGTTTGCTGACAGTGTTGGCAGTGAAGGGGTGCTGGTGGTGTCCTCAGTGAGGGAGTGTCGGCAGTGTGGGGGTCGCTGACGGTGTCCTCAGTACATGGGGCAGCACTTCAGGGGTGCCGGCAGTGTCGGCAGCAGTGGTGTTGGCAGCAGAGGATGCTGTCAGTGGGAGTGTAAGCAGCGGGGGGGCATAGGTGTCAGGCGGTGGAGGATGGCGGCCGCCATCTTATTTTTCTTCTGTGTGCTGTTTTCAATGGGCTTAACGCTTTTTGGCTGAGAGCCGTGACAGATGGCTCTCTCAGCCATACAGTGTTAAGCTCGCTCAATACAAAACCTCACAACTTGTCAGCAGGGTCATGAGGTTTTGCCTCGGGTGAGGGATCCGGGGCAGACAGGGAGATCCGAGTGAAGCTCAGATCGCCCTGGATCCCCGAAATTTGGGTGGGTTCGGATCTCTGAGATCCGAACCCGCTCATCTCTAATATAAACAAAAGAGTGACAAATCGATAAGGTTACCATCTATTTAATGATGCAGTTGCTTTGGATGTTATATTGCATCTAAAACACTTATTTATGTAATTTGGTCTATTTATGTATTTAAAGAAGCAGTTTCTCTATAGTTATAGATAGATAGAGAACAGGGTTCCATTTATGAAAATACCACTACATTTGAGTCACATGGGGCTTGATTTAGCAGTGGACGCAAATGCAATCGTAACTACAATCGCCTATGGATCGCATATGCTTAAATATGCTAATGCTTGCCAAAGCACAGCCTATATAAAGACGCTCACTGCTTCCTTCTCATATCCATCCAATGTCGCTCTTCTGTGTAAACATTGGCACCACTGATGCACATCGAGAAGTCACGCAGCATTTACACCAAGTTTGAACAGTTTTAAGCATTGTAAGTCTCCTCGTACGCAGGGAACTCTCTTGCTGTGTGTGCAGTTGCAGTGGATAATTGATGCATGCCCATGAAACAACGCTCAAATAGAGACACACCTGCATTTTCTCAACCACCCCTCTGTCACCACCCCCGAACGCTGACAGCCTGTCACTCACTTTGCGATGGATTCCTGTGTGCGTCCGTAGTCAGCTTATATGCATGCTGGATGGCAAACAATCACTCGAACTGCATCTGTAACTGCCTTTTCTTCTACTGCAAAATCTTCATCATTTAGGTTCAACCATCCACGGAAGAACCTAGACCTATGTAGTCTCTGTGGCACCCCTATCTAGTGGTTCCTCTGTTCTGTTTCATGCTCCTGGGCCCTTTTAGTCAGCTGGTGCAGACCACATGAAATAAGTGCCTGTGCACACAGAACTGAGGGCCTGATTCAGCTTCAGGCGGAATTGCAAAGCTGCTCACAAGCAGCTTTGAAATTCCATCTGTGCTTATATGGTAATGCATAGTCCTCCTACTACATTATGTTTCCGAGCTGTGTTGTCAAATGCAGCATTGGATACTCTGCAGAACATCGGCCGGCTAAGGTGACCTGCTGACCCTTATCACTGAAAAATGCAAAATCAACTAAACACGGGCCTTAGTAAATCTCCCCCCAGGACTATATATTGTTGCTGACACTTCTATGATCCCACTTCTTGCCAGTACACAAATTATACAGTGTGAATTGTATTGTGTCTGTCATTATCTCCGGTATATCTATTGGTAGATTGCAGGCAAACTACTTAGAGTCTTCCAATGGTTACTTCCCATTTCTGTCTCACCCCCTATAACTATGGGCCAAACCTGGCAAAGTGTTTGGACTAATAATAGATTGCACTGATGTTGTATACTGAGAATCTTACAAGGTAATGTAGTTAAAATTTCTGTTAATGTTGCAGTTCATATTTACCTCCTTTCCCCTTCATACTGTATGTACATTGGAGAACCACAAAACTCAGTCCTAGTCAATCTGCCAACTATTCTTAATGCTTAGAATTATTGAATGTTTTTCTGCCGTCTCCTATTGGATTTCCGCTCAGCAGATTTAACTTTGGTAAAAACTGAGTTAATATTCTATATAGCGAACAAAATATTCATATTAATATATAACAAGAAGACTATAACACTACCCCTCGATCTTGCTGACTAGGTGTCAAACTTGAATCAGAAACGTAATTCCCCACATTCAATCTATACATAAATCTGCTACATACTTTTATGAATTATTTACAAAATATGAATTTCACAAATAATAAATCACTATAATTCATATGCTATAGACTATTGAAATTCTCTTCTGCATATGCACGCAGATCAACTGCGATAGTATGCTAATCAATTGCGATTGCAATGCAAACTCAGCACAACATAAGGACGCCCACTTTACATTGCACACATCCATAATACTTAGCAGAATAGCAAAACCATCGGTACAATCAAGTACCATTGCAGCCTCACGCACACTTGCACCAGCTCTGACCTTACTCAGAAATTGCTAACAACCACGTGCTCTATGAGACCTCATACTGCGTATGGCATCACAGTAGATAATTTATGCATGCCCTTGCCACTGCGTGTGAATGCACTGCCACGCTTGCATGCATAGCGCTGAGGGTGCTTAGTACCCAGAAATCCACAATTTTATTAAGCCCTGTCCCCTTTGCAGCAAAATGCAGTGATTTGTGTGTCAATAGAGAGGAGTCGGGACCAATTTGATGAGATTCCATTAGAATCAAGTCATATGGCCCTGCCCCTATTAATCTAAGAATCGAGCAATTTGCTGCTGGGGGGAGCAGCTTAATGATAGCCGAGCTGCTGCAAAGTAAGATAAAAGTTCCTCAGTCACATCCCAATGTTAATACAGATGCCGGGATGCTCATAATTGGAAAATTCCAAATATATACAGACTAAGGGCCTGATTCAGGCCCGCTCGCGAGCACATTGCGCTCGCAAGCGGGTTGATGGTGGCCTAGTGTGCACACGCACGAGCCCTGTAGCAAGTTAGATATGTTGATCGACAGCTTGCCCCATTTTGTAGGTGGGGAGGGGGGGGTGGCTGTACAAATGGAGGCATTCCTGAAGGAATGTCTGCCGTTAGTGGCGGCCCTACTGACATCACTCGTGATGTCAGTAGTGGACTTCTGGCTCTATTAGAGCTGGAAATCCACTTGGCATTGTGAGTGCTGAGACCCTACCACAAGGGTCTTCTCACAATGCTGTAGTCACCAACAGCTGTACAAGCGGCCGGGAGGCCGGATTTAAAAATAATAGGGATGCCCTGATTCAGAGCAAGCGCACGCAAATATCATGTGCCTCTGCATCAGGCCCTAAGTAGATACATCAATGATGATATATAAAAGGCCTCTCACCAGACTTGACACAGTGAAATTAGTATATCCCTTTTAATATTCCATCTTGTCATATGTGTTCGCAGGTTAGCATAGTTTCAACATTTCAGTTCTCTGTATAGGCCTTTCTCAATAATTGTGATCCATACACATACAAGTAATCACAGCATCAACAGCAGAATGGCAGCAGTCCTTACACCACAACAGGCCCCAGTATAAATTCTCACCCATAACACATCACCTGCAGCTAAATGAAGATCAGCCACAAAACATGGTAAAACAATCCAGCTAAAAACATATACATATAGCACACATAAATAGAATCCATCCCTGTGGGAAGAAAGCACTCACTTACCAAAGGTATAAACCCCTGCCACTCACATGTATGCTGGAGACGTGTCATCGCTGGTGCCACTCGAAGACATCATGGGTCCCGGCATATAAATCTCATTCTCTCACCGATGCATTCCAACAGCACAGAGGCGGAACAGCTATAGATTATATAAGCAGTGGTTTCCAAGTAATCTAATACAACAGGGACATAGGCACACATCCTATATAGGCAATGCCCCTAGTCAAAATAACTATGTAGTGATGCAGACCTATTGATAATGCACTACAATATATCAATACAGGCAAAAAAACAATAACAAATAATGGGTGGACAAACCCTGAGACCCAGTAATGAAAACACACAATACCATTGCTATAAATGTGATAAATGGCAAACCATTGTTGAATCGTAAATAAACCTTTAGTACATTCCTGCCTATAAACCTCTAAGATTCACCTGCCTAGAACCTCTGAGACAAAACCTGCCTATACCTTCTAAAACCACAAGATGTCGCTAATTAGCGCTGTGTTTAATTATACCATTAATAAAACTCTAAGACAGTTGAATAGCGGTCCAACGCGCTAAAGATTATTATTCAGGTAAAAGTAAAGATGTTACCATGCTATGATCTAACAATGAGCTCAAAATAAATTGTACAAACATTAGGTCATAAGGTACAGTCAATACATACGCGTGCGCTCTGGGACCAGATACCGGCATCAATAATGAGACCTCCGTCGAACAGCATAACAGGAACACTGCAGACTGGCATCTTGTTTCAGAGCACTCACATATATACCCGTACTGGGATAAGCAATACAATAGAATACGTTGGCAGGTTCTCATTGGTTCCTCTTCTTGCTTCTTCCGTTACGGTACAATTCATAGGTCAGTGCAAAGACACAACCCAGCCTCTAACAGCCTGATTGTGTTCACCTTCCCGCTGCATAATAAATCTAATCTAACTATGGCATACAACATTTCAAGAAGTTATTCTCTCTAACATTCATATTTCATAGCCACATGTTCTGATCTTCTCATCGATGCCACCAGAACGCTGTGGGAACAGAGTAGATCAGTACGGCACCAAACACAGTCCAATTGTCATTTACTAAGCCATAGTTACAGAAAACATTAATTTCTTTATATGCTGACATTGTGATTAAACCAAGTAATAATCATTCCTTTCGCGCTGTGGGACCATTGCTTTTAAATGTGTATGGGGGAGAAATGACACTAAATTGTGTTGTGCGTTTGAGGGTCTGTGGGGCACTTAGCGACCAGCACTAAGTTGGAAAGGCTTCTGTGTATGTGTGTGAGCATGCCAGTATGGGTTTGGGAAAGGTCACTAAAAAGCTGGCTGTGCATCTAAATCACTATTTTGCTTTGTCCTATGTTTAACATGAAGTGCAGGGAAAACACCACTAATTTGCTACTTTTTGCTACATCGCGTGTGTTAATGTGAATGCAGGGAAAACACCACTACTTTGCTAATGCTCAAATATAAGTCTGTGGTGATTTTAATGTGTTGCAAAGTTATTTTATGTCTGCTAAACACCGTCGGTGGGTGTTAGGGGAAGATTGTTAAAAAGCTGTTCGTGCTACTTTTTAGCAACTTTGCTTTGTGAGTAGCAAAATTGCTAGTTTTATAAATTTTGCTCTGTGGATTGTGTACTATGTATTTTTGACAAAATGGCGCTTGTGTAAGCTTTCTTTTCTAAAATAGGGTCTTGCTGCCATTCACAAGATGGCGTCGTGCAGGTTTTCCTGATTGCCAAACAGATTCTGATTGGTTTCGACAGTCCACCCTTTGATAGCCAATCAAGGGCTATCACAACCTATTCTGAATCTGTTTAGCCATGCATGAGAATATACCATTCAATGTTATTATGGTATGACACAGAGTGGTCATTTGAACCATTCAGACAATGCGTCTCCCGAAGGGACATAAAACTGCCCTTATACGCACACCGCGTATCCTTAAGGGATCATGGGAAAGATGTGGGGATGCACCTATCCTATAAGGAGAGTCTTGAAGGGGAATTGAAACTTTACATTATCTGAGGTGTTCTATGAATAACATTTCAATAATACATTCTATGCATGTCTTAATATAATACATCAAACGATTGTATTTCCTAGTTCTTGGTTGTAATGCAGTTCTATATTTACCTCAGTATACATATTGTCATTACTGACCACCTCATAGTTTCATTCTTTCGTTTCACTCTGTTTTTACATTTTCCACACTTCAACACAATAGGAACACACCGGACGCATATGCCAATTGTTATGATGACAATCAGTATAAGGCTTAAGAATTTGCCTATGCTAGCGATCACTTCCTGGATCCATTCCCTTAGGCCTGAGAACCATTTCACTGGGTTCTGTCATGACACCCATCCTTCGATCTTTTCCCCTACTTCAACCACTGAAGCATTATGTTTCTTGCGAAATTCCCACTTTAGCTGCAGAATTTCATCTATCTTCTGGTCTATCACCTCCTTAGGGTCGCTGGTATTATTGGTGATATAGGTGCAACATTTTAGTCCAAATTGGGTGGCCAATGTTATGCAATACCCTCCAGTAACAGCAGTTAAATAATTCAACACTAGCCTGTGTTGCACCAGATCTTTCTTGTACGCTTGCAATTCTCTCCCTGTATGTCACGGCCAGAGTATTTCAGCATGGTGCTAGGCGAGTGTTACCTGTGAGGTCATTTTGGCGTGGGCTGTCTGGTGGCGGAGCTGGTGTCTGGCTGGGGGCTTTGGCTGCGCATTGTTGTGCTGGCCTGTTGTCACTCTGCGCTGGTAAGGCCTGGTGGCGTCTCCATTCTGTTTGGCATGGGTGCCGCCATCTTGCCTTCTGGCCATGTGATGCGGCTGGCCAATCCTGGTGAGTCACATGTTCCCTCTGGCCAGTAACAGCACGGCATGGGGTATTTAGGAAGGGTCAGTGCCTTCCTTCTTTGCCAGTGCAACATGTATCTCAGCCTAGCTGAGAGGGAGTTCTCTGTGCTTTCCTGTTCCTGTGAATTCGCTGTTTGCCAGTCTGCCTGTCAGCTCCTAGCTCCCACTGGACTACCCCGCTTCCTCCATCACCCTTGCCCATACCTGAGTGCCTGAGCCTGCTGACATCCTGCACTTCAGTTCACTACCTGTATACCTGGCTTGTTTATTTTCAGTTCACTACCTGCATACCTGGTTTGATTATTTTCAGTTTCACTACCAGCACACCTGGAAAGCTCTAATTGTTTCTACTTGGACATTAACCCTTTTACTCCCACCACAGAACTCTTGTGCACATTTATATATTCCTGGACTTTTATTTACTGCCACACTATATGTCTACTCAAGCACTTCTTAAAAATCCTATTTTTGTTTTCAAATCTGCTTCTGTGATCACTCCTGCTACCACCCCAGGTCCACAAACAACCCAGAACATAACAGTTTGCACTGGCCACATGGAGCCTGCCACAAATCAGGAGTCAGGAGTGGATTTATTCCGGTGCATTTCTGGTCGTTTAGAGAATCTGGAAAACATGCAGCATCAGATGGCTCAATTTCTGCAAGAGATGTCCAAGCGACAGGATAGTTTGCAAACTTCCTTTTCGACCACTGGAGTACCAGCATCTACATCCGCTTTAGCATCTGGGAATACAGGAGGCAGATGATCTCCCTGCTTACATCTTCCTTTACCAAGTAAATTTGACGGCAACCCTAAACTCTGCCGAGGAATCCTAAATCAGTGTGACATACATTTTACCCTGCAGCCTGACAACTTTCTAACTGCAAGAACTAAAGTGGCTTATATAGTCTCTCTGTTATCCGGTCAGGCCTTGGAATGGGCTTCCCCACTCTGGGAGCACTCAGATCCACTGCTGGATAATTACGCAGGCTTTGTGTCATCCTTCAGGAGGATTTTCGATGAACCTGGAGCGTACTGTATTAGCATCATCAAACATCATGACACTGAGACAAGGAGTCCGTCCTGTCAGTCAATATGCCGTACAATTTCAAATTTTAGCATCAGAGCTCAAATGGAATGAGGAAGCCCTCACCTCGGCCTTCTGGCATGGGTTGTCAGACCGACTAAAGGATGATCTAGTCACTCGAGAGCTTCCTACTAATCTGAACGACATGATTTCGTTGTGCATCAAAGTTGACCTATGCTTCAGGGAATGTCAGGCTGAAAAAAACAGAACTGACCGGCAAAGGTCATTTACCCCCTCCATTTCTACCCGTCCCATTCCTTCCCCTACTGAAGAGGAGCCTATGCAGGTGAATCATACACACCTCTCCAAAGAAGAACGTCAGAGAAGAATGCAAAAGAACCTCTGTCTGTACTGCGGAGAGTCCGGTCACCTGCTGATCTCCTGCCCCCGTAAACCGGGAAATGCCAAATCCTAACTGATCCTTGAGACATCAAGTTAGGAGTTATGAGCCCGTCTCCAAATATTAAAGATTTCACGATTACCCTAGCTTTGGATCTTAAACCCAAACCTGTCTTTGCTACTGCTCTACTTGACTCGGGAGCAGCCAGAAATTTCATAACGTCTAGTTTCATAGATAAATTTCAGATTCCTTGTTTGTCTCTCAATCATGCCATCTCTCTGACCTCTATAGATGGACGCCCTCTAACTAACGGGATAGTCACCAAAGAGACTCAACCAGTATTGGTCCAAATTGGGGCACTTCATTCTGAGTCCTTAAAATTCCTGGTGATATCTGAGGCCTCTCAAGAAATTGTTCTTGGTCAACCCTGGTTACGTCAACATAATCCCAGGATTGAATGGAGTTCTATGCAGATTCTGTCATGGGGTATGGACTGGAAGAAATCCTGTCTTCCAAAAATTCGACCTGTGAGCAAGACAGTTCCATTAGTTTCTTCTGCCATTCCCAAGGAATATCAGATGTTCGCCGACGTGTTCTCTGAGCAACAAGCAAATATCTTACCCCCTCATAGGGAATGGGACTGTCCAATTGAATTGATACCTGATAAGATACCACCTTGTGGTCGTACCTATCCGCTGTCCTTGCCTGAGACTCAAGCCATGACCGAGTACATCCGGGACAACCTGGCAAAGGGGTTCATTCGCCTCTCTACTTCACCTGCCGGAGCTGGGTTTTTCTTCGTTGGCAAGAAGGACGGTGGTCTAAGACCATGTATCGATTATTGAGGCCTTAATGACATTACTGTAAAGAATCGATACCCTCTTCCCCTGATTACTGAGTTGTTTGATTGGGTCAAGGGCTCTGTCATTTTTTCTAAATTAGATCTGAGAGGGGCTTACAACCTCATTCGTATCCGAGCTGGCGATGAATGGAAGACCGCTGTTAATACCAGAGATGGACATTTCGAATATTTAGTAATGCCTTTTGGATTGTGTAACGCCCCTGCTGTCTTTCAAAGTTTCGTTAATGAGATTTTCTGGGATCTGTTATATGTTTCGGTTGTTGTCTATCTGGATGACATACTGATTTTTTCACCCTCTGTGGCTAAACATCAAGAACATGTTAAAGAAGTTCTGACTTCCAAAATCACCTTTACTGCAAACTGGAGAAGTGCGTCTTTGGAGTGTCCAGTGTACCTTTTCTCGGCTATGTAATATCTGGCTCCAGTTTAGAAATGGACCCCAAGAAGGTACAAGCAATTCTGGATTGGACCCGACCTCAGACACTGAAGGCCATCCAGAGATTGCTTGGCTTCGCCAATTATTATAGACGCTTCATTAAGGGATTTTCTACACTGCTGGCTCCCATTACACCCGCAAAGGTGCTAATCCTGCCCAATGGTCACCTGAGGCAGAGTCTGCCTTTCATCTTCTAAAACAGGCCTTTATCTCAGCACCAGTTCTTCGACAACCAGATCTGGACAGGCCTTTTTTGCTGGAAGTAAATGCATCATCTGAAGCTGTGGGAGCAGTCTTGTCTCAACGTTATGAGGACAACTGAGTCCATCCGTGTGGGTTCTTTTCTAAAAAATTCTCACCTGCCGAAAGGAACCACGCCATAGGTGAGCAAGAACTACTAGCTGTAAAGTTGGCATTGAAGAAATGGAGATATTTGCTAGAAGGCGCTAAGTTTCCATTTACTGTATTTACGGACCATAGAAATCTCCTATTTCTAAAAACCTCCAATGTGTGAGTCCTCATTTGGCCCGCTGGGCAATATTCTTTGCCAGGTTTCAGTTCACCCTGACCTTCCAGTCTGGAGCACTTAATCAGAAGGCTGATGCCCTATCGAGATCTATCCTCTGTGATGATCAATATGAAAATCAAAGCAATACCACTCTCTTGGAATCAAGAGTCTTTGCCGCATTACAAGTTCAGCCTCCTACGGGAAAATCATTTGTGGCCCCAGAATTAAGGAAGCAGCTTCTCACTTGGGCACATTCCTCTCGCTTCACAGGGCACTCAGGCACTCGGAAGACCTTGGAGTTCCTGAAAAGACACTATTGGTGGCCTTCTATGAAGGCAGATATAATGGAGTTCATCTCTTCCTGCTCCTCCTGTGCCCAGCCTAAATCATCACGACAAGCTCCAGCTGGGGAATTGCTTCCATTACCTACTCCATCACGTCCATGGACGCATCTCTCCATGGATTTCGTCACAGACCTGCCAGTCTCTCAAGGTTTCAACACTATCTGGGTTGTAATAGACCGATTTTCTAAGATGGTCCTCTATATACCATTGATGAAGTTACCTTCTGCCCCTGACCTGGCACAGTTGTTTGTCCAACACATATTTCGTCTACATGGCCTTCCTGCTGAAATTGTCTCTGACCGTGGTGTGCAGTTTACTGCAAAATTCTGGAGGGCTTTGTGTTCTGTTCTTCAAGTGAAGTTAAACTTTTCCACGGCCTACCATCCGCAAAGCAACGGCTCCATCGAGAGAGTTAATCAAGATCTAGAGACTTTCTTAAGAATTTTTATGTCATCTTCCCAGGACAATTGGGCTGCCTTGCTGCCGTGGGCTGAGTTTGCACATAATGCTTCCTATCACTCATCAACTAACCAAACGCCATTTCAGGTTGTTTATGGCCTTCATCCTCGTGTTCCAAAATTCCGAAGCCTGCCTGTTTTCAATGATCCGGCCGTGGAGGACACGGTGCAGAATTTTGCTGCCATCTGGACTCAAGTACGGTCTGATTTGTTGAAGGCATCCTCTCGCTATAAGACCCAAGCCAATAGGAAGCGTAGAATAGTTCCATGCATGCAAGTTGGAAGCCAGGTCTGGTTATCCACCCGGAATCTTCGTCTGAGGGTTCCTTCTATGAAATTTGCACCACGCTTCATTGGTCCCTTCTCCATAACAGAAGTCATTATTCCAGTGGCCTATCATCTACAGTTACCCCCATACCTAAAAATCCCTAATTCCTTCCATATTTCCTTATTGAAGCCCCTGGTCCTGAATAAATTCCATAGTGCTCTACCTACTTCTCCTCGAGTCCAGAAGGAGAGAGGAGTTGAGTTTGTGGTTGAGTTTGAGATCTTGGACTCTCGTCTACACAGAGGTCATCTACAGTATTTGCTGGACTGGAAAGGTTACGGTCCAGAGGAACGTTGCTGGACCAATGCTTGTGATGTCCACGCTCCCATGCTCAGGAGATTCCATTCTGCCCATCCGGAGAAGCCTGGTGAGTGTCCTGAGGCCACCCCAAAAGGGGGGGTACTGTCACGGCCAGGGTATTTCAGCATGGCGCTAGGCGAGTATTACCTGTGAGGTCATTGTGGCGCAGGCTGTCTGGTGGCGGAGCTGGTGTCTGGCGGGGGGCTTTGGCTGTGCGGTGTTGTGCGGGCCTGTTGTCACTCTGCGCTGGTAAGGCCTGGCGGCGTCTCCATTCAGTTTGGCATGGGTGCCGCCATCTTGCCTTCTGGCCATGTGATGCGGCTGGCCAATCCTGGTGAGTCACATGTTCCCTCCGGCCAGTAACAGCACGGCATGGGGTATTTAGGAAGGGTCAGTGCCTTCCTTCTTTGCCAGTGCAACGTGTATCTCAGCCTAGCTGAGAGGGAGTTCTCTGTGCTTTCCTGTTCCTGTGAATTCGCTGTCTGCCAGTATGCCTGTCAGCTCCTAGCTCCCACTGGACTACCCCGCTTCCTCCATCACCCTTGCCCATACCTGAGTGCCTGAGCCTGCTGACATCCTGCACTTCAGTTCACTACCTGTATACCTGGCTTGTTTATTTTCAGTTTCACTACCTGCACACCTGGACAGCCCTAATTGTTTCTACTTGGACATTAACCCTTTTACTCCCACCACAGAACTCTTGTGCACATTTATATATTCCTGGACTTTTATTTACTGCCACATTATATGTCTACTCAAGCACTTATTAAAAATCCTAGTTTTATTTTCAAATCTGCTTCTGTGATTGCTCCTGCTACCACCCCGGGTCCACAAACAACCCATAACATCACACTGTATACCTGAATGCGTCATCGTACATCTCGGTGATATTATCTATTAATTTAGCAAGTCCTTGGATATATCTAAAATTTAATGTACCCCGAGCGATCCTGGTGGGGTCCAATGCGACCAGAATTTGAAAGCCAGTTGTCTCACTGATTAACTGAGTGGCTGTA
The DNA here is from genome assembly GCA_031769625.1 of Taudactylus pleione. Classification (NCBI taxonomy): domain Eukaryota; kingdom Metazoa; phylum Chordata; class Amphibia; order Anura; family Myobatrachidae; genus Taudactylus; species Taudactylus pleione. Next base: position 1,501,902 of record JAUIMM010000626.1, on the reverse strand, counting down.
TGTATATCACCAGGTACCATATTTCTTTTGCCTCAGTGTTCATATTGTGTGTGAAGATATGGTGACGGTGTGTTTTTATGTATACCCAGCATTTCAACATGTGTGAGGGTCATAACTTCTGGGACTACTCTTCCCAGGTAACACAAACCTTTGGAACTCAGGGGAAGCCGTTTATACGCTTTTCTTCCACTGATGAAATATACATTATCAGGGAGAACATTAGGAATGGTTTGCATCATTATCATTAAGCACATTTCCCTTGCAAACAATCCTACTTCTGGTTCTTCCATCTGATACATGCAAGTTTCTGGCTGTATTATTTTAGCACAATAACCATTTGGCACCTTACCAATAATTTATTTGGTGGAACTCAATGTATGCCGATACCTAAAATGTTTCCCACCAGAGTTAATGGAGCACAATAAATCATGGTTTATGGACTCATTATCAGCTCTTTGTGAGAAGGTCATCGTCTGATTATTCCCTGTCACTTCCCAACCGGGTTTATTGGGGTTGGTTATGTTTAAACACAAAAGTGATCTATCTACTTGGAATTGATAGAGTTTGAAATGAGGTGGTTTGGAGGAGAGGAATTTTCCATCCAATGTTTTCCCTTTTTGTAATTCTAAAATTTCCGTGATATTCAGCGGAAATGGCACCAACCCTACATTATGCTGCCCCTGGGGCACATGTGAACACACCCAGCAATCAGTTTGATTTAACACTTTGCCTTCCATGCTATGATAATCCTCTAGAGGATACCCACCCCAGTACATATTATATTTAGGTTGGCACCATTGGATACAGTTCTCATCAACTAGGGACCCACAAAGCTCACAAATACAGGAATCTTCAGACGATAACCCTCTACACCTTCCCCGAGTATCCGGAATGACAGCACTTTTAACAATAACAGTACTAAGATTGGAAAGACACTCCCCTGATTGGCATTGCACTCCTCCTGATTCCACTCCATCAGCACTGCCATCAGCTCCCATTTCCTCAATCGGTCCCCCATCACAGACACTGGATATCCCCGGACTGAACAGGATGGTGAACACTCTAAAAGAGAATATGAAAATGAACACAGCAGGCCCGTCCATTGTCACAACAAGACCTGTGAATTTCTCTCAGTTCAGGTATCTTACTACGACCTTTTCAATTCTCCCGGAACAAGCTCGAGAGCGACAGATCCACGCTATCAGCTTTGTCTCCGACTTGTTTCTCCACCGGTTGATTGACCTTTTTGCAGTGAGTGGAATGGACCCAGGTATCTCTCTCGGCTACCTTCAAAGATGTAGTACTCGTCAGCAGCACCTGGTACGGACCTTCCCACCGATCAGTCAAACAACCTGAACGCTAGAAATTTCTGATCATTACATATTCTCCTGGTTCAACATAATGACAGTTCGTTTCAGGCATATCATTAGACAACAATTTCAGTTTCTGCTGCTGTTGCTTTAACTGCCTACTCATTGACATAAGATACTTCACAGTTACCTCGTTGTTACCCTTTAGATCTTCCTGTGGACTTATAATCAAATGAGGTTGTCTACCGAACAATATTTCAAATGGGGACAGATTCAGAGGAGGTCTAGGAGTGGTCCTTATGCTATGTAGGACCAAGGGTAACGCTTCTGGCAATCCCAGTCCAGTCTCTGACATGATTTTACTTAGCTTATTTTTAATAGTCCCGTTAATCCTCTCTACCATGGCACTGGCTTGCAGTTGGTAGGGGGTGTGAAGTCGGCTATTAATACCCATCAGCTTACACATATTTTGAAAAACATCACCTGTGAAATGGGTACCCCTATCACTCTCGATGATTCTAGGGATACCGTACCTGCATACAAATTCCTGAACTATTTTCTTGTCAGTAAACGCAGCAGTATTAGTGGCTGCTGGGTAGGCCTCAACCCAGTTAGAAAATACGTCTGTGCACACTAATACATACTTAAGGTTCCTGCGGGGTGGTATTTGGATGAAATCAATTTGTATCACCTGGAAAGGTCCATCAGTCGGTGTAATGTGGGACGGTTCGGTAGGGGTCGCTTTCCCTATGTTCTTTCTCAAGCAGGTCAGACAGGACATTGCTATCTTCTCTGCATGAGAAAAAAAACATGGTGCGCACCAGTATGCCCTCATCAATTTGCACATACCCTGTTTTCCCAGATGAGTCAGACCGTGTGCTGCCTCAGCCAGGCTGGGGTAATATGCCTTGCAGGCTACTGGCTTACCATGTCCGTCCCTCCAGAGCCCAGAGGACTCTTGCCCACACCCCTTGGATTTCCAAATGGATTTTTCCTGAATTGAACACAAATTAATTTCAGCATATCAATTGTTTGGAAAACCATTACTTGTTCTTTGGGTACATTTGTTTTTAAACCTGCTGCCCACTTGGCAGCTTCATCTGCCCTGTTGTTGCCCAATGATACCGGATCTTCCACACATGTGTGGGCTTTACACTTTATTACTGCTACCATTTTGGGCAACTGAATTGCTTTTAATAATCCTTTTATGTGTCTGGAATGTGCGACTGGTGTGCCTGCTGCTGTCATAAAATTTCTCAGACGCCATAGAGCTCTGAAATCGTGAACCATTCCGAACGCATACCTAGAGTCAGTGTAAATGTTGGCAGATTTGACTGCTGCCAATTCACATGCTCTTCTCAGTGCTACTAACTCCGCCACTTGGGCTGAGTGAGGAGGACCAAGAGGTTCAGCTTCTATGATGTCTGTGTCATCTACAACAGCATAACCTGTACATAACTCACCTGTGTCCGTTTGTCTATGGCAACTCCCATCCATGTAAAGTGTCACATCTGCATTCTCTAAAGGTATGTCACATATGTCAGGTCTAGTTGTAAAGGTCTGGTTAAGATAATCCATACAATCATGCATATCAATACCTTTGCAAAACTCACTTTCTACCAGAGACTCATCCTCCACCCTTTGTGCATTATTATGCACATACGGTAAGTATGTTGCTGGATTTAATGTATTACACCGCTTTATAGTGATGTTTGAGGGTGCTGTTAGAGCTAGTTCCCATTTGGTGAATCTAGCTGAGGATACGTGTCTAGTTTGGGCAGAGTTTAAAAGGGCAGACACAGCATGTGGGGTATAGACAATCATATCATGGCCCAATACCACATCCTCACTTTTGCTGACCAATAGAGCAGTTGCTGCTACACTTCTCAAACAGGTTGGGAGTGATCTCGCCACAGTCTCCAATTGTGCACTGTAATATGCTACGGGCCTACTGGCATCGCCATGTTTTTGTGTAAGGATACCTGCAGCACAACCATCAGCTTCCGTACAATACAAATCAAAAGGTTTTTCATACTCTGGTATTCCCAATGCTGGAGCTTTTGTCAGACTATCCTTAAGATTAAGGAAAGCCTGCTCTGATTCCTCAGTGTGTATGACACGATCGGGCTTTGAGGAAGAGACTAATTCCTGTAAAGGTAAGGCCAAAATAGAAAAACCTGGGATCCACATTCTACAATATCCACACATTCCCAAGAAGGTATGGATTTGCTGCTGTTTACGTGGCAGTGTCATGTTTTGTATAGCCTGGATTCTATCTGTAGTGAGATGTCGCAGCCCCTCGGTTAGGCAGTGTCCCAAGTATTTAACTCTGGATTGGCACGGCTGTAGTTTGTCCTTAACAACCTTGTGTCCTGTTTGCGAGAGATGAAGCAACAAAAGTTTAGTATCATTCAAACATGACATAAAGGAGTCAGAACATAGCAATAAATCGTCTACATATTGAATTAGAACAGATCCATGGGCGGGTTGACAAGACTGTAAACAATTGTGTAATGCCTTGGAAAAGATACTGGGGCTGTCTATGAAACCCTGGGGTAATTGTGTCCATGTGTATTGTACACCCCTGTATGTGAATGCAAATAGGTACTGACAGTCAGGTTGAAGAGGTACAGAGAAGAAAGCAGAACAAAGATCAATGATAGTGAAATGGGTTGCATTTGGTGGAATTTGCATAAGGATGACAGCTGGATTCAGCACTATGGGAAATTGGCTCTCTACCACCTTATTAACCCCTCAAAGGTCTTGTACCAGCCTATAACCCCTCCCACCAGCCTTCTTCACTGGAAAAATGGGACTGTTGGCTACACTTGCTGTTTGGACTAAAATTCCCTGCTGCAATAACCGCTCAATTATGGGATACACCCCTAACTCTACCTTCTGTTTTAGTGGGTATTGGGGAATTTTTGGGACTTGCCTTCCGCTTTTTAAATTTACCATTACAGGGCTTACGTTTGCCATTAATCCAGTGTCCTGTACATCTTTAGTCCACAGGGAATCTGGAATTAGGGACAATATTTCATCTACCTGTGATGGAGTTTCATTTAAAACTGTAGAGTGATACATTATCCTTTGAGGAGTGTCTAACATATCCCGCACTTCGTATTCCATTCTCTCTGGGATATCTAAAAATACACCATCAGGGGTGCAATATATCCCATCTTACATAACAAGTCTCTGCCCAGTAGGTTAGTAGGAGCAGCAGCAGCCAGGAGAAAAGAATGCCTGGTATGCAACGGCCCAATAGTAACCTCTGTGGACTTTGTTAAAGGATAATGTTCCACTTTACCTGTTACACCCATTGTTGGTACTGCCTCGTTGGTCACCTGCAAATTAACGGGAGATTTCATCACTGACCTGGTCGCCCCTGTGTTTACAAGAAAAGGATATTCAGTACCAGCTACATCAACCATCATGACCGGTTCTTCCCTAGTACTTCCCGTTAACCTGACTATCTGTAGACTACAGGTATGACCTGACCCCTAGCGTTGGCTACCATTCTCCAATAAAGCATTTACGGATACAATTGGACCTGGTGCCTGCTGAACATTTGCTGGCCTCTGTGCATATCCCTTATGGGGATATCTAGGTCTTCCCTGATGTGAGATCCCTACTCCTTTTACTGTACAGTTTCTACTTAAGTGTCCTGTTTGTTTACAGTTAAAACATGTTCATGTTTCGGGTGAAGACATGTGGTGTTGTGAGGTTTGCGCAGAGGGTAAAGGTGGTGGATATGGGTAAGGATATGGAAGGTAAGGGTATTTTGGGGGATAAGAGGTTGGTGGATAGCCTGGGACCTGTGGTTGCATTGGGTTAGTGGGATAGAGTTGTGTTTGTTGTTGAGTGGGGTTAGTGAGAGCACATCCTTGTTCTCGAGTGAGTGTGTGTGCAAGTGCAAGTGTGTCTGTTGGCTGTGGTGTTACCATCATTCCCTTCAGAGCTTGTATACTAACAGCCATTAGTTTTTTGCTCTGGGCTTCTCTCTTTTTGGAGATGTTTTTATCATGTTCAATACCGGTTTCTATGAAGGTATCTATTGTAAGTCCCCGCCAGCCAGGCTGTGAGGCCTGAACCCGAGTTTTTAAACTTTCTTTCAGACCGTCCACAAGTACCGTAACTATCATTCCCCTGTGGTGAGTGCTATCTTTAATATCTTCTATCCCAGTTTACTGGGTGATAGCCTGCAGAGCCCGATCGCAGTAATCTTCTGCAGTCTCACTCTCTTTTTGTTTAATGGTGAAAATTTTGTTCCAGTTAACTACTACTGGAAAATATATACCCAATTGAGTTACAATGCGGGAAATGTTACCTTGGTTTACTTGGTCTGTTAAGGGAACGTCACCATCCAATACACAATCCGTGATAAATTTTGTCACGTCGGTATTGCGTGGCAGACAGGCCCTTAACACCACACGCCAATCTTTATTAGTGGGCTCATGTGAACTAACCAAATTTCTCAAAAATCTTTGACATTTGGCTAGTTCCTTTTTGGGATCGGGGAAATCATTTATGATGGAATTTAGTTCTGCTCTTGTCCAAGGACAATGCATTACTACTTCCCTCGTGGGCACTATACCATTCGCATCTGCATTTCCATTTGGAACAGTTATTGTCCGAATGGGATGCAGACTGGTAGCACTGCTACTTTTGACCTGATTACCTGGCTGGGGGTTTAGTCTGCTGCTGCTAAGTATGGTATGAACAACTTCCTCTATGGGTGCAGAGGACACTAATACTTCCCTTGCTTACCGATGGAGATGGAGGCACCACTCCTGATTGTGGTGATGCAGCATCTATCATCTGCACAGCATGGGAAATGGCAGACATTACAATAGGCTCATCATCCGCATCATGAACATTTTCTTTATAATTGCTTAAGAGAGGGTACAAGTTGCTTGTTACATTTTTATGGGTATTTTTGGTTACTGTACTTGCACCTCCATCCACATAAGATGGGGGAGGTGAGCGTGAACTGCTGGAAATACTCCCCACGACGCTACCTTGCCGCACGTGCGAGCGCATTTGCGGCTCGCCCGTATTGCAATTTTCTGACAATGTGTTCACGACACTAGTTTGCGTCATTTGCACATTGTTAAGCCACGCATCCCCTTCATGCTGCCACAGTTTTAAACATTCAAAATATTTAACCTTTTTCTCGGGAGCGCATCAAACTGATGTGATCCCGGACATTGTCTAACACATTTTCATCGAAACTACCAATTCTGGGAAATGGTCTAACACTTTTTCTCATCATATTAAACCATAAATAACAATACCTTATTGCATAAGTACCGTACTTGGTATGCATGATACGAAGGGCCGATCCGATCGGCGCCTCCATTAGCAGCACATCATTGCCTAACATCTCTACTGTTTGCGTGGCTCCCATTCTAATACAACTCCTATGCTTTTCAATAAAGATTTAAGCCAGTGAAAGACAATCAAGTCACTTTCACTTACCTGTGGACGATTTAAGTCGGCGGTGCCCACACACCTGGATAAGATTTAGTAAGGCAACTTCCACACCCGGATAAGATTTAGTAAGGCAACTTCCACACCTATGAGAGTTTGTATGTCGGCTACTCTCACGCACCTCTCTACAACAAAGACAACATGTACACCTACTACTGTGTATAGAACAGTAAAGCTGCTTACCGAGCAGCTAGGCTAACCCTTGCACCTAGCTTTTAAGGATCATACGATACCCTTAACTTTGTTCAACAAGTATTCACTGTTACATACTTTTTTATCTGCGCAGAAAAATACACGTTAACCCAGATATTGGTAATAGGAAAACAAAATGAAAACCTCAATGGCTTTGTTCAAACACGTGGCAGCACAACCGGAAGTACGTGTATGCAATTGTGCGATTAGTCGCATACACGGTGATGCGACCAGGCCCACGTGGTATTACCTTAATGCTATTATGCGACTTCCTCTAAACTTTTATCAACAAGAGAAAATGACTTTTCTCTCCATGTCCCTGGATTCTGATCAGCACTTCCTCTACACAAAAACCAGCAGTACGATCTCAGAAACACTGTGGTAATGAAAGACTAATGCGTCTCTCAAAAGGCGCCTCTACCCTTTTGCTGAGAGAGAACTGACCGAGTGTTACCGTGTATCAGATAACATGATAAACCTATGAGCCCCCAACGGTTGAATCGTAAATAAACCTTTAGTACATTCCTGCCTATAAACCTCTAAGATTGACCTGCCTAGAACCTCTAAGACAAAACCTGCCTATACCTTCTAAAACCACAAGTTGTCGCTAATTAGCGCTGTGTTTAATTATACCATTAATAAAACTCTAAGACAGTAGAATAGTGGTCCAACGCGCTAAAGATTATTATTCAGGTAAAAGTACAGATGTTACCACGCTATGATCTAACAATGAGCGCAAAATAAATTGTACAAACATTAGGTCATAAGGTACAGTCAATACATACACGTGCGCTCTGGGACAAGATACCGGCATCAATAATGAGACCTCCGTTGAACAGCATAACAGGAACACCGCAGACTGGCATCTTGTTTCAGAGCACTCACATATATACCCATACCGGGATAAGCAATACAATAGAATACGTTGGCAGGTTCTCATTGGTTCCTCTTCTTGCTTCTTCCGTTACGGTACAATTCATAGGTCAGTGCAAAGACACTGCATAATAAATCTAATCTAACTATGGCATACAATATTTCAAGAAGTTATTCTCTCTAACATTCATATATGCACTATGTTGGAAAGGCTTCTGTGTATGTGTGTGAGCATGCCAGTATGGGTTTGGGAAAGGTCACTAAAAAGCTGGGTGTGCGTCTAAATCGCTATTTTGCGTTGTCCTATGATTAACATGAAGTGCAGGGAAAACACCACTAATTTGCTACTTTTTGCTACATCGCATATGTGTTAATGTGAATGCAGGGAAAACACCACTAGTTTGCTACTGCTCAAATATAAGTCTGTGGTGATTTTAATGTGTTGCAAAGTTATTTTATGTCTGCTAAACACCATCGGTGGGTGTTAGGGGAAGATTGTTAAAAAGCTATTCGTGCTACTTTTTAGCAACTTTGCGTTGTGAGTAGCAAAATTGCTACTTTTATAAATTTTGCACTGTGGATTGTGTACTATGTATTTTTGACAAAATGGCGCTTGTGTAAGCTTTCTTTTCTAAAATGGAGTCTTGCTGCCATTCACAAGATGCAGGTTTTCCTGATTGCCAAACAGATTCTGTCTTACCCAATTATTCAGTTTCGACACCATCATAATAGTAAACTACAATTCACACCTAAAGCTAATTACAACTGCAATAATAAATACTCAAAGATCCCTAAAATATTCTAAAAATCAAAGATCCACACAGGACCGGTTCCATGGTAAGTAAAACCAATCAACTTGTTTATATCAAGGTTTGGATGCAGCGTCATACAGTAATTCCACTACACTGGTGGACACTGCCAACAAAGTTTACCAAACCATTGATTCTGTAAGTCTTACAGGGGACCGTAGAAATGACACTACCAGAGTACAATGCACAAGGAGGGAGGGGAAAACAAAGGATAATGCCCATAAAGCACTTAGACAAAATAAATAATATAAACATAGAAAGCACAAAACACACAAATCCATAATAACCAAAAGGCACAAATAACATAATACTAACACTGATAATAAGAATGTAAAAATATACAAAATAGGAAAAATATGAAAAAAGAAATAAATGAAAAAGAAAAAAAATTAAAAAAAATATCCTCAATACAGGAACACTAATTATTTGCAGACGGAGGAAAAACTGAATACAGTATTTAATATATCCTCTTACTCTATAAATGAGCTAAAATTTAGCGTTCTTTCTAAAGGGTTTCCTTTGTACCCACTCATAAACATGATTAATTTGAGTGGCACATTGATCAATTCAAATTTGACTGTAAGTTATGGTTACATTTAATTATTTTTGGATAGGAGATCCTAATTTCCAGTACAATTCCTCAGAAAACCATCTACCTTTGATCCACTGTACTCAAATCCCAGTATAAGGACCTTCCACAGGATGACAGTACATGATGTGACTACCAGCAAACTGTCTAAGTTTGTTGATAACCTTACTTCAGCTAAAAGAGAAGCTTTGAGATATCTAAAGAACAATCAAGCTCTAGTGATCAGGCCAGCAGACAAAGGCAGGGTAGTAGTCGTGCAGGACTGGACGGACTACGACCTTGAGATTAAAAATCAGTTAGCGGATGAATCAATTTATAGCAAACCTGCGTCAAATCCCATAACTACAATCAAGAGCAGGGTTGATCAAACCCTATCTATGGGTTTAAAGCAAGGCTGGTTTGATGAGGCTATGTTCTGCTTTCTCACAGTTGAACAGTTGAATACCCAGTCTGCCCCATTCTCAGTAGATTGCGCTACCTATTATGCATTTGGAAGTAAAAATTTGCCCAAAAGAAGCTCGGTGTTACCAAGTCACATGGAGCTTGAGCATTATGTGTAGCATAACTTGTAGCGCTCAGATGATAGATGTATATGAACACATCTATAAGTACCCAGAGTTTTTAATTTAACAACAAAACAAAAAAAATACATTACACAATAGCAAACTAACACCATACATTAATGTGTGCCACCCACACGTATGACACTTTAAACCAATTATGCACAATCTCTTTCAGAACTTGCAAAATTGGCTGAGTTAGAGTGATTGTGTACTCATTGGCACAAATTCGAACGGATACAAAATCCTGCCATGTTCGGCCAAGATAGTCAAAATTGAATGCATAATGTGAATGAAAATTACAAATGGTTACGAATGAATGCAACATCGATCAACACGAATGTCAACAAATCGGCAGTTTAGTAAATTCAGTAACCTGTTTAAAAAATAAAACACATGAATAAGCATGATGTCATCCGAGATTGATCTCAGATGACATAGAATAGAAATTGGCACCTTAGTAAATTTACCCCTAAGTTTTGATCTATTTGATTATAACATTTAGCACATGAGAAATACTGTATATTTGTCAGAGTTCACGGCTACAGAAACAATGCAGTGGGGGATACTAGACATAAATAAACCATATGAGGTATAATGCATTGCCTGAGTAAAGTACATACCTTTCTGGTGTCAATAAAATCAAAAGGGTAAAGGTTTTTTAAAGTATGTTTCACTATATATTAATAACTTAATAACATACCCTTCCATTTTGCCAATGTATTTTCATTTGCTCAATGTGCAGCTGCTTATCACCTGGAAGAGATCCATCAAATGTTCCCACATGGTCATAATGAAAAACACTGATTTCTCCTTTATCAATATATATCCAATTTAGAAGGACGAATGGAGAAGTTAATTCTCCTTTTTCATTATAGAATATTTTTTTACCATTATTGTCTTTCAATAGAACATTTCTTATGTATCTATGAAGCTTTCCAAGTAAATACAAGTGCAAGAGAAATATAGACATAAAAAATTAATTTGGTGAGAATATGTCAATTTATCAGCACATCTAGTAGATAATTTACATTTGCAATGACATTACACAGTAGAATTATGCAGATTTAAAACAAAGCAAGTACAAAAGTCTACATTAAACTATAAAAATACATATTAACATAAAGATTACACTTCACTTCAAGTTCATCCGATATTTACTATTCTTGACTCATGGCATGAATTTGTAGTACTGAAATATTTTGGTAAATTGTATAAAAATAAAGCATTAGAATGCAGGGAAAAATTAAGGAAGTTTGCAGATGTAACTAAACTCTTGTCACTCAGAGCCATTATATAACTAATGTTTGGATAGAATAGATGGCACATAAACCCCTAGGCAGGGATAAATGGGGTTAATAAAGTTGGGGTGTGTGTTTTGCTAAATGATGTACAGTCGTATAGTGACAATGATTGGTGTAGGGTTTTTGTTAAGGGCAGTGATTAGTAGGAGTGTGGGTAGCTCTGTAATGTTAGTCTGCCTCTTTAAATCTCATCTGTGAGCTGAGTGGTCGCAGGTTGTAGAGCATTTGTGTTTTGAACATTTCTATCTTTCTCCCTTCTCTCGCACTCGGGGCCTGATTTAGAGCCGGACGCTCTGAACGAGCGCCCGCTCTGAATCAGGGCGTTTTTTTTTGGTGCATCCTCCTGGACGCTCGCATAGCTGTGGGTTACCACCCACAGCTTATGCGAGCGTCCATGATGATGGTCGCGATGGTCAAGACCATCGCGACCATCGGGCTTGCGACAAGACCCTTGCGGTAGGGTCTCATTGCCGCAAGCCCTGGAGTGATTTGGGCTCTATCAGAGCCAAAATCACTCCCACTGTCATCACTAGTGATGTCAGTGGGGCCGGACCCAGACTGTAGGCGTTCCAATGGGAACACCTCCATCTGGGCAGCCATGTCCCTGGCACGCCCACCAAAGGGGGTGTGCTGTCAATCACCATCGACAGCATGCCCCCTTTGGTGTGAGACCCATAATGATGGTTTGGCCATCGCTATGCGGGTCTCACGCATGCGCATGATGGAGCTCCCTCCGTCGTGCGCATGCGCACTAGGACACCATCGAATCAGGCCCTCTGTTCTTAGTCTTTGTTTGAATATATCCTTTCTTACTATTTACTTTTTTGTATACTCTATTTTATCTTTAATCTATTTCTATGTATTGACCCCAGTGTGCCCACTCTGTCCCCACCTGCCTGGCTGATGCTGCTGGGGTGGTGCTGGTCCCTTCCCTGGTTCACACACTGTCCCCTGATTTTTTGACCCCTCATTTGTGGCCATGACTGTCCTCCCGGTGCTCCAGTGAGGCAGATACAGCTCCTGTTATGTCACCACCTGTGGAGCCATGCGTGCACCACACCTCGGGATCCGCATTGCACAACAATGTCCCAGCCACACCCATGCCCAGCATTGGGACTATGAGTGTCTGGTGTTCCAGTGAAAGAAAATGGCCACATCATTGAGTGAGCTGGGATCCTGTCATGGCACTAGTCACTCCATTGTGTCAAGGGGCAGAGTCAGCAGCCTTGTTCCTGGTCAGGTGGTGTAGCCAGCAGGTATCTTCCCATTTTAGGCAGCCAGAAACCAGACTCCTATGATACAAGGCTTGCACACTGCCATGGGTTCCCTTGATGTGTCCTCATCTATGCCAATGGCATCAGTGGTTCAGGCACAGTTGGAGCCCCTTGTCAACAATTAGATAGTGTTTGTGGCCTATCCCTCTCTGCTTTGCCTGCTGTTACTTTTGCTGCTTCTGCCATTATGTCTTCTCATGCTGTTGGTGTTTTTAATTATGGCAATGATGTTGGCTTGCAAGATTCTGCCTTTGTGTCTTTTTCAGGTGACAGTGTGGCCAATGCTCCCTTACTTGAATATCCAGCCTTCATAGCCACCTGTCCAGCCACCCTGGGAACCACCAGTGTCAGCACCAGTGCAGATTCAGGTTTTGTCAATGCTGTTGGTATGCCTTCTAGTGAGTGCAGTTCCTCATCTACATCTAGCAATAGTTCTCTCTGGGCTCAGCGTAATAGATCTAGGAGGTCTTGCTGCTGCTGTTTACAGAGTAATTGACAATCTAGCAATAGGTCCTCTAGGAGTAGTACCAGCATGAAGGGTGGGGCTGGTCCCTCTGATGTGGTGGACTGCATCAATATGGAGGTCACACAGGGCCTACATACTTGCATATGCAAAGGGTTGCTACATAGACATGTTCACCCTCACTACTATAGCTAAGAAGGAATTTGTGTGGCAAAAGCAAAAGGGTGCATTGGGGTGGAGGCTTATAAGTATTATACCAATTGGCTGTTGTGTTTTTGTGTGTTTCCAACTGCTACTTGAACCCCTGACCATCTGAATATCTTAATGTTTTTTGCTGTCTCCACTTGATCCACAGTCTTTTCAAGTCATCCCAGGGTTCAGTCTGGCAACAGTATTATAACGAGTTTCATAGGAAAGAGGATAGAGTATTGATTTAGGATTTGTGTTTTAAAAATGTAGAGGTGTGGTTAGAAGTTTCACAACCCACCCGGGGCCCTTCTAACCCAACCCCGGGGAAGCAGGTGCAGCACTCATTTCCCTTGGCTCTGAGGACAACTGGTCCTCCCCAAGCAAAAGGGAAGTTCTACACCTTTAATAATGGCATATGCACAATGGTGGACCTCTGCATTAGATGCAACACAGCTCTCCCCAGCAAGGATTGTCCCAGAAGTAATATTGGGTCACCAGCCGCTGCTTCAGTGCCCATTCCCAAACACCTTGGCACTAGGCCAAAGTGGTGTCTCCGGTACATTTGGATGTCATGTCCAAGTGGCTCGACTGGTATCCATTACATGAAGATGCAGAATTTTTTCATGGGGTGTTTACTGAGGTGTTATGGCTTCTTGTTTCAGGACCAGTGCATTCATGGTTCCCCAGGAACCTATGTTTTGCTTCTGGTCTCCCCCAAGTTGTCAAGTATAAGGTCATGAAGGAGGTTGGTTTGAGGTGCATGATTTGGCCTTTTGAGGAACCATCGGTGCAGGGCCTGATACTTTCCCCTGTAGGAGTTGTGCCCAAGATGGTGTCAGGTAGTTACCAGCTTATAAAGCACTAGTCACACCCAATGGGGGAATCAGTCAACAATGCCATTGCAGAAGAGGTATGTTGTGTGTGCTATCAGTTCTGCGACTCTGCACTTGCTTTAGTCTGTGCTTTTGGTGGCGGTTCCTTGTTTCTAAGGCAGATATTAAGTCTGCATTCCATCTTTTGCCCTTGCATCCAGAGTCATTCTGTTTCATGTGCTTTAGGCTGGCAGATGGATAATACTTGGACAAGTGTCTCACTGTGGGTTGCTCGGTTTCTTGTGCCTTTTTCAAGCTTTTTAGCTATTATTTCCATTGGTGCATGGCCACAGGCTCTGGCAATATGGGTTTAGCTCACTACTTGGATGAATTTCTATGTGTTGGGCCATTAGGCTCTGATTGTTCCGTTTGCCTTCTTTTTTCAGTGAAGTCTCATTTCACAGAATTTGGAGTGACAATTTCACATGAAGGTGGGTGTCTTGAAGGATTTTTCCCTGTTTTTTTGCTCTGCTTTGGACAATGATTGACTAATAATAAAATACAATACATAAATAAAGACATGAAAAAGCAAAGAAAGAGAATATGATAGTACAAAACAAATTGATCCAGCAAGTGTTTTGTAGGTTTTTACCTCAGGGGAAATCCCCTCCTTCCCTCCCACTCTCTCTCTGATAGTTTTGACAGTTACATTAACTCATATATTTGTTTTCTGTGTATTGCAGGTGGTTTACTGGATTCTAGGTCCATTTGGATTGTTGGCCACTCTTTTTAAAATTTTAGGCTGCTCAATCCCGCTTTGCATCAGATGCCTCTATTTTCCCCCGATGGGATAGTGTTAGGTGGTTTGGGCAAGGAGGTATGTGTTAGGAGGCTTTGTTGTCATGTCTACAGATGGCAGCGGACTCATTTGGGTCACCTTGCATCTTAGTGATCCATATACTGTAGGCGGGAAATAATTTAGCCAGCAAATGTCTCTAGAGTTGTATCATGCTATTGGTATGTGATTTGTGCAAGGTGGTTTTTTTTCCCCCTGCTAGGGTGTTTGAATGGTCCAACTTTATTCATACGCTTTTCTGGCAGTGTAGATATAGTGGGGCTGAGATTGACAAGGCCAGGAAGAAGGTAAATCAATGGATGGCCAGACAAGTGTTGGACATGGGAGGTTTCATGGTGCATCATCATTTAATCAGAGTTCAGGATGCCCATCTTTTTAGAAGGGATAGGGCTCCCCTCACAGAAGAGGGGCATTTTAGTTCCTTGAGAGTATATTTTCAGTGTTAGGTTAAGGATTTTAGGTAGTATGGTGACGGACCTGTTTCCCTACTGGGAACCATGTGTGGCGTCAAAGAATAGCAGTCTATAAAGCATACATACTGCTGCAGTATGAGCGGTGCGCTCCCCTTCAAACCACTGGTAAGGCTGATTTCACAATACTGGGGTCAGCAGCGCCTCTCAAAAGAGTGGGCCCAAATAATACATTGGCATGGGTGTTGGATACCACCTCACTTGCTTCGAAAGGGATAGTTGGCCCTTGCAAGTATTCAATTTCACATGTACCCTTGACTTTGGGATAGTTGGCCCAAGTGATTTTAACTTATTTTGCCTAAGACAAGTTGGTGCCAGTTCAAAGCTGACCCATTATAATTGAATGGAATATACTTGGTCTGTGTCTTTATTTTTATTTAATTTTGGTAAGAAGTTTATGGTTTACCTACATTATCTGCCATTAGGGAGCTTATGCCAGTTCAGTGCAGATCACTAACTGGGAAACCAGGGCCGTAGGGAGGGTGGTGTGGCCAGTGCCTCAGCACAGGGCGGAAGCCTCCAGGGTCTCCGGCCACACACACTTCCCGGCAGCAGAGGTCTGAAGGAAGAGCCCTCCGGCAGTGGTGAGTGGTGCAGAAGAACAATGGTGGAAGATCCCGCCCACCCTCCGTCACCTGGATGGCAAGGTAAGCTCTAATGGGGAGGAGGGGGGCGGGGGGAGTGAGAGGGGCAGCAGTGCTGCACTGGTCACACTGTTGTCCAGATACGGCACAGTGGGAAACATTGGGACTGATGCAGCAAGGATTGCAGTTGCTAAACACGTAATCGGCCAATTGTTGCGTTCTGCACATGTGTATGCATCGCAGTGAGCATGTGCGCACTAGCTATTGTAATCAGGACTGCGATCGCAAATTCCAAGCATACCCCTTGTAGAGTGATTGACAGGAAGCACTGTTTGTGGGTGGTGACAGGGGGTGGTTGGGTAAACACAGGCGTGCCAGTGCATTTGCAAGCTGTTGCAGGGGCATGCATAATTTGTCCACTGCAATGCCATATAGAGTGTGAGGTCTCATAGCATGAGTTGAAGTTAGCAATTTCTAAATAAGATCAGGGCTTGTGCAAGTGTGCGTGAAGCTCGGATGGAAATCGATTGTACCAATGGCTTTGCAGTTCTGCTAAACATTACAGATGTACGTATGGTAAAGTGGGCATCCTTATGTTGTGCTGAGTTTGCATTGCGATCTAAATGGTTTAGCTTGCTATCGCAGTTGAACTGCATGCATACGAAATATGCAATCCGTAGTGAATCAGGACCATTATCCAAAGCTGGCCATACACATCCAACTAGTTGATTGGTTGGAATGAAAATCTGGTAAGGTATGGAAGCAATTGACAATAAACCATTTGCTCCCAAACCCCAGAAAATGGACAAAAACTGTTGTTTAAACTGATAGTTTAAATCAAACATTTAACCAACTTGTTTGCATGATCATTTGTCTGTTTTCCAGTGTTTGGGAGCAAATAGCTGATGATCATTCCAAACAGCCAGCAAGTTGGATGGTTGGATGAAATTTGGTACAGTGTATGGCCAGCTTTAAGTACACCATATGCTAGATTGGATCAGCCCTCCAACTAATTCACAAAAAATTGATGCATCTTCTGCGTGGTAAAAATTAATAGAAATGTGGCTAATTGTCATACTTACGGGGGCATTTGACAAACAGACATATTTATTTAAGCAGGTAAATGCAAGCATTGTATGTAGGTCAAAAATAATAAATGGATACAGGCACATACTCAGATTTAGGCTGACTAACATAAAACAGCCATGGACACAGGTGCATCGGTGTTAGGGAAACTATATTTACATCTTATTCAGGCTGAAAAATATTTTATTAATCACCAGATACTGTAGCACAACTTAAAACAAATTAAAGAAGGTACAATATGGTTTTTGTTAACCAATTTTGGAGACTATATTAATCTATCTTCTAACGCTTACATTCCATCCATCCTACTTTTGGTGGGACATACCCTATTATTTAATGATTTTCCTGGCAATGTCACTTATAATGCAATGGCAATGATGGAAATGTTGCATCACATGTGACTGTGCCATCCTTCTCTGTCACCAGGCTTTAGAATGGAAGAACGGTTAGTTCCACTTTGACCCACTATTAAGCTTAAGCTGGCCACACATCTAAAGATTATCTGTCCAACCAGCCAACTAGTTGATTGGTTGGAATGAAAATCTGGTAAGGAATACCATCAGCAATTTGCTCCCAAACGCCGGAAAATGGACCAAAACTGTTGCTTGAACAAATGGTTTAGATCAAACATTTAACAAACTTGTCTAAACGACCATTTTCATCTGTTTTCTAGCATTTAGGAGCCAATTGCTGATCATCATTTACTCCCATACGTTACCAGATTTCATTCCAACCAATCAACAAGTTGGCTGATTGGATGTAAGTTGGTCTGGTGTGTGGCCAGCTTTACTCTCCTGCCCACCTAACTCTCTGGTGCTTACTGCTGACCAACCCATTGTGTACCTGAGTATCGGAGCTGCCTGTTGAGCTCTCTTTACCTGCTCTGGGCCATCTCTAAACCTGGGAACGGAGCTCCACTTGGTACTCAGGTGACACCATCGCCATCTTGTCTCTACCTGGCCAGTGTGTTCTCCATGGTTGTTGTTGCCTCCTGTGACCAGAGTTTGGTGGTCCTGCTCTGCAGCTCTGGTACTGCCACAGCTTTTTTGCCTTCACTGGGACTGTTTTTGAGAGCCTCCTGATGAGGAGGAGAGTTTTGTGGGTCGGGGCTAGCTACATGCATCCACTGGCCAGAGGCTGCCAACAGTTACACCCCAGCTGTCTGGTGAGTATTCGCAATTGAATTTACCTCACTCAGAACCCTGTATCTGCTGACTCTGCTGGGATTTATTTCATCCATCTCCCACCCCCCACTCACAACATCCTGTGTAGCAGTTTATGATCCAGCTGGTATTATCAGTATTATCTGAATTCTTTTTGGTATGGAACCATATCCTGCCTCAAGTTACTCCTACACTGCTCATTTTCTCTCCCTGCACCTTCTAGGCAATTGACATTCCACCACATTTATACTGTACATTTCTTTGTACCTGTACCTACAGGTTGTCTCAATGGCTCCTAAAAGGAAAAAGCTAGCCAAAGGTGTTCCTCCAGTGTCTTTCTAAGACCCCATCAATGACAACCTGCTCTTCCCTTTCCACATAGCTTGGAACTTCTTCAACCAAGTCCCCATCCCTGGCAGGCCCTCTCATCTTCCCTCTCACCCCCAGACCATGCATTGTTGGATGAGCCAATTGTGTTGTTAAAGATGTTGCAGATTTTGGGGGACCTCAAAAAAGACATCTCTGCTGACCAGACTTCCACTATCAAGGAACTGAAACAAGATGTCCAGGAGCTTGGAGATTGCACAGATGATCTCAAGAATAATATGGGAGAGGTAAAAGCCTCTCCTAACAATTTAATATCTGCACATGAGATTACCCATGCTGAGCTGAGCGCCCTATGTGAGAAGATGGCAGACTTGGAAGATAGTGCCCACCGAAACAATCTTAAAGTTTGTGGGATTCTGCACTTGGTTCATCCTTCAGGTCTTCTGGGTTTTTTATGGATTGATTTCAAAAGTTGCTTCCTGATTTCTCCTGAAATAATCCCCTCAGACTGCATTCATGCCTCCCTATGCCCCAGATGGTTCTCTTTGTGTTACAGTCTAGTAGATGCATTATTATCATGTGAAAGACCATCTGTTTTGGGCCTCTCAAGATGCTGATCTCAGATTTTTAGCCCTGGGCTGCTCTGTCATCTTTTATGACAGCCCTACAGCAGGCACAAGTTCCATACAGCAGGGGCTTTCTGCCAAAAGTCATTGTCTCGTACAATGGATCTACAGTACTTCTAGCTTCTGTGTAAGATGGTAGGAAGGCATTGGACCCCTTTTGGGGGTTCCCCAACTCCCCTGAGATCCCCTGCTTGGCCTGACTGGCTTGGTGTGTTAATGCTTTGGCCATGGAGCCCCAGTGATAGCATCTCCTGGCTGCGGCATTACACCCCAGTTGGTTTGGGTACAGTGCTGGTTTAAACATAGGGGGACCCCCCAACAATGTTTCCCCCTTATATTTAAAACCAGGACTGGCCATGCAGCCTGGTCCTGGTTCCTAAATTACAGTGGAACCCTACTCATTTTGTTCCCCTTAATTTTTGGAACCAGGACTGGCTGAGCAGTCCGTGGCTGGTTATGCTTTTGGGGGGGGACCCTACGTCATTTTTAAAAACAAACAAACATATTTTTAATAAGAGAGTTTGCTGTCATATCACCTGAAATTGTCATCTTGATTCTTGGTAAATTTTAAAGTTTTATATTTTAGAAGTACTTGCGAGTTTGCCCGATGGTGAAAAGATTCGAGTTTGCAATCTCACCCGAGTTTAACGAGTGAGAACAGAGAACTCTCTTCGCCTTTATTAAATTTGCGAGATGAAAAACATGCCTAAACTCATCCGAGATTGTCATCTCGGCCAATCTCGAATCTTAGTAAATTTACCCCTTACAAGAAGAAAACCTGCTATCTGAATGCCTGTACAGCTTTTGCAAAAATATGCATTTGCAGTACAGTGTAGCAGAAGCTCCATCTGTCACCTGAATTTTTGTATCCCTTTTGTATAAAATATGCTACCAGCTCAAGACAATTTGATGTGAGATGATTTGCTTAACAGACATATACAGTATCTGCTGTGCTAGGAGCAAAGGGCCTGATTCAGATTGGATTGCAAGGTTGCAGATGCACGCAACCGGTCGATTTTAGCATTTTGCGCATATGTATGCATCACAGACTGCATGCACAAGCCGGGCACTGCGATCGGGTTTGCGAATGCAGTGGACACACAACAGCTTAAATTAATGATTGACAGGGAGCACCGTTTGGGGTGAAGAGGGGGTGGTTGAAGGAATGTAGGTGTGCCTGTGTGTTTGAACTAACGATACTGACTTTGAACCTCTATGCACTCCTGCCTATACCTTCTAATATCCTGCCTATAAACCTCTAAGGTTGACGCAATTTGCTTACGCAGTCATACATTAAATAAAGACTCTAGACCTTGAACCTGTGTTTAAAAAGCACAAAGTATTATTCAAGTAAAAGTACAGTCAGTTACACGCTATGATCTAAGTACAACTTAGCGCAAAGAAATTATACAGACCCAAGTACAGTTATACATACGAATGCGCTCTGGACTAGATCCTGGCATCAGCAAGAAACCTCCGTCAATCAGCATTCAGCAAGAAGACTCTCGACTGGGGTCACAACACACACGTTTTACCCTCACAGGAACAGACAACATAAAGGAAAGGCTTGTCGCTGATGCCATTGGTTCCCAAAGGGTACGCATCTGTTACAGAGCATTTAACAGGTTCATTCAATAGGCACAGTCCAGCCTCCGACAGCTGGTTGCCTCCATTTCCCGCCTCATGCAAATCTAAACAGTTGGTCATATAATGTACATTTTGGTGCTTTAAGTCTCTGCGGTCCATAAGTTGCGAATGCATGTTGCGATCTTCTCACCAATGATACTGGGAAGCTATGGAGAGGGTGCAGATCAGTATAATACCAAGCACGGCATACTTATCATGTATTAAACCTTAGCTACTAAATAACCTTTATTTCACAGCAATTATAATAAATGAACAAACTTGAAACTTATACTTTAAAGCTTGTGGAACCTTGTATGTAAATATGTAATGTGTGAGTATGTGGGGTTTGATAGAAAGATGCTAGTTAACTTGGGGCAGATGCGTGCGCTTGAAGCTAATAAACAGTATTTTCATACAGGATCTTATGCATTCGCTAATGTGCGATTAGTTAACAGCACAATTGTGCGTATTTATGTGTGTTTGAGAAATGGTGTAAGATGCAATCGCATGATGCTAATAGTAACATCGCCATATGTACTTAAGTGTGAGTTTAGCTAAAATGGCGCTGGGTGGCCATTCGCAAAATGGCATCTTGTGATCTCATTTTCAAGATGGCGTCTTGCGGCCAGTCGCAAGATGGTGTCATTACAATCTAATTTTAAGCTGATCTTGTCTCAGCCAATTATCCAGCTTTGGTAGAACGCCATCACAGGGGCATGCATAATTAATCCCTTGTGATGGCATACACGGCCAGGAGTCTAGATGGCAACAGGATGTTTCACAGTTTGTGAGGTAGGGTCAGCTCAACCAAAACTGTGCATATGGGTTCAACGTTATTCAATGTTACCAATGTTTTCGCTGACCTGCAGATGCATGTAATGGGAAGTGGGCGGCTTTATGCAGTGATGGGTGTCTTGGTATAGTGCTGCAATTGCACTGTAATCACATTCATTTGCATTTTTTCGCAGCAAGCGGGTGCATGAGATTGCAGATTTGCGATCCGTGTTGAATCAGGCCCAAAGTTAACGCCCCTGCAACAGCGTTGAAACACACTGGCACACATGCATTCGCCCGACCACCCCCCATCACCACTCACAAATGGTACTTCCTGTCAATCACTGTGCTCTGGGTCTGCGTAGTTTCCGCAATCACAGTTCCCATCGCAATTGCTAGTTCACACATGCGCAGAGCACAAACATCGACCGATTGCATGCATATTAGCACCTGCTTTGCTTGCTTAATCAGGCCATCAGTACCGATCGCTATTGCGATTGCAGCTGCGATCATTTATGCAAGTCAGCTGCAAAGTAATGCTAATGTTTGCAAGGCCATCGCATGGACAGCATAGTGATGCCCACTTCCAGTATATCACATTCGTAATACCTTGCAATCCTACGTATATATCAGTACCATCAAGGGAAATCGACCCATCATGCACAATTACAGCAGCTCTGACCTGACTCAGAAATTATTAACGTCATTGCACGCACTAAGTATACAACCTGCATATGCTGTCACATTGGCCAATTTATGCATGCCCATGCATCAGGGTTCAAATGGACAGGCATGCCTGCATTTCTCTGACCACTCCCCGTCACCACCCTAAGATGCTGACCTCCTGTGACTCACTCTGCAATGGCTTTCTGTGAGCTGCATGATTGTAATGTTTGTGTACACGCTCTATGGTGCATTCGCATGTGCAGTCTGCACCATATGTGGTTGCAATTCTGATCCATGCTGAATCGTGCCCAAAGTATGGATTACCCACTGCTATTATGTATAGAGAAACCTTTATAAAAAGGGCCAGTGTAGCCTATGAATTGACTGCATCATCTTGAACATCTTGCTGTGTATATAACATCTGCCTCCTGAAAAAAATATTTTGGGTCATTTTATTGTAACTAAAAATAACATCTGAGATGCCTGTTTAAACCCTGTAATACCAGTATCCAACCTCCAACTGTTCTAAGTTGAGTCCAGTATCTCCAAACTCAGGGGTACAGGGGAAATACCTGGTTAGCCCCACTGCCTGAGGGCCCCACACCATTCTCTAATGGTTGCCCTCCTGCCAATCAAAGTGGGTTGTCTTGAAACACCCATGGTCTTGGCTGTGGGCTTTAATGTAATGAACACAGGGCCTGATTCAGAAAGCAAAGCAAAGGAGAGAATGCATGCACCAATCCGCTGTGATAATATGCTAATCAATGCATATAAACGGAGACAGCAGCAAAAGATGTAGACGCCTGATGAGTATGCAAGATAGTGTAAACATCGGTAACATCGAGAGCCATCGAACACATTTGCATAATAGTGGTTGACCAGACCTCCTTATTTATAGATGCCCCTAAAATGGAGTCCCAATGTACAGGCACGCCTGCGTTCGCCTGACCACTCCCCATCACCATCAACAAATGGCACTTCCTGTCAATCAATATCAGCAAGGGGTCTGCGTGCACGCTGCAAGTAGTCTGCGGACGCTTACCCGACCGCACTGGCAAGTTTGTGAATGTGTTGTGCAATGCATACGCATGCCCAGTACAAAAACATTGGCCAAGTGTACAGGTCTGGCTCTGGGCACTGAAAAGCTTAGTGCCAGCTCTGATGGTATATTAATCTGGTACATTATCATGCATGTTCTATCATAAATGTATAAAGGGGCCTGACAATGCACTCTTTAATGGTTAGCCAAGCCTCTGTAGTGGCTGGCCACACCCCCTCTGGTGGCTGGCCACACCCTTTAAGCATGGGCCCTATCACTTTCTTGCCTCAGTTCTCTCTTATTGCCCCACTCTGACACTACTAGGAAGGAAGCCCCGATACATACAGTAGTAACCAGTCAGTGGAAATTGCCCATTACTACCCAGGACGTGCTGCAGTAACTTTGTCACACATACAACAAGGAGTAAGCTATTACAGATATTGGTGCAGCAACCTGGTGGCAGCAGCAAATGAACCTCTTATAATGCAGTATAAGAAGACTGCAACAGACAGTTACCATTGGAACAAAAAATCATATACCCCACAGTATACAATTAATGGGGTGGAGTAGGACAATCTGGTAATATTCTTCTTCAATGGTCATTGAACAATCTATAAAGTTTGGTGATAAGAATTATAAACAATAATTAAACTTACTTTGAACTCATTTATTTTAAAGTTATTCCTCATTCCACTTTTGTTTAAAAATAAATACATGTCATGCAAAGCTTGAGCCATAGTAAAGACAGCAAGATACACATGGTAGGGATGTGCATCTATAGTATAATTATAATGACCTTGAAGACTTATTTTCCCAGAGCAGTTTCGAGGGGGTACTTTAGTTATAAGCGGAAGAATTACATTTTTTAAATCATTTTTAGACTTGCACCCAAATTCAGTTATCCAGATATCCTCCATTAATGGGTCAGACAAGTTATTTGGTGGATTAGCATCATCTAGAAATTCCTGCATTCCTGGGATCATAAATACAGGAAATGTAAACACAAGAGTGCAGTTAATTTGAGTTCCCCACACATTGGGCTGTCCAAGCTCTGGTACATTTGACCATAAAGTAGGAAAAATAAATGTCCTATTAGCAGTAACATGTGCAAGTCTACGAATAACATTTACAGAGTATAAAGCATTTGTGCCACAAATTATTATGATCTCTGCAGTAGAATTCTTAATAATATTCTCATAAAATGAATATTTATCTTCAGAAATATATTTTATTTTGAAGTCAATACATATCCCATGAGAAGTTAACTCCCTGCTCAGTTGTTGGAGCTCCCGCTCTCCATTTTCACCACCTGGTGAAATGAGCCCAACCCAATTCCATCCAAAATGTTTCAATAACTTTACAGTTGCTAAAAATTGCATCTGGTCATTCTGAACTGTACGAAAGAAATGTGGATATAGCATTCTATCACTCAGCACAGGGTCTCCTGCACCGTAACTGATCTATAATTGAAATTAATTTATGGTTAGATCAGAAAATCTTAAATTAAAACTTGGGGGTCAATCCTATTAGGTGCGAATTGTGAGTAGCGAGTTTGTTTCTTGAAACTCGCACACTGCGCAGCGAAGCGCACTCCCGATAATTCTCCGATCCAATTAAAAATGCCTATTCGCACTACTCGCAGCGGAGGCATGTGAAATTGACTGCCAAATGAGATTGTGAGAGATGCATGAAAATGTGGGGAGACCATCCTGACCCCCCAAAATGGATAATTTCATTAGCAGGACCATAGAGAAGGCTGTTTGTGGGCACTAGGAAGGTTCTGTAGGTTTTTAAATGGTGTCAAATGGCTGATTTGTGTTTTTTTAAATGCAAGAAAATTTTTAAAAAACAAACTTTTGCTTTGTTTAATCTCAACCGAATTAAATGAAAAATGCAAAAATGGTAGCAAATAGGGTGATTTTGGGGTACTTTGAGGGCACCTCGAAAAATGTAAAAAAAAATTATAAAAACATTTGTTTTTCAACTAAAAAATTATTGTAATTAAATTGGGGTGCCTAAACTAACAAAAAGGTTGATGTTCGGGTAATTAGAGGACTTTTTTTTACCCCAAAAATGTACATGTAATTATTGGACTAATTAAGCTAATTGGAAACTTTCAGATGCCTAATTAGTCATTAGGGGGGTGTCCAAGGGGTTCAGCACAGTATCCCGACATTTTAACCTTAAAATAAAGTATTTTCTTTCCATCTCTCACCCTCAGGAGGTGCAAGTGGAAAGTTGAGAATTCAGTCTGACTGATTCAGTGTGAGTTGCTAATTGGATTGCAAAATTATTTTGCTATGTGAATTCGATGTGAAAATAGCAACTTGCACCTAATAGGATTGACCACATAGTCTTTTTTTTCCAACAGCATCACTTATTTAATCTAAAGATTTTTTTTTCTTTCTTTTGTCCAATTTACAAAATCTGTGTTATGTGGCTTTCACAATCAACAGCAAGAAAACAGAGGGGTCTGTGATGTGGCACACGCAAGGTCTCAGAGTGCACCAACATCAGCAACCCCTCTGTTTTATTGCTGTTGGTTTCAAATTTGTTCTAGAGTAAGTGGTAGGACATCATCATATATTTATAAGTACCTAAGAAATGATTATCTTAAAAACCTGAATGAAATTGCAGGAGATAAGATCTATGATGTAGTATGAGAATAAATACTACACAAATTAACACACTGGTGTGGGATTACCCCTGTTTATGTGTTTAAAATATAAGGCTTTGCCTGCTAATAAATATATTACGAGTAATCAGTAAGATTAGTAATGATACATTTCAAAAATAAAACACAACAATAAAATACAAAACAATGGAATAATATAAAACCAGGAAAAATGTATAGTGTCCTATATAGTATAAAATGAAGAATAAGAGATGCCGGCTGAGGTTTTCCCAGATGTCAATATACCAATGCCAGAATCTTGATACCCGGCATCATGCCGACGCATCAATGCCAAACATATTAGGATACTGACATCTGCCATCCTGACCGTGCAGCATCCCAAGTGTAAGGCTGAGGGTAAATATGGGGGGGGCTTAGCCCAAGGATGGGGGGGTTAGGTTTAACCCACCAAGGAAGCGGTAACCTTACCGGTTGGGTTAGAGTTATGCACCTCCCAGAAAGGTTTAGGGTTAGGCTGTGGGAAGGGTGGGTTATGGTTAGGAACCATCAGGGGGAGATTAGGGTTAGGCACCCCCAGGGATGGTTAGGATTAGAATGCAGGAAGGGGGGGTTAGGTTTAGGCCCCATCGGGGGGAAGGGTAGGCTTAGGAATCACCACGGGAGGTTATGCTAGGCACCACTATGGAGGGTTGGGGTAAGGGGTGGGAAAGGGGGAGGGATAGGGTAGTTACCTCACTCTGTAGGGATTCTTCATGATCGAGATGCCAGTGTTGGTATTTCAACCGCCGGCATCTCATACACCAGCATATCATACCCAACCTATAGTTTACTGCTCTGCCCTGGCAGACACATTGCTGTTGATAGTTACATGCTAAAACTATATTTACCTGATGTTTTTATTTTCCATGTTATCTGCTCTACTATCGGTGTATTCTGTTTGTTTGCCTTCCCCTCCCCTTGTCTGTTGTTGTTTCTCTCCTTTTGTTGTTTCCTCTCCTGCCCCCTTTCCCCTCCCCTTTGCGACAGTCTTTGTAATACAGGTAATACATTACACTTTAATACACACTGTGCACAAACTTGGAACATTGAATGTGAGAGGGATAAACTCTCCAGCCAAAATGTGTATGATTCTAATGTGTTTATCAAAGATGCATAATGATTTGGTGTTCTTGCAGGGGAATCGGTATGTAATGCCGGCAGCTGTTTAGGCACTGGATCAAATACTGACAGCGGCAGCCCAATGGATCGAAATCCCAACTGCAGCAGGTAAGTATCCTAAACCTCTCCTCTCCCTACCCTAAATCTTCCTTAGTAGTGCCTAACCATCCCCCTAGTTCCTAACCCTAACCTCCCCCATTAGTGCATAAACCTAACCCCCTCCCACCCCCTAAACCTAACCCTCCTGGGGGGGTGCCTAACCCTAACACCCCCTAGTGGTGCCTGACCCTAACACCCCCTTTCCATACCCTAACCCTCCTGGGGGGGTGCCTAACCCTAAGTACTCCTGGGGGTCCCTAAACCTAACCCTCCCTCCCACGGCTAGATGCTAAGACACCCGGCTTACCTTCATTCAATATGCCGGGTGTTGGGATTAAATAGTGTGGCTAATGATAGACATCGGGATTTCAATGCCTATCTTTAGTCCCATGTCGGGATGTCAAACACACTAGATTTCAGTGGAAACTGCTAAGTTGCAGATATTTATTTGGTCTATGGTGATAGAAGCTAATTATTTTTTTAAAATCATGAGGTAGTAATTTTACCCAAAAGGTCAATTTAACTATCCATGTTTTCTGTTGATGATAACCTGGAAAGTCGCTATGTACAGTAATTACAGATGTCACTATAAATAACTTCAAATATGTCCTCTGTAATGTTTACAACTTTAATGTCTATAAAAAATCATTATTTAAAACTTTATTAGCAAAACTGCTTATGCACAGCTCTGACTCGATAGTACTTTGTGGAGACTGCAAAGTTCTGTTTGTTGTTCAGCATTTTCACTCTTCTACCAGTTGCAATTTGAATGTCATGGCAGCTCTAGACACAGAAAATGCATTGGATTCCCTTGTCCATTTATTGACAATCTTCAAATCCAATATATTAATCCTCAATCACAAATATCTTGTAATGGGTATGTATCATCACCATTCAGTATGCAAAGAAGAACCAGGCATGCTTGTCCACTTTCTCTTTGCCATAGCGATTGAATGCTAATTGGAATATAAGACTATATATACATTTAAAGAGTGTTCTTTATCTTTTCTAGACACCTAAGATCTATATGTCATATAACCCTAAAGTACTGGTGCTTTATGATTGTGCCCTGTTTTCTTTAATGATTTGCTATGTACAAGTCTGTTGGCTTTTGGTGTACACAACCAGAGGCAGCGAGGTACAGTACTAGAGTGCTCCTGAGAGTGTTTACATAATATCATAGAATGTAATCATTTCATTCATGTTGGTAAATTCAGTTCTCAGTCAGGTCAAAAATGTGGTTCCTTGTACCAGCCACATTCATATAAACATTAAAGTTGTCCAAATTTATTGAATTATTTTAAAGAAGATGCGATTACACTTACCTGTGTATACCCAAATACATTCAACAGCCAGGCCATTGTAAGGGTGGTATGAGAGTTGAGGTCTCCAATAAACCCAACTAATTTACCATGTCCATAACACATGTAATTGGGAACTGTCTGTTTGTGTCCAGACAATATCTGTAAAACATCCTTTACAACTTTATTCTCTTTTGCACAAGAATCATACAGGTGATAACCCAAAGTGATATTGGGCATAATGTCCGGGTTCTGGTTAATCTGATTAATTGCAAAGATAAAAGCTCTGATATGTCTGTATTCTCTGCGTTGTACACTGTTTAAAAAAAAACAAACAAACAAACCTTTGATTGTAAATTGTTTATTTTTTAAAGGTTCAGTGTTAATTGCTCCGGTATTTACATTTAAATGATTCAAAACATAAATAATAAGTATCTGGACTAGAAGGTTAAGTAAATCCACCCCTGTCACTAGTGGTATCACTATGGGGGTTTGGGCCGCACCAGGTGTCACTCTTGGAGGAGGTGACACTAAAATGCCATCTCTTCCTCAGTGACAGGAGTCGGATGATGCAGTGTGACACTATCCTGCAGCACTCGGCTCCTGTTACAGAGGTGGAGCCAGCAGAGTAGGCACAGTCTCTAGGGATAGTCCAGCATTCCTGGGGAAGCTGGGCTATTGGTAGTCCCTGTGAGGCCACATCCCCTTTGTGGGCGGAACTTGGAATGAAAAAACCTGAGGCTGCTACATCATTGCACTTTGTTTACAGGTTCAGAGACTCAGTTGCACACAGACAGGTGTCACATATCATATTATTCAGCACAGTCTGCTGGTACATCCTAGTCACATCACATTGTAACAGATACATTTTTTTTTAAAAGGTGCAAAAATTACACCTGGCACTAGCAGAGTCTCACAGGACTTGGCACGCCAAGAGGGGCTTTTTTATCATGACTACAGCAAAGCTGTATAAGGACAGCTCTGTATTACATGTTGTAGCCAGCACTGCACATGATGACAGCAAATTCTATGAAAAAAAAATTTCAAAACTTGTACAATAACTTTTTTATAATTGGTTTTAGTAGAATATATAGGGGTGTGCTGAGCATTACATTACACTCACCAGGGCTCTCATGGCAAATTATCGCCCACCCCACTGCCCATGAATCTGCAACCACAGCATCAGGAGAAATACCGTACGGACCCACATCTTGGCACCGGACACTGAGAACATCGCATCACAATCAGTTTCTGAAAAGGCTGCTGCAGAATAGGATAACACTCTCCCTGCACAGGCAATTGGGACCCCCCACACACCTATTACATATACAGATGTAGGTGAAGCAATAAAGACTACAATGGGTCCTCTTTTATCACAGGCTGTTACAGACATCATCTCATAGCTCAAGCAATTTACATAACTTATCACAGATGTGGAGCACAGACAAGGTGAAACTTTCCATGATGTTTCTATAGTAAAACAGACAGTAAGGCAGTTGAAAAAACAGACCCCAGCATGGTATGCAGAAAGATGTGGTGAAAATTCTATACAAAAGAAATTAATAAAATCCTTCCTGTGACCCACACAGGAAAATGCAGCTCAAATTTAAGTGATAATCACCAATCACAAATTGATAAATATGTACAGAAAACTATTAAAACATTCTTTCACTTGGAGTCTGATATTGCATGGACTTAGAAATTCATTATAAATATCTGGCTCCTGAGTACACAGGTACTCCTTAAAAAAGACCGATATGGTTGAAACGCATTGGTGTTTGACATCAGAAGTGCTAGTACTGTGGACCTAAGGAGGAAAGGTACTATTGGTTTATAGGGGAGCAATCTTTATCATACCTCTATATTCTGAATTTTGTGCCTTTCGGAAAAGGTCATTTGTGGCACGGAGCCATTTTTAACTGTGCTTTTATCGTATTTATTGTTTGCTTATTTGAAATTGATCTACAAGGTTTTACAATATGGCATTCCCTTTATAATTCATTTTGAGGTACATTTACACTCTGAGGGTCCATTGTGTTAAATTAATTAAAGACTGAGAAAACCAGAACTTTTCTTACAATTTCTGAACATGAAAGACTGGAGTGTAATAATCCTGCTTACATTATCCAAATATGAAGAAGGAAGTATTGTTTCTATAACTGTGACTATAATTTTATTACCTTTATAAGTATTTACCGGGACTTCAATTACTATTTTTACTAGTTAAACATTTTGGTATAATTGATTACTTTATGGTGGAATATCCAACCTCAAGTGAAAGAGTGCTTGAATATTTTTCTGTTCTTATTTATCGATTTGTGATTGGTTTGCATTTTCCTGTGTGGATCGCAGGAAGGATATTTTTTTAATATAACCATTTACAACTGAGCTTAGAAAAAACAAACAAACCAAAAGTATTATAATAAACCTTCCCCAGAGAACAGTAATAAATATTTACCCTTCAGACGATTGTAAGGTGATGATAAGAACCACCTCCAGAGAGACATGTGGAAACAGTACCATCACATTCCATGGAAAACTGCTACTGCTACAATATGGCAGAGGAAGCCAGAGGGAAGCCAGAGCAAACAATGTTTATGATTCCAGGGAGAGACAAGCCAGAAACAGTTCAACATGGTTCAGAGATGTCAGGTAGATTGGACTTGCCAGCGACATTTTCTTCCTGGAGGTAAGCATCAGCATCAGCATGATTCATGAAATCCTTGTGAGAAGACCCATCAAATATATGGAGCCTGACAGGTTAAATCAATGCTTACTTGCACTTGTCAAGCATTAAATTTGAGAAGATAGATGAGAAGGCTTTCCTTGCCCTAGACAAATTTACAGAACAGACTTGAAATATATAAAGTCTCTTTCCCTACCACATTATCGAAGGGATCCGCCTGGAAGCCGACCAAATGGCGACTTTGTGCAAGAAATTTAGGGAATGGAATAAGGTGTCACTGGGCTTGGAAGTGGTGGTGGGAGGGGGTCAACCCTGTTTTCTCATTCTATCACCAGAGTATAACATTCTTTTTCATTTTTAAGTAGATAGAGCAGTGAAAATGGGTTAGGGCAGGACATTTAACATTTTCATGTTGGCCGACTAAACAGATATTATTGCAACTAGAACAATTTTCTAGATCGTCCACTTTATTCCATAAAAGGTGTAAAGGTATAACAAAGTTTCTAATCTGATCATCGGCCGAGGTAGCCAAACAGTATTGTTCTCTTCCCCGTATGTATACTTGTAAATCAGCAGAGTCTATTGTATGGTGGGCTGTAAAAGCCTGTGTGTACTTCGCACTGGGTAACCCAAGCTGGCTATGTACCATATGCTCCGTGCTACTGTAGGCTGTGCATCCTCTGGCAGTGTGGAAAACCCTGGGCCGTTACCTACATTGTAACCCTGTAAAAAGAGGACAAATCTGCAGGGTAAAATGGTGGGGGCACTCCCATTGTGGCCAGTAATTTAGAGTATGAAGGGCAACTGCATATGCTCATTCCAGCGGAGGTAGTAGAGCTCACACATGTGCATGAAACTTATGCGACCAGGCAGGCTGGTAATTTTTAAATAATTGTAATTTTTATTTTTTGGTGTTAAGTGTATATGCTTTTTGTCTGAAGAAGCCACCAATACTCTGATGAAAGGTGGGGAAACGCATTACGAACAGAACAATATCCTAAGGCTACATATAGCCACTATACTGTCTACGTTGAGGAAAAGGCGAGAGATTAACTTATAAAGAGATGTGTGATCATCTAATTTATTTTCTCTACGGATTGCAGTGTGGAGATCCTGAACAAGCAGGATAACATCTCAAAAGGCTATATATAGCCATTGTATTGTCTGCCTTGAGAGAAAGGCGAGAGATCATTTTCTAAAGAAGTGTGGACCATCTAATTTATTTCCTCTCCGGACTGCAATGTGGAGATCCTGGCAGTGGATTGAGAAGAGTTCGGTCTATTATAGATATAAATCCCCCATTCAATAATCACACTGTGGATAATTTAGACAGTGAATCACTAAACAAAAGGAGTGCCTTTCTTTCAAATCATAAGGAGGGTCCAGAAACAGTATGGGATGCACCACATGTGGTAACTATAAAAGAAAAAAGATAAAAAGTAATAAGCATGCTTAGTTACTAAAACTGGACTTCACCAACCTTGATGAGTTGGACTGAGACTACTAACTAACACTAACTGGAATTATTAATTATTGACAATAAGGACACTGTGGTTGATGTAAATATAGTGGATATCTATAAAACATTATTGTTTCAGAGGTATTAGTATACCTATAGTAAAATATATGTTGCATGTTCATTTATTTTATGTGTACGTTTTATGATAAATTTTTATGACCTTTTGTAGTATTACATTTTTTTTTAAAAGAAACAAAAAAATAACAAAATAAAATAATAATAACAGTTTCTTCTTTGGAAATACAAATAGAAATGTTGTAAAGTTTCATTATTTATTTATATTTGAGCAGAGCTTCTTCTCAACATTTTTCTCTTGTTTCCTGTAAATTACTTTTTACATAAAAAAATTAAGTTAGAACACACACACACAAATTTGATGTAGTAATATACACTTTATCTTATGTTCTTTTGCTGTAATGAAAAAAACATATCCCTCCCTACTCTGGCACATTATATTTGGTGATTTTTTAAGAAAACAGATAATACATGCTACCACATGTGGTTTATCAGTTGTATACCCACTGCTTATCAAAGTGTGATTTTAAAGTTAGAATAAAGTGTATTTTATGAATCACAGCTGGTTGGTTTTTTGGTTGTTAAAAAACAGATTTTAGTTTTTAAATGGTTTTGCGCTTCACCTTGTTATCAAAATGTGTGATGATGTTTTTAATGTGACTTCATGAATTGCAATTTTTTTATTTATAAAATATGTACACGCAGTTTAACCAGCATACCTGTTGTGTTTCATAGTGTCATTCACAGTATCAATCATATGCAGAACAGAATATTCTGGAACATCATTTTAGACCTTATTTTATTTTTTTATTTACAACATTACCTTAATGGTGATTCTTCACATTCTAATGTTTTCGGTAAAAATTTTATTAAAATATATTTATATTACTCCATAACAATATTGTATTTTTACATTTCACAACATAGCCAAAAAAAACGTCAGCACAGAGTCAGATAACAACATACCATTATGTGAAGGATGAGGAGGCTGTAGGTACATATTTTATCAATGTATATTTAAAGTGTAAAGTTATATGTTAATGTGCAAAAATCATTATTTTAGGACCATCTCAAGCTCAACCACCACAAACAACAATGCTTTCAGCATACCACCTAGCACCATCCTGGAGAACTCCATTCTCCATAACTTCTTGGTGAGTCTGTTGTGAAAATGGAAACACACTGAAACCTTGCAAAACACACAAGAACCAAAAACACCTAAACAGTGTGTTTTCTGCATAATGGGGATTTTAAAAAAGATAACTCTTTGCTGTTATATTTATGTTATAATTTTCATTTGTTTTTAGGCCTACAAAAAATAAAAGATGAACTTTTCAACATACTGATTCCAAACAAAACACACACAATGTAAATAAAAATATTTATTAAAATTATGTCCTGTATGTACCTATACATGTTATAATGTAAAAAATCAGTAAACATTACTAACTGTAATTATATAAATAACTTTAAAATGTTAGTATGTGTAAAGTTAAAGGTATAGGAAATGTGGCTGTTTTACACTCAACCTGCTACTTAAATCACATTAAAAATATATAACCAAACAACTATAGTATTATATAAACTAAGCCTGGTAACCAGCCAATGTACAGTGCAACACTATCAGCTTACACTGTTCAACAACAAAATTACAATGTTGCAGATTCTTATTATTTGAAAATTAAACACAGCCAAAACAAAAACATTTCACTTTCCAATATCTCTGCTGAGTTTTTTTGTATTGACATTTGAAATTGTATGCAATACAAACAAAACCAATATAAAAAATGCTTACCCAAATTTTGTCTGCAGACGAATAGCTGCCAAAAAGGGCCCAGCCTGAAAATGAAGAAGATACATATGTATTATATTTAACTGCAGTCAGTGAGCCTGTCACAGCACCAATGCGGTGACCGAGGGGCATTTCTAGAGAGGAGGGGGCTCGTGCACAGTTTCTGACATGGGCCCCCTCCTCTCTGTCCGGCGGCCAGCAGCGCACTGAGCTGTGCATGGTCAGCACCTGAGTTATAGACTCTGGGCACTAGGGTGGGCCCAGAGTCTATAGAGTATGTGCAGATCACCGGGAAAATGGCCGCGGTGGCAATTTTCCCTGTACTGCGCATGTGCATACGATGGCAAAATTGTCGTGGTGGCCATTTTCCGGTCGTTTTTACAGAGCCGGACCCCTGTGCCGACGTGCGACTCCAGAGAGGTAAGTAATACTATGGGTGCAGGGTGTGTGGTGCGGGGCCCCCTGGACCCAGGGGCCCATGTGCCCCGCACATCCTGCACCCATTATAGATACCACTCTGCTGTGACCAACAACACAACAATTCAGCCCATTACCCCAACCAGCCCAAGCAGCACCACCCGCAATACAGCAACAAAATGCTTAACAAAGGTTTTGGGACACCTTGGGCCATCACTAAAACCAACAATTAGAACACTTGCAAAAACAGTGCAATAACAAGTGCAATAACAAGTGCAATAAATCAGCACACAAACAAGACACAATGTTTAGCTGTTTAACCACAGAGGTCACAAGAGTAGGAAACATTTTAGAACAAACGAGAAATTACAACAACCAGTTCCATGACACATTTGTCCTCTTAATGGAGGACAACCAACAATTCCATCAAATATACCTGTGCAAGTTAGAAGCAAATATCACCCATCAACAAACAGAAATAAAAATGATGGTGCCCCAGAATAATGTGACTATGGACTTAAATAGTACTCTCAACAATTTAAGTACATTATTAATAAAAAAAAATTAGCAGATGATACTGCCAGCACTTCAGGGGGTTCCGCACCACATACCACACACATGGCTTCACCTGTATGGCACACTTTGTGTACTACTGAGTCCACTGCAGCTCCACAGACAGGACAGTCCTCAGCTAGGAGTCGTCTGTGAAAATGTGAAATTTTGTTAAAATATATTTTCTTGATAAAATTTTTGTTTCGTGGAAATGATGTGTTTATAAAAATAAATTGTGCTTTTGTATGTCTTTACGCAAGTCACTATGTTTTTTTATTTTGCCAAAATTTGTTGTTATTTAGCTTAAAAAAAGGAATAGATTTTATTTAAGTAAAACCTTACCATAAGAGAAGTCCATTTACCAAAAAAGTGCTATTTCAAGGCACAACAACAAGCACAGCCATAGACTGTCTCATACATGGCGTGGCTATGGATAGAAAATATTTTTATATTATGTGATATACTTGTAATTGTGTGGTCATTGAGTCATTACACTGGAAACCTGAAACAATTATTTCATTATCGGTTTATTTGACCTAAATAAACAACACAACTTTGGTAAAACATTTTGATTGTGATTTTGATGTTATTAATATGTCAGTTATTCATAAATACTGTAAGTAAAATAATGATGTACCTGCATATTAGTGGAGAGTGCATGGTACCTATTAAGATAGAAATGTGCACTTGCCCTAGGTGGTTTCAGTGCAATATGGACCTGAATGAGGGTGGCTGCTTTTTTTTTTAAACTGGCTTCCTGGCCGTTCGCTAAGTTGTGGGTGACCACCCACAGCTTTTGCAAGTGGCCAGGTGATGGTCGCGATTATTGCGACCATCAGGCTTGCGACAAGACCCTTGTGGTAGGGTCTCATCTGCAGCAAGCCCCAGTGAGCTTCCTGCTCAAATAGAGCAGGAATCTCACTACTGACATCACGAGTGATGTCAGCAGGGCCGTCCATAAATGGCAAGCGTTCCTTCAGGAACAACTCCATTTGTCCAGCCATCCCCCCTCCCCACCTACAAAACGGGGCGAGCTGTCGATCAACATCGACAGCCACCCCGTTTGTAGTGAGCCCCAGAGCGACTGAATTTCTCACTCGCTAGGGGGCTTGCGCACGCGCACGGCATGCACAGTGTCCCACCATTGACCCACTTGCGAGCGCATAACGCTTGCGAGTGTGTCTGAATGAGGGCCTATGTGTGGAGTCAATTCCTCCCAGGACATTAGGCATGCATGCAATACCATAAAAAGCTACCCTGACTGCATGCCACTGTGACTCCTGGCAAGGGAAGCAAACTTCAGCACCAATAAAAGGCTGGAAAGCGGCCAACACCTGCGACATGTACTGCAAAAAGGTGGATTGTGAGATCCCAATAACTTTATCAATCAGAGACTGAAAATTGCTATTAGCAAGAAAGTGCAACACGGCCTTGAGACTATGCAAGCCTGAGACAGAGCGTGAGCATCCCATATTTGTACATGCAACTGAATCACAAAACATTGTGGGTGCATGCTCAGCACAATGGGTTTGATCCTGATGTGGAAGCGATGCCAATATTTATGCATATTGAGCTATTTTCAGCCATTGCATATGTGTGTAAGTCATGTCCAGTGATAATATTGAGATTCTGCTCACACAGAGCAATTATTCACAAAGTGAGTGACGGGTAGTCAAAATTTGAGGGAGGTAACGGGGGTGTCAGAAAAATGCAGGCATGTTAGATTATTTAAACACTGTTTTCTGGGCATGGATAAATTAGCCACTGCATTCGTCCTCGCAACAGGAGCCCTCTGTGTGTCTAGAAACCTATTATGTCTGAGACAGCTTAGACTTACTTAGCAGGATATGCATTCCCTGTTTCTGATGTCCAAATTGATGAAGCCGAGTGGCACAGTCTCTAATGTAGGATCCCTAAGGAAATCTCCTCTTCTTACCTGCTACCCCATTGACTAACTGATCTAAAGCAAGAGCCCACTGTTGGACTCGTAGATAGCCTTTACTGCCTTAAGGGTTAACCCCCTGCTATGACAAATGTCCTTCTGTCAACCTTCTTGTAATGACCAGTGATCAAACGCCAATCTGTGACTAATAAATACAATGTTCACTTTCAGCATGTTACTCACCTTCCACAAATCATTGCATTTGGGATTGCTACCGCAAAGCCATTAACAGTGAAAATTCCACCTATTATAAAATCTCCTTCTTGGGAATATTTAAATTCAAATATATATTGACGACCTCGGGTTAAAAGACATCCAGGTTCTGGTTTCTGTGTTTCCGATCTACAGAGTGCAATGCTCAGTATGCACAACCAAATTACATGGTGTAATATATTCATAAAATTTTCAAAAGGTCGAAAATAATAAATTACGTTGTGCTCTTTTTTAAATCTCCTTACTGATAGAGTCATAGTTCTGTTAAAATATTTAAAACACAGGTAAAGCATAGTGATATAAACACTGGTAAATGCACAATTAGACCTGATTTACTGTTGTAGAACAATCAATTATCTCTACATAAAATTCCCTTGATGATTCACATGTGAAAATATTGACTCTACATTTAGAATGAAATGTAAAGATGTCTGCTTAGCCTGTGGTTTGGTTTTGGTTTTAGATCTGTGTGAATCTTGGTTTTTGGTTTTGCAAATCAACCCTCAAGTGTTTTGGTTTTAGATCTTTTTTTTTTAAAATTGATAATACAAATTTGAAAACAGCTAAAATGTTTGTTTTCAATCCAAAACCAGAAATTTGGTTTTAAAGTCCAAAATCCAAACTGCAAGAAGATCAGAACCATAACTCGGATCTGTCTGGATCTTCTCAGGAGATCAGGACCATGACTTGAATCTATCTGGATTTACAAAATTTGGGTGGATTTGGTTTTCTGTAGAATTGAAACACACATCTCTAGTTAAAAGTATATAATACTTGCAGGCAATTGTAATCATTTTATAGTGTAGACCTCCTTACCTCCATATGTCCTGACATTAAATTAATAGCATTTCAATTTAATAAACAGACATATTTCCACCTATCAACCCCACTACTAAAAACATTACTATTTCATTAAAGGCAAATTTCATATAACTACAACCAATATCATGTTTATAAATTTTAAAATTCCCACAAAGGACTACGACAATATGTTATTAGTCCTCAAATTTAATAGAGAACCAAAATTGGACTAATTAAACTACCCAACCCCACATTACATTAATATATCTCGCCAACCCAACATAATATTAATACCCACATATCACTAACTCATCACTATCACAAACTCCCATTTTATTACCTAATATTGCACTTGTATAAACAATCCCCACCAAAAAAATAATTAAAAAAATTCTACTATAAAATTGGTCGGGAGAGAAAACGATGGAAATTGAGTGCATCATAGGAGAGAGGAGAAAACAAATGGAACGGTAGTGAAGAGAGCAAACTGTGTGTTATTTCTTGTCTTAGCAAACCATAGACCCATGTATTAATTTTGTTTGTTCTCCATCACATTGGGCAATTAGATCTCTTGGGCTATTTTTACAAGGTAATGTTTTTTTAAGCTGCCACTTCTCAGTGGGTTGGAGCTAAATATTTAAAGCAGTGCTAACATTGAGTGTAAAGCCCAGCCTGCTTTACACTGAATATTAGCGCTATTTTAAATCTTGAACCCCAACCCTCAAAAAAGGGGTGGCTTACAAGTGTTGCTTCATAAATATAGCACCTTATTGCTAAGGAGGCATTCAACAGTTTGAGTTTCGCCTCTCACAAAGACATCCACTCTAAGGGGTATATTTACTAAAGTGCAGGTTTTCAGAAGAGATGATGTTGCCCATAGCAATCAATATGATTCTAGCTATTAACTTCTAGAAGGTGCTAGATAAAATTCAAATCTGATTAGATGCAATGGGCGACACCTCCACTTCTAAAAAGCCACACTTTAGTTAATGTACCCCTAAGTATAATTATGAGTGTGAGATCTTTTTTTCCTTGCAAGGAAAATGAGCCTGTTTGCATTGATAAAATATATGGTCCTTACTCCTCCCTTGTTTTGATCCCCAGAAACAATTGATAGAATTTACACAATATTGAAGTAAACAACAGTTGTCTCGATAATTTTGTGGCTATGGTATAGCTTAAAATTATATTAATGTTATAATATTTTTTAATACAAAAATCAATGTGGCTGTGAGGAACAGAGGGAGAAAAATGACAGCCAGATGTCAGATGGTAACTCCTTGTTCCAGCACCCTCTGGCAGTAAAACATGTTGAAAAATCCTATTTATGGTTCTAAAATCAGTTACCATAATAAACATGGAGACTCACAATGTGGCATCTATTTCTCACAGTGAAAGTCAGATTTAGATCGGTAAGATATGGGATGAATCTATGTAATAAATGGACTTACAAAAATATGTGCTTAACTGAGTTTTATCTTTTGTACAATATAAGGGTATAAAATCTACTTAGAAAGTACCAGGAGTAGCAAAGGCTTTTGGTAATATAACATTCGGAACTGAATAACCAGAAGTGAAATAAATGTGTCAGTGGGAACTGACCAAGCAGAAGTGAAAATATACTAGAGAAGTTTGTCAACCCCTATGTTTTAGTTTAATTAATTGTCGTGTTTTGGTTTTACCAATTCCACCTTCACGTGCTTTGGTTTTGGGTTTGGACCTATTTATATATTTTTTTAAATGATAAAAAAGCTTAAATTGACATAATATGGGTCTTTTTTATTCCTAGTGTTTTACTAACCTCAGTAACTTTAATTTCCATTAATTTACAGTAATTTTGACCACCTCACTGCTCACAATACTGTTTTCAATTAAAATAGGCCAAAGGCTGCAGTGAGTTGGCTGGTTAAACTAAGCAATAGAGCAGCGGAACAAATGCACAGCAGTTTAAAAGATTATAGGATATCTATGAAACATTGTCAAACAGCAATGGCAGGCAGGATGGCAGCTTAATGATCTATAGAAATGTTTGCCGTCTATGCAAAAAGACAGTCACCAATACCCCAAACAGCACATATTGCAAAGAATAGTATTGCAAGATACAATTGTCCTTGGTCCCTGCCACCCACCCTTATGTTGTATATTAAAAAGTACATGCACCGATTAACAAACCAATCACTGCAGTGACAAGGACTGCCACTTTTGTGGCTGAAGTGGGTAGTTTGTTTGGACCCCAACAAAACAAGCTACTAATTTGCTTAAGGCAACTAACAGTGCAGTCAATGATCTATTCTCCACAATGGCAAGATGTTATCATTATCCTTTTCCTCCTCATCCTCGTCAGTGTTAACATCATCTTCACACAATATTAACTCACCCCAGCTGGAATCCACCATTACAGAAGTCTCTGTACTTTTATATAATTTTCAGTAAAAGTCTTCCTAATACAAATTATTGCTCATTTTGTTGAACACTAACTTAAGTAAAGTAAAGCCAGTTTGTACAAGAGCCCCAAATTGCCTTTTTTCCTCCCTTTAGTGAAATAAACTGTCTGACATGGCTATTTGTAAACTGTCATTAAAGTATCGTCCACCATCCTATGGATGGTGACCATATCAGATTGTGTGAAGGTGTCACTAAATTTGGGCAACTCTTTTAGACCTGACCATTTGTCAAAATATTGTGTTGACTCATCCACATCACCAGTGAGTCTCTTGGGAAAGCTCAGATTATTCCTGGAAGCCACAGTTGACAGAGAAACATTGTTGTGTCATGTGCCACTTGAGCTGGCAACTTGATCACCAGGAGCTCTTTGCACCTTTCATATGCCATCACTTAAACCCTTTATGTTTTTGAGCACTTGCTTGTGAGAATTCTCTGTCCATGCAAATCCTCTCCTCGCACATCTCATGGTATTTTTGAGCTTACCCTTACCTCCACTTAGGTGACCAGTTAGACAGTAAACTGAGGATGCAGCTGGTACTTCAAAGCATCTTAGTAAACAGATCAGATAAACAGGGCACAGCAATAAGATGACCAGGTCACAGAGGCATGCAACAGATTACTGATCACTGAAGTAAGTGTCTTTTTTTCTCTCGCTCTGTGAAAAAGCTTTTGTCTATCAGATACACTGGCTGATACCAGAAGCCTACTCCAGGCTCTGCTTTTCCTGTCAACAGGCAGGAAAGGCTGAGCTGGAGTAGGGGAAACAGGGTTAAGCCTGCATAATGCCATCCCAGATAATATTATTATTGCAGGGCACCCTCCCAATATTTTTTCACATTTTACTTTAATAAATTTGAACAGATTACATTTCCCATTACAAGTATGGGAAATTAAATCTGTGTATGTGTATTCAAGGGCTTGGAAGAGAATTTTGTGAATTCTTCTCCAATTGCCCTTTCATACTTTTCTATGATACTAAAATAATGTGAAAAGTGTGTGAAGGTAAATGTTTTCATTATTTTAGTAATAAATTGATTGATAAGATTGATAAATACAGATGTAACCTCATACATCTAGTCTCAATATGCCACATGGCACAAGATGCCTGGCATAAGTGAGTAGCTGGGTCATGTGCAACTCTGCTAGCATCGGACATCTTTTTTGGTAAACAAGCATTTTAGAGCCGTATTCAATTTGAGCCGAGCCACGATACTTTTTTGCGGCCCGGGCTTTTCACCTACTTTGCCTGTTTTGCAGGTGGAAAAGTATTGAGCGCGTGCCCACTTTACCCCGTATTCAATTTGAAAGTATGCGAAAAACGGGACCTGGCGAAACTTGAACAGGCGGAAAGTCCTGTCAGATTTGGGGAAATCAGCCTGACACCCCCCAAAAGATGCTCTGAAATGGGGGTTCCCTATGGTACTCCCCGATTTGGCTTGCTGAAGGTATTTGGTGTTTTTAAATGGGTTCAATAGCTGCTAAATAGCGTTTTTCTATACCTGATGCAGAATAGTATTCAGGAGTATTTTTCCCAGAAAATAAGTTATCCCCGCAAATTTGGGGTACTTGAAAATAGGGGTCAGCATATTTAAAAGTTTCTAAAGTGAAGTTGAAAAAATCATGAAAAATCCACCTTCCGCAAGCACCTGCAATCAAAAAAACACTTGGGGCATACTTGGGGCCCTCCCAGAGTCAAGTTTGCTAGTTTTTAACTTTATACCCCAACTGTTTTTTTTGCCCCCTTTTTCAAAGTCATTTTTTGGGGTGTCAAGTGTTTTTTTTTTTTTTTTGACACAGTTTACCTTTGGGGGACTGTCTGAAGGTTCCTGCAATGTTGTACCCCAAAACCCCAATTCTGCACTTTTTTCCGCCTGCTATTCATAGGTGAAACTTTTTCGCCTCGTACATTGCATTGACTTTCCCTCTAGGCGAAAAGTCTTTCAAATTGAATACGGG
This sequence comes from Taudactylus pleione, assembly GCA_031769625.1. Classification (NCBI taxonomy): domain Eukaryota; kingdom Metazoa; phylum Chordata; class Amphibia; order Anura; family Myobatrachidae; genus Taudactylus; species Taudactylus pleione. The sequence goes on along the minus strand of JAUIMM010000626.1, from coordinate 1,459,289 downwards.
GTAAAAGCAAAACAGGAGAAAATGACGTCATCGGCGAAAAAGTATTGCGGATCCGGACTTTCGCCTCAACTGAATAAGGGCCATAGTCACAATGCAATGTACTAAGATGCACCAGGAGATCATGCAGATTAATTTGATATGTGATAATTGTATATCCATGTGCGACTAAGTATGTATAAAAAGCACAATGGAACTTGGCATGGAAAAAAGCAATGGCTGCAGCAGCATAGCACTTTGTATATGGATTCAGAGACTCAGTCGCACAAGGGTAGACAAGTGTTGTATATCCAATTAATCAGCATGGTCTACTGGTATATCTTAGTTGCTTCACATTGTGACTAAGATACATTTTATGCAAAAGAAAAGAAAGAAAAAAACCCAGTGCAAGCAGAGTAACACAGGACCTGGTGTGCCGAGTGGGTCTGTTTGGCTTTACTGCAGTAATGATGTATGAGGACACATCTGAATGCCACTTGATACACAACATCGATGTTGATCGATTTTAATTAATTCTAAATTGACCTTTAGTAAATATACCCCTAGGTATTGAAAGTGGCCATAATGTGTACAAAAAGCTGTTATCAGCCCCTGCATGGATCCTAATCAGATTATATATTATAATAAGATGCAAAGAATAGTTTCACTCCATAAAGTCACTCAAAGCTCCAAACTGTGGGTCTCATTCAGACCCGCTCGCAAGCGCAGGACGCTCGCAAGCAGGTCGATGGTACCAAAATGCGCATGCGCACGATGGGGTCTCGCACCAAAGGGGGCGTGCTGTCGATGGTGAGTGACAGCATGCCCCCTTTGGTGGGCATGCCAGGGCGTGGCTGTCCAGATGGAGGCGTTCCCATGGGAACGCCTACCGTTTGGGTCCAGCCCCACTGACATCACTAGTGTTGTCAGTGGGAGTGATTTTGGCTCTGATACAGCCAAAATCACTCCAGGGCTTGCGGTCACCGAGACCCTACCGCAGGGTCTCGTCGCAAGCCCGATGGTCACAATGTTCTCGACCATCGTGAACATCATCATGGACGCTCGCGTAAGCTGTGGGTGGTAACCCACAGCTATGCAAGCGTCCTGGAGGACACACCCAAAAAATAATAAAATGCCCTGATTCAGAGCGGGCGCTCGTTCAGAGTGTCCGGCTCTGAATCAGGCCCTGTATTAGGAGTGGGAGTAACCATTTGAAGAAACATACTGTATAATAAAGAGATAAGTGATTTGGTTTTGCTGAAAACTGAACATACCCAAATTTTGGGGTTCTGAGTAGAAGCCACGGTCTGGCTCTGGCATTCTCACATGTTTGGATCTCAAAATCAGATCATATGTGTTTTAGATTGAATATAAGTCTCTCCCTCATAATTTCAGGTCCCATTTGACACAGCAGAGTCTATGGAGAATGTTTGGGCTGTAGTTCATGCTGTATTACTACATACTAATCACCATTAGAGAGTTGTAGGTAGATGGAGTGGGTGGGAAGGATGTAAAAGACTGAAAATAAATGCACTGGGGGGTTTCCTAGTACCTATACACCCCAATCACCCACCAATCCATCGGTGCAGCTGACTGATTGACTGGTTTTTTTTAGATGGAGCAGCTCAGGCAGGCTGTGTCTGTAACAGGGATTCTGGCAGCTGCCTTCTTACACTGTTACACTGAGAGGCTGGCGACTGCCTGAATGTAGTGTCAAAGCTGGATAATTGGCTGAGACAAGATCAGCTTAAAATTAGATTGAAACGACGCCATCTTGCGACTGGCAGCAAGACACCATCTTGAAAATGAGATCTGTAGGACGCCATTTTGCAAATTGCCGCCCAGCTCCATTTTGGCTAGACTCACACTTAAGTACATATGACGATGCTATTATTATCATCAGGCGGTCGCATCTTTTGCCATGCCACATGCACACATTAATACACAGAGTTGCACTGTTGACATGTCGCACATTAGCGAAAGCATATTACCCCGCATGAGAACGCTGTTTGTTAGCTTTGTGCATACGCATCTGCCCCAGGTTAACCAGCGTATTTTCCCAAACCCCTAACACTCACACACTGCACATTCACGTAAAGGGTTCCATGGCTTTAAAATGTAAAATTCAAGTTATATTCATTTATTACAAATGCTGTGAAATAAAGGCTATTTAGTATCTAAGGTTTAATACATGATAAATAAACCGTGTTTGGTGTTGTACTGATCTGCATTTTCTCAGCAGCTTCCCGATGTCATCGGTGTGAAGATTGCAATGTGCTTTCTCAACTTGTGGACCGTAGAAAGTTAAGGCACCAAAGTGTACTTTGCAGGGCCAACAGCCTAGATTTGCATGAGGCGGGAAAACGGAGATAGCCAGCTGTCGGAGGCTGGTCTGTGTCCATTTGGATCGACCTGTTGGATGTCCTATAGCAGAGGCATCGTGATGGGGAGCCAATGGGATCGCAACAAACCTCTCTGTTGTTTAGTTTATTTCTGTGGGGTATAAATAAATGTGTCCTGACCCCAGTCTTCAGTCTTCATGCTGATGCTGTTGATGGAGATTTCTTGCTGATGCCGGAATCTGGTCCCAGAGCGCGTGCGTATGTATAACTGTATCTTGGGTCTGTATAATTTCTTTGTGCTAAATTGTACTTAGATCACAGCGTGTAACTAACTGTACTTTGCTTGATATAATACTTTGTGCTTTGGAAACACATGTTCAAGGTCTAAGGTCTTTATTTTACTGTATGACTGCATAAGCAAATAGCGTCAATTTAAGAAGGTATAGGCAGGTTTTTAGAAGGTATAGGTAGGAGCGTACAGAGGTTAAAAGTCAGTATCATTAGTAGGGAGAGCTGCAGCAGTAGCGTGCAGCTCCTCTCAGGCAGTTCTTCCATGGGGACAGACAGATCTGGCCAGGTGAGGAAGTGACTGTCTCCACTCTCCACTGACTCCACAGACACAGGTGTGTGTCTGGCATGTCAAGGGGTGCCAGGGGAGTAGCCTTTAATAAATTATCTTGGCAGGTTTTTCTCTCTGTGATCTCCCGATAGCTGATGCAGGTGTTTGTCTGACTGGCATGTGAATGGGTGCTGGGGGAGGGTGCCTTTAATAAATGATGGTGACTTGTAACTTGCTTTAATAAATGATGGTGACTTGTAACTTGCTTTAATAAATGATGTGGCTTATTTACTTTACTAAATTATGTTGGCTGTGTTTTCTTTTTATGTGAGAGGTGAGTGTGTGTGGTATGTGCGCAACTCACTTTTATAAGCACAACCACACAATCTCCACCTTCCCACCCAAGATAACTATATGACACACCAGTATGCAACCAAAACATAAGAATGCAGCAGTAATTTGTAAGGGTCCTTCTCCCCCTTTATCTCTCCATTATCATTCGGTTGTAGCATCTGTAATAATTCATGGTAGCTGTGTTTATTTGTGTGTGTGTCTTTGTGTCTGTGTGTGTGTCTGTGTCTGAGATTGCATAGCTATTATACATAACATTTCCAAACTGCCCGGCACTCCCCTGGTTCAAATAAGTCAGTATGTCCAGGTGCTTTTTCTATAAAATAAATATAAGGTGCAAAATCAGATGGCGCTCGGGCACCCACAGTTAAAAGATTTCACTCTCTAGTCTAAAATACCTATCCAATTATCTGTGTCAGCATTCTTTCATTATTGCAGAGAATCCCTGAGTGCTTGCAGATATTGGGCAATATATATTATCTATTAAAACACTTGATTTAACACATTAAAGTGTATGTTGCAGGCTTATTCTGGTTAGACTTCTTTTATTGATTCTGTAAGTATTTGGAAACCCCCCTCTGTTAGCATCGGACATATTTTTTGCTGAACGTGCATTTTAGTCGCAATGTGATGTACTAAGATGCACCAGGAGATCATGCTGATTAATTTGATATGTGATAGTTGTACATCCGTGTGCGACTAAGGGCCGTATTCAATTTGAGGCATTAAGTCCGGATTTGCTGTAATTTACCGCCGATTATGTCATTATCACCTGTTTTAGTTTTCCTCCGTATTCACTTTGAAAGACTTTCTGCCTAGGCGTTAAGTCAATGCAATGTAATAGACGATAAAGTATCGCCTATGAATGGCAGGTGTTAAAAAGTGCAGAACTGGGGTTTTGGGGTGCAACATTTCGGGAACCCCCGTGCAGCCTTCAGACAGTCCCCCAAAGGTAATCTGTGTCAAAAACATAAAAAAATAAATTAAGGGAACCCCAAAAATTAGCTTTGAAAAAGGGGGTGGAAAAAAAAAGTTGGGGTTCAAACTTAAAAAATAGCGAACTTTACTCTGGGGGGGTCCCCAAGTATGCCCCAAGTATTTTTTTGATTGCAGGTGTTTGCGGCAGGTGGGTTTTTCATGTTTTTTTAAGTCACTTTAGCAACTTTAAAATATGCTGAACCCCATTTTTAAGTACCCTAAATTTGATGCCCATAGTTATTTTGCACAAAAAAACTTCTAAATGCTCTTCTGCTTCACCTTATTCAAAGCCGCATTTATGCACCTGGAGCGGCTATTAGAAACCCCGACTTCCTTCAGTAGTTAAAAATGGGGGTACCCATAGTGATCCCCCATGTCTACACATCTTTAGGAGGGTCCCTAGAATATTTCCCGAAAATTCACGTTTTTTTTAACCTGTAAAAAAAATTTGTAAAAATGTACAAAAAAATGACATAAGGTCCCCCCCAAAATCCAAACCAGCCCCAGGCTTGCTAGCCAGTGGTGGGTTCTAAAAATACGGAGAACAAAATGTGTAGGGTTCCACCATATTTTAGAAACCAACACCAGGCTGCAGGGACTAGTGCTGGTTTTAAATATAGGGGGCAAAAAAGACGTGGGGTACCCCCTATATTTAAGACCAGCACCAGACCCAACTGACTGGGGTGTAATGCCACAGCCCAGAGACCCAATCACCGGGGCTCAGGTCCAAAGCATTACACCCCAAGTCGGTCAGCGCAAGCCGATGATCTTGGGGGAGTCAGGGACCCCCCGAAAAAGGGTCCCACCTCTCCCGAGCACCACAGGCTTACGCTGAAGCCTGGGGCTCATCCCCATATCCCTGGAGCAGTGGGTATGGGGTTAATAGGGGGGCCAAATAATGTAACACTATTGTACTTTACAATGGAACTACAAGTGCCAGCATGCCTGCCATTTTGCACTTGTGGAACTACAAGTGCCAGCAGACATGTGGCACCTGTAGTTTCACAGTAAAATAAATAGTTAAAAAAAGACAAAACACACACACCGTGACAGTATAACTTTATTACACACACCTACCCATTCACACATACTTACCTATACCAGATGAATCTGTCCCCTTCTCCACGTAAAATATCCCAAAAACATGGCCCTGCAAATAAAAAATCATACTCACCTATATCCTGGCGCTGGTCTCCGCAGTAATCCACGTACTTGGCAAAAAAAAAACAAATACACGATCCACGAACTAGCTATGAGTATGTGTGTATGTAAGTGAACTGTGGGGAGTGAAAGTATTTGATGTTAATAACACTATAGAAACAAAAAAAGGTCCAGGTTACATGATTGTAGCTTTTTTTATCTTTTAAAGAATTCCAAAACCAAAACACCTGAGGGTGGTTTTGCTAAAACCAAAGCTAAAACACAATGATAATTTTGAACAAAAACAGATCAAGTGAAGTGAGAGCAATTTATTTTCTAATCTATTGTACTGAGGGCATGATTCAGAGCCGAACGCTCTTACCAGACCGCTCGCTCTGAATCAGGGCCCTCCTACCTGTTCTTGAAGCGGCCTCATGGATGCTCGCATAGCTGTGGGTTACCACCCACAACTATAGCGAGGGTCCATGATGATGGTCGTGATGGTCAAGACCATCGCGACCATCGGGCTTGCGACGAGACCCTGTGGTAGGGTATCGCTGCCGCAAGCCCTGGAGTGTCACTCACCATCGACAGCACGCCCCCTTTGGTGCGAGACGCCAAGCGACAGATTCCTCGTCGCTCACCGGGTCTCGCGCATGCGCATGACGGAGCTCCCTCCATCGTGCACATGCGCATTTGGGCACCATCGACCCGCTTGCGAGCGTCCTGTGCTTGCGAGCGGGTCTGAATCAGCCCCTGAGGCCAGATGTAGTTCCAATTTCAACTAGAGTGAATATGCAATTATGATGCTGTGATGCATATTTCAAATGTAGTAGTGCTATCTCTTTTAGGTTACTTCAGATAAAATATAGGATCTCATTCAGACCCGCTCACGAGCGCTGTACGCTCGCAAGCGGGTCGATGGTGCCCAAGTGCACATGCGCACGACGGAGGGAGCTCCGTCGCGCGCATGCGCGAGACCCGGCGAGCGATGGGGAAGCCGTCGCTTGGGGTCTCGCACCAAAGGGGGCGAGCTGTCGATGGTGAATGACAGCACGCCCCCTTTGGTGGGTGTGCTGGGGGCGTGGCTGCCCAGATGGAGGCGTTCCCATGGGAACGCCTACCGTCTGGGTCCGGCCCCACTGACATCACTAGTGATGTCAGTGGGAGTGATTTTGGCTCTGATGGAGCCAAAATTACTCCAGGGCTTGCGGCAACGAGACCCTACCGCAGGGTCTCGTTGCAAGCTCGATGGTCGCGATGGTCTTGACCATCGCGACCATCATCATGGATGCTCGCATAAGCTGTGGGTGGTAACCCACAGCTATGCGAGCATCCAAGAGGCCGCTCCAAGTTTAGGTAGGAGGGCCCTGATTCAGAGCGAGCGCTCTGGTCAGAGCGTCCAGCTCTGAATCAGGCCCATTGTCCATAAATGATTGGATTGTAATGATCATTGTCTAAATTATTTTGTATGCTCCAGTACAACATGAGCTTACTGTTGAAAAATTGGCAAGTTTTGCTTTTGTGGTAATTGTGTGATGAAGATCAGTGAAAACCTTTAAGACGGCTTTAAGTACTGTAGAAGTTGAATTAAAATAGGATTCTGTCTCTCAAGATAGATGGTTATTATAGACTGTTTGTTCTGTGTACAGGCCCTGTTACAAAAAATAATTAAAATATTTGTGTGTAAAATATATTTTATTAGAGTGCCACCCTGCTTATACTAGGGGCGCATCTTGATTCCATGTTACAAGAACAGAAATTCCTCATCTGTACCAGGACATTAAAAAAAACCTAGTTCTTAGCCTAGAAAATTAAAGTGTACCCACTATCTACTTTACCACAGATTTGTGGACAAGCGATATTGGTCAAATGAATGATTACATGACTGTTACAGTCCACTGGGTGGGTGTATCACCTCTAGCAGTAACAACAGGTGTCAACCTGTTAGAAAAACTTAATCTTCTCCAACCTATTGTATATCATAGTGCTATAGCCCTTGACATCTCAATTTGATCGTTATCACTATCCAGACACATCTGAGTAGCTTAATGGTATGGGCAATGCTAATGTCACTTTTTTTTGTTCTTCATTTTCCTTTTGAACCCAGTTATTGTTTCTCTTTTTCCCCTCAGACTGACCTCCCTCCTCCTTTGTTCCTATTTTCAATGTCTTTGTTAAGCTCAGCTGATTATATTATATTGTTATATATTGAGAAAAATACAAAAAAATGACACCAAAATTCACCTTATGTTTTGATAGTATATATGAGGTTTTATTTGTTTCACATGTATTCATATATATGTTGTCACTAATAACCTTGTAAATTCTTGTTTTAATAAAATGCTTAAAAAAAACAAAAAAACTCACAGGTGTCATAGAAAAATGGCTTAACCCATTAGGACTCTCCTCCGGATTTGTCATTTTAGATAATGCATGTATTATTGTGAGACCATTACAGCTGGGTTAATTTGAATATGTCCCATATTTTGCCCACACAATAAACTTTGTGGTTCAATTTTTTTTTTTTTAAATGATAGAGGCATGCAGGAGATGCTGTCAGTGGCCAGAAAAATGTCTCAACATTTTCGGCATTCAGCAGCCACATGTAGAAGTTTGCAGTGGCTGCAAGAACAGCTCAATTTGCCATGCCACCAACTGAAGCAAGATGTAGTGACCAGGTAGAATTCCACCCACCATATGCTTCAGTGAATGGAGGAACAGCAATAAGGCATCCAAACCTAAACAACAAGCTATGACATAAGGAGAGGAGGGGGCATGTACCTTAGTTCAGCACAGTGGAAAATAATATGTTTTATTCAAGATACTAAAACTGTTTGAACTAGTAACTAATGAAGTGAGTTCAGACCCTGACAACTTGGGTCAGGTGATTCCCTTAATAAAACTACTGGGAAAGCACCAAAAAAAACTGAATGCCGAAATTAAATGAACTGGTTCCACTAAGTATGTAGGACTTTATGTGATTCGCCATGACCAAAAGATTGTCAAGATCTAGCAATTGGTTCACTACATTTTGGCAGGATATAGTCAGGATCCTGGCTCCAGAAACCTGGAGGCTGCAATCCTGATGGTAAGTATTAGAGTTACAGGGTAGGCACTAGGGGAAGGGTTGGAGTTAGGCTGCATGGGGAGGGTTAGGATTAGGTTGCAGGAGGGGAGGGTTAGAGTTAGGCCACAAAAGGTGGTTTAGTTCTAGGGTTTTACCTGCATACTTTGGCATTTCCAAAGTCAGGATTCTGGCACCGGGGTTCTGTCTGCCAACATATTGTGAGCTGGGATTGCATACTCACCCACATTTTGGCAACCATGCTTGATGCTAAGTTTAAGTAATTTTTCTTTCCACTGACACTAATTTTAAGAGATGCAAAAAGCTTCTTGCCAGCAAGTTTTCAGTTAAAATGACAGATGACATTACAATGTCTCCTGCTTAAGTTTCTCCTAAAATGCTGCTGACAGGAAAAAAATTACCTTTTGAAACTGACCTACTGGGGGTGTAAATGATGAGTGTAGGTATGGATGATGAATCAACTCAGGGTACCAAAGAGAAACACCATTTTGAAATCTGGTCAGGATTAAAAAAAATTTACCCACAATTATTGCCACTTCTACCATGATTTAATCTGATATACTGAGCATGTCACACAGTCCTTTTGATTACTGGGAGTAAAAAAAGTATTTCTGGGCCTCTTGTACAAACTATCTTTGGTATACTTAAGCTGCCCAACTTCTAGTATGTACATAGAAAGAATGTTTATCACAGCTGGGAACCTTATGAGTGGTCAGCATAAGAGGCTACTTCCTCAAAATGTGGAAAAACTCATCTTCATAAAACTGAATTACAAATGCTCTGAGGAAGACAACAAGGCACATAGACTTCTGTAATGGTGGATTCCAGTGAGGATGAGCTATTATTGTGTGATGATGATGACATTCACACTGATGAGGGTGAGGAGGATGAGGATGATAATGACATTGTCCCAGTGTAGAGATGATTATCAACAATGTGTGCTTCCTTAAGCCTTTTCTCTGCTATGGTGTAGCAGCCTCAATTTTTTTAAATGTTAAGGTCTGTTGTCCTTCGTATACAGTTTCATCTGCACACAGATATACAAGTGAAGCATATCAAATTAATTAGTGCAGTTGTGTGAAGCGTTTGCCACATATATTTTCAACTAAGTTGCATTTTTGACTGAAAAACAATCAAACAAATTCCAAGTTGCTCGGGACCTGGGTGCTCACTCCTCCAAGGGTTTTGCACCACATGGTGTACTGAGGCTAGGTGTATAACATATCTGTAAGTGTATTATGTGATCTGCTCAGAGTATCCCCTTTTCCCTTCCCTAGTATTACAAATACTTAATTCTCCAAAGGTCCACAGAGTAACGCTACACAAAACACCTGGGAAATGGCCACTGCACCCATTTTCCCGGTTACCTGCAGATATGCAGTAGACGCTGGTTAAAGACTAGTGCCAGGAATCTTCTACTGCTGTCAGTTCACTAATGCCAGCCAGGGAGAGGATAGGGGGCCCTTAATACTACCCTTCTTTGATGAATTCCTTCTATTGTTTATCATGAGGGGAAAGAGGGTTACCCATCAAGAAACCATGACATGCACCAGTTATCATACTCCATTGTTAGAATGGTATGATGCTTTCTGTTTACATAAGGGAAACGTGGATTCTTCATTTTCATCTATTATCATCCTTTCAAGCATATGACCACACACCAAGGATTTCCAGATGTCATGAGATGTACTACACCATGAATTGTTTCTCTGCTACTTTTTATTTATGAGTGAACTATTCATGTATAAGGAACAAAGAAAAAATAATTATTCCATTCATGTTATATGGACTAAGTATTATTTTTGTATCTTGTATGTGTTTATATCTACTAGTTTTTTGTCTCATTCATCTATGTGAGACTTGACGAAGTGCAAGCTCCTGTGTTTCTTTCTTGTGCTATAGATAGAAAAGTGCAACATAAATAATGTGCATGAGATGATGGGATTCCCTGTATGTTACTGATAGAAACAAACTGATCCTATTCTCATGATTCAGCAGGAGATGCAACAGCCTCACATGTTCCCTCATGCTACTCATTATAGACCTGGTTCAGAGGTGGATGCTACTGCGTCTGGTACAGCATCTGTTGCCAAAGTCGAAGGTGCAATATTATCTGTACTAGCCTAAATGTTCAAGCCGTGAGGCGTCCACTCTCACCCGTGCACGCAGTAATGCCACCTTTGGTTCTAGACATTTCACTATTGGCAAACCAGTGTGTGTACCATTGGCACTTGAACCAGCCCTATGGCAGGGGCAGTTTCTACATCTGAATATGGCCTATGTGAAAGAGGCTATGTGTCTGTGCATGCAGCCACTTTCACTGAAATGCCTGCGACACTCCAGTATAAGATGGACTTCTTTAAATGGTCACTTCAAGTCACCTGCCAGTCATTGTCCAGAAGCACACACCACTTTGTTGCTCAAGTACTGGTCCCACCTGAGCCATACCTAGCAGCACCTTTGTACATACACTCAGGGTAATGAATGTGCCATCTGGGTTTTAAGAATTTTTTTGTGCATGTGAAATAGAAATAATCGCTCAACTGAGTGGACATCTGAATTGTGTGCGGTTTGCATATACCTCTGAATCATGCCCTATAATGGAATAACATGATCTGGAGAGGAGGGAACTGAAAGGATCCTTCTTTGTGACCGGGGACTCCTTCCCATAGGGGTAGCGGGAGCACTCTCCATCTGAAGATGGCAAATGGTCCTGCACTCATGCTCCAAAAATATTATATTTTCGAAGCTTGATGAATTCGGTCCGCATACTAGAAAGGTAAGCAGGTGATATCTGTGATACTAGTGTATGGGGACAGCGGGCCATTCTGGGAGAGAAAGGTAAGCAGGATATATCTGTGATACTAGTGTATGGGGACAGCGGGCCATTCCGGGAGAGAAAGGTAAGCAGGAGATATCTGTGATACTAGTGTATGGGGACAGCGGGCCATTCCGGGAGAGAAAGGTAGGCAGGCGATATCTGTGATACTAGTGTATGGGGACAGTGGGCTATTCCGCCAGAGGAAGGTAAGCAGGCAATATCTATGATACTAGTGTATGGGGGCAGTGGCCATTTTGGAAGAGGAAAGTAAGTAGGAGATAACTGTGATACTAGTTTATGGGGACAGCGGGCCATTCTGGGAGAGGAAAGTAAGTAGGAGATAACTGTGATACTAGTGTATGGGGACAGTGGCCATTCTGGGAGAGGAAAGTAAGTAGGAGATAACTGTGATACTAGTTTATGGGGACAGTGGCCATTCTGGGAGAGGAAAGTAAGTAGGAGATAACTGTGATACTAGTTTATGGGGACAGCGGGCCATTCTGGGAGAGGAAAGTAAGTAGGAGATAACTGTGATACTAGTTTATGGGGACAGCGGGCCATTCTGGGAGAGGAAAGTAAGTAGGAGATAACTGTGATACTAGTTTATGGGGACAGCGGGCCATTCTGGGAGAGGAAAGTAAGTAGGAGATAACTGTGATACTAGTGCATGGGTACAGCGGGCCATTCTGGGAGAGGAAAGTAAGTAGGAGATAACTGTGATACTAGTGTATGGGGACAGTGGCCATTCTGGGAGAGGAAAGTAAGTAGGAGATAACTGTGATACTAGTTTATGGGGACAGTGGCCATTCTGGGAGAGGAAAGTAAGTAGGAGATAACTGTGATACTAGTTTATGGGGACAGTGGCCATTCTGGGAGAGGAAAGTAAGTAGGAGATAACTGTGATACTAGTTTATGGGGACAGCGGGCCATTCCGTAAGAGGAATGTAAGCAAGCAAGCAATATCTGTGATATATCCTGTTTTGCCTTTTTAATAAATGGCTCAATAAATTCATTTTTACAATTGCAGGTGAAAATGTTAACTTTCACCTGCTTTTGTAAAAATGAAGTGATGATGAATAGGCCCCTAAATCACATATTATTGTGAACAAATATTAAGTTGAATAAAAGGTGGTGTTCATGAACGCTTCCTATAGAAGGACATACAATATTGGAAAGAAGGAAAAGTCAAAGGAAATAAGGACACACACATTCATTTAAGCCTTTTGTCCTATTAGCTGTGACAAGCCGCTTTTCTACAAAAAAAGTGCGAAAAAACAGTTATTGGGCGACCCTATTAGCTGCGGTTTTTGCATGTGCGAAATCTACATAACAGAAGCCCCGAAAAGTTTTCACCAACTCCGAGCAGGTGAAAAGTTGTGCAAAACCACTTTTTTAAAGGTAAAAATGTCGGGACTTGATCCTGAACCCCTTGGACACGCCACTTAATGGCTAATTAGGCAAAAATAATTTTATTCATTAACTTAATTGGGCCAATAATGATATGTCATTTTTTGAGGTGAAACAGGATTAAAGTTGTGGGACAGGTATATGCGGCTGCTGTATGGATGTGCCAGGTGCTTTAACCATTGCAGGTGCAAGTGACAGGTGTATTTTGTACATTTTGTAGCAGTGCTCTAAATTGACTTAAAAACTCTAATTTAACAACAACATTTATTTTGGACAAAAAATATTGCTCTCTATATTTTTTTCACTGTTAGAGAAAGATTAATATAACAGCCATTTGACACAATTTAAGAACCCAAACCCTTTGATCATGGCCACTAATAGTCATTTATAATGTTAGCCTATATTAGTTTACCTTCTATTGGGTACAAACTGATTTCCCCATATTCTCCTGTACTTTTTGCCTGTCATCCCTGCAAGAAATATAAATTGCACGAATGTGTACTCACGTGTTTTGCAATAGGATTGTCCAGTAGGGCAGTAACTAGGGTAGCGCGACCAGTGTCATGGCACAGGGCACCGCAGGGCAGGGGGCACTGTTTGGTGCAGTCAATTTTCCTGTTTATTATCATTCTTACTTGTAGCTTCCTCTTCTTTTATCCCGAGCATCTCCTGGCCTCCCCTATCTCTTCCCTGGCCCTTCCCCATGAGGCCATGACCCTTCTTCAGGTGCACTATCTTATGTCCCTATTTAAAAAAAAGGGAGGGGTGGGCGCGAATGCTCTCTCTAGCAAAGGGCACCAAAAAGTCTAGTTATGGCTCTGTTGCCCAGTAAGTGGGAGTGTGCATACGTGTGAAAAGTGACATATTCGGCGAATGGTACAATAAGTTTCCATCTGCGAAAACATAATGTTTTCAATTCTTATAAGAAATGGCCTTTATTCCTTTTGCCCACTTTAGCTTAATAAATTTTGTTACATTTAGGGGTCTATGTACTAAAGCTTGATGAGAGATAAAATTGTGAGAGAAAAAGTATTAACCAATCAGCTCCTAACTGTCATTTTTCAAACACAGCTTGTACAATGTAAGTTAGAAGCTGATTGGTTAGTGCTTTATCTCTCACAATTTTATCTCTCTCTCCATCTTTAAGGGGCCTATGTATCAAAGCTTGATGAGAGAGAAAACTGTGAGATATAAATAACCAGCCAATCATCTTCTAACTTACATTTTATTAGAGATGTTTGAGTTCGGTTCTATTTGGTTCTTATCGCCAATTTAACACAAGTTCGGATTAGTTTGGATTTATTTTATTGGCTATCCAAAACATGTGACAGCCGGATAGCCAATATGATGCTGTTTATGAGAATCGAACATATCCGAGTAAATCCGAGTATAACTGAACCGCACATCTCTACATTTTAAACGCTGTGTTTGAAAAATGACAGTTAGGAGCTGATTGGTTAATACTTTTTCTATCACAATTTTATCTCTCATCAAGCTTTGATACATACAGTAGGACCCTACATCTGCTGTGTATTTAAGGGTAATGGGTCTTTGTTTCTTTGAACACATGTTTAGCATGGAGACTGTTAAACACTCAAAATATTGGATATGTTTGGTGCATTTGCTTGAAAATAATTTCTGTGGCTACAAATCTAATTTCCTAACCAGAGCACATGGGCATCCTACAGCTAATTTATTCAGGAGTCCGGTAACCTGAAACTGTGTTTTTGGACCATGAAAGAAAATGCACAGAGAATCAGGGGGGGAAATGTATACTACACATGGATTGTGGCCTGAGCAGTTCTAATCAGCGTTACCCAGCACTAAGAGACAGGAGCACTAATCATTGTGCTACTAAATAGGAGAGAAGTGAAAAATATCAGATTACTGATTACCAATGAATGTAAGCGGAACCTTTTGACATTTTTTATTTACTAAATATTTTCATAGAATGCATATATATCTAAGGTTTGCTTCCATAAAAATAAAGCATTGATGTCATTCTGATCTGTGAGAAATTATGTAGTACTTGTAGAGATCTTGTACGAACAGATTTTCTGAAAGGAACAGATCACAGTATTAATAAATATGAGAACAGATCACAGTATTAATAAATATGAGAATCACTGTAAATTAGGAATACACACATCTAATTTGCTAAATGACAATATCCTGGAGAAATTAATATAAAACATAAAAACAGACCCTGTACAAATTAAAAACAACAAATGAGAAGCAATGACATTCTGTAATAAGAAGTAGCCGGTTATTATATTGAGATATACCCAAAAAATTTGATTAATTGTGTGTTTTGTTAAATGTCCCTGTAACATTTATATAGTAACTTCTCTACTTACATTTTGCAGGTGAATATATTCCCTCCATACCTCCTTATAAAAGTCCTTTAATGTAAACTAAATATTTATTCAATAATGTTACAGAAAATCAGGTGCATGTGAAAGTGTCTGTCCTCTCTGTACAGGCTCAGCACAGACAGCTGCACAGGAGTATTATAGAATAATCAGGGTGTAGGCAGAAGAGGAGATAGTGGGGACTTTATATACAGTGTAAATGACTCTTTTGTCATCAACTAAAATAATAGAATAATGTAAACAGAAATGTAAAAATAAAAAAACAAACAGAGGCAACACAAGGGGCCACTATACATAGAAGTTAGTACATGGCTCTTCATAGTTCATTATAATCAATATCTAAAAGATTTGAACTCATGAGATTTATAATGGATCTAAAGTAAACTGATATAAAAAAATCAAAATATAACATTATGCTTCTATTTTATTTAACGTAATACTAATGGTATTGGCTACTTACAGCCTGTGCAGAAGCACTAAGTTTTAATAGGGTATATCGGGTAAAAGTTAATGTAATGCCAGAAAGGATAGATCCAATCCCCAAAAATGGTAAAATAAGATGAGCATCACTCCTCTTCATATGATTACTCTCCTCTAGCCTTTGGTATATACATGCTAACATAATGGGGTAAACTATAACACTGTTCAAGTAACATATTTATCTACATCAACAGCATATTCTATAGAGACGAGCAGATGATAATGCCATCCAATAAGAAGCTGGAAAGTGGTCCTAAGAAGTGTGCAGTTTATAATAGAAAATTGTAATGGCAAAGACTGGGATAATGTGGAGAGAAGATTCATTTCAGGTACTAAGGCACAGTTGCTGAATGCAAGCCTTGAGGATGAGTGTACAGAGAAAGTACAAGGTTAAAAGTGCAATACAAAAAGGCAAAACATTTTTTTGACATCATATACAGTATGAGTCTCCCATATCCAAAATGCTTGGGACCAGAGGTATTTTGGATATCAGAATATTCTGTATTTTGGAATATTTCCATACCATAATGAGATATCTTTGGAAAGGGACCCAAATCTAAACACAGAATGCATTTCTGTATTATATACACCTTAAACACAAAGCCTGAAGGTAATTTTATACTTTATTTTTAATAATTTGTGCCTAAACAAAATTTGTGGACATTGAACCACCAAAAAGCAAAGGCTTCACTATCTCAGTCAGGCTAAAAAGATTCTGTATTTCGGAATATTTTCTAATTTGGAATATTTGGATATGGGAAACTCAACCTGCGTGTGTATGTATATATATATCTATATATATTATAGGTAGAGATGACAGGCGGCACTCAGATGGTTAACAGAAAAAATGACACGGAACCTCCGCAAGTCTTGGTCAATGTTTCAATTCCACATACAGAATTTTCATCAGGACATAATATACAAAGAATACAAACACTTACCTATATACCCACCACCAGACACCCAAATGTGTAGTGCTGAAAGGACCTCGCACACTGATGCCCGTCCATGCCGTCGAGGAACCAGTGGAGGCGGGGCTGACGTAATCAGCGGGAGTCCCGTTGCTAAGTGACACATACCAACAATGAAAATGAGAACAGAGGCTAGCGCATACCAGTAAGTAACATAGCGAACTGGATAATTAGTATACCATGAACGTAATCACATATCTAAATCGAATACCCACCAATGAACCATATCAGCAATAATATACTTATAACACATAGTTATCAAACTGTTATCAAACTGACAATAACAGTTGGATAAGGCAAACTATAAGAGACCAAATCTAAAATCAACATTAGGAAACAGTGAAGTGCAAAACCATAATAGCAAGATATTCAAGCAGGGTCATGAACAAGGATGCCAATTTAAATGAAACAGTTAAGTAAACATTGCTCATTTAATCCTTTAGGGCTCATTGTCTCCAGTTTATGGATCCAACGAGCTTCCCTTTGCAACAATAGTTTAGATCTATCTCCCCCACGATGGTGCTCAGGGATATGATTTATCATTTTGTATCTCAGCGAACTTAGATTATGTTTGGCATCTCTGAAGTACTTAGTGTTTAAGCCTTTCCATAAACAGAACAACAGGTGTGCTTCTCCAATGAGTAATCGATCCGAAACAGGTATTCTTAAGAATAAGTATATTTTATTAATTAATTAAGTAATCTTACTGAGAGCATAAGTGCATCTCTCAGGGTCAGTGCACAAGTAACCAAGATGGACACAAGTCCCAAATCTTTTATACACTTGTCTTTCATTAGCAGAATCATTGCACATTATCACGCCCCACTTACAAAGTTCTTTCCTTCTAAGGCATACAAGCATTGGATGACTTTTGGCATAAATTGATAAGACATTCATAAAGGATTGAGACAGTAGTTTATTCTTGCTCTAATTTAATGAAATACTCCCCATCCTTGAATTACAATAGCCATGGCCTACGTGCAATTTGCAACATCCTCGTCTGAGGGACGAACTTCTATATTTGGTAAATAAGTCAGACAGTGCACAAAAGGAAGGTCTTAATGTGTTCCTTTTACTCCCTAACTTTGCAGAAAAACAAGTTAGGTAATGTCTTTCTTAAAGTAACCATGATATTCAAGTCGTGATTCAGCATCATGGCTGACAAATGGTTCTAGCATTAAATGATATATATGTGAGTTCTTATATGAATATGATATAAGATTATATGAATATATGTGTATATGAGTATATGAACACATATGGCATGTACATATAACTCAATATAAGTAATAAACCTGTATATTTTGAATTATATGATCTTTTCCTGTACTAGATGTTGTCCTACTAAATTGTACTTCTACATTAGCCACAGGTTGGTCAGATGCCTTGCCAGCAATAGCCAGACGGATTGCACTCCTGTGCAGCGCCATTCTCTCTTTAAATTGACGTATTGTCTTTCCAATATACAGAAATCCGCAGGGACAATGAATAAAGAACACCACAAAGTTGCTTGTGCAGGTAAGGACGTGATGTATCTGAATTTTCTTCCCTGTCAAAGGATGAGGGAATGAATTCCCAGTCTCCAGAAAGCTGCAAGTGGTACAGTTAAGACACCGATAATTACCTGGTTTTTTGGTTAAAAAGTTAGTTTGTTTTTTCACCTTAGAGTCCCAACCAGTAATGTCCGTCCTAACGACTCAATCATTGATATTCTTGTTTCTCTTATAACAAGGAACCAGTGATGCATTTTTAAGCAAAGGTAAATCATCCTCCTGATTGATTAGAGGCCAAAGTCTCTTAGCTGTCTTAATGATTTCCGTACTTGCGGTAGAAAATTGGTTAGTAAACAATATCGAGTTCTTGTTAGATTGTCCAGTTGATTTCTGCAGCAACTTAGATCTAGGTATATTCATAGCTTTTACCCTGGCTGCCGTGAGGGCCACAGTGGAATATCCCCTTTGCAAAAAACGATTGTACATAAAGTCCATTTACTTTTTCTCATCCTCTTTATCATGACAAATATGCCTAACCCTCACAAATTGCGAGAATGGTAGGCCTCATTTCAGGGCATCTGGGTGATGACTAGAGGCAGCCAACAATGTATTACAATCAGTAGGTTTATTGTAAATAGATGTGCAGATTTTACCTTCCTTCTGTGTCACCGCTACATCCAAGAAATGGACGTATTCATTGCTGATCTCGTATGTAAATTTGATATTAGGGTCACTTTGGTTAATTACGGACATCATCTCTCTCAATTCCATTTCTGACCCAATCCAAAGGAGGAACACATCATCTATATATCACTTGTAAAAGATGATCTTTGCTGAATTTACAGGGTCTTGGAAAAATAGATCTCTTTCCAGAGAGAACATGAAAGCATTCGCGTGTGTGGGGGCCACACAGGACCCCATCGCACATCCTTGAAGCTGAATGAAGAAGTCTCCATTAAAAATGAAGAAGTTCCTCATCAGAACCAGACGTAATAAATCTAAGAAAAAGTCTATGTCTGGACCACAGTAATTACTAGTATTAGTAATGACCCATTTCATTGCTTCAATACCCCTATTGTGGGGAATGTTAGTATAAAGGCTAATTACATCAATCATGACCATAAAGAAATTAGGGGTAAGTCCATCAGATTCTTCAAGTTATTCAGGAACATGGTAGTATCCTTCAAAAAAGTGGTCTCACTCTGAATTACCGGCTGAAGGTATAGGTCCAAATATTTCGAAATATTATAATACAATGAATCCCTCGCCGATATTATTGGCCTACCTGGGGGCTGTACACTATTTTTGTGCAGCTTAGGGATCAGATAAAGAATCGGAACCCTTGGTGCTTCATGAAGCAATGAAGTCGCTATTTTGTTTGTTATTAAATTATTTGACACTGCTTTGATCAAGAGGTCTTCCAATTCTTCATAAAAGGCCATGGTTGGATCACTATCCAAACAATTATACATGGCAGTGTCTTCCAATTGATGATAAGCCTCTCTTTTATAGTCCTCTATACCCCATACAACTACACCCCCACCCTTATCGGCAGGGCAGATAACAACATCATTGTAACTGGATAACTTTCTCAGGGTGGCACGTTCATTATATGATAAGTTATAAGGTTCGTTAAATTCTTCAATTCTCTCAATTGTATCCTGAACCGTGTTCATATATACTTTGATGTTACTGTTGCTAGAGGCAGGGTCAAAAAGAGATTTTGGCTTAAATAGGTTTTTTTCTACAGTAGAAGGCATTTGATATTGCGGCATTTCAGGATTTCCAAAATATTCCTTTAGCCTCAGTTGATGATTAAACTTACAGAGGTCGATTTTACTTTGAAAACGGTCATGTATATTCGTCGGCACAGAGCTAAAGCCTTTCCGTAATACCTCATTTTCATCCTCTGTCAATATCAGCGAGGAGAGGTTATATATCACCTTCTCCTTCTTGAATTCTGCCTTCCTCTGCCTCGCACACTGTCCACCCCTTCGAGTAGCGGATCCCTGATGGGGTCTCTTGAAGCTCTTGTAGCTACCGATAAAGGGGGACGTGTGACTGATGACATATCCCTTGCTCCAGCACATTCCGTCTCACTTTGTGAAGTAAGTGATTCCCCTGAGTTCTCAGTATCAAAAGGGTATCAGCGTTGATTCCCAAATTTCCTAAAGGTCTTAGGCCTCCTATAGGTGTTAGTGGCCCAACTGTAATCCTGCTTTTCCTCGTAGTCACGGTTCACAATTGCTAATTTATTCTTTTTTAATTGAATTAGCTCTTTTTTATATTTATTGACTTGAAGTTGTATGTAGTTTTTCCAACCAGTCACACGACTTATGCTCCGTGAGAGCATTCAGATGTTGATCCTCATATACTCTAATCTTTTCTTTGATGATATTCAACTCTCTGGTTGATTCCTCAATTACTAAGAGGATCAAGTCAAAAGATGCTCTGTTTAAGATTGCAGCTCACTTTCTACAGAATTCTGAGTGGTGCCTTCCAATATTCGGGAAGCCTCTTGGTACCTTTTTCTCTCTAAAATAATGCGACAGTGTTACTCCATGTAAATAATAGTCCAGCTCACATTTCTTTAATTTAAATAAGGCAAAATAGTGTTGCTGGACTGAATCTTCCCCGCTGTAGCTTCGAATTTTTCAGAAATCAGGATCCTATTAGTCTCCTCATCCGTAAATGTATGAGTATCTCCCAATGGTAAATCCACTTCATGTAGTCCTAAGTTACTGGCTTGTAAGGTATTTTGCGACATAGCCCCCTTCAAAAAATACCATGTGTATAAAAAAGTTCGATCACAGATAGGAGTCCTTATAGATGAGTACTATATACTTAATGGAGTGTGCCCTAGAGAATATACACCAAAGTGTACACCAATATAATATCTGAGCAATAACAGATATCAAGTGAAATTTGCAATTTAAATAATATGGACATCCAACAGAGCTGTGGAAAACAGTTAATACCGGAAGGCTCTCTCCCATCAGGAGGCACACACTACTGACCATCTCTGATGAAGCACCAGTCAAAGTGAAATGTGTAAGAAGAGGTGGCAGAAAGGTACCAGACCCACCCATGCACCGCAGCCGTAAACAGCACTGCGGACCCACCAACTGCCAGGATCATTCTGTCCTGACCAGACCAGCCACACATATTGGGGAATACATATTGAAGAGTGACCACAAGGCAGTAAGGAAAAGGGAATCTCTGTGACATAAACACCAGGAAATTAGCAAGGGGTCATAGGACCACACTCACCCACTGCAGCTGTACATAGCACAGCAATCTCAACAGCTGCCATAGCCACTTACTCTACACCATAACCCAGTTATTCCCAACCTCGGTCCTCAAGGCACACTAACAGTCCTGGTTTTAGTGATATCTATGCTTAAGCACAGATGGTTAAATTAAAATAACTGAGGTACTAATTAAGTCTCCTGTGCTAAACTATGGCTATCCTTAAAACCTAGACTGTTAGTGTGCCTTGAGGAACCCCTGCCATAACTGGAACAGGCTGACTGGGAAATTACATACCAGAAGAAGAGGAGCAAGGCAGAGGAGAGAAGATACATTTACTACAAATTGCACAATGGAAGAAAAAGAACTTAACCGGTAAGTTTTTTCAGTCAGACGCCACTGTTTGCATTACTATCATATAGAAACCATTGACCATTATCACCAGTGATCATCCTGCACTGGATGTACTATATACAGGATCAACAGTACATCTATACAATATAATATGCTCTATAAAACAAGAAGTAATCACAACATCTGTAAGATATAATATAGGAATATGAGCTGTTTAAGCAAAGCACAGAGGTGAACCCAAAATTAGGTATTAACGCAATAACTGACTTACAATTAAGACAGACACTTTTGAGCTTTACATAAACTTAATAATGGAGTGAGAGACACTTAAATGTCAGTCTGAAATTACCTACAGTAACAGACATATTTGGTCTGAGAAGTATGATACATACCTATCGACAACTACCTGTTTTTTGCTAGAACTGTATAACTTGTCACTTGACTGCTCTATCTATTGTAACATGTGGCCAATTTCTATTTTATTTACACGTTGTTGCCATGTCAAATGTGTGCACTGTGGACATTCCGTGGCACAAAGTATATTATTTTATGTGGTTTTATTTAACACCAATAAATAAAAAATAAAAAAATATTTTTTTACCTATCCAATTTGCCTAGAGAGCCATTTCTTACATACAATACTGCTGTTTAAATAAACTCACTCCCTATTTGGAGGGGCCACACTATGCACATCTTAGTGCCATTTTTACTTTTATAAAGTCTTCATCTACTTCCAGGTAGTTGGCTGGATATAATGTTAGATTCAGACAAGGTACTGTGTAAACTCTTAGAACCATGCCAGAGAGGTCTTCACCTACCACAGCTGCTGTTTTCCGATAGACAGTTCTCACCCATACTTTGATGTCACTAGGATTAAAACAGGGTAGTAAGAATTTACGTTAGTAACCAGGTGGCTGCAATGAGTAGGCTCAAGTAGATATAGATAACTGACTAGATAATAGCAGAAGGATTGCATTGGAACAATGGTGGAGGCTGGATTGCAGTTGCAGCCAACTGGAGTTGGAACAGTAAAGCAAGCTGGATTGCAACTGCAGCAGCACAACAAAGTTTATAAAGACAGTAGCATAACTGAAGGATATTCCAGGTTGTTCAATATGTGCAGCAGACAAGCAGGCTTTAATCAGGACAGGGAACCACAGCCAGGAGTCAATGACTGCACTGGATTTCCAACAAAGCAAGTGAAGCCATAACCAGCAAAGAGGTTAAACCCTCCCCGCCTTATATCACACACAAGGGCCAATCAGATTGCCACAACAGGGACATGCCCCCCTGATACAAATATTCTGCAGCTTTGGGACTGCACATAGCAGAGTAGCTCAGAAATCACCCAGCTGAAATATTCAATGCGGCTGCTGCTGGCTGCAGTGATGGTTGGGACCAGAATGCAAAGCAGCTAGTGATGACTGGGACCCAGAATAAAGTTGTGATCCACTGCGAGCAGTGTGGAAGCTCAAATAGTTCATAGAGAGTTCTGAAAAGTCAATCTGCAAACCGATTCTGGAACAAGAATAAAAATGTAAGGATGAGTGTAAGAATATATATAAGAAGTAGTGAGTGAGGTCTTAGAATGTCAGCTTAGCACACCATCTAATCCACAGCTATAATCTTCAACAAACCCCTCATCACTGTCTGATATATAGATCATAGCTTGTACAAATGGGAATAATGTAATCATCATTGTCGGGAATGTATGTTGGAGTTGAGAGTGTGTGGCTTCAAAGTGTGAGGGTGTAAAAATTGATAAAAATATTTGAGACCCCCCGAATACGACAGCTTATACTGGGGAGAGGTTCTACCAGGTGTGCATGAAGGATTCCCCCACAATGTTAAAAATACAGAGGAGTGTTTCGAGAGCTGTAGGTTTAAATGTATCACACACCAGCCCACATATGTGGAATATAGTAATAAATTATACTTTATCACTGGGAAGAATGAAGCGTGATGAGCGCACAATAAGAAGACAAAATTGTGATGTGGACTCTGCTCCACAGAACTCAAAGAGTAAATGTCCAAACCTTAAATTCAATTCATCACATCCTATAATTGGCAGTTAAAGTGTACTGCCAAAGACAAGACAACTTTACCCAATTCATCAATATCAGTCCTCTGCTGTAATTTAAAGAGAGAGATCCTAGGCCGCTTACCTGCCCATATGAATTTTTGAAGCAACTGATTAAGGAGTCCCAGATCCCATTTATTCAGAAAGGTTATTTGTTTCCCCAACTTGTCCTGGCCACCTCAAAAAAAACAATTCATCCGTTTTGAAGTAATTCATTTTAAATCCAGCAATGTTCTCAAAGTCCACAAATTTGGCCAATAGAAGAGGCATTGCTACAATTGGCTTAGCTATCTACAGGTGTGTCCTGCTTTATCTTTGCTCATAGCATAGCATTCTGGATTCCCTGCTGTGGCATCTCAATATGTGTTATGGCATGGTATTTTGATTACTGTGAAAGACTACATGAAATTAGGCCCAGTGACAGGGGCGGTACAAGGGGTACTCCCATGCTGGGCCCCAAGGTTCTGAGGTGCCCCTCAGGCTCAGGGCACAAGCAGTATCTGCTGTGGGTCCATGGCTGTTAGTAAAGAAAGAATTTACTGCTCCACCGGCTGCCCGTCTGGCTCATTTAACTGAGGACGAAGAAAAAAATGTATTACCCCCTGAGCCCCCACTCCCAGCAATGGTAATCACGGATGTCACATCACCCATTTTGTGTGTAGCCAAGACGCTGCACATAGTGCTTCATGATGTCACTGTGCCTGAAGCTTCATGGCTGTACTACCTGTATTCCTGGCCTACCACTGCAACGTCCAATCATGGTAGTGTAAATTCTACCATCCATCTATCGAGGAGCAGGGAGGCCATGAAGTGAACAAGGAATGCCACCGGGCACACAGACAGGCCAGCACACTAGAGCTCAGCACCTCCACTGTCTGTCCCAGGGGATGTTTGTAGAGGCAAGTGTCCATTTTCAATATAGCTCCAATACTTGGACTCACATTTCCAAGACTCAGCAGTGGGGTGCAACCTCCAAAAATCAGACAAGCTGATTCAATGTAAGTACAAGGTATTCCACCAACATAGAAGAAAGAGGGCACTCACCAAAGCAATACGCTTAATTCATTTAATCACCATAGAGACATATCAAAGCAGCATATCATGTCATCATGTCGGCGTTTCGGTCTCTTGCAACCTTTGTCAGGACAATATCACCATAAGCATCAATATATCATCGTGAGACATTACATCCAGCAGCATGCTTGTCAAATAGCAATATAACATACCTACATAAAAAGCCCTCCATATATACCAATCCTTACCTCCAATCACCCTGAATCAGCTGTGTCCACTCACATGCTGATGCCAGCGCACTCCTTTGTGCATCACTGAAGCCTGCACACATGGTCTCAAATGGTCTCACACGGAGCTGCCGTTGCCAGGGAGATGCTAGCAACCAGGGCAACATGCCCACAGACCTGGACACCAGCGCTCCAATTCCATGTCATACTACTTTGCACACTCAACCAACTGTGTAGTCACATGACTACAGTTGCTAAGCAGCAAATAAACAATATGGCGACCAGTGTAGATAGTACAAGCCGCATTAAATATACAATAGTAGTGTTGGAAATAGTGTCAAAGACATTAGAATTAACCCTCGGTGGACTGGAAGTAGGTGTATATATGGAGATACTTTAACAATAACAACATATAAGACAATACATATAATAACAGAAATAAACATGACCATACCCAATATCCCTAAAGCATTTTAACACCACTTATCATTTGAGAAACATATTCATATGGTTAGATTCATTCAGACCACGAGGAGTCATGGTACCAAGCCTGTTAATACAATAGTTCTCAAGTTTACACAACTTGAGTACCCTATCACCACCCCTAATGGGGGGAGGTACCAAATCGATCAGTCTACATTTTGAAGTAGCAACTTGATGTTTCATATTCAGGAAATGAGCAGCCACGGGTTTATCTGTAGTACCCGTAGTCAAGGCCTGGCAAATAGAAAGCCGATGATTAGCCATTCATTCCCGAAAGCACCTGGAGGTCATTCCAAAGTACACTAAACCACAAGGGCAAGTAAGTGTGTATATAACATGGTCCATAGAGCAAACCAACTTATACTTGATATGTACTTTACGACCCGTCCATTAATGTGGAAAAAATTAACCTGGTTGCATCCACATGTAACACATCCAGTGCATTTTAAGCATCCCGGTTTTTTACTATACAACCAAGTCAATGTCCTGTCTGGGACCGGTCTTGCCATTGGTGTCATCAAGAGGTCCTTTAAGTTTGGGCCCCTC
This sequence comes from Taudactylus pleione, assembly GCA_031769625.1. NCBI lineage: Eukaryota > Metazoa > Chordata > Amphibia > Anura > Myobatrachidae > Taudactylus > Taudactylus pleione. Next base: position 1,433,358 of record JAUIMM010000626.1, on the reverse strand, counting down.
TGGTAGGTAATCAGTGGAGGATACGGTCAAATAGACTTCAAGCTGCTATCTGATGATATGATCGGCCAATGCTGTTTCACAGATTTCCTAGCAACATTTGATTTACCATCATATGTGCTTACATAGACCATACGATCTTTAGCATTTGGTGTGTCATCCACTGACACACCTTGGTTGAAGCATTTATAAGCTTTGGTAAGGCACCATTGTACTGTTTTCTTCTTGTACCCATGTTCCAGGAACTTTTTAGTCATTTCAATAATTTGTACTGATGTATTAGCATTATCCGTATTGTACCTTAGTACCTGAAGAAATTAGGATGCTGGTAAACTATCCTTCAAGTGGACTGGAAGGAAACTTGAGGCATGTAAAAACGTATTTCGATCTGTCTCCTTCCTATATAGGGTAGTCCCCAATTTTGAACCATCAATGTACACTGTCAGGTCCAAAAAATTAATCTGCTTTTCATCAGCAGCATAGGTGAATCTAACTGGGGTGTCAGGGCAATTTAGGTAGGTCATCATATCAAGAAAGGCTTCTTTAGTGTAACTCCATATTAGAAAAACATAATCTATAAAGCATTTATAGAAGATAATCTTACTCCGAAACAGCAGGAAGATGTGCATTGTCTCATAGTCCGCCAAATATTGAGATTAGATCCCATCGCCGTCCCCAGAGCATTGTCTATAGTAATCTGTACCGTACATAAAGTAATTGTTGAAAAGAATTAACCTAGTTAGTTCCAACAAAAATTCAATCGGTGGATGATCATTATAGTGCTGGGCATTGGTCATTGCCTTTTGCAAAGCAGACAAACCACCCTCATGGGGAATATTCATATACAACAAACATACGTCCATTGTTAACAAAAGTACATCTGGTAGAAGAGTAGTTAACTTTTTCAGTTGATTCAAAAAATCACCAGTATCTCTAATATAGCTATTACCCTTGGTGACTATAGGCTGCAAGATGGAATCAATATAAATAGCCAAAGGTTGAGCAAGTCACGTGTCAGTGACGAAACGCGTTAAGGGTTAATACCATTTGACCTCTATTCGTGCTGGAAGAACACTGTTATCCTGCTGCTCCTGACTATAGTCACCGCTGCTCCTGTTTTATACCAGTACTTACTGGCGGTCTACATGAGCTGACCACCACCTGACATCCATCTGAGTTGGATTTACATAGCTACTCGTGCTGCTCCTGTGGACCGCAGTTGCTGTCTCTGCCCACAGTGCTACACAAAGACGGATTAAAAGGTTATTACTCTATCGAGAGGACCTTTAATACCGGCTTACATTGCCACTTGTGCTGTTTTTGCTGACAGCAGTTGCTGTCCCTGTTCATATTATTGGCTTGGTGGTGTTCTGTGTTACACATAGACAGAGAGCAACTTATCAATCTGTCGAGAGGACATTCAAACACCGGCAGTTACAATCCGGATTATTGTCTTACAGCTCCGGAGAGATACTATCCACCATGATACAGTTGTAAGAGGAATCTCAGTCCCTGTACTAGTCCGAGGACTCTCGATCGGAATAGTTATCCTTTTTGGACTTAATCACCTGGATTTTATTTGTGTGCACACGCTATTTAATTGGCAAGGAATTTTCCTGCCCGCAGCCTATCTAGGTTTTTACAGCCTATATCAGAATACTAGGCCTGTCTACTGAACCGTGAGTGTATCATACCAGCTGGTACCATTTAATTAGCAGGAACACTCAGTACATTAACTGAATTTTTTGCTCTGTATTAGGAATTCTAGTATATCTCAAATAGACACATTGATTCCACTCACAGGAGACCTCTGATTGACTTGCTACAAAGTTATTAAGTGTCATATGAGGAGATATATTGATTCTATTACCGGGCCTGTCTACTGAACCGTGAGTGTATCATACCAGCTGGTACCATCTAATTAGCAGGATCACTCAGTACGTTAACTGAATTGTTTGCTCTGTATTAGGAATTCTAGTATATCTCAAATAGACACATTGGCCCTGATTCAGAGCCGGATGCTCTGACCGGAGCACTCACTCTGAATCAGGGCCCACCTCCATTAATATGGAGCGTCCTCCTGGACGCTCGTATAGCTGTGGGTCACCACCCACAGCATATACGAGCGTGCAGGATGATGGTCGCGATGGTATTGACCATCGCGACCATCGAAACTGCGAGCAAAAGCCTGCGGTTGGGTTTTTCAACCACAAGGCCAGGAGTGATTTTGGCTCTATCAGAGCCAAAATCACTCCCACTGACATCACTAGTGATGTCAGTGGGGCTGGCTTCAGACGGTAGGTGTTCCCTTGGGAACGCCTACGTCTGGTAGGCATGCCCCCGGCACGCCCACCAAAGGGGGCGTGCTGTCAGTCACCATCGACAGCACGCCCCCTTTGATGAGACACTCCGAGCGAAGGAAAGTCCTTCGCTCGTCGGGTCTCGCGCATGCGCTCGACGGAGCTCCCTCCGTCGTGCGCATGCGCAGTGGGGACCATCGACCCACTTGCAAGCGGACAGCCGCTCACGAGTGGGTCTGAATGAGGGCCATTGTTTCCACTCACAGGAGACCTCTGATTGACTTGCTACAAAGTTATTAAGTGTCATATGAGGAGATATATTGATTCTATTATTTTCAATATACCACATTTGGAATAGATATCCATCTTTTATGCCGTTATTATATTTTTTGTATATGTTTTTTTATTATGATGATATCGATATCATAGCTTGTATTTATGTATAACTCATCTGTGTTTTATATTATAATTATTAAATAATTTTTTGATTACTATTTCTAGCTGTGCAAGACTACTGTTTGTTAGTTCTAGTTGTTTGTTATGTTACCTTCACAGTAGGTTTCCATTGGCCTTGCAGCGCAAGTATCACGTATTTTTGATGTATATTTAATACTCTGGATTGTATCGATAGCGCTTTGTTTGTTCTTTTTTTAGCCAAAGGTTGAAACACTGAATCTCGGGCAGAAATTATTGGTCTCCCAGGGGGATGCTCCAAATTCTTGTGGATTTTCGGGTGCGTATAAATTATAGGACTCACCAGAAAGTCCACTTTCAGAAATTCAACCAATTCTTTCCCAAACCAGTTGTTAACATACTCCAAATCAATCAAATCATCTACTTTATTTTTGATCAAAGCTGTTGGATTTCTATGCAACTTCTCGTATGTATTAGTTTCTGAAAGTTGACGCATAATCTCATCATTATACTCTATCCAGTCCTGGATAACAATGGCTCTACCTTTATCGGCGGGCTGAAATACCAAATTAGTGTTTTTTTTAAGAGAGCATAAAGCCTCCCTTTCACTTTTCATTAAATTATCAAAAATATATGTGCCACTATTATTACAAATCTCATGTTCAGTGACCCTGAGGAAAGTTTTTAAACTAGCATTACTAGATGGGGGGTCAAAAACCGATGGATTATTTAAGGAAGTACATTCTTGGAGTGTATCACTATTTGTTGGAAAAAATTCTCTCAAGCGCATTTTACGACCAAATCTATAATGATCTATACCCCATTTGTAAACGTTATGTCGATAAGTGGGCGCAAATGACAATCCTCTCGATAATAGATTAATTTCTGCCTCATATAAGGGATAGCTTGATAAATTAAATACCAGGTCTAGGTCCTTCTTCGCCTTGACCTTCTTTTTGATACCCCTAAAAAACCACTAGGCTGTCTATTATCAGGGTTGTCTGTGTCTGTGGTTGACTGCAATGTCTACCAGAGACAAGCCAACAAGTTTATTAGATCTCTGGAACCTCTGAGATTTTCTGTGTCCCTGCTCACCAGTTAACCACCTATAAACGGTGTGGTTTTTATAGTCATTATTAACTGTAGTGAGTTTTTTTCTTTTAAAGGTCACCGGTTCCTTCTCATAAGTATCAACCTGCATGGCAAGTTTATCTAACCATTTATCAGTGTTATCATTAGCAAATGTCTCATCATGTGTTCTACTGAACTGTGCAATATCACTCTTAGGCCCTCATTCAGAGCCGTACGCTCTGAGCAGAGCGCACGCTCTGAATGAGGGCCGGCCTCCACAACTATGGAGCGTCCTCCTGTACGCTCGTATAGCTGTGGGTCACCACCCACAACCTATACGAGCGTGCAGTTTGATGGCCGCGATGGTCGTGACCATCGCGACCATCGAAACTGCGTACAGAAGCCTGCAGTTGAGTATCTCAACCGCAAGGCCCTGGAGTGATTTTGGCTCTATCAGAGCCAAAATCACTGCCACTGACATCACTAGTGATGTCAGTGGGCCGGCTTCTGACGGTAGGCGTTCCCTTAGGAACGCCCCCGTCAGGGAGGCACGCCCCCGGCACGCCCACCAAAGGGGGCATGCTGTCAATCAACATCGACAGCACGCCCCCTTTGATCAGGCACAACGAGCGAAGGAAAGTCCTTCGCTTGTCGCGTCTGGCGCATGCGCACGACGGAGCTCCCTCCGTCGTGCGCATGCTCAGTGCACACCATCGACCCACTTGCGAGCGGACAGCTGCTCGCGAGTGGGTCTGAATCAGGCCCTTAGTTTTTTAAGTTCTGAAGCCACCTCCTCAACCACTAAGAGGATGAGATCTAGGGAACACTTGTTTAACACTGCGCACCAATGGCTACAGAACACCGGATTGTTACAACCAATAGTGGGCACGTTATTAATCCTAAATCCACGCAGGATCTGCTTGATTCTGAAGTATTCAGACAAAAACTGTCTGTGTAATTCAAAGTCAATTTCTCGACGTGTTAATCTCAGGAGCCTACAATATAAATCTTGTAGTTTCAGTAGGTAACTCCTGAAATTCAAACTGATCAAACAAAAATTTCTCTGTGTCATCATCTGTTAAAGACAAGACTCCGCATTTATTTATTTATTATTTTATTACCAGTTATTTATATAGCGCACACATATTCCGCTGCGCTTTTACAGAGAAAAGTTGGCCATTCACATCAGTCCCTGTTCCATATCACATGCACGCAAGCACAGGGAGAATATACAAACTCCGCACAGTTATGGCCATGGTGGGAATTGAACCCACAACCTCAGTGCTGTGAGGTAGTAATGCTAACCATTACACCGTCTGTGCTGCCATTCAGTCTGAATAAATAATTCCTCGTCGAGAAAATTGGAAGCACCTGCCAACATACTTAAAACTACAGGCAAAGTTAACACAAAGACAAAGAGAAAAAAAGGACAAACTTTCAATAATTGGAGTGACACACTAGACCTGGTATATAACTTATCAAGCTATCCCTTATATGAGGCAGAAATGAATCTATTATCGAGAGGATTGTCATTTGTGCCAACTTATCGACATAACGCTTACAAATGGGGTATAGATCATTATAGATTTGGTCGTAAAATGTGCTTGAGAGAATTTTTTTCAACAAATAGAGATACATGCCAAGAATGTACTAACTTAAAGAAACCATCGGTTTTTGACCCCCCATCTAGTAATGCTAGTTTAAAAACATTCCTCAGGGTCACTGAACATGAGATTTCTAATAACAGTGGCACATATATTTTTGATAATTTAATGAAAAGTGAAATGGAGGCTTTATGCTCTCAGAAAAAAACACTAATTTGGTATTTTGGCCTGCCGATAAAGGCGGAGCCATTGTTATCCAGGACTGGATAGAGTATAACGATGAGATTATGCGTCAACTTTCAGACACTAATACATATGAGAAGTTGAATAGAAATCCAACTGCTTTGATCAAAAATAAAGTAGATGATTTGATTGGTTTGGGGTATGTTAACAACTGGTTGGGGAAAGAATTGGTTGAATTTTTGAAAGTGGACTTTCTGGTGAGTCCTATAATTTATACGCTCCCCAAAATCCACAAGAATTTGGAGCATCCCCCTGTGTTTCAACCTTTGGCTATTTATATTGATTCCATCTTGCAGCCTATAGTCACCAAGGGTAATAGCTATATTAGAGATACTGGTGATTTTTTGAATCAACTGAAAAAGTTAACTACTCTTCCACCAGATGTACTTTTGTTAACAATGGATGTATGTTTGTTGTATATGATTATTCCCCATGAGGGTGGTTTGGCTGATTTACAAAAGGCAATGACCAACGCCCAGCACTATAATGATCATCCGCCGATTGAATTTTCGTTGGAACTGACTAGGTTAATTCTGTTTTACAATTACTTTATGTACGGTACAGATTACTATAGACAATGCTCCGGGGATGGCGATGGCATCTAATCTCACACCGGCATACACCAATTTGTATATGGTGGACTTCCTGCTGTTTTGGAGTAAGATTATCTTCCATAAATGCTTTATAGATTATATTTTTCTAATATGGAGTGACACTAAAGAAGCCTTTCTTGATATGATGACCTACCTAAATTGTCTTGACACCCCAGTTAGATTCACCTATGCTGCTGATGAAAAGCAGATTAATTTTTTGGACCTGACAGTGTACACTGATGGTTCAAAATTGGGGACTACCCTATATAGGAAGGAGACAGATCAAAATACGTTTTTACATGCCTCAAGTTTCCTTCCAGTCCACTTGAAGGATAGTTTACCAACATCCCATTTTCTCCAGGTACTAAGGAAAAATACAGATAATGCTAATTCATCAGTACAAATTATTGAAATGACTAAAAAGTTCCTGGAACATGGGTACAAGAAGAAAACAGTACAATGGTGCCTTACCAAAGCTTATAAACGCTTCAACCAAGGTGTGTCAGTGGATGACAGACCAAATACTAAAGATCATATGGTCTATGTAAGCACATATGATGGTAAATCAAATGTTGCTAGGAAACTGGTGAAACAACATTGGCCGATCATATCATCAGATAGCAGCTTGAAGTCTATTTGACCGTATCCTTAACTGATGGCCTACCGGAGGGGCCCAAACTTAAAGGACCTATTGATGAGACCAATGGCGAGACCGGTCCCAGACAGGACATTGACTTGGTTGAATAGTCAAAAACCGGGATGCTTCAAATTCACTGGATGTGTTACACGTGGATCAATGCAACCAGGTTAATTTCAATTCCACATCCATGGACGGTCGTAAAGTACATATCAAGTATAAGTTGGTTTGCACTATGGACCATGTTATATGCACACTTACTTGCCCTTGTGGTTTAGTGTAGTTTGGAATGACCTCCAGGTGCTTTCAGGAATGAATGGCTAACCATTGGCTCTCTATTTGCCAGGCCATGACTACGGGTACTACAGATAAACCTGTTGCTGCTCATTTCCTGGAGATGAAACATCAAGTTGCTACTTTAAAATGTAGAGTGATCGATTGGGTACCTCCCCCCATTAAGGGTGGTGATAGGGTACTCAAGTTGTGTAAACTGGAGAACTATTGGATTAACAGGCTTGGCACCATGACTCCTTGTGGTCTGAATGAATCTAACCATATGAATATGTTTCTTAAATGATAAGTGGGGTTAAAATGCTTTAGGGATATTGGGTATGGTCATGTTTATTTCTATTTTTAGATGTATTGTCTTATATGTTGTTATTTTTAAAGTATCTCCATATATACACCTACTTCCAGTCCACCGAAGGTTAATTCTAATGTCTTTGACACCATTTCCAACGTCTCCCTGGCAATGGCAGCTCCGTATGAGACCATGTGTGCAGGCTCTAAGGAGTGTGCTGACATCAGCGTGTGAGTGGACACAGCTGATTCAGGGTAATTGGAGGTAAGGATTGGTAAGGATTGGTATATATGGAGGGCTTTTTATGTATGTATGTTATATTGCTATTTGACAAGCATGCTGCTGGATGTAATGGCTCCTGCTGACATATTGATGCTTATGGTGATGTTGTCCTGACAAAGGTAGCAAGAGACCGAAACATCGATATGATTATTATTATTATTATTATCCTTTATATATATTGCGCAACAAAGGTTCCGCAGCACCTTACACAGTACATAAATGAGCACACAAGAAAAACAGTTAATAGTAATACAAAACAATGCAGGACAAGGACAAGGTTATAAACTCAGCTGCAAAACACATGCAGCAGGACATGAGCAACCAGGTGTTAGGTGCCGTTGTGGGGAGTTAGGAGTAAATTATACTATAAGTAGGGGGAGGAGAAGCACGTGAGGATGAGGGCCCTGCTCGTGAGAGCTTACATTCTAAAGGGGAAGGGCAGACAGACAGGGGCGACACAGAGGGGTAGATAGTGAAGAAGGAGCATGGAGCAGTGGGTTAGGATATGTGCTGCGGAATGTGTGTGTATAAGACGACCTGATGTTATGTAAAAATTAAGTCATTCATACATCTATCTCTATGATAGAAAATAGATTGTTTGTGTTATTTACATGAGAGATGTACAAAGTAAAGTAGAAGCACTTTAATTTGTGTGTTACATTTTAGCATCTATATACAGCCTGACAAGAAATGCAGCTATTATGGGACTGTCCCGCCATCCTAATACAGTAGTGACTACTTTAGTTCCAGCTGCTGGGTGCTATGCCATGCTCCTGTGAGTGGGTGCATCTCACATGCTAGACCCACTCACAAATGGGTGCAGCCATACATGATGTGGTCCCACAGGATGTTGCAGTACCCGGGCCCAGAATTTCTCTTGGCAGCCCTGGAGGTGACAGACAGAACGAGGAGGGAATGGGGCTTAGTAGTGGGGTAACAAGACCATGGAGGGAGGTGGTTGAGAGTGGAGGTATAGGAGAGGTGGGGGAAAGAAGCAGAGGGTTGGAAGCAGACTGATGAGAGAATAAAAGGAAGAACAGCAAGTGGAGGAAACAGGAGGGGGAAGAGAGGGATGGATAAAGTAGAGGATTATGTGGACATAGAATATGGGGGTTGTGTGAAGTAAGGGTGTTCATGCTGTGGACAAGGTAATAATTGAGATGTAAACTGGAGTGGAGGCTGTGAGATATAGAGTCAGTGTGGATTAAAGTTGTTAAATGTTCAAAAATACATGTGAAGAACAGTGCTGCTAATGTATGAGCGCAGCTCCAAAAGTGATATATAAAGGAGAGGTGTGTGAGTAGTGGGTGCAGGAATTAGTTTTTAAACAAATGATTAAAGTGGATAGATGTGACACAATTGGAAAAGGCAATACAAAATGAATGAGGACAAAATTACAATGTACCCGAGCTGATCCAGTCCAAAGTGTTCTGATCAACAAAGATCAATCAACAAGAGCAGTACACAGACAGGGGAGCACTTGCAGTGTCCAAGCAGTGAGTGCAGTAAGTAGTTGCCTGGATATGCATACAGCAGAAGATGTTGATTTTGTTCATTCACATAAGTATGTTGCTTCTTGTTGTTCAGAAATTGTTCTGGTTTTGAGTTTCTTTTCCCTCAGTTTTCCTCCAGTTTAACTGCAGCGTAACTCCGACTTAGTTATCAAATTGTATTTACACTTATAATCAGAACACTTTGAATCTTAACACAGACTATGGCAGCCACCGGCTATGCAGCCTGAGTGAGCAGTAATATCTAAAGTTACAAACATGTGTCTCTGTGCTCACTGATTGGGACCCCACCCCGAAAGCTCTAACACACACTAAATTGGGATGCAATAAAGTCTAAGATAAACAATTTGTGAGAAGGGGGGAGGCCAACACAGATTCACAATACATTCCTAACTTCCTTTAGATAAATTGCTCTTAGTATAGCAGTAGTTGTAATTTACCCAGTATAAATTTTCAAAACTGTGCTGAGGCAATCACTAAAACAGCATCTGATGGGAGCAGTAGTTGTAATTTACCCAGTATACATTTTCAAAACTGTGCTGAGGCAATCACTAAAACAGCATCTGATGGGAGCAGTAGTTGTAATTTACCCAGTATAAATTTTCAAAACTGTGCTGAGGCAATCACTAAAACAGCATCTGATGGGAGCAGTAGTTGTAATTTACCTGTGGAATGCAGAGAAGAAGTCACATCAGTCTTTGCATGGTGCGCATATGACAAATAAGATCTGCAGCGTAACTCCGACTTAGTTATCAAATTGTATTTACACTTTTAATCAGAACACTTTGAATCTTAACACAGACTATGGCAGCCACCGGCTATGCAGCCTGTCATATCATGTCATCATATCATGATGACATGATATGCTGCTCGGATATTTCTCTATAGGTGATATTATAGTTATACGGTCATAGGCAGCACTCTTAGCATACTAAAATGCAAAATATGAGGTGCAAAATCTACTATAGACATATATATATATATATATATATATATACAGATAGATGAATATATCAATAAATATAGATATATTGGGAGGGATGTGTGGGTTGTGTTGAGGGGGAAGAGGGCCCCAGAGATATCCATGTAACGGGCCCCAAGATTTCTGTTGCTGGCTCTGCATGCCATGCAGTACACAGTTTAACCGATGGGTGGCGGATGCTCCACAGATGAAAACTACAGTACTGAATACAATACTATAGCAGGGGATGGTGATCCACGAGAGGCTGGCCAATCATATGTCAAGACTAAACTGCTATAGACATTACAGTATATTGTACTCATTATGGGCTGTTCGCACTGCATACTGTCACAACATGGTGTAAAGACACCTGTTCTAAATATGTCTGGCCTAAACATTCACAGGTCGTTTTTTATACAGTAGATCATTTTAGGTTCAAAGTTCTTAAAGTGCAGGTACTCTTCTCAAAATTCTGCATTGATCCTCAGGAAGTGGGCAGAATGTGGGAAATGCCTACTCTACCGGGGGTGCAGGGGGTTACCCAAAAAATCGTGAGATCTCGCGACTTTCGGGGGAGTAGGCATGTATGTATTATTGTATCTTCAAAGCTTTTAATTAAAGCGCATCAATTAAGTTCACTATTGTTATTGTACTGTGTGAAATTCACTGCATACTACAGCACCTCCCCCCACCATCACTCATTTCTATCTAATCCAACTGAGCTCACTGACCAGGTGGATAGCATCAATGATCAGTGTGTGTGTGTGTGTGTGTGTGACCAAGGTGTAACTACTGTATAAGTCTTAGCATAGAAAGAACATGATGCAACATTAGACTAGAAGTGACAACACTGATGTTGTGATAGCAAAAACAACATTGATGGTGCAACACTATACTAGCAGCATTAACAATGATGGTGCAACACTATAATAGCAGCATTAACATTGATGGTGCGACACTATAATAGCAGTATTAACACTCATGGTATGACACTAGACTAACAGTGTGACATGTAGCACACCCCTGCGTCAATGAAGTATGTGTCCGTGCTGCCATGGTCCATTGCGGTTACCTGCCTCATAGCTCTCATTGGCCATTTTGTCAACTTGATTCATCCCAGATGTCAGCTGAAGGTCCAGACACATGCAACAACAATGAAAGTATACTTTCACCTGGAAGACCTGCAATGTTTAGCACCTCTTTACCACTGGCCATACTGTATTTGGAACACCAGTGCCTGATATTACTGTATTCTCTGTACAGTACATCCCAGGTACCAGAATTGGGGAAAGTGTGTCAATTTTGATGGAAGCTGACATAAAATATTGATCCCCAACAGTTACAATTACAATAACAAAGATATTATAAAGGACATATTGAATGGGTTACTATGGATGGCCATATAAAAGCCATGGAGGATGATAATCAGACAGCCAGTGGTCAAAGGACAGCAAGCATCCAACAGTGAAACACAATACAGTGACATCCACATGACCTGAAACTGCTGTGATGTGCTAAAAGATTCAGAGCACATGCTCTAACTTGCTGTAACTCAGCAATACAAATGCATCTTTATCTTATCCCTCTTTCCACCCCTCCTTCTTCTCCTCTTCTTTGGGGTGCTACTCAAATGTACAAATTATAACAGTTAGTCCTCTATACTTTTATACTCTCTCCTGAGTAATGCCTATCTTAAATATTGGCTCCTGAAATGTGGGAGGTATTAACTCCCCAGCGAAAAGGAGAACAATTATTTTATACCTTATTAAACTGATGGTTGACTTGGCTTTTCTTCAGGAAACTCAACTAACCTCAGAAAACACTAGAAAATTATCTCTGTTGAACTGGTGTGTATTGGTTTATTCCCCTTATTCTGTAACTCTATAGTTGAGTCATTATTTTGGCAAAATGTAACCTTCCAATAGAAATCCTGAATACCATCACTGATCCCAATGGCCGTTTTGATGTAGTTACTCTAACCATACATGGCTTTAACTATGTTTTGAGTAATGTTTATGATCCTAATGTATATTCAAAAAATTTCTATTAGAAACTTTTACGAATTCTTACTCCTTTCGCTATTGATCCTCTCATTGTATGTGGGGATTTCAAGTTAATATCTTTTGGTTTTTTAAAATAAGTGCTCTATTTCCTCCTATTCCACTACACTACCTAAATTAGGGGCTCCCATTTTGCTAAAAGATTACATCTAGTAGACACTTGGAGAGCTCTACATCCTACAGACAAGAGTTTACATGCCTGTTGGCTGCTCATAATACCCTATCCCACATAAATTATATCCTTCTCTCATATACTCTTTTTCCTAAAAGAGCTGCAGACTCACAAATTGACACATATGTCTTAGTGACTAATGCTAGATGTTAGATCATACCTTAGTTACTAATGCTTTACATATTACTGATGAACAAGGAGCAATAAAAATATGGAAGTTTCCTTCAAAAGTCCAGGAATGATGATGTTCGTCCATGTAAGATGTCCAGGAATGATGATGTTCGTCCATGTAAGATGATGTTCGTCCATGTAAGATGACGTTTAGCCTCTTTCTGAGTTCCGTTTTTTTGGAGGGAAAAATCCGAACTCAACGTGCAAAATCGAACCTATCCAAGCCTGCACATCCCTATTAAAAATATTTTTTGATCTATGTTCTTGCACTCAGCACTTTACAACCTTAGGAGTTATGAATTTTTTATATATGCTAACTGTTATTTTATTATAAGCATAAGAGAATGCATTATTAGATCCATTATATACTGTATTTTGATTAACTCATTTCTTGTCACTTTTTCAATTTGTTGATTTGTGTAGTATTCTCCTTATATATTTTTTTGATTAATGTGTTTGCACTTAGCACTTTTAACAACCTTAGGAGGTATGAAATTTTGATCTCTATGTGTGTGTTTTTTAGAAACATATTTATCTGCATGAATAAATTTATATTTATCTCTGTTGATTTTCATTGACAAATAGTGGTCCTTATCCATGGGTAATTCCATGAATATGGTAGATAAATTCCTATGATTTTATAATATATGCTTATTTGGAATCTATAATCAATATTTTTTCAAGGATTTGTGTATATGTGTGTGTATATATATATGTATCATTAGTCTTTATAGATTTTTTGCCCTATTTCATTAATTATTTTATAATGTATAATAATAAAAGTTAACTTTTAATATATTGTGACAGAGTGTGCCCCTACCTATGGGAGTTATCTTTTTACATCTTTCCTTTCTTTATCCATTGTTATTAGACTCCTTGGGAGCACCTCTGTCTTCTGTTTATTATCTTGTTCTAGGGCCTTTCAATAGTACATACTATTTAACTTCTCCGCCAATAGAGAGTATAATTGCTATTCCCTGTGCTGCATTCCCCACTTTCCCACTTCCCTTTCCTTGTTCATTTACACTTTCCACATGTTTTTCATATAATAAGCTACGGACCCATATTCCATTGCTGCAATGCAGATGATATCATGGAAATATCTTGCATATAGCACAATCATGATGTGTTCAGCATCTCCATACACTGAAAGTTTTCAGAGCTTGAATGTGGGGACTAACACTAACTTCAGGAAGAGATCCAGACTGCAAGGAGGGATCCATTCAGATTATTCCACCTTGGACTTAGTGGGCATGCATGGTCTAGAGTCACATATGCCTAGTAACACTGCCAAGATGGTAGCCGGCAGTGTCAAATTTTTCTGCTACTATTAGTGATGAAGTTAATAGAGTTAGAGATCTTGGGACAACTGATTTTCACTATTGCTCCAGTAGACTTGGAACTTCCACTGCAAATTGCCACAAGTGACACCCATTGCATTTTAATGAATAATATGTTCAATGATAAGGTTGTTAAGGAGATGTGTCAGTACTCCAAATATAGAATTAACTAAATAGGATTAGTATAAGCTAATTGTGAATTGTGTGTAGAGTTTCTTAGCTAAGAGCATTAGACAAGAGCTGTAAGCACATTTTGGATCTAGGGCCATATTCAATTTGAGCGGACCCGCGATACTTTTCCGCCTCCTGGACTTTCCCCCTGCTTCGCCTGTTTTGCAAGCAGAAAAGTATCGCGCGCGTGCCCGCGTATCCCCGTATTCAATTTGAAAGTAGGTGAAAACGGGACCCGGCGAAACTTGAACAGGCAGAAAGTACTGTCAGATTTGGGGAAATCAGCCTGACACCCCCCAAAAGATGCTCTGACATGGGGGTTAGTTATGGTACCCCCCAATTTGGCTTGCTGAAGGTATTTGGTGTTTTTAAAAGGGCTCAATAGCTGCTAAATAGCGTTTTCTGTATGTGGTGCAGAATAGTATTCAGGAGTATTTTTTGCAGAAAATAACTTATCCCAGCAAATTTGGGGTACTTGTAAATTGGGGGGAGGCATATTTAAAAGTTGCTAAAGTTAAGTTTAAAAATCCATGAAAAATCCACCTGCCGCAATCACCTGCAATGTAAAAAACACCTGGGGCATACTTGGGAACCCCCCATAGTCAAGTTTGGAAGTTTTTAACTTTGTCCCCCAACATTTTTTTTTTTTTGCCCCCAAATTGAAAGTAATTTTATGGGGTGTCCTTAAGTCTTTTTATATAATTTTTTGATGCAGTTTACCTTTGGGGGACTGTCTGAAGGCTGCACGAGGGTTCCTGCAACTTTTCACCCCAAAACACCAATTCTGCACTTTTTTCTGCCTGCTATTCATAGGCGAAACTTTTCGTAGGCGGAAAGTCTTCCAAATTGAATACGGAGGAAATTCAAAACAGGCGAAAATGACGTCATCGGCAAAAAGTTTCCACCAAAAAAGCGCGAAAACGGCTTTACACCTCAAATTGAATACGGGCCTAAGTCGGTTTAAAAGTAAAAACACTTGCAGTAAATACAGCTGTGTTGTTATGCACCAAGCATCTATACGCCATATGGTGTAACTGAGCCGCTCTGAGAGGTGTAGCGTACCATCTTTTTCTTTCAATTTTGCATCTTATTCACATTGCAGATGCAGCAAAACACAACTCACAGTGCACTACAGACATTGGGCTGTGGCTTTAACTGCCCAATAATTATGCTGGATACACACTTAGTGATGTGTACCCAGACAATATGTTGGTACGACGGGCCAACATATCGTACTTCAGGTACACATTGAGCAATGTAGTGAATGACGGAATGGTCCCTCATTTTGTCCTTCATTATCTGTAACAGCACTGCATGCAATATTGTCTGGTTTGCCATGCAGCATGGCCAACCAGACAATATTGCATGCGAACGCAGGAGCACGCAGATAGTCCATACACACTGGATGAATCGGCCAATATGTCATTCAGTTTCAGCTGGAAATGACATATCGGGCCAACATCGTCCTAGTGTGTACCCAGATTTAGTTTTAAACACATAATGTACAAAGTCACCGATGAAACGAAACAGAACTTGGCATGAGAAAAAGGTGCGGCCACTGCATCATAGCACTTTGTATACATATTCATACTCAGTTGCATACAGACGTACAAATGTTGCACATCAATAGTTTCTTTACTTTAATTAGTTTTATTTTTGCAAATAAGATGCACATTTTGAGCAAGAAAGACGATCGATGCAGTTGAGTTGCCTGGGATCTGGCGCATTTCGAGAGGATGTTTGGTGCAACTGAAGTCACTGTATAAGTTGACACATTTGTATCATGTATATGTTTATAATGCACATATATGCACACATTTTCAGATCTACATATAAACATAAATATGATATTTCTACACTTGGCATAAATGTAATTCTTATGCCACTGACAGAAATGTATATAACATCTCTGCTTATGTGCAAAAATATGCTATTTTGTGTGCTTCTTTTAAGTGTAATTTATTCTAATTTTCCAAACAACTTGGAACCAGGTCCATTGTCTCCAGGTGTTTATATAATATCATTAAATTATGGTCTGGAGTATATTACAGGATATCAAATCATATTATGAGGAACTGTTTTTTCCTCGGACCAAAAGTTCTTTTCTGATCACTTCAGGTCTCATCAGTATATAGTAGCATTTAGGGAAAAATATGCAGCCTAATATCCCAAAACATGAGGATAATATAGCAAATACTTCTACAATCACCATATTTTTCCCCTTGGTGCTCAGATAGGCTGGGATGGTACAGATCCAAACACTGCAGAACACCAGCATGCTGAATGTGATGTATTTGGCCTCATTATAAATGTCAGGTAATGTCCTCACCATGAAAGCCAGAAAAAAACTCATAGACGCCAGGAACCCCATGTAACCCAACATGAAATAAAAGGCCAGCACATAACCCTCATTACATTGGATGATGATAGTCCCAGGATATGTGTCCATGTTAAACTCTTGAAATGGAGGAGAAACTGACAACCAAATGACACCATTCAGGACCTGGACAGAAGAGCAGAACAAAAGTAAAGTATTTGATAGCTTGACTCCCATCCATTTTTTCCAGTAGCTTCCAGGTCTTGTAGCCTTAAAAGCGATGCAAACTGTGATAGTCTTGGCCAGGACAGAGGAAACAGCGATAGTAAATATGATTCCAAAATAGATTTGGCGCAACATGCAGGTTATAAGTTGTGGGCGACCGAGGAAAAGAAACACAGAAAGTAAACTCAACTTTAGAGAAATGAGGAGAATAAAGCTGAGGTTCCGGTTATTAGCTCTGACAATTTGGCTGTTCCTGAAGGAAATGAATAATCCAATTATGAAGACAATTATAATAGAAAATAATACAGTGGTGGCAGCAAACACTGAGGTTACAGTGTCCATTTCATATGAAAGAAACTCTTGAGCTTTGGAAATACATTGGTTTCTTGCATCATTAGGCCATTCTTTGTCATTGCATTTCACACAATTTTCATTGTCTATGAAACAAAAGTAACATAATAAAATACTTTAGCAGTACTGCTGATCTTGAATATTACTATGCTCTCTTTTTCACCTCTTCCTCCTTCATTCTTCCTCTCTCTTTCCCTCCTCTCATTCAGGGACAAATTATTAATTTTGTTCTGATCATTTTTATTCCTTATCACCGCATATCATACAAAGGTAAGAAATGTTTTAATATGGAAAATTAATAACACTCTCCTGCTGGGAAAAAGGCCTTGATAAGAGTGCATTCCAGCAAAGAATAAGACATAACTGATAGATTATGTAAGTAATAAATACCAGTCACACTATGAAATCTAATAATAATAATAATAATAATAATAATAATAATAATAATAATAAAAATAATAAGCTTGGTGATTATAGAAAAGTGTCTATGACAAAGAAACTAGTCAGGAACCTAAAGCGTGGAATCCTACCTCTCATATTGTTCACTGAAATCCGGCATTTGGACTATATTTGGGATCCAGGGATTTCCATACTAAATCTCCCACTGACAGTGTTTTCTTGTTTAATAACTAATTCTGCAAGTACTGTACACCTTGAATTGAAAAGTCAACCAGGACCTGAATGAAAATGGAATACCAAGCGCAATATCCTATAGGGTACTGATACTGTCCACTAATTCAGGGTCATCAAGAGTCCATATACATAACAAATCTTCCTTCCAATGCGAACGTTTCGCCGGGGTGGCTTGGTCACCTGATCAGGTGACCAAGCTACCCCGGCGAAATGTGCGTCCTGCCTGCAGACTGCATTAGCATCAGCAATCCCACACACACGGCACAACAGCCTTGGTCCACTGACTATCTTGGCGAGGGATAACTTCTGCTCAGGACAGTTTATCTGATTGGATAGTCAGTGGAGGAACGTTTATTTCAAGCTTAAATATCTATCAACATAGAACTTCTTCTCAGGAGAGTTTATCTGATTGGATAGTTGGTGGAGGGACGTTTATTTCAAGTTTATATGTGAGTAAGAATATTATAAATCCACTCATATAAAACACACCCACTGATTGGTTAAATTTTCTCTTCTTTTGGAGGAACTAAGGGGAAGAGATACGTTCGCATTGGAAGGAAGATTTGTGATGTATATGGACTCTTGATGACCCTGTATTAGTGGACAATATCATTACCCTATAGGATATTGCACTTGGTATACCATTTTCATTCTATATTATAAGTGTGGTGGGGACCACATTCTTACCTAGCAGCATTTTCCAGAATTGGGAGTGCAGAGTTTATTCATTTTTTTCATAAATCAGGACCTGAAACCTGATAACAACAGCTAGGACTCGGAAACCCATGAGAAGCTATTACCAGCTGAAAACAGTTTGTAAAGCTGGGTATATACTGACAGATATATGGGATGATCAATTGATCAGCCAATATACCTGGTGCCCATCAGCCAGTGTGAACAAGCGATGACGTCGTTCACAGACATATTGCGTCGGCTATGCTGCACAGCAGATGGGCAGATATATTTGCAGATATATCTGTCCATTGGCAAGTGTGTACGGGCAATCAGCATGCAGTGGCAGCCACGGAGAGGGGGGAGGACCCTTACCCCAGCCAGGGACCCGTGGCTGCCTGGAAGATGATGGTCGTTCAGTGTATATGACCAACCATAATCTGCAGATATATCTTTGCACTGTGTTCCCACCTTAAGACACACTAGCTTAATAATAATTTCTTTACATTGACTTGATCCTAAACTGGCAAAATCAGTTTTACACATACCTGCACTTTGGAGAAATAGAAGTTATTTGTTACTGCACTAACTCGGACACAAATGGGAGCTTATTGAATATATAATGAGTAGGAGGAACTAGCCTTTTATGTTTTCTCTGTTTTTTTGATTGTTACATTGTTATATTTAATGCATTTTGGGCCATATTCAATTGCAGGTGAAAAACCGTTCTCGGTGAAAAGTTTTCGCCGATGATGTCAACTTTCCACCCAATTCAATTGCAATGCCTTTTCGCCTAAGCGGAAAGTCTATGCATTCAAATAGGTGAAAAAGATTCGCCTCTGAATGGAGGCGGAAAAAAGTGCAGTTTTGGGGTGCAAAGTTGCAGAAACCCCCATGCATTCATAGGACAGTCCCCTAAAGGTAAACTGCATCAAAAAAAGTTGTAAAAATCTTTTGGACACCACAAAAAAATACTTTCACTTGGGGGGTGAAAAAGTGCAAAATTGGGGGACAAAAATAAAAACTAGCGAAATAGACTTCAGGGGGGTCCCCAAGTATTCCCCAGGTGTTTTTTACTTTGCAGGTGTTTGCGGCAGTTCGATTTTCCAAGTTTTTTAAAGCTTCACTTTAGCAACTTATAAATATGCTAGCCCCCATTTTCAGGTACCCCAAATTTGCTGGGACTAGTTACTTTACAGAAAAAATATTGCTAAATGCTATTCTTCACCCCTTATGCAAATATGCAAATTAGCACCTATTGCGACCATTTAAGTACCCGAAATACCTTCAGCAGGGCTATTTGGGGGGTATCCATACTGATCCCCCATGTTAGTGCATCTTTTGGGGGGTGTCAGGCTGATTTCCCCAAAACTGACAGCACTTTTTGCCTGTTTGAGTTTCTCCAGGTGCCATTTTCACCTCCATTGGAATTGAATAGGGAGAAAAGCGGCCACGTGCGCTATACTTTTCCTGATCCAAAACCAGCGATGTAGGCGGAAAGTGCACCAGGTGAAAAGTCTGGGACTTTTCGCCAGCAATTGAATATGGCCCTTTGTCTTAATTATAAGGAACTTTTAGAGTATAGTTATAATTTTATGTTTCACATATTCAAGTTGACACAATGCAGGTTGTTATTTCTTTTCTGTTTAGTTTTGAGTAAATTTCCCCTTTCAATTCAACCCGATGCTTTGGTTCAACTTTTATTTATACCTATAGTTTGGACACTGCGCCAGGGATATTTTTTGTTTTTGTTTAGAGTACATAGGGCCTTCTTCAAAGGATTTTGGACACAGTGGACTAATGTATTAGTCACATTCATGTGCACAGAGTCTCCCCAGCCACTGCTTACATACAAAAGAGAAAACATTGGTTGCACATTGGTCACACATGGAACATCTGAGCAACCCTACGCTGTCTCAGAATGTCTGCCTCACCTAAGATGCTGGGATCTCTCTTTTGTAGTCACCCCCATAACCTCTCCCAAATGCTGACTACCTGTCACTCACTTTGTGAATAAATAAAATGCATCCGTCATTACTAGTACATTGTTTAAGTGTACAGTGCATCTTTGGGGCAAGTGCAGTAGAAACAATTTGCTCCACTATACCCAACATTGACATTGTGTCGGCCTCTGAATCTTGCCCATAGGGAGAACTTCTAGAATGCTTAAAGGAAGATGGGAAGTACATCTCTGTAATAAAAAATGGTTATGACGTACACAGCATGCATGATCTAACACCTAAATATCCTGTCAGATCTATCAGACTATGGGATTCAAAAAATTATGGGAATTGGAGAAAAAAAGGCAATGATAATTTCTGCCAAAACCAGAGATTAAAATGATAAATTAGTTAAAATGCCTCTTTGCATCAGTATTGAATATAGTTGTTTACATCCTGTATATAAGATATTTTATTACTTTGTTCATATGAATGGTCACCAATATTTACGTACTACATCTTTCCATTCTTATGAGGATTATTACCCAATATGCCCATACACCTATATTCATATTGTTAGAGTAGATAACTACTTTATGTGCCTGATTCTGATTTGGGAGTAAAGCAAAAAAGAGCAAGTAACTGTGCAACTAAGCAAAACCATGTTACCCTGTAGGTGAGGTGGATTTAAAATGGGCAAAGATCATACTTGTCTACACTTCCGGAGGTCGCGGGAGGCTCATGATTTTTTGGGCAGCCCCCCCGCACCCTCAGAAGTGTAGGCAGATCTCCCACATCCTGCCAACTTCCTAGTGAAGCAGGCAGGATGGGGAGATTTAATGAGGAATTTGCAGGTCCATGAGTGGGGGCGGGGCTAAACAGCCCAATTTGCATCATTTATCCTAGCCCCCTCCTCACAGACCTGTGAATCCCAGACTTTTCTGAGAAAGGGACGGGGCCCCCCGAATCAGCCTGCAGCAGGTCTCCGGGCGGCTCCTGAAAGGATTTACAAAAAGTTGGTAAGTTTGGCAAAGATTTAGATTAAAAAGAGGTGTGTCCAAACTCAAATCTATATTGCTGCAAAAATAAAGCTGTCCAGAATGTGTGAGATACATACAAAATAAGCCAGCATTTACGCTGCTTGCAAAAAAATAAGTATTTGCACCCCTTGCATTGCAACATGATTTGTCCAGGTACACAGTTACTAGCTTTTCATTTTGCTTTACATTCAACTCAGATTCAAGGGCCTATTCATCAACACTAAAATAAAATGTTTAAGGACATTTTCCTTAATACACGTTATTTTAGTCTTCATTAAGAGACTCAACACAGGAGATATCACTGATATCTCCTAGTTAAGTCCCCCTGCATTAATTTCCACACTCCCCATACATTAGTATGGAGATGTGGAAATTATGGTATTCATCAAATTCCAGCTGGTGAGGTCCCAAGGTGTCTCCCTCCAGCACTCTGGTCCATCCTCTGGCTCCAGTGGCTGTTCTGAGACGTGTTCTCCCAGCAGGACACAATAAAGTTTAGAAAAAAACACATTTTTTTTTCTAAACTGTACTGTGTGCTGCTGGGAGACCACGTGTCAGAACAGCAGGACGGAGCCGAAGGCGTTGCATCGGGCAGGTACATGCGGGGATGGGGGGGGAGGTATGCGGAGAGGGAGGGGTGGAGGTATTCGGAGGGGGGGATACAAAATTACCGCAGATGTAGGCAGTGCTGCCCATACGCTGGTTTTACAGATGTAACAGCGCATGCGCAGCATGGATTCCAGCTGCGGTAACTTAGAGTACAGAGGGAAAACTATCTATTTCCCGATGAGCTGTCATCATGAAAATGACAGCTTTTCGAAATAGATAGTTATAGGGAGGAGGAATTATGAATTCCTCTGGTAATTAGGTAGAACTCCATGCGAGTTCTAAACCTAATTACCTCCAGAGAATTTTTAGGTATGATGAATAGGGTCCTCAGACCTTATGTATGCATTTACTACTACACACAAGTCCCACATGCCGGAAAGGCAGTAACACCACGTTCTGGTTCACAAGGGTAAACTCTAAGAGCCATTTGCAAGACTTCCCGCAGGACCTAGATATATGTGAGTCTCATCCCATACACCACTAAAGCCTAAATTATGTTTTCAGATTCCTGACCAGCAATCGGTATGTACTGTACATATCCACTGACAGGGAACCAGCAGTAGTTGTGAGGAATCTTGTTTGTAAACACCAACGAAAACCCCAATATATTACATTAAGCACCTTATTATAGGATGGATGAATATCATATTTACCCAAACATTTTACAAACAAGCCCTAACATTATAATCTACAGACATGAAACCAGTGCCTGGCTATGAAGTCTGCAAAAACAGGTACAGTAGGTGATAACAGCATAGTCCACCAACAATTTTATATTTATATTTAGGCCTCCTAGTTTGGTATGTTAACCTCTTTTGCTCTGTCTTCTTTACTCTTTTACTTCACCTCATCATTGCTGCATTCTATCTCTTATCCTTCACAATGGCCTATGAATCTTCCCTGCTATGCTTTTAGCTGCCATCTTATGGACCCCTTTCACTCATCCTCCCCAATTCTATCTTCTTTTCACACTCTTCATTTTTTACATCAAATTGCATCTGAATCATTAGACAGCAGAGCTACAGTAGTATTGGAATAATTTTGCTGGTTCCACTGCCAATGTAATGTGGATACTGTGATGTTACATATCCATTCCCCCTTTTCCTGACCCAAACTTGGCTCCATATTTGGAGTGCAGAAATCGCTACTACTCTCATGCTGATCCTCCATCCCAGCCTGTGAGTTTAACTGCTTGAGAAGAGCTACATGCGTATTGTGACTACACCCTCTTAGGACTGTGGTGGCACTTAAACTGTGTTCTAAGTATCTTTGGTGGAGGCACCAAGAAGTTTCTGTATCAGGGCACTACATTTCTCTTGGTTGCCCAGGCAACTGGAGAATGTCTGTGATGATGGATGCATAAAAGGATATTGGTGCAAAAGGGGAGATACAGTATCCGTGTAAAATCCTGAAATAAGACAAAAACTGAAATTTACTTTGTCCTGGTAAAAAATTAAAGTACATGAAGAAAAAAAAAGCCTAATTTTTTTCTAAGTGCTTTCTATAGTTTATTGGGTAAGATGGAACCAATTTGATGTATACAGTAGTAGTTTTAACATTTTTAAATTCAAAGCAATAAGTTATGTACAGTAGCATTGGTAAAATTGAGGGATGAATTTCAAAATGTTGCTTATTTGATATGCCAATATCTTTATATAAAAAGAGATGTGAAAAGAAATGAAGTCTCCACTATGGTGTAATATTTTTCAGCTTATTGTATTTTCATATAAAATATTAACCCTTTTCCAAAGGTCAGAACTTTTAAGATTAGTTAAGTGATCTAAAAAACACAAATAAACAAACAAGAACAAAAACAACTGTTAAAAAAAATATCGACATCACCCCCATCTATTCATTTTTGGTCATTTTAAGTTTCTAGTAGTGTGCCCTTTGCTTGTAACTGCAAAGTAAAATAGTATATCACTGTACATTTACCAGACTTATGGGATATTTCTCCATCAGAACATGGTACACAGTCATAGCAACATACATGATATCCTTTCCCTGGAGATTTTCTGAATCCATCAAGACACTTTTGAGAACATTGACCTCTTGGAGACTGTTAAAAAAGGTAGAAAAAAAACACAGTTGTTGGAGGTTTAACTGATCCTTTTAGAATACTGGCAAGAAAGAATATATTGGATAGGGGACTTTGCTATTGAGGATTTTTTTTAGCAAATTTTGAGATTTAGCAGTTGAAAAAAAAGCAGATGCAATTTTCGAACTTTGTTTTCTTTGTTACATTAAACACCTAAAAATAAATGCTAACAGAAAAAGTATCCGTAAAACTTGAAGTACTGTAGGTGAAAATATTCTACTGGGCTCTCTGTTTTTCTTAAATTAAATTTCATTTTTTTTAAATTTTGTAATTTTTTAGTGTAAAAAATGTAACCTTGAAGACCTTGAGACACATGTAGTCCAACATGTAAGTACAAAATGCATTTTTTTATTTGTAATGGGGATGCACAGTAACATGATGTATGTCTCAATCTTTAATTAGATTGAGAAGTGTATACATTTAAAGAGGCAGATTAAAGGAGGGAAGGTGTAGCCACTGCTTCAGAGCCTGATGCTATGTATGCAATGCCTATATTTTTGCAGGTGAGTGTTGATTTTCGGTATTTATGCATGCATCAAAGTACACTACCATAGTCACACACAGCGACTATTTATTTGCAGTATGATTTATAGTCAGGGAAACATTTAAGGGAGGTAACGTAGAGTGTTGGTAAGGAAAAAATGTGAGCCATGACCATTTCAGGGGCAAATCTTACCCTGAAACTGTGAGCCTGTCCATTCTGCGGGACCATAGACTCACTCAGGACTGCAACAATTGAATGATCTGCAACCAATGCTGCATCTTTGTATGCAGATGGTACAACATTTTACGCAGATGCTTGGATTTCCTGGTGGATGCGACATTTGCATATTTTTACATAGCAGCTGCGTACAAATTTGCAGCTGTGGCAACAATAGCGTACAACTTTGAATCAGGTCCTGAGTTCTGTAAAAGTCATTTTAAGACATCCTATGTGCCATTTTGGGGTGGAAGTAGCTCAAGAGGTAAATATTTTGTGGTTATTTCTTCTCTGGTGCAAGACTCATTGGTGATGATCATTAGCAGCACATACCTTTCACTGGGGACAATTCAATTCAAAGCGAATTGAATAGTGCTGTGTGGTCGGAGAATGCTGGTTCTCGTGCCTTAACAAGGGTGTTAAGGTGCGGTAACCAGCATTTTCTGACCAAAGTGCTGGGCGCACGGCTGTTAGCGCTGTGCTATGCAGAAAAAAAGCTGTACACCCGGCACTTTGGTCGGATTTCTCCTCGCATCCCCAGGGGGTTGCGAGAGGAAATCCTTAGCATGCCCAAACAGCGCGTTGAATTGAATAGCTGCGGGAGCTCCCTCCCATCGCTATTCAACATCTCACTGAATTGAACTCTCCCTATTGGCCGTATAAAGTAGAAAAATAAGAGAATAAATAATCCCCTAAAAGTAAAACCAGCTGTAGTGATACCAGCCTAGGCAGGAATTGTCAAAGCACAGGATCCACCATGAAATTTCCATTAGCATCATTACACTATGCCACATACAGTACTTGGTTGTACTATAACAAGCAAACTGGAAGGTGAAACTGCCATAATTCAAACTAATCCTAGGCTGGTCATAATGATGCTGTATTATTTTGGTGGATTTTGGTGGATCAGTCCTGCAAATATAAGGCATGCTTCCCCTAGGATATGCCAGCCCTAGACATATAGCTCTAGGGCACCTCAACATTGTGGTTTTCAGTTAATACTGTAAATTTTAAAAAATATTATTTTTATGTTATGTCTGTAGAAGTAAACATCATGCCTAGTCCAACATTGCGTGATTGGGAATGCTGTCATGTACTACCGCAGTACGATCTCCAGCATAACCATGACATTCTGGTATGCAAGGATACAATATTGGAAAATATTTCCCATGATCTGAGGTGAGAACATGGGGGATCCCCATTAAAGTGATATTCAGTTAGCATTTAGAAAGCTAGAAATTATATACAGTAACTATCTAGCATCTATCCATCTATCTAACATAGTATGCAATGTTTTAGTCATCTTAATTTACCTATGTCTCTGTGTGTTGTGGCAAATATAAAACTTAGCTAATAATTTTTCTCTCTTCTTAAATAACCTCACCTCCCTCAATTTCATTATCTATGGACTGCAGTCTAGAGATGACCAGTGAGTGGATGAGAAGTCTAAATTGCCTCCAGGCTGATAAAGGATCTCATCCAGGAGATATGTCTGAGATTGAAAAGGCAAAACTGCAAAATGGACTGAATTTAAAGTTTGAAGGAGTGGGAGGAGTATGCAAGTGCACTGTCTAGGAAATATCCTTGACTCCTCCCACTCCTTCAAACTTTAAATTAAGTCCCTTTTGCAGTTTTGCCTTTTCAATCTCAGACATATCTCCAGGATGAGATCCTTTATCACCCTGGAGGCATCTAAGACCCTCATCCACTCACTGGTCATCTCTAGACTGGTCTACTGTAACATCCTCATATCTGGTATCCCCAACACCCACCTGTCACCACTCTAATCTGCTCCCCAATGCTGCTGCCCAACTCATCTTTCTCTCCAAATGAAATACATCTGTACCCCCTTCTTTTCAAGCACTTCAGAACCCAATTCAAACTTCTCACAGTCACAAAGATCTCACCCAATCCTCTCCTCTTTACATCTCTGACCTCATCTATCACTACATGCCTGCTTACCAAATTCACTCCACTAATGAATGCCACTTAAATGTTCCCAATCTTATGAAAACATGATATCCTCTTATATCCCTAGGCTTTGCTACCCAATTACCAAAAAATTACACAATTCACTCAAAACTTACCTGTACAGATGTGTCCTCACTAACCATGCTAAAAAGCTCAATCTGGCAATCCACAGAAAATGCAACTGAGTTGTGACAAGTTTTGTAAGGAAAGTGCATCTTATTTGGTCTACAGTTTATGACCATTGTAAAATGCACAAGTATCTATCAGCTTTGTGCGATGTCCAACATGGACGCTAACCTGAGAAAAAGGCAAAATGATGGGGGCCAATGAGAACATTCTGTACCAGTCTTGTGCTCAATGTGTGACTTTATACCAACTTACCAACTCCATTGCAACAAAAAATATCCTAAACACCCAGTATACTATGGGGGTGATTCAGCAAGGATCATAATTGCAAATCTGCATGCAGGTATATACTGTAGTGTGTAGTGCAGGCATATACTGTAGTGTGTAGTGCAGGCATATACTGTAGTGTGTAGTGCAGGCATATACTGTAGTGTGTAGTGCAGGTATATACTGTAGTGTGTAGTGCATGCATATACTGTAGTGTGTAGTGCATGCAGGCAGCTTTGCAATTCCACTCTTGCTAATATGCAAATGCAGCAAGAGGTGTATGACACCTCCTGCTGCATTTGCGATCCCAGCACTATGATAGAGGTCAAAGGCTGGGATCACCATTGTGTCCATTGGTGGTTGATGGTCACGATGGTGGATGTCGCTGGGCTGTCGGCCAGCTGAATAAGCCTCAGCTTACTCAGGCTGGCTGGCTGGCTTGCAAGGCCTGGAAGCTGCATATGTTGATGCACTCCCTGGCCTCGCCACTCCTGGAAAACACCGGCCGACCCTACACCCACACTGCCCCTTAAATGCCTTTGCCTGTTATTCAGACAGAGGCATCAAAGGGACTGCATGCGACTACACAGGACCCATTCTGCACACTCACAGAATGGGTCCTGCGCATGCACAAATTCCCGATAATCAGGAATCTGCAATCAGCATGCACTGCTGAAGCAGACCCAATATACGGTAAAAGGAAGTGGTTACCACGCTCAACCCCTAGATGGTGTGTTGAATGCTGAGCGTCTATAGATCAGGCTTGTGCACAGGTGACATAATACAATTTATTAATGCAATACAGTATAGACTTATATGCCTGAATTAAAGTCACAATGTTACACACAAATATAAAGATACAAATATGGATACATTCTGGATGGTACAATTTGAGTAATGTCAGAATAAAGTATTAACAAAGGAACATAAATGCCTAATCGGCAGTGGACAGCAGGGTGCAGCGTCCCGCAGTGCTGTGGTGGTTGTTGGCATGTGTATAGAAATGATGAAGTCAGTAAATAGTGGTGAAAAACAGGTGATATGCACGTTCCAGAATAGTGCACAGGTGGGATATAGAAAAAATGTTTAAGAATTTGAAGAAAAAGTTATGGATATAGCATTGTGACTTTAATTCAGGCATATAAGTCTATACTGTATTGCATTAATAAATTGTATTATATAACCTGTGCACAAGCCTGATCTATAGACACTAAGCATTCAACACACCATCTAGGGGTTGAGCAAGGTAACCACTTCCTTCTATTGTAAACCAAGAGGACGAGGCAAAGTCTGTTCTACTCGCGGCACACCCCACAACAACTAGTATCACTTATCCAGTGCACAAGGGACCCATTACTCGTTTATACCAATATACGGTAAGCAGCTGTGGTGCAAAACAGATGGTAATATAAGAAAAAAGTATGAATATACGAAAGTTGTTACCTGTGGAGGAGCATCTGAGTCATGCCAGGCATTTCACTCCATATGGCATAAAACAATGGGTGAATAAGGACACATACTGTATGTATTCTTCTGAACTCAAAGAAATAACTGACCCCAAACCAATATTACTGTGTTATTGGCTTATATACTGTAGAGATTATTGTCTCACTTAAGCATATTTTCCTGTTGCAGTCTGTTTGGTCCAAGATCCATGTGGCATTCACTGCATGGATCAAACACTTATGTCCCAATAGAGTGTAACCTTGCAAGTAGGGCGCTATCCCCCTGCTTTCTGCTCAGTCTCATTTTATTACTGTGTCTGTTATTAATTGTAAAGCTCTGCATGGTACGTGGACAAATGTTAATAAAAAAAGAAATTAAGTGTAGAAACAAAATTCACAGCCCAGTGGAAAAGTTTTATCCAATAATATGATTAATTAAAAATCATAAATAGTTCTATCTAAAAACTGGTCGGATGGATTCTCCTATATTTGTCACAAAAAAATTACCATGCAAACACCATTTTGATGTGTCTATTTTCATGCAGAATATTGCACCATTCAAAAATTATTGTTTTAATAAAGGTGGCTATAATGTAATGTTCATTTAAACAGTATTAACATTAATATCAGTATCTAGGTGATCATATAACTTAGCACATGTAGTGGAAGGTATTAGATATGAATAAACCATTTTAGATGTAAACCATTGTAAACTTTCAGTATATATCTTTCTAGTTTCTGTAAAGGTTAAAACAACTTTAATTTTACAAATTTCAATCACTGTAATTTTAATGCATACCGTTCCATTTATCCATTGTATTTTCCATTGTTCAATGTGCAGCTGCTTATCATCTGGAACTGATCCATCAAATGTTCCCACATATGTTTTGATCAAACCAGTGCGATCTCCTGCATATACCCAATTTATAAGGTCCAACGGGGAAGGCATTTCTCCTTTTCCATTATAAATTAATTCTTGACCATTTTCATTTATATAATTAACCTTTTGTAAGTAGGTGTGAAGCTTTTAAATGAAGAAACATAAAGGAAAATAGATTGAATAAGGGATAAGGGTAAGATATAACCTTTTGGGAATACAACAAATGAAGAAGATTTTATTGTTAAAATAAAATAATACAGAACCATATAGATTCAAGAAGCATCATTGTTAAAGGTCAGTGATCAACAGGCAAATATTAAATAATATTGTATTATACTGTTTTCTTGGTGTATGGTGCAGTACCTCTAGTCCACCAGATGTGCTACTATTGTACACTGTCCCTCGAGAGATACCTGACTGATTATCCCTGATCATCTGCACTGGTGAAATGGCTACAGTATTTAGGACTGGTTCTTATATCCCTCGGTGTGATTAATTTGTTTATGTGACCTATATATTCTGTGTGCTGCCTTGATATGACATGTGAATAACCCTTCTAAACGTCTTGTCTAAACCCTTGTGAATAAACCTTGATCTTAATGTCTTGATTCAGCCAGTATCTCACTTTGATACATCCTGTGAGTATTATCAGTCTGAAACATCATGTGCTTTAGAGAATCGGCCTTATGCAGTGAATATTCATGTTTTCGACATTCAGACAGTTCCTCCAAACTCCTGAGTTACTGATTACTTCTGCATATTACCTGTCTTACAATAAAATGATATTTGACAACCAGCTCTTTATTTATATCTTGTATATATTATGAGTCTAAAATTGTGGGTCATTTATCTCCTTCATGGAGAAGTTTGTGGCCAAACAACAGCACTGCCCAGCAGTGGTCAGTCATTCAAAGACCCCCATCTTCTGTGAATGGAGAGGATATCCTAAATCTGCTTGCTGACAACTCCAAGTTTAGTGCCCTCTCTCTACGAATGGCCCAGGAAAAGATTTCCTCTCCTTGAAAAAAACTATTGGAATCCATTTGGGCCAATTAACTCCGACATTGCTAACGTTCTCTCAGCCCTCACACAGGCTCATATAAGGTCATCTATCTACAGAAGAGGATGATTTACATGAGACAGAATCCCTTTTTCACATCTATGAAACAACTGTGACATCATATCATGATAAACTGGAGGATTTGGAGAATCTATATAGGCATAACAAGTTGAGAAGCAAAACTCACAGCACCGAGCAAATCCAGTTATTTTTTGTGTACTGTTAATTATGTTGACAAGGTAAAGTTCTTGGACACCTACAGTACCACAAACATGTTGGTTTTATAAAGACAACAATTACTATTTTTCCAGGACTCTTCCTATCAAATATCATTGAGGAGGATGGTATCTGCAAGGACCTTTTTAAAAAGATAATGAATTTTGCATTACTATAGTCAGATTTTTTTTTAATGTTTTGTATACAATACTATATACAAGCCTAAATATTTTGAATCTTCCTCTACTGCTGCCACATTGCTCAAGACCATACTTCCACCTTCCCCACAAACTTCCGCTGCAGACAATAATTTTTATACATGACTTTTTGATGCTATCCTTACTTTTCATTGCAATATTTAAAGTTTTCTTGTATATTGTTTTTCTCATGTCTATACAGTATAGATTAGTAAGGCATATTTCTTGTTCATGCGGTCCTGATAGCACCCTATTCTATGTTTTCTTGATGCTATACTATATGTGTGTTACAAATGAACAGGTTGATTGGCTGTATTTTCTAACTGGTTATGTTTACTACTATCAATACTATTGTTAATATTATTACTAGTATTGTGGCTGCTATTCTTGTATGTTCACACATATTTTGTCTCATTGTCATTTACCCACTAAACAGGGTATTGTTTATAGCTTCCTATTTTGCTGTATGCTACCATATTAGTGTTAGAGAAGAGGTTAATTTTCCCTTAATCCTGCTTGATGGCACAGGACAGGGATAATTTCTTACAATACTGTCACTTACAGAATTTTTGGTATTGGTTAGATAAATCTTCCTTTGAATGGCTTTAAGTAACAATAAAAGATCAATGAAGTTAAAGTCATGTAATGTGGAAAGTTTAAATAGGCCAGATAAAAGGAAGAAGGTCCGTCAGGGCCTTAAATGTTTTAAGCCTAAAATTGTTTTATTGCAAGAACCACATTGGAAAGGGAATTGCCCTTCTTCTCCACAGGAGGTTTTTGTCCACCCTGAGCTTGCTTTAATACACCTGCATTAAAATATTGTATAAAATTTAGATATGCATGGGTTTGGTTAATTAAAATACGAATACACCCAAAATTAGGGGTTCCGAGTCGAATCAAGTCCCAGTTCGGAATTACTTTGGAATTCCGAGTAGAATCAAGTCCTGACTCAGGTCTTCTCACAATTCAGAACTCGGATTTAAAACTGGAGCTTGCGTGTTTTGGATTGCATTTAAGTCCCTTCCTCGTGATTTAAGGTGCTGTGAGGTGGTCAAAATTGACTGGAAATAATTATAAATTAACGTTATTTATGTTAATAATACTAAAGTAAAAAACAGGATGAATTTAAATGAAATCTAAAATCAAAACTGAATCCTAACCAAAAAACTTGAAGTTGGTTTTACAAAAACCAAAACATGATGATAATTTAAAACCAAAACTGGGCCTCTGTGCATATCTCTAATAAAATAACATTCAGGCTATGTGTATAAGGTGTATGTAGATATTTCCATTGAGGCAATAGATCAGGTAAATTGCTCGCTAATTTAATATAGTCTAGAACTAATCTCAAATTTATAACTGCTCTTGCTATTTATCACAAGACCACCAGTTTAGATCCTAAATATATAGAATTAGTCACTTATTATGAGTCATTATATTCAGCATCTGTGGATAACCCATCTAGTGCCTGTGTCAAGCTGGACCACTTAAGCTTAATGCCACATTTTTCAGGTTTTTTGAATCATCCATATACACATGAACTACAATTTTTATTAAATGTATACACATTACAATACACATTTTGGTAAGAATAATAAACAATCAATATTTGCACTCACTTTGTATTCACTAATTTTAAAGTTGCTTCTTGTTCCATTATGGTTTAAAAGTAAATTCATATCATGCAAAGCTTGAGCCATAGTAAAGACAGCAATATACACTCGGTAGGGAACGGGATCACTACTAAAATTGATATGACCTTTAAGATCTATCTCCCACGTACAGTTTTGAATAGAAATGCCATATATATAAGTAATATATACATTTTTAAATTTATTTTTAGACATACACTTAAATTCTGTTATCCAAATGTCCTCCATTAATGGGTCAAATGAGTTATTTAGAGGTTTAATATTATCTAGAAATTCTAGCGCTCCAGGAATATTACATATAGAAAGTTTGAACACAAAAGTGCAGATAGCTGGTAATCTTGACTCATAGGGCACCTCAATTTCTGATACATATAACCATGACGCTGGAAAAATAAATGTTTTGCTAACAGTATAGTATACTAGACCACGGATAAAAAGAACAAAGGGTAAACTGTTTTTGCCACATATGATTATAATCTCAGCAGTACATTGCTTAATCATTTTCTTTGTAGATGAAAAGTTTGTTTGATCAAAATATTTAATTTTATATTCAATACATATCCCATAAGTAGTTAACTCTCTGCTCAGCTGTCGGAGCTCCCGCTCTCCACTGTCATCACCTGAAGAAATAATCCCAACCCAGTTCCAACCCAATTGTTTCAATAACTTTACAATTGCCAAAAATTGCATCTGGTCATTGTGAATTGTTCGAAAAAAATGTGGGTAAAGCGTTTTGTCATTCAGCACAGGATCACTTGCTCCATAGCTGATCTAGAATTGACAAAATTTAATAGTTAGGTGACAAAATTATGTATGAAAACTTGCAATTCTCTTTCTCAAACATGCATAAAAAACTGTAGCGTCATTTATTTAGTCTAAAGCAGGATTTTATACCTTGAATTTAACTTGCAAGAGCTGGTGCTTTGCTTTTAGAGCAATCAGTAAAATTAGTAAAAATTCATTTTAATTTCGTGGAATAATTATGAATGATGAAACAATGGTAAATTCTAAAAAAGAAAAATTAAAGTTACAGAGCACATATTTTTGGTGGAAATTTGCTTTAGTTAATCATCCTATTCATAAATGTGGGCACTTTAAAGCTTTGGCACTATCTATCTATTGGTTTTGGACAAACCCTATGTTATTATTTTTAAAAAATCTATTAAACACTAGAGGACAATAGAATTGACTATATTTTATGCATGAAAAAATAGAAAATGTTACTTGTTGTATTAAAATGGTATTATTGTATTTGTACATATTACACAGTGCACCTGGACAACACATAATTAAATTGATTGGATGTGATGGTAGACCTTTAAGGGCACATGTACATCATCAGTAACTTTTTTTTGGTAGCAAAAATGTATAATATCATCTGTAGAAGGGATTATTCCAAGGCCAGGAAGGAAGTATAAAATACAAAATAGTAAAGTGAAGGCCTGGCGCAAGTATCGATAAAGATAGCAGCCAATTTCACACTTGATCCTGCCCAAAAAACAGGATTTGTAAAGAATATAGACAATGTAGTAAGAAAGTGGATAAAACAGGGGCGCTTATCCTTTTGGATTTGAAGGGGACTATATATGTATATAAATATTACAAACAACATCCAAACATGTCCAGAATGTTCTGTCATAAATTCCTCATCGCCACAGTTAATGTTATACACACATTTTATTATGGGCCATAGGTTTCCAATAGATAGAAATAATAAAAATAGAAAAAAAAACAAAGTCCAGTAAACAGTCCACAAAAACCTCTTTGCTCAAATGAGGCACGGTGATAGGTGATGTAAGCAGCCCAATGCAAACAGTCCGGATCTATTACAAAGTATCTAAATGCCTCTATAGAAATGATAGTTTGGCTGCAAGATCTTCAGTCAGGAAAAATAGTCCCAAGTGTCCAACGCCTTTCAATCTTCCGTTCTTTTTCAAGGTACACTGGATTAATCAACTGAATCTTATATTTATAACCCTGGTTGTTAATTACCTAACTGGAAGTCACATGAAGGGTGTTCTTTTTGTGGTCTTGGTATACATAATATGTGGGCAGAGTTGTTTTACTGGTCTTACCAGTGAGTAAGCGCCAGCTATGGGAACATTAGTCTGGGGTTCCGCTCACTAAAGTCCTCACTGAGATCACCTCGGTAATGAAACTTGTCCATCCTCAGTGCGACTCATAAACATAAGCGGTACAAAAATAATCGCTCAATGCTATAAACATTGGCATTGTGACCACCTCTGAATCAGGCCCCATGTGACTTGGGTACTTATAACCTACACTTTCCGGCCATTTACTGTAACGTGTATGAATTGTGCAATGTTTCAGTATTTATGAAGCCACACTTTCTGATTTACAGTATTCCGAACACATGTTTTCCTGTTACTTACATAGGGAATTAGGTGCATTTGCAATATCCTTACAGTTGGTCGCATCTTGCATTTGCAACAAAGTATGAATAGGTAGCAAAATGGTAATTTTTTTGCCGGGCATACTTTATGATTGTAATTTGATGAAAATTGCATCTAACGCTGAATGAGGTTCTTTTCTCCACAATTAATAATCCAGCATTTATATAATCTTATATTGTGCATCTGTAGTTCAATCTCTCTCCAGCATTTGGATTGCACTAACCCATTGTTCAATCACTTGGTCGTAGAATTTCTCTTATATTTATAACATTTTAAATAAACATGGAAACTAATAAATTACATCTTATAATTAACCTGTACGAAGATTTAATTACTCTAATTTCAAGAATATTTTAATCTAAATCAGATGGCTGATTTTCCAATGGCCTGGGAGAAACATAAGTCAATTCTCCATGAGTAGATTATTTGATATGCTCCCCACTAAAAGAAACAACACTCAGCCACCATTATCTCATTTACCATTCAATTCCAATCATTAAAAACAGTTCACAAAAGTACCCTCTCAGTCCTTCGTAGCTGAATTATCTGAGGGGTGAATTGGGGAACTTATTTGCCAAAAAGACAAAGAGAACAAACTGTATCCAGGCACTCTAAAATAGGACATTTAAAAATTAGTAGACATTAAAAATGGTCTGCACCTTGATATTGGTATTAATTATTTATTGTGGCTGCCCTGGATCCACAGGTCAGCCTAGGCCCACCTCCTGATCCAGTTCACTCTCTCTACGTGGATACTGCAAACAACTATTTTAAATTGCCAACATATTCCTCTCCACTTTCATTAATTATAAGACACCCAATATTCCCCCCAGAATCCTCAGATAAAATGGCCATATTGTGGAAACACAAACATTGATCAATATTTACAAATTTTGTGGAATTTTTCACCTTTCAACTTTGCTGATATTAAATAATAATACCAACTTCCATATTTTATTTTTAATAGTTGAATATTATTAGTTTAGGTCATTCTTGGTTCCAATCAAGAGTTTTAAGCGATATATCTAATTCTGAGTGAAAAAAATTATATTTATATATATTTAAATATTTACATGTGATGCAATACAACAGTGCTATATCTATTCAGAGTTAGATTAATATGGGGCACAGGGTCATGTGCCCTGAAAACTTCTCTCCCAAAAGCAATCCAGATCCAGGGACTGATTTTCTTATCCAGATCACCCAGTCTGCCTCGTGGGTGAACTGTAGGGCCGAGTAATCAGTCACTTGTGCCCACATTAGCAGTCCTCCCCCCTCAAAAGAAAAAAACTTCCCAAGACACTTGACATACAGATGCATCCAAATTAATTGTGGTTGATTGCGCCAGAAATGTGAGTGTGCATCGTGCCTTGCAATTCACCGCGCCTGTATATGCTTCAGTATGATATGGTGCAATCGCATAGCGCACCATTAATTTCTATGGAGGCACACTTGGGTGCGCAGTGTGCATCTCTGTTTGTGGGCATGCGTCTTTTGAATCACGCTATGCATAGCGCGATTCACTGCGCCATAAGCAACACATTAGCTGGGCATATATGTAGCATCCTGTTCATCAAAAAAGGTGAAGCTAGCAGCCCAGTATACAGAACATGATATGAGGAGAACCTGGAGCTGAGTGACTTTGAAGTAAATACATTTCATGAGGTCATATTTTTACTCTTATACTTGCTCTCTATACCTTACCCTACACATTACCTCTGTGTCTGTATGATATTTTTAATATGTATAGCACCAATTAAATGTGTTCCTTAGATTTGACATAATTTACAAGAAATCACCTTTCTTTTCATATACACGTCATCACATACTGTATGAGACCAACATAGACCAATGGAAATTATGTCAAATGCCAGAAAGTAAGCATTGTTTTTACAGGGAACTTAGTCCCCATATTTAAACTCATGCTGTGTTATTCTCACCACACTCCCTCATATCCATATATTTCCCCTAATTTCTCACACTAGGGAGTAAATGTACTAAAGTGAGAGTTTTTAGATGTGAGTTTTAAAAGTGATGTTGCCCATAGCAACCAATCATATTCTAGCTATTAACTTCTAGAATGTGCTAGTTAAATGTTAAGTAGCTAAAACTCACTTCTAAAAACTCTCACTTTAGTAAATTTACCCCTAGATGTGTATTTTTGAATCTTTTATATACAGACTTGTCCACATACACCTATCATCAAATTGTGCCAAATAGCCCAATTTATCACACCACAAACTTTGCTACTTAGCATTCCAAAACACTAATTCTAAGTACCTTGAACACTATTTGCAAAATAAAATGCTATATAAAGGAAAAAACGTAGCACAATAAAAGGAAAAATAGCAGGTAAAAGTAAC
The DNA here is from genome assembly GCA_031769625.1 of Taudactylus pleione. Taxonomy (NCBI): domain Eukaryota; kingdom Metazoa; phylum Chordata; class Amphibia; order Anura; family Myobatrachidae; genus Taudactylus; species Taudactylus pleione. Next base: position 1,396,075 of record JAUIMM010000626.1, on the reverse strand, counting down.
AATGTTGAGAAAGAAGTCACAAAGTTGAGGAAAAATTTCTGTATACAGAATGGGAATCGCATCAGGCTTCTTGCACTACTTACCACAGAAAAAAAGGGATATTCCCTCCGCCAAACTTTCTATTTCTTCTTGCACTACTTGGCAGCAAAGGAATACTGTAGGGGGTAAATTAACTAAGATGGGAGTTCTATTAAAAAGTGATGTTGCCCATAGCAACCAATCAGATTCCAGGTATTATCTTCTAGAAGGTGCTAGATAAATGAGAAGTAGAATCTGATTGGTTTCTATGGTCAACATCACTTCTTAATAGACGTCCCATCTTAGTAAATTTACCCCTAGGTGTTTTAAAATACATCAGTATATTCCATCAAATCTACTTAGGATAATAAAAACATAAAGCCTTCCCCTACCCTAAACCTCACTACTCCATGACTTATTGGAAACATCATCTTGGTTGGATGAAATCCTCTTTAACAATCACTGGTTTCTATACTGATACCGAGGAACACAACATCTAAGAGCAAGATATAGTCTACAAGTATGTTTTTATTGTCTTCTCTAGACCACTTTTTGGGCTTCCAACTCCATACATGAGCATTTTGATCTTGAGACATCTGTTGTATGAGATGTTTCTCTCAGCCTGTGGTTTTTCTGATAAATATTTACTTATATTTCCCTCAAGGGAAACTACACTAAATTATGTGTGTCTTTTATGTTACCACACTGAATTACTTACACCCCTTTTGTTTTATGTTGATTGTTAATTCTGGTGAAATTAATTTGCATGTTGATTGGAAAACTTAAAAGTGGTGTTTATTTCTTGATAATTTGTAAACTATTCTTTTTTTCAAATGCCCTGGGATTTTGATTTCATTCAAGACCTTTGACTATACTGTATTCAGTTAAATTTTCAGCGTCAGATTAAGTTTTGCAGAATGGAGTCCACACAAAGAAGTTGAAGATGTCTGTGACTGTGGCAGGTCAGGTTAATGTTCTCCAAATGATTTTGCAGCCTAAAGTCTTATATCAGGTTCTGGTATTCATCCCTATCTTTGCTTTTAAATCCAATGACTATCTTCTGTCATGTCTTGTGTAGGGGCAGATTTGTGCAATATTTATCCTCTAAACATTGTATAGACCTAAAGACAGGGGTGGCCTTGCACTGCCTAATATCTTTTTTATCACTTTTGCTGATCAACTAAATGTAGCTATCTTAGACTATGGGAAGAAAAATGTAATTGATTGCATTGTTATTTGTGGTGAATAATGGGTGGATCCCATACTTCATTGCAGGTTCTTTGTGTGGTAAGATCCCAAGCTCTGCTTCTACAGTATATAAGTTATTCAGACCTGTAAGACCTGGTCTCTTGTATGCATGATGCAGACTTTGAGATTTGTACTCTACTGTAGTAATTATGGTTTTCAGAATTAATGACATTGAAAGTTTTTCTGCTAGTTTGCTGTGAAAGTACTTAAAGATTATTTGCATTCTATTTTATACATACTATATATGCAAATGAGACATTTGCACCTTACAGTTTGTACAGTGTGTTTTGATATTGACGTTGGCCCCATTAAGAGAAACTTGACCTCTCTTAGCTCATGATTTAATTCCATGTGCTATTCTCAGCTCTTGGACAGCCTGTGTGAGGGGGACATGCTGACATTGAGGCGCCAATGGGAGTGGGATCTGGATTCCCTTTCTGGTGAAGACTAGGGATTATTGTTAACAACACCCTGTCCAGTTAGCATGGTATCATGGTATCAACAGAATCAGCTATTTTTTATCCAAAGATCCTATGTCAGCCCCTTTGAAACACGAGACCCTGTAGGGATGCATCAGCATGAAATCATCTCAAGTACTGGGAAAGGTAAGCATGTGTATAGTTTTTAATGTGGATGTGATGATTTTCTTTAATACTGTATTCCTCATAGGCCCTAATTTACCCATCCCCCTTTAATCATGCATACATCATACTCATCTGAGATGACAATGCCTTGGGAGAAATGGATCCGTACCACCAATAAAAACCTTGAACTCTCACCACATTTACACAGAGTGCATGAGATTTTTACAGTTTTAAATGAATGTTGTACACAAATTAATTTTATTAAATCAAATATAGGAGCTTTATTAAACCAAGTTGATTCTGGACATCAGCAATGATAGACCTGGAGAGGTGTGTTGGTATTAATCTGTTAATATCAATGTTACTGGCTAGGTCGATCAATTTTTCGTTTTCATTGCTTTGAGTTTACTGTAGATTAAAACTGATAAAAACAGTGCAACATAGCACCTGGAGTTTTTCTAACCTTTATTTAGTTAATCTTTTCAAGTGGTGCTTAGATGCAAAACTTTTAAAGCCAATGCTACATAGTAAAAAAAATTGTACATAGCACCTGGCAGCGTTCTTCTCTTTTCACAAAAAAAAAATAACAACCCATAATGCACTGCATGTACATAGTAGGACTTCTCCAATTGTTTTTTTAATGCTAGCAACAGTATTTATAAAATCTAAATGACATACAAATTACAGTCCATTCTTGACAGTGGGCAATAAACTGTATAAAAATCTCCTACCTGTACCAACATATTAGCATGTTTTTATGTAAGATTTGATGTTAAACATACACTAAATTGCTAAATAATATTCTATAATACTACTAATAATATTCTATGTAAAACATTAGGTACGTAACTGTTAGATGTTTTTAAAAATGTATTAAAAAAAGCTAAAATTATTTAAATTCTGCCTGTTTTTTTCCTTTAGTATTATTAACATCAATAACATTAATTTCCAGTCAAGTTTGACCACTCACAGCACCTGAAATCACAAGGGCGGGAACTAAATGCAATCCAAAATGATTTATTTATTATTTATTAACAGTTTCTTATATAGCGCAGCATATTCCGTTGTGCTTTACAATTTGAATCAACATTAATAGAACAAGACTGGGTTGTAAAAGACAGACATAAAGGTAAGAGGGCCCTGCTCACAAGCTTACAATCTATAGGGAATTACTGTAGGTGTTGATACACAAGGATAGGTGCTACCAATAGCAAATTGGGCCAGCCTAATTGCAGAGGTTCTTGGTGAGCTGTGTGATCCAGTCACACTGAAAAGTTGGCCTAGGGTCAGGAGAATGTGACATTGAAGAGAGAGAAAATGTGATATGTGTAAACTTTAAGAAGGGAGTTAGATAGGGAAGCTATAAAGGTTATGTGGGCGGTTCTGGAATCTGATAAGCTTGTCTGAAGAGGTGAATTTTCAGAGAACGCTTGAATGTTTGGAGACTAGCGGAAAGTCTTATTGTGCATGGGAGGGCATTCCACAGGATGGGTGCAGCCCAAAAAAAAGTCCTGTAACCTTGCATCGGAAAAAGTAATGCATAAGGAGGAGAGATGCAGATCTTGTGCAGAGCGGATATGTTGGGTTGGAAGATATTTGAGATAAGTGAAGAGATGTATGTTGGTGTGATTTGGTTAATAGCTTTATGTGTGAGTGTAAGCATTTTATATTGAATACGGAAGAAGACCGGCAGCCAATGGAGGGACAGACAGAGTGGATCAGCAGACATAGAACACTTGTTGAGAAAGATAAGCCTTGCAGCTGCATTCAAAATGGATTGTAGTGGCAAGAGTCTGTTTTTGGGAAGACCAGTAAGGAGACGATTGTGGGAAATAATGAGTGCATGTATTAGAGTTTTTGCAGTGTCTTGTGTGAGTAGAAGTTTGGCTATGTTTTTTAGATGTATGTAACAGGATTTAGAGACAGATTGAATGTGGAACAATAGACAGTTCAGAGTGAAGGATGATACCTAGGCAGTGAGCTTGTGGGTTGGGGTTGATTGTCGAGTTGTCAACAGTAATAGAGATATGAGGTTGGTAACTACTATTTGCCGGTGGAAATATAATTAGCTCTGTTTTGGATATTTTAAGTCTGAGGTGGCGAGATGCCATCCATGAAGAAATGGCAGAGAGACATTCAGTGTCAGGGACCAGCACAGATAGTGACAAATCTGGGGAGGATATGAAGATTTGAGTATCTCCCACATACAGATGATACTGAAAACCAAAAGAGTTGATTAGTTTGCCAAGAGAGGTGGTATAGATTGAGAATAGCAAAGGACCCAAGACTGAGCCTTGCAGTACTCCTACTGATAGAGGTAGCAAAGTTGAGGTAGAATCAGAAAAGCGAACAGTGAAAGAACAATTAGATAGGTGTCTTGAAGACCTAAAGATTGAATTAGTAGTGAGTAATGGCTTTTAGCCTTGGCAGTGACCAGATCATTTACTACCTTAGTCAGTGCTGTCTCTGTGATATGTTGGGAATGAAAGCCTGTCTGAAGTGGGTCCAATAATTTGTGGGTGTTAAGAAAGTGTGTGAGGTAAGTGTAGGGAAGTCTCTCCAATAGCTTGGAGGGGCAAGGGAGTTGGAAGATAGGACAGTAATTTGAGAGAGAGTCAGGGTCAGAATTTAGTTTTTTCAAAATGGGAGTGATCACTGCATGCTTGAACAGTGATGGAAAGATACCAGTAGAGAAAGAGATATTACAGATTTTATATTAAATGTGGGATGAGCACAGGAGACAAAGCTTTACTGATTTTTGAGGATATAGGATCAAGAGGAGAGGTAGTAGAGTAGAAGGATGAGAAAAGTGTAGATAATTCATCTTCATTATTGGGGTCAAATGATAAGAACATGCCATTGGTTAAGGTAGGGAATTGAGCAGGTCCCTGGCTGAGGAACAGCACACCATTTAATTTTCGATATTGTCAATCTTGTCCTTGAAATAGGAAGCATTATCTTGTGCACCGCTAGTAGCTGGTGGGTTGGGTGACGGAGGGGTAAGAACTGATTTAAATGTATTAAAAAGTTGCTTGGGGTTAGAGGCTTAGGCAGAGATGACAGATTGGAAATATGCTTGTTTGGCAGTATGCAGGGCATTGCGATAAGAGTGTTAGATAGTCTTATATGTGAGGAAGTTACTTGGAGTACAAGATTTACACCACTGACTTTCTAATTTATGCAAGAGTTTTTGAAGGTGTCTTGTCAATTTGGAATGCCACGGTTGACATCTAAGTCTACGTGGGGAGTGTGATGGGTAGCTGGAGATACTTCATCAAAGGCTAGTTCTAGGGTCTGGTTCAGGCATGATACAGCAGTCTCAGGAGAAGTGAACTTAGAAATTTGCAAGAGTAATTGTTGCAGAGAGGTGGCTAGTTTAGAAACTTAATAGCATTAATATCTCGGCGGGTTTGAGGAGGCTTAATTGATTTGATTGACATTGAGGTTGACATAATGGAGGACAGTGTGCAGGTTATAAGGCTGTGATCTGAGAGAGGGAAAGGAGAATTAGTGAAATCAGAAACTGAGCATAGTCTGCTAAATACAAGATCAAGGCAGTGGCCATCCTGAGTAGAGGAATCAGTCCATTGGGAGAGGCCAAGAGAGGATGTTAAAGAAAGAAGTTTGGAGGCATGAGGAGATTGTGGACTGTCAATGGGGATACTGAAATCACCCATGATGGTGGTGGAGATGTCAGAGAATAGGAAGTGAGGGAGACAGGCAGGAAAATGTTCCAGAAATTGATTGGGTGGTCCAGGTAGGCAATAGAAAGCAGCAATGCGCAAATAGAAAGGGGTGAAAGTCCAAATAGTATGTACTTCAAATTATGTAAATGTGAGTGATGGTACCTGTTGGATAACTGTCTATGTAAAACATTGGGAAAGTAATATTCCTACCCCACCTCCTTTACTATTGCCAGGCCTGGTGGTGTGTGTGAAGTGTAGGACACCATGTGAGAGTACTGCAGGTGAGGAAGTGTCTGATCCTGTGAGCCATGTTTTTGTTATTGCCAGAAGTTTGAGGTTATTTGAAATAAAGAGGTCATGGATGGATGTTAGTTAGTTGCAGACAGAGCGTGCATTCCATAAGGCACATTTTAGTGTTTGGGAGGGTGATGGAAGGCATGTGATGTGTCTGCGGTTTGCTGGATTTATATTCCGTTGTGAGTGGGGCATGTGGGTAGGGCCTGGATTTGGTGATATGTCACCAGCTAATAGAAGTAGAAGGAGAGAGATATAAATATAGTTGTGGGTTTTGTATGAAAGTTTTTTATGGCGACAGGTTGTGGATGTTATTGTCAATTTATAAAGATAAGTAAATAGCTCATGTGTGTCCATAAGAGGGGAGTAGCTTATTGAGGCTGCAATGTGTACAGAGGGGTGAGCTGCAGGGAGAGTGAAGGATGTATTAGACTTATAGATGATACCATGGAGTGAAATAAGAAATTATAATATTTGGTACATGGTGATTTAAAATAAAAAGTGAAAATCTTAGACTATTACATAAATATATTTTCGATTTTTAAATTAAAAATGTGCAACTTTCGGTGTTTAATTCTAACTTCAGAAATGCGAAAAGAACCAAGTGTACTTGATTCTACTCAGAACCCCAAAGTGATTCAGAACTGGGACTCAATTCAACTTGGAACCCCTAAGTTTGCGTGTGTTTGTATCTCAATAAACCAAACTTGAACATCTCCACTAAATAGACATTTGTCAAGTGCTCTATAACTTTTGTAATTTTCTTGGGTCTGTTTGTTATTTATCCCTGAAGTACTGGCATTTTAGGATTGCACCCATTTTAGTTTCTTTATTTTCTATTTACAAGTGCGGTGGCAGTTGGCATGTGCGCTCTGAAGCAGCGAGATACTGGTGCACTTTTGGGAGTGTTTTCATACTATTATACTTTTTTTATCAGTTGTTTTTGGGAAATACAAAATGAGTTTGGCAATCCATAGGGGGGGAATTCAATTAGCTGTGGTTAATTACTGCAGGGTAATTGATCTTCCTGGGCTATCCAATTAGCCCCAAAGTGCTGCTGCCTGCGGCACTTATCAGGGATTTTTTTTTCAGGACCTCAGCAGGCTCCAAAAGAAAATCCCCAATAGCTGTTTTGTTTTCACCGATCGGTTACTGAAAACTCATAGTTACGTGAACTTATCACAGATTCTTTGTGTTTTCACCTGAAAACAGATAATATTTTGGGCATAAAAAATGGGCTTTAATTGAATCGCAGGTAAAAAAAAGTGAAAGTTCAGTTTTTTTGCACCCAAAACATTATCGGGGCAAATTGAGTTCCCCCCTTAGTCTGGTCAAAATATGTAGTTATTTGATCTAGCTACATTAATACATATATTACACTTGACTGAATCTATCTGCTCATTTAAAAAAAATAGATTTGATGGCACTTACCTGTGTATACCCATATACATTGAATATTTGTGCCATTGTAAGGGTGGTGTGAGAGTTGAGATCTCCAATAAACCCAACTACTTTACCATGTTCCATACACATGTAATTAGGAACTGTCTCTCTGTGTCCAGACAATATCTGTAATACATCTTCCACAGCTTTCTTCTCACTTCCACAAGAATCATACAGATGATAACCCAGAGTAATATTGGGCAGAAGGTCAGGGTTCCGGTTAATCTGATTAATTGCAAAGATAAAAGCTCTGAGATGTCTGTATTCTCCACGCTGTACACTGTTTAAAAACCATGTTTGTGTTGTTATATACTAGTATATATTTTTTATACGTTTTTTACTTTCACAAAGGCTCTCAAATTTTAATGATAAAAAAAATCACTGCAAAATTTAAAATTTGTATTTTTACTTTTAATTCTTTCACTAATCAGTACCTGGACTAGAAGACTGGGTAACGACACCCCTTCTCTCTTCCTTGCATAATAATTAGTATAATATTACAATATGCAGTAGTACATGTGAAATTGACTTCTGTCCAGTGCAGCACATGCAAAGGGATACATTCCCGCATTCATATTTTGAAAGATTAGGCAGTATGGATTTGTTGATATGATTTCATGAAGATATACTGTAATTTAATGATATCCCCTCACTTCTGCCTGTCAACAATTTGTCAGATGTGGGGACTGACTTTTTTAGGGTGCTGAATGGTTGCAGGTTCCTCAATATTATGTGCTAAATCTGATACCACACTAGTGGAACCATTCAGGCAGCACTTTCAATCTGCATGCATTCAGATAAGTCACATAATTGTTAAACTGATGATTGCCAGAAGTATGGTTGTATTGCCATCTATTAAATGATGTGCCAAGCACTGAATAGAAGGACAGTTAATTATATGAAAACAATACAACATGAAAATTAGCACTGTTACCTTTTCTTGGTTGTTTTGTCTAAAGATCGGATGTGGAGAAGAGAAATATATGGGTAAATTTACTAAATGTTGATTTTGATTGGTTTTAATCAATTTCAAATCAATTTAAACTGCTCTAAATAGATGATGTGTTTCTTAGACTAAGGTCCGTATTCAATTTGAATCGCACCCGCGATACTTTTTCGCCTCCCGGACTTTCCGCCTGTTTTGCAGGCGGAAAAGTATGGCGCTTGTACCCGCGTATCCCCATATTCAATTTGAAAGGACACGAAAACGGGCCCTGGTGAAACTGAAACAAGCGGAAAGTCCTGTAATTTTGGGGGAAATCAGACTAACACCCGCCAAAAGATGCTCTGACATGGGGGTTCACTATGGTTTCCCCCGATTTGGCTTGCTGAAGGTATTTGATGTTTTAAACGTCCTCAGTAGATGATTATTAGCATTTTTGTATAAGTGGTGAAGAATAGTATTTTTGAGGTTTTTTGGAAGAAAATAACCAAGCAAATTTGGGGTACTTGAAAATGGGGGGCAGCATATTTTAAAGTTGCTAAAGTGAAGTTTTAAAAAACATTAAAAATCCACCTGTCGCAAGCACCTGCAAAGGAAAAAACACCTGGGGCATATTTGGGGACCCCCCCTGGAGTCTAGTTCACTATTTTTTAACTTTGTCCCCCAACTTTTTTTTTTTTTGCCCTCAAAATGAGTCATTTTTTGGGGTGTTCTTACGTCTTTTTTAAGATTTTATTGATGCAGTTTACCATTGGGGAACTGTCTTAAGGCTGCACGGGGGTTCCCGCATTGTTGTACCACCAAAACCCCATTTCTGCACTTTTTTCCGCCTGCTATTCATAGGCGAAACTTTTTCGCCTATTACATTGCATTCACTTTCCGCCTAGGTGGAAAGTCTTTGAAATTGAATACGGCGATAATTTTATGCCTGGCGAAATGACGTCATTGGCGAAACTTTTTCGCCAATCCCAGTTTTTCCTCCAAATTGAATACGGGCCTAAATTATATATTTTGGGGTATATGTACTAAAGTATGAGTTTTTAGAAGTGGAAATGTTGCCCATAGCAACCAATTTGATTCTAGCTATTATCTTCTAGAAGGTGCTAGTTAAATGTTAAGTAGAATATGATTGGTTGATATGGGCAACATCTCCACTTCTAAATTCTAAATGTTCTCTCATTAGTAAATATACCCCTTACAGTACTAACCCCTAAAAAACAAATAAAAATGGTATCTTAGTAAATATGTTATTTAGCCCCTTAAACACAAAATCAAATTAGATCAATTTGAAATAAATTAAAATCAATTGACATTTACCCTTAGTAAATATATATATATATTATTTCCATTCTATTTTCAAGAGAAACAAACTTAAAGAGCATTTTATCGGCTGTGCAGCACAAGTTTGCAGGAATAATTGATGAAGCCCCAGGAAAAGGGAATTATAGTGATGGAGTCCACATTGGGCAACCACTAATAATAACATCCAATCTCAAGTCTACTGTAGGTTGTGCAGAGTTAGTTACATTTAGCAGAGAATGACCAAAAAATTATGAACTATTTCCCTTCTAAAGAAACATGCTACAGCATTGAAAAATTGGGTCTCTATAGCTTCCTTGAAACCCTTATGCTTTAATAATTGACTGTAAACCATAATGTTTATTAAAACTGGACGCTCTGCTTATATCTCCAAATTACCAGACCAAGAGCTGGGATATTTGATTTCAGTAAATAGAGACAGGGTGGTAAATTCACTGAGAATCGTGTATGGTCGAGATGTCAATCACAGGTGTGTTTGGCTATTTTTTACAACTCGGAAATTTACTAAAGGCAAACTTGGGTGAGAAATCATGAAACTCTCTGCAAAACACTAGTGAAAACACAAATAGAAATACAGTAAATACAGCATCGGCCAAACTTGAAGTTACTTTCCATAGACAGGAAAAAAACATGGTAATTTACCAAAATGCAAGTTTTAAATAGACTACCTCCTGAGCTGCGTGTTTAGCAGAAACATACACAGATCAATGTGATGCATGTATGTTTCTGATGTAAATAAACAAAAAAGGGTTAAATGTAAAAAACAATGATGTGGGGTTCCCCCCAAAAGCATAACCATCCGGGGTCCGTGACCCAGTCCTAGTTCTAAAAATATGGGGGACAAAATGTGTAGGGGTCCCCTGTATTTTATGAACCGGCACAGGGCACATGGATGCAAGGTACTGTATGAATTTACAGTTGGTGATATTGAAAAGGAAATGGTGTATGTTATGTTGTACATTACTGACCAGAAATTATTTTATGGTACATGTTATAACTTATTAGTATGTCTCTAATGCTTCACCAGTTGTCTGGTGTGAATATGGTGAAAAATGGTTAACATCTGTTAAAGATAAGTGATAAAAGTAAATGACTAGGGACCGAATACAGCATCGGATGCAATGGCGATATTTATGCAGATAAGGTGATTATTTGCACTGCGCAATACATTGCGATTTCTTTGTCATTACGGATGCACAGAAAATCCATTCACCAAGTGATTGTCATGTGGACAGCGTATATATGGGAGGTAATGGGGGAGTGGTTAGGAAAACGCAGGTGTTTCTGACCAATGACGTTCCATGGGTGTGTATATAAATTAGCCATTGTGATTGCTTTCACAGACCTCGCTGTGTTTGAGGAGAGCTGCAGTGTTGCTGCTGGTAAGACTTGCCATATATGCTGTTACTTTCTGCCGTGTGTTGATGATACCAATGTTTTCTGCAAAGACTATTTTACTGTTAAAATATACCTTGATGTGGGTACAACCCTGTCCTATATAAGTAAATAGGGTACGTCCATCTAATACCATTTAGCACAGGGTATATAAGATTACACCACGTGGGATTGTGAAAACTTTTCTTTTTTATGTGAATTTATCAAGGAAAACAACATCAAAGAAATAATAATTACAGAAATCTAAAGCAATGTTATCATAAGTATATGGTGTATCATTTATTGAAAAGCGCATTTGAATTTTACCCTCATGTTTTTATATTGAAGCTTATAAGTTTGCCTAGAGATGTGGTAAATATTGAGAAAAGCAAAGGACCTAAGACCGAGCCTTGAGGTACTCCAAATAATATAGCAAGGAAAAAGAGGAGATGGATTCAGAGAAATAAACACTGAAATAGCAATTTAAAAAGTAGGATGAGAACCAGGCTAGGGCTGTGGACCTAATTCCGACCCGCTCGCTAGCAAGCGGCCACTCACTGAAGACGATGTTCACAGTGCGCATGTGTGTAGTTCGCAGTGCGCATGCGCAAACTAGTATGAGCGATTGGAATGTGCTTGCTCGCCCTACACAGACAGCCCAGTGGAATGAGTAACAGGAAAGGCCATTTGTGGGTGGTAACAGGGGTAGGCCTGTAGTAACGGGGGAGTGGAGTTGCAGATGCAAGCGTGTCAGAGTGTTTTCACCCGTTTCTGGGGCGTGCATAATTAACAGGCAGCGTCAAAGTACATGTCACTTGGTTGAATAATACACTGAAGTGCTCACAGTGCTTGCGGTAGGGTACAATCAACCACAAGCAATGCGGTCATATTCGATGGATCCCGATGTACCGTTGGTTGTATATACTTCCTGGAGATGACATACACTAGTGGGCGGCTAAAAACAGACTGGTGGGTGTCTCTAAACACAAGTGATCACTCTCCAAGACGTAGTGGGCGTGCTTATGCCTTGCCGTGCCGGCGACTGCCTTGACGTCACTTAGCCAAATTTCCATATGCTGGGAGCGAGTGGCCGCATCTAGCGAGCGGGTCTGAATCAGGTCCTGTGTCCTGAAGATCTAGGGATTGCAGTTTTTGTATAAGAAGAGAGTGGTGAACCGTGTCAAATGCAGTAGAGAGATCCAGAAGAATATGGAGTGGGTAATGACGTTTAGAATAAGCAGTGATCAGATCATTCACTACCTTAGTCAGTGCTGTCCCAGTGGAGTGTAAACAAAAGCCTGACTCAGGTGGATCCAATAAGTGCATAAAGTGTATGAGGTGTGTATAGACAAGTCTCTCAAGTAGATTGCAGGAGCATGGGAGCTGAGAGATGAGATGGTAATTTGAGAGAGAGTTAGGATCATACAGTGGAGTAACTACTGCCCCCGCAGCCCCCGCTGCGGCTTGGAGGCGCCGGGTAGCTTGGGGGCAGTGGTTTCTGCCACTGCAACTGTGAGCGCTGGCCTCTGAAGTGATCAGAGGCTAAGGAAGCCTCCGATCACTTCAGAGGCCAGCGTTCCCAGTAATGCATTGCGGGGGTGATGTCATGACATCACCCACGCAGTGAGGAACCTGAGCGGCCGCGTCTGCTGGATCAATTGATCCAGTCAGCGTGGGAGTCAGGAGAGACAGTCCGGATGACAGCTGCAGCCTGCATGGAGTCAGGTAAGTAGGGGGGGAACAACTACAGGGTGGACTAATTGAAGGGGCACAACTACAGGGGCAGTGGGCACTACTTGAAGGGGCACAACTACCAAGGCACTACTTGAAGGGGCACTAATCGAAGGGACACAACAACAAGGGGCAATACTTTAAGGGACACAGCTACAGGGGGCACTGTATAAGGGGCACAACTACAGGGGGCACTACTTGAGGGGCCCAACTACAGGGACACTACTTGAAGGGGCCCAACTACAGGGACACTACTTGAAGGGGCACAGCTACAGGGGCAAAGCTACATAGGGCACAACTACAGGGGGCCCTGGATAATGGGTACTACTACAGGGGGTATTGCATAAGGGGCACTATTACAGGGGGCATTGCATATGAGGCACAATTACAGGGGCCACTACTTGAAGGGACACAACTACAGGGGCAATACTTTAAGGGGCACAGTTACGGGGGCACTGCATATGGGCACAGCTACAGGGGGCACTACTTTAAGGGGCACAACTACAGGGGGCCCTGGATAATGGGTACTATTACAGGGGGCATTGCATATGGGGCACAACTACAGTGGGCACTGTATAAGGGGCACTAATTTAATAGGTTATAAACTATGTTGCCATTAATCTGGTTCTACATGGACATAAAAACTGTGCAACCTGTCTTGAGCTGAGGTGACAGACTGGCAGGAGTGGAGAGGATGGTTGATGAAGTAGATCTGTCAGGGTGGAATGTAATGGGCATTATTGTGTGGCATAAAGTGTAATGGGCATTACTGTATGCACAATGTGCTATTAGGGGCATTACTGTGTGGCATAATGTGTTATGTGGCATAATGTGAAATAGTCATTATGGCATGGCATACTTTGTTATAAGGGCATTACTGTGTGGCATGTGTAAGGAGCATTGCTGTGTTGCATAATGTGTTGTAAAGGGTATTACGGTGTGGCATAATGTGTTATTGGGGCATTCCGGTGTGGCATAATGTGTTATAAGTGGCATTACTTGGTGTGTCATAATGTGCATGGCACAGAACTGTATAATGAACATGAAACCACACACCTTAAACGTCGTCTTTGGGTGTTTTTTTTGGGGGGGGGCACCTGAATCTTTTTTGGCATTGGGGAGCAAAATTTATAGTTACTCCACTGGGACCATATTTTTTTTTCAGACTCAGAGCAATCACTGTATGCATGAGTAACGATGGAAAGATATATAAATCACAGGAAGAGGAAGAGGAAGAAGAGGAAGAAGAAGAGGAAGAGGAAGAGGAAGAAGAGGAAGAAGAAGAGGAAGAGGAAGAGGAAGAAGAGGAAGAAGAAGAAGAGGAAGAGGAAGAAGAGGAAGAAGAGGAAGAAGAAGAGGAAGAGGAAGAGGAAGAAGAAGAGGAAGAAGAGGAAGAAGAAGAAGAAGAAGAGGAAGAAGAGTAAGAAGAAGAAGAAGAAGAATTTTAGTTCAAGAATTGATGACTGCATTTAAGCTTGCAACCCATCGTCACGGGACCTGTCTCACGTTTAAAAGCAAAGTTGCTGTGAGCTTTAAACATTGATAGCATACCCTGAGTTTAAAACTAATGTGATGGCTATGTCCATGTTATAATTCTGAGCAATAGAGTAGGGACTTACAGTAAAGTGGGGTCAAGTGACGATGGGCTGCAAGCTTAAATGCATTGATCAATTCATGAACTAAAACCCCTCTGTTTATTATATTTATTATTATTATTATTATTATTATTATTATTATTATTATTATTATTATTATTATTATTACTAGTTATCATGGTGAGTGCAGAGCCCCTGTGATTTCTATTTAAACAATGTGGTCACATAACATGTTGCACCCCAAATCTAGGAATGGTGAGTGCTGTGGATTAGTGCTTATATATATATATATATATATACCCCTTTGTTAAATACAAAAGTAAAACAGTGGTTCCTACCTTAAATAGGTCACCCTCGTGCATAGATGTCGTCTGTGGAGACTCGCGCTTCCGCACACTGCAGGGCGCATCCCACACCAATGATGTGCACTGATTCCGGCTTCCCTGGTTACCTAGGATACCAGAGTGTCTTGTCTCTGCGGCAACTAAATTAGGTCTTTACAGAGTTGTGAAATGAGCACCTCTACCAGTGAGAACATGATATGCTGCTGAATAAAATAAATAAACAATGATCAGGCTTTGTTAGAAAAAAGGAAATAAACGGATAAGAGAGTGAAGATGAATAGAAGGAAAAGGGAAGGAGAGAAGGGTGGGTTAAAGAAAAGGAGAGATGAGGGAAGAGGGAAGGAAAAAAATATGAAGTAGATTAAAGGGAAAAGAAGGGGAGAAGAAAAGGAGAAAAATGGGAAAGGAAAACAACAAGGGTCAATACATATTGAGAGGATGTAACAAATGTATAATAAAGAGATGAACATTACTAAATGGATGTGGTGGAATCATAAATTAAATTAAATTAGGGATGGCTAAATGATATGCTAACAATGTATGAGCATGGATCTGATATGAAATTTAAGTAAGATACGCTCTAAAAAGTGTTCCAACATATTTTATCTTTCAAGCCTTTCGGCGAAATGGTGTTTAATTCAATAATCCACTTGGCCTCAAGTCGTAGTAATTGTCTCTCCCTGTCTCCTCCTCTTAATGTTGTTGGGATGTGATCTATATTTTTATGTTTAAGGACTGCCAGAGAATGTTTCTGCTCTGAGAAGTGGCGTGCTACCTGTTGTTCACTACTTTTTCCTTGTATCGCAGATTTTATGGCTGTACGATGTAGGGCCATCCTTTCTCTCATAGTCCTGATGGCTTTCCCTATGTAAATTAATCCACAGGGGCAGACTATAATATATATAATGAATGATGATGTTCAAGTTAATATGTGATTGATTTTGTAACTTTTATTGTTGCGTGGGTTTTTGAAGTTCCCTCCTGTTAACATATTTTGGCACATGGTACATTTGAGACATTTGTAGCATCCATTTGGCTTTTTGAGAAACTTAGATTTGTCTTCTATTTTTTTGTTAAATCCTGTGATATGCGCATGTACTATAGTGTCTCTTATGTTGCGTCCTCTGAGGAAACAGGTCATAGGTTGTTTAACTGTGAAGCAAGGAAGATCTATATCTGTTGTGAGAATTGGCCATAATGCCTTGCTGGCGTGTTGTATAACTGGGCTGGAAGTTGTGTATTTTTGTTTCCAGGTGAAACTGCTTTTTCCTGTTTGATAGTCCATTGTAATAGCAGATCTCTGTTCATTTTGAGAATTTCCAGTTTTTGTTGTCTTAGTAGACTGGGGAATTACTATTAGCGGAAGAGCATAATGAATTTGATCTTAACCTATTCATTTATCTCCTGGAACTTACATTAACTCGTAATTGTTTCCTGTACAACCGAGAATATTTTTTATAGCGCACAGGTTGCACAATGGGTAACAATGTGGCACCCACTTACACAAATGCCTACATGCTAAAAGAAGAGCAATGCATGTTCTTTTTAAGCATGTAGGCATTTGCGGAAGTGGGAGCCACATTGTTACCCATTGTGCAACCTGTGCGCTATAAAAAATATTCTCGGTTGTACAGGAAACAATTACGAGTTAATGTAAGTTCCAGGAGATAAATGAATAGGTTAAGATCAAATTCATTATGCTCTTCCGCTAATAGTAATTCCCCAGTCTACTAAGACAACAAAAACTGGAAATTCTCAAAATGAACAGAGATCTGCTATTACAATGGACTATCAAACAGGAAAAAGCAGTAATCACCTGGAAACAAAAATACACAACTTCCAGCCCACTGATTCAACACGCCAGCAAGGCATTATGGCCAATTCTCACAACAGATATAGATCTTCCTTGCTTCAAAGGTAAACAACCTATGACCTGTTTCCTCAGAGGACGCAACATAAGAGACACTATAGTACATGTGGTCTTTACCGTATTTAACAAAAAATAGAAAACAAATCTAAGTTTCTCAAAAAGCCAAATGGATGCTACAAATGTCTCAAATGTACCACGTGCCAAAATATGTTAACAGGAGGGGACTTCAAAAACCCACACAACAATAATAGTTACAAAATCAATCACATATTAACTTGCACATAATCATTCATTATATATATTATAGTCTGCCCCTGTGGATTAATTTACGTTGGGAAAGCCATCAGGACTATGAGAGAAAGGATGGCCCTACATTGTACAGCCATAAAATCTGCGCTACAAGGAAAAAGTAGTGAACAACCTGTAGCACGCCACTGCTCAGAGCAGAAACATTCTCCGGCAGTCCTTAAACATGAAATTATAGATCACATCCCAACAACATTAACAGGAGGAGACAGGGAGAGACGATTACTACGACTTGAGGCCAAGTGGATTATTGAATTAAACACCATTTCACTGAAAGGCTTGAATGATAAAATATGTTGGAACACTTTTTAGAGCGTATCTTACTTAAATTTCATATCAGATCCATGCTCATACATTGTTAGCATATCATTTAGCCATCCCTAATTTAATTTAGGATTCCACCACATCCACTTAGTAATGTTCATCTCTTTATTATACATTTGTTACATCCTCTCAATATGTATTGACCCTTGTTGTTTTCCTTTCCCATTTTTTCTCCTTTTCTTCTACCCTTCTTTTCCCTTTAATCTACTTCATATTTTTTTCCTTACCTCTTCCCTCATCTCCCCTTTTCTTTAACCCACCCTTCTCTCCTTCCCTTTTCCTTCTATTCATCTTCACTCTCTTTTCCGTTTATTCCCTTTTTTTCTAGCAAAGCCTGATCATGGTTTATTTATTTTATTCAGCAGCATATCATGTTCTCACTGGTGGAGGTGCTCATTTCACAACACTGTAAAGACCTAATTTAGTTGCCGCAGAGATGAGACACTCTGGTATCCTAGGTAACCAGGGAAGCCGGAAGCAGTGCACGTCATCGGTGTGGGATGCGCCCTGCAGTGTGCAGAAGCACGAGTCTCCACAGGCAACATCTATGCACGAGGGTGATCTATTTAAGGTAGGAACCACTGTTTTACTTTTTGTTTGTAACCTTGACAAAGGGGTGTGAAGCCCTGAAATGTTGGCACATTAAACCCTGCTTAAGAAAAAGACCTGCAGTGCCACCCATCGTTTGTACTCTCTCTCTCTCTCTCTCTATATATATATATATATATATATATATATATAGCGAGAGAGAGAGAGAGAGATTTTAGTTAATGTTCGAGAGAGCACAGGAGACAGAGTTCTACTGATTTGTAAAGGTACATGATCAAGAAGAGATGCAGTAGAGTAGGAAGATGCGAAGAGAGTAGATATTTTGGGTTTATTTACTAAGAGTTGGGTTATAAAACCCTACAATTTCTGTTTATGTTTATGCCCAATATTTAAATGGGCAGTGCTTTCACTAGCTAGACATGGCCTGTAAAAGCATTGCCCTTTTATATATTGGGCTTTTATACAGAAGTATTGGGTTTTACATCCCGAAGAGAAGGTGCCAGAGGCTACAGGGAGCGAATTGAACAGGTTGCTGGCTGAGGAAGAGCATACCATTTCATTTAGGATCTTATCAATCTTGTTCTTGAAATAGGAATCAAGTTCTTGTGTACTGGGGGTTTTGTGTGGGGGAGGGGAGGAGTGATTTAAATATATTAAGAAGTCCATTTGGAGATAGAAGCTTGAGCAGAGATAAGAGATTGTAAATATTTGTTTGGCAGTGCCTAGAACCCTTTGATAGATGTGGAAGATTGTTTATATGTGAGGAAGTCACTAGGAGTATAAGATTTATATAACTGACACTTTAGTCTGTGTGGAGTGTGATGGGTAGCTGGAGTCACTTCATCTAGTGCTATTTCTAGAGTTAGGTTCAGGTCTGATATAGCAGTTTTAGGAGAAGTGAATGTAGAAATGAGTGAGATAAGTTGTTGCAAAATGTATAGTGCTAATGTTTCTGCTGGTTAGAAGAGGCTTTGTAGACTTCTGTGAGACAGAGCTTGAAGTAATGGAGAAGAACATGCAGATGATAAGGCTGTGATCTGAGAGAGGGAAAGGAGGGTTAATGAATTGAGAAACAGATCATAATCTGGTTAACACAAGATCAATGCAGTGGCTATCCTGATGAGTAGTGGAGTCAGTCCACTTGGAAAAGCTGAGATAGGGGTTCAGAGAGAGTAGTTTGGAGGCACAAGGAGAATGAAGATTATAAATATGGATATTGTAATCACACTTGATGATGGTGGGGATGTAAGTGGATAAGTAGTGAGGAAACCAGGCAAAAATGTTCATAAAATTGTTGGTGTGGCCCAGGTGGACAACAGATCACAGCAATACATATAGAGACTGGGGAGAAAATCCTGATAGAATGTACTTCAAAAGATGTAAATGTGAGTGAAGGAACCTGTGGTAGAACTGTGCATGTGCAGTAATATTCCAACCCCACCCCTCTTACTGCTTCCAGACCTGTATGTGTGTATGAAGAGGAGACAATGATGTGAACGTGCATAAGGGGAGGCAGTGTCTGATTGTGGGAGCCATGTTTCTGTTATTGCCAGGAGGCTGAGGTTGTTTGAGATAAAATGGTCATGGATTCTTATATTTTTAATACAGAGAGGTTATTCCATAAGGCAAATTTAAGTGATTTAGTGGGTGATATGAGACATGTGATGCTTATGAGGTTATCTGGATTTCTATACTATTTCAAATCAGCTGTATATGAGTGGGGCATGCGGATGCATCCTGCGTTAGGTGATATATCACCAGGTAATAGTAGCAGAAGGAGAGAGAGATAAATATAGTTAAAGGATGTGTGTGAGTTTTTTACAGCTACAGGTTGAGGATTTAATAATCTATATACAAAGATAAATAAAGAGCTCATGAGTGTTAATAAGAGGGTTGTGGAATATTGAGGTGGCAATTTGAACAGTGGAGAGAGATGCAGCAAGAGAAAAGGATGTTATAGCCTTATGCTGGGTACACTTTGGGTGATATACAGTATTGGCCTTTCGGTTGAATGCCCAATATATATCGTGGCCATGTCGAAAAATGAGTACCAGTGAAATGTCTGTGAACAATGGGCCTGATTCAGAGCCGGACGCAATTAGCGCTCGCTCGTCCAGAAAATAGGGGTGGCTATTCAAATGAACCGTTCGCTCTTTGCGGTCTGTTCACGCCTCTAGGTCTGAACGAGCGAACAAAACTTGCGGTCGTTTTTTGGAAAACTACGCCCCCTGGCCGCTCGCATCCTACATCATATCCGCTATTTATTAGATTAATCGAGTACATCGACCAGCGTATGAACTGCTCGCTATTATTGTGGCTGGTTTTTGCTACTACAATTTTGCGAGCAGTTCTGGCTATAAAATAACCCAGTTACGTGGTCAATGACGCTGCTGTATTAATTATGCACACCCATAAAACACCCGTTTTGACCTTTAAGCACGCCTGCGTTCTGATCTCCACTCCCCGTTTTCAAGCACCTTCTTCTGTTACCACCCACATACGCCTCCTCCTGTCACTCAAAATAGCAGGCATTCGCTATTTAGCGAACAAACGATTTTCGGCTGCACTGACTGGTTCGCGCATGCATATTAAAATCCATACGCATGCACAGTTGGGCAAACATCGCTCGGAACGAACGAGCGGCCGCTTACAAGCAGCTCTGAATCAGGCCCAATGTCCTTCACAGACATATCATGTTCGCTCTGCAGTACAGCCAATGGCCGATATATCTGCAGATATATCAGCACATAATGCTGTGTGTATGGGTGTTCATCTAACCGCCTGTACACTTGCTGCAGAAGCCACCAGTGACTGACATCACAACTGCCCGGGCACATGTAAATGCCCATCCAGTTGTGACATCAGGCATAACACATTGGGCTGATGATTGGTACTGTAAGTGTATATGCACTTACCAATTGTCAGGTAGAACAGTGGATTGGCTGGAAGGCTGTTCCATCATTCTAGTGTTTACCCACCTTTAGAGATAAAGTATAAAATGGAGTGATGTGAATAAAAGCAATGTGTGGTACATGATGACTTGTTAATAAAAAGAAAGAAAGAAAAAGACAAAAGGCGTTTAAAAATTGAGAGTTGATATTACCTGGTGTTAAATGTTGCACAGCTTGAGATAGGACCAGTGTGGTTCAAAACAGCTGATTATTGCTCATAAACCACAGTATTTATGTGAACAATATGTTTTGAGTGCTGTTCCTTTCATTTGAATTAACATACTGTCCACATTAACTTGTAAGTAACACTCAATATTGCGGAGCAATAGGTTAGCAAAAACTGAAATAAATGTTCAATTAATAGTGAGAAAAGGGCCCTTTTTCATGGAGAACATAATATGTTAAGAAAAGGAGACTTGTCTGGGCCATGAAACACCACCAGGGCAGACAACTGAAGAATGGTAGCAGGTGTCATGGACTGATGAAAATTTTATAATCTTCGGTCACACAGCGTTTTTGAATGGTGTAAATATTAGATGCAATATACAGTATACACATTATATATATATATATATATACTAGGGGTGAGCGGGTTCAGATTTCTGAAATCCGAACCCCCCCGAGCCCTCCCGATCCGAGGCCGATCCGAGTCAGGCTCGACTTATCCCGCCTGACTCGGATCTGAAATCGAGGCAAAACTTCATCATCCCGCCTTCCGGGTCTCGCGGGTTTTGGATCCTATATAAGGTACCCGCGTCGGCGCCATTTTCTCACTCGGCAGTGGACAGTGAAGAGGGAGGGTGGGAGTTAGGGCTGGCTGGGCTGTGTAGTGTAGTGCAGAGTAGTGTTGTGCTGTGCTGTGCTGCGCTGTGCTGCTGTTGTCCATAGGGGTTGAGTCCACTACTTCAAAGTCCATAGGGGCTGGCTGTGTTGTGCTGTGCTGCTGTTAATAGGGGCTGTGTCCACTACTTCAAAGTCCATAGGGGCTGGCTGGACAGCCCCTATGGATTTTGAAGTCCATAGGGGCAGTCAGTTCTCCATAGGGGCTGTGTCCACTCCAAAGTCCTGTGCAGTGTCCCAGTCCTAAAGGGGTGCTGTAGTGTTGTCCAGGGGGTGCTCTGTCCATCAGGGGTGCTCCCGCCAAGTGCTAAAAAAATAATATTTTTTCTGTGTTTGTGAATTGTGTGCGCAGTAGCAGCACGTGCATCAACAAAGTAGTGCCAAGCGTGCGCCTGTGTCATAAGTAAAGGGCCGGCTGGCTTGACCGTTAAAGGGTGCTGTAACCCCCAAAGTACACTACAAACCAACTAACAAATTATTTTTTCTGTGTTTGTGAATTGTGTGCGCAGTAGCCGCACGTGCATCAACAAAGTAGTGCCAAGCGTGCGCCTATGTCATAAGTAAAGGGCCGGCTGGCTTGACCGTTAAAGGGTGCTGTAACCCCCAAAGTACACTCCAAACCAAAAAAATATATATTTTCTGTGTTTGTGAATTGTGTGCGCAGTAGCCGCACGTGCATCAACAAAGTAGTGCCAAGCGTGCGCCTGTGTCATAAGTCAAAGGCCGGCTTGCTTAACCGTTAAAGATTGCTGTATCCCCCAAAGTACACTCCAAACCAAAAAAATATATATATTTTCTGTGTTTGTGAATTGTGTGCGCAGTAGCCGCACGTGCATCAACAAAGTAGTGCCAAGCGTGCGCCTATGTCATAAGTAAAGGGCCGGCTGGCTTGACCGTTAAAGGGTGCTGTAACCCCCAAAGTACACTCCAAACCAAAAAAATATATATTTTCTGTGTTTGTGAATTGTGTGCGCGGTAGCCGCACGTGCATCAACAAAGTAGTGCCAAGCGTGCGCCTGTGTCATAAGTAAAGGGCAGGCTGGCTTGACCGTTAAAGGGTGCAGTAACCCCCAAAGTACACTCCAAACAAAATAACAAAATATTTTTTCTGTGTTTGTGAATTGTGTGCGCAGTAGCCGCACGTGCATCAACAAAGTAGTGCCAAGCGTGCGGCTGTGTCATAAGTAAAGGGCCGGCTGGCTTGACCGTTAAAGGGTGCTGTAACCCCCAAAGTACACTCCAAAGCAAAAAAATATATATTTTCTGTGTTTGTGAATTGTGTGCGCAGTAGCCGCACGTGCATCAACAAAGGAGCAGCGCCAAGCGCCGCCTGTGTCCCATAAGTAAAGAGCCGGTTGGCTCATTTCTTAAAGGCTGGTGTAACCCACAAAGTGCACTACTCTCCAGCAAAAATAAAAAAATATTTTCTGTGTTTAGCCGCACGTATATATCAAATCGATATAACATAAATGGAGGACCAAACTTTCTCAGATAAAAATAAAATAGAGAAAGATCAAAAACCACTTCCTCCTAGTGCTGAAGCTGCTGCCACTAGTCATGACATAGACGATAACATGCCATCAACGTTGTCTGCCAAGGCCGATGCCCAATGTCATAATAGAGGGCACATACAATCCCAAATGACAAAGTTCAGGAAAATTACCTTGAAAAAAACATTTAAATCAGCTGAAGAGAAACGTAAACTTGCCAATATGCCATTTACGACACGGAGTGGCAAGGAACGGCTAAGGTCGATCCCTAGTATGTTCATGACTAGTGGTTCAGCTTCACATGACGATGGAAGCCCTCCTCACACTAAAAAAATCAAGAGTTAAGCTGGCAAAAGCACAGCGAAGAACTGTGCTTTCTAAGAAGATATCACAAATCCCCAAGGAGAGTCCAAGTGTGGTGGTGGTTGCGAAGCCTGACCTTCCCAGCACTGGACGGGAAGAGGTGGCTCTTTCCACCATTTGCATGCCCCCTGCAAGTGCTGAAAGGAGCACCCACAGTCCACTTGCTGATATGCAAATTGAAGATGTCACTGGTGAAGTACAACAGGATGAGGATACTGGTGTAGCTGGCGCTGAGGAGGAAGTTGGCGAGGAGGATTCTGATGGTGATGTGGTTTGTTTAAATCAGGCTCCGGGGGAGACAGTTGTTGTCCGTGGGATGAAAAAGCCCATCACGGTCATGCCTGGGCAGAAGACCAAACATTCCACCTCTTTGGTCTGGCAATATTTCTATCCAAATCCGGACAACAACTGTCTTGCCATATGTACCATATGTAAAGGTGAAATAAGTAGGGGTAGGGATGTCAACCACCTAGGAACATCCTCCCTTATATGGCACCTGCAGCGCGTTCATAAAAAGTTACTGTCAAGTTCAGAAACTTTGGCTAAGACCGTAAGCAGTCCAGGGACACCTAAATCCCATTGTCCTGTTGTATCCAAGCACCTGCAAACCACACCGTCAACTCCCTCCTCATCAATTTCCTCCTTAGTCAGGATCGGAAGTAATCCTGCAGGCCATGTCACTGGCATGACTGACTCTCCTATCCAGGATTCCTCCGGAGGATCCTGCATTGCTACGCCTACTGCTGTTGCTGCTGCTGCTGCTGGGAGTCGTTCATCATCCAAGAGAGGAAGTAGGAACACCACTACTTTTACTAAACAATTGACCCTCCAACAGTCCTTAGCGAGGAGGATGAAGTACGACAGCAGTCATCCTGAAGCAAAACGTATAACTGAGGCCTTGACTGCTATGTTGGTGTTAGACATGCGTCTGGTATCCGCCATTAGTGCAGTGGGATTTAGACAATTGATGGAGGTAGTGTGTCCCCTGTTCCAAATCCCATCTAGATTCCACTTCACTAGGCAGGCGATACCGAGACTGTACAGAAACGTCAGAAAAAGTGTCCTCAGTGTCCTGAAAAATGCCGTTGTACACAATGTCCACTTAACCACAGACATGTGGACAAGTGGAACAGGGCAGACTAAGGACTATATGACTGTGACAGCCCACTGGGTAGATGTATCACCTTACGCAGCAACAGCAGCAGCGTCACCAGTCGCAGCATCTCAGAAACGCCAGCTCGTTCCAAGGCAGGCTACGCTGTGTATCACCGGTTTCAGTAAGAGGCACACCGCCGACAACCTCTTAGAGAAACTGAGGGAAATCATCGCCCAGTGGCTTACCCCACTTAGACTCTCCTGGGGATTTGTGATATCTGACAACGCCACCAGTATTGTGCGGGCATTACATCTGGGCAAATTCCAGCAGTCCCATGTTTTGCTCACACAATAAACTTGGTGGTGCAGAATTTTCTGAAAAGCGACAGGGGCGTGCAGGAGACGCTTTGGGTGGGCCGAAAAATTTCTGGCCACTTTCGCCATTCAGCGACTGCGTGCCAAAGACTGGAGCACCAGCAAACACTCTTGAACCTGCCCCACCATCACCTGAAGCAAGAGGTTGTGACGCGGTGGAACTCAACCCTCTATATGCTTCAGAGGATGGAGGAGCAGCAAAAGGCCATACAAGCCAATACATCCACCTATGACATAGGCAAAGGAGGGGGTATGCACCTGACTCAAGCACAGTGGAGAATGATTTCCGTGTTGTGCAAGGTTCTCCAGCCCTTCGAACTTGCCACACGTGAAGTCAGTTCAGACACTGGCAGCTTGAGTCAGGTCATTCCCCTCATCAGGCTTTTGCAGAAGCAGCTGGAGAAAGTGAAGGAGGAGCTAAGACGGAGCGATTCCCCTTGGCATGTGGGACTTGTGGATGAAGCCCTTCATTCGCTTTGCCAGGATTCCAGGGTGGTCAATCTGTTGAAATCAGACCACTACATTTTGGCCACTGTGCTCGATCCTAGGTTTAAAGCCTATGTGGTGTCTCTCTTTCCGGCCGACACAAGCCTGCAGAGGTGCAAAGACCTGCTGGTGAACACACTGTCAGCTGAAGCGGAACGTGACACGTCAACAGCTCCTTCTTCATTTTCTCCCGCAACTGGGGCTGCCAGGAAAAAACTTAGGTATCCTAAGCAACCCGCTGGCGGTGATGCAGGGCAGGCAGGACCAAGTTTGGACATCTGGTCTGGACTGAAGGACCTGGCAACAATTTCTGACATGTCTAACATGTTAACCTGAAGGTAATTTTATACAATATTTTTAATAATTTGTGCCTTAGACAAAGTTTGTGAAGATTGAACAATCAAAAATCAAAAGGTTTCATTATCTCAGTCTTGCCAAATTATTCCATATTTCGTAATATTCTCTATTTCGGAATATTTGCATATGGGAGACTCAACCTGTATATATTTTATACAAAATGTCCTTCACTTGCACTAATTGATTTTTAATATTAAGATCTTTATATAGGAGGTAAGGAATTCCTATAAGAAAACCTTACCCTCCAGCTGCACCTTTCCATATGGCCCGTTAGACGAGCCTTAAAATATAGAAAAATAGAGTAAGAGAGGGCGCTGAACTTATTATAAGGGGAGATATACCTAATCTCATAAACCTCTAATACACATAAAATAATATAACCAATCAGATTATTATTATAAAACCAACTTTCCAAAATGGATCAGTCCTGAATGGAATATGAAGTAAATCAGAGTCCTTTATTGAGGTAGAATCAGACAATAGTTATAGTGGGTCTTCACAGAAACTTGAGGACTAGGAGTTGATTTCACCCAAAGCAAGAAGTGGACTTTCTCCAGATTCTGGATTTTTCTCTGTCAGCTTTTACTGAAAACAACAAAATCACCCAGACAAATTAGGCCATAAGGCCACCATTAGGATTTCAAAAAGTTTTATTCGGAATAAAATTATTCTCTCACAAAACAACTGTTATTTCTTTCTTACATAGATTTTTATATGAACCAATCTGTCGTCAAGTGGGTTGTCAAATCAACAGTTAAACCATACACTCAGAGGTTTAAAATGGTGAATATTGACCACTTGACTGATGCAATGTTGTAGATTTTATATATATATATATATATATATATATATAGGCAAGGGTGGTTTAATAAGTAATGAAATAACGTAACAAGACCTCTTGTTGCATATTCAATAGTATGGTCTTGGTACAGATTAGTTTTCCACATAGTCCCCATACTTGTCTAAGCACTTGTTCAATGGTGCACATATGTGAAACATATGATTATAATAGGGGATGTCCATGTAATAAAAACCACCGAGGATCTATAGTGACTAAAAAACCAGAGCGATAATTATTAGGCCGATGTTAAAACAAAGCAGCATAGTTTGAGAAAAATTGCCGTACATGGATACAAAGCTGCACTGTTGCCTTATTGTCTATCTTTCAAAAGCCTTAAGCCAGGACATGACGACTTGCTGAACTTCACCATCGATTGCGAATCGCCTTCCACCCAGATGCTTCTTCAGTGGTCCAAAGAGATAGAAATCACTTGGTGCCAGGTCAGGGCTGTAGGGAGGAAGGTCCAGTACCTCCCAGTGGTAACACCGTAGCAACTCACGCATGTGGCCATTTTCAAAGGCAGTAAATCAAAAACAAACTTGTTTCCATGGCATGGAGGTTATCACCATACACCTAGACAAGTTGGCAATGACTTTCAGCTACTAATGTGCCCTTTAGATGCAGAAATCTGATCACGCTATGCACCTCATGTTTTTACCATCCCCGCCATCTTATAACTTATGTTGTGACCAGTGGTCGAAGTGGAATTTTGAGGTGGGGGTATGGAAATATCAGGGGGGGCTTTACTTAGGCAGGTCCAATCCTGAGCCCCCCTTATATTTCCATACCCCCAGTTCCTCCCCTCCCAGCTCACCTGCCCTCACACCTCACTGCACAGCTCACCTGCCCTCCAGCTCACAGCACAGCTCACCTGCCCTCGAGCTCACAGCACAGCTCACCCACCATCACACCTCCCAGCACAGCTCCAAGCTCACCTGCCCTCCCATCTCCCAGCACAGCTCTCAGCTCAACTACCCTCCAACCTCACAGCACAGCTCCCAGCTCTCCTGCACCCCCAACACAGCTCCCAGCTCACCTGCCCTCCCATCTCCCAGCACAGCTCCCAGCTCACCTACCCTCCCATCTCCCAGCACAGCTCTCAGCTCAACTGCCCTCCAACTTCACAGCACAGCTCCCAGCTCACCGACCCTCCCAACTCACAGCACAGCTCTCCATCCGCCAACACAGCTCCCAGCTCACCTGCCCTCCCATCTCCCAGCACAACACACAGGTCACCTGCCCTCCCGTCTCCCAGCACAGCTCTCAGCTCAACTGCCCTCCAACCTCACAGCACAGCTCCCAGCTCAACTGCCCTCCCACCTCACAGCACAGCTCTCCTGCACCCCCAACACAGCTCCCAGCTCACGTGCTCTCCCACCTCTCAGCACAGCTCTAGGCTCACCTGCCCTCCCACTTCACAGCACAGCAATCCTGAACCCCCAACATAGCTCTCAGCTCACCTGCCCTCCCACCTCCCAGCACAGATCCCAGCTCACCTGCCCTCCCACCTCACACCACAGCAATCCTGCACCCCCAACATAGCTCTAAGCTCACCTGCCCACCCACCTCCCAGCTCACCTGCCCTCACAGTACTGCACACATGCCCTCCCATCTCCCAGCACAACTCTCAGCTCACCTGCCCTCCCACCTCACAGCACAGTTCTCAGCACACATGCCCTCCCACCTCACAGTACAGCTCTCAGCTCACCTGCCCTCCCACCTCACAGCACAGCTCTCAGCTCACCTGCCCTCCCACCTCACAGCACAGTTCTCAGCACAACTGCCCTCCCACCTCACAGCACAGTTCTCAGCACACCTGCCCTCCCACCTCACAGCACAGCTCTCAGCACACCTGCCCTCCCACCTCACAGCACAGCTCTCAGCTCCCCTGCCCTCCCACCTCACAGCACAGTTCTCAGCACACCTGCCCTCCCACCTCACAGCACAGCTCTCAGCACACCTGCCCTCCCACCTCACAGCACAGCTCTCAGCTCCCCTGCCCTCCCACCTCACAGCACAATTCTCAATACACCTGCCCTCCCACCTCACAGCAGAGTTCGCAGCACACCTGCCCTCCCATCTCACAGCACAGTTCTCAGCTCACCTGCACTCCCACCTCACAGCACAGTTCTCAGCTCACCTGCACTCCCACCTCACAGCACAGTTCTCAGCTCACCGGCCCTCCCACCTCACAGCACAGCTCTCCTGCACCCCCAACACAGCTCCCAGCTCACCTGCCCTCCCATCTCCCAGCACAGCTCTAGGCTCACCAGCCCTCCCACTTCACAGCACAGCAATCCTGAACCCCCAACATAGTTCTCAGCTTACCAGCCCTCCCACCTCCCAGCACAGCTCCCAGCTCACCTGCCCTCCCACCTCACACCACAGCAATCCTGCACCCCCAACAATGCTCTCAGCTCACCTGCCCTCCCACCTCCCAGCACAGCTCCCAGCTCACCTGCCCTCCCACCTCACACCACAGCAATCCTGCACCCCCAACATAGATCTTAGCTCACCTGCCCTCCCACCTCCCCGCTCACCTGCCCTCACAGTACTGCACACAAGCCCTCCCATCTCCCAGCACAACTCTCAGCTCACCTGCCCTCCCACCTCACAGCACAGTTCTCAGCACACCTGCCCTCCCACCTCACAGCACAGCTCTCAGCTCACCTGCCCTCCCACCTCACAGCACAGCTCTCAGCTCACCTGCCCTCCCACCTCACAGCACAGTTCTCAGCTCACCTTCCCTCCCACCTCACAGCACAGTTCTCAGCACACCTGCCCTCCCACCTCACAGCACAGCTCTCAGCACACCTGCCCTCCCACCTCACAGCACAGCTCTCAGCTCCCCTGCCCTCCCACCTCACAGCACAGTTCTCAGCACACCTGCCCTCCCACCTCACAGCACAGTTCGCAGCACACCTGCCCTCCCATCTCACAGCACAGTTCTCAGCTCACCTGCACTCCCACCTCACAGCACAATTCTCAGCTCACCTGCACTCCCACCTCACAGCACAGTTCTCAGCTCACCTGCACTCCCACCTCACAGCACAGTTCTCAGCACACCTGCCCTCCCACCTCACAGCTCACCTGCACTCCCACCTCACAACACAGTTCTCAGCTCACCGGCCCTCCCATCTCACAGCACAGCTCTCAGCACACCTGCCCTCCCACCTCACAGCACAGCTCACCTGCCCTCCCACCTCACAGCACAGCTCACCTGCCCTCCCACCTCACAACACAGCTCCCAGCTC
The DNA here is from genome assembly GCA_031769625.1 of Taudactylus pleione. Taxonomy (NCBI): domain Eukaryota; kingdom Metazoa; phylum Chordata; class Amphibia; order Anura; family Myobatrachidae; genus Taudactylus; species Taudactylus pleione. The sequence continues at coordinate 1,366,394 of JAUIMM010000626.1, read as the reverse complement.
ACCTGCCCTCCCATCTCACAGCAAAGCTATCATGCACACCTGCCCTTCCACTTCACAACACAGCTCTCAGCACACCTGCCCTCCCACCTCACAGCACAGCTTTCAGCTCACCTGCCCTCCCACCTCACCTGCCAACACATCTCCCTGCTCACCTGCCCTCCCACCTCACAGCACAGCTCCCAGCTCATCTGCCCTCCCACCTCACAGAACAGCTCTCCTGCACCCCCCAACATAGCTCCCAGCTCACCTGCCCTCCCACCTCACTGCACAGTTCTCAGCACACCTGCCCTCCCACCTCACAGCACAGCTCTCAGCTCACCTGCCCTCCCATCTCACAGCACAGCTCTCAGCTCACCTGCCCTCCCACCTCACAGCACAGCTCTCAGCTCACCTGCCCTCCCACCTCATCTGCCCTCACATCTCCCAGCTCACCTGCCCTCCCACCTCACAGCACAGCTCCCAGCTTACCTGCCCTACCACCTAACAGCACAGCTCTCCTGCACCCCAACATAGCTCCCAGCTCACCTGCCCTCCCACCTCACAGCAAAGCTCACCTGCCCTCCCACCTCACAGCACAGCTCTCAGCTCACCTGCCCTCCCACCTCACAGCACAGCTCACCTGCCCTCCCACCTCACAGCACAGCTCCCAGCTCACCTGCCCTCCCACCTCACAGCACATCTCACCTGCCCTCCCACCTCACAACACAGCTCCCAGCTCACCTACCCTCCCATCTCACAGCACAGCTCTCAGCACACCTGCCCTCCCACCTCACAGCACAGCTCTCAGCTCACCTGCCCTCCCACCTCACCTGCCCTCACATCTCCCAGCTCACCTGCCCTCCAACCTCACAGCACAGCTCCAAGCTTACCTGCCCTACCACCTCACAGCACAGCTCTCCTGCACCCCAACATAGCTCCCAGCTCACCTGCCCTCCCACCTCACAGCAAAGCTCACCTGCCCTCCCACCTCACAGCACAGCTCTCAGCTCACCTGCCCTCCCACCTCACAGCACAGCTCACCTGCCCTCCCACCTCACAGCACAGCTCCCAGCTCACCTGCTCTCCCACCTCACAGCACATCTCACCTGCCCTCCCACCTCACAACACAGCTCCCAGCTCACCTACCCTCCCATCTCACAGCACAGCTCTCAGCACACCTGCCCTCCCACCTCACAGCACAGCTCTCAGCTCACCTGCCCTCCCACCTCACAGCACAGCTCCCAGCTCACCTGCCCTCCCACCTCACAGCACATCTCACCTGCCCTCCCACCTCACAACACAGCTCCCAGCTCACCTACCCTCCCATCTCACAGCACAGCTCTCAGCACACCTGCCCTCCCACCTCAAAGCACAGCTCTCCTGCACCCCCAACATAGCTCCCAGCTCACCTGCCCTCCCACCTCACAGCACAGCTCCCAGCTCACCTACCCTCCCATCTCACATCACAGCTCTCAGCTCACCTGCCCTCCCACCTCACCTGCCCTCACATCTCCCAGCTCACCTGCCCTCCCACCTCACAGCACAGCTCCCAGCTCACCTGCCCTCCCACCTCACTGCACAGCTCTCAGCTTATCTGCCTTCACACCTCATCTACCCTCATACCTCCCATTCCAGCTACCCGCTCACCTGCTCTCACACCACAGCTACCAGCTCACCTCCAAGTCTCTCCCAGGTCATCTTCCAGCACACACTACTCCGCGCTGCACTCTGCTTACCAGTGCTGCACCCCACTGACCAGTGCCACTCTGCTTACCGGTGCTGCACCCTGCTGACCAGTGCCGCTCTGCACTCTGCTTACCATCACTGCACCCCGCTGACCAGTGCCGCTCTTCACTCTGCTTTCCGGTGCTGCACCCCGCTGACCAGTGCCACTCTGCTTACCGGTGCTGCACCCCGCTGACCAGTGCCACTCTGCTTACCGATGCTGCACCCTGCTGACCAGTGCCGCTCTGCTTACCGGCGCTGCACCCTGCTGACCATTGCCGCGCTGCAGTCTTCAAGTTCTGACCGGTGCTACTCCCTCCTCTTCTCCTCACTCCTCGTCGGCGCAGCATATTGAATTTAGCTCCAGCCGCGGACCGGCAGCCTATTATGGGTGGCCACATAGCCGCCTCTGATTGGCTTGCGGCCGGCGCCAAATTCAACAAGCCGCAGGTCGCTGCTGATTGGCCACCGGTCCGCGGCCATGATTGGCTCGTGGCTGGAGCCAAGTGTAAACAGGCAGCACAGCCGCTTGTTAACTGGCGCTGGGACAGTGACAGTCTCAGCGCCGGGTGCCGAAGTGAAGTGCCGGTATGACATACCGTTTCATACCGGCACACTTCGAGTACTGGTTGTGACAGTATAACTGATATATGAGGCACAGTCTAATGGCCGTTTTTGGAAGCAGTCGTCTAACTGCTCTGGCTTGGTGGGAAATAAGAATGATATAGAGCACACTACACATGCGAGAGGTCTTGTTACCTTTCTTATATAAATTTAATTCCAAATAATCCTTTTCAAATTGTAATTTTAATTCAGTTAATTTCAAAATATTGAGAATAATAAAAATGCATAAATCACTGATGCTTATATCCACTGCAATTATTTAGGAGAATGTGTTTTATTGAATGTTTGCTACCCTAATACTACATACAGGTGACTTTTGTTTTGTAATAACCATAATCAAATTACATTATGCTGTGAATAGACAGAATTAATATATTCAGTACGTTACTTACCCAAAACAGAAGAGGTTTTGGCTCCCAAATATATACGGAAGATTTTGCACATTGTTATTAACCGTGAATATTCCACCTATAATGATATCTCCTTCCTGGGAATATTTATATTCAAATTCATATTCATTAATAGGAGAAAAGTGACATCCAGGGGCCGGGTTCTGTGTCTTAGATATGCAGAGTGTGATGCTCAGGATACACAGCCAAATTATTTGGTGTAAAATATTAAGTGTAAATTCAAATTGTTGAAAGCATTTATTGATTTTGCCATCTCCTCCTTTAAATCTCTTCAGTGACAGCTGCATGATTCTAATGAAATATTTAATGATTCAGGTAAACCACAGTAAGACAATGAGAGACAAAAACACATTCTGGCTTCATATACTGTTCAATGGGTTGGGTACGGGATCCCGACCAGGTTACATGGCCACCACCTAAAGGTAAGTTTTCTAAACGTAACCCCTAACCCTCTCTCCCCAACCTCCCCCCTAGTGCCCAAACCAAATGCTCCCTCCCCACAGCCTAAACCTAACCTCGTCCCGCAGCCTAAACCTAACCCTCCCACTAGTGCGTATCCCCTTACCCTAACCCTTCCCTAACCCCAGTGCTTACCTTCCGGCAGTTGGGGTGCCAGCACTGGTATTCTGACATGTGTCGGGATTCCGGTGCCGGCATTCTGACCGCCAGAATCGCATCGGTCGGCATTTTGACTGCATCCCCTGTTCAATATAAGTTAATTTGAGGGACATAAATTGGCTATTCCTCAATTTTGCATCAATGTACATACATAAATCTTGTGTTTGTATTTAGACATAAAAGTTTCTAAAGACTACAGCTCACTGTATTGTTAATTAGTAATTAGCCTTCTCTCTCCAACTAGCCCTATATTAAAGTAATAGAACTCATATTTAATTAATAGACATATTTCACATAACCATGAAAACAGATATATTAGGCAGCACAGATGGTGTAATGGTTAGCATTACTCCTTTAGAACATAGAGGTCTTGGGTTTCATTCCCACCAAGGTCCTAACTGTGTGGGGTTTGTATGTTCTCCCCATATTGTGTGGGTTTACTCAGGGTACTCTGGTTTCCTCCCACAATCCAAAAACTTACTGGTACTGTAGAGTAATTATCTTCTGATAGAAATGAACCCTTGTGTGTTTGTGCACATTTAGTAGGCATGTGACTGCCCAAATGTTCTCTGTGGATTATATGTGTGGTACATAAATAACTTAATAAATAAAATAAAATAAATTTTTAGATTAATGAATGAATAGAGAACCTGATTATGCACGCAATTAGCCGATTACCATACGCAACTGCGAGTACAAACACAATAGGCCGATTGTTGCGTTCTGTGCATGCGAATGCATCGCAGTGCGTGTGCGCGAACCAGCTATTGTGATCAGGACTGCAATCGCAGAGGCTACGCAGACCCATTGCAGAGTGATTGACAGGAAGTGCTCATTGTGGGTGGTGATGGGGGAGTGGGTCGGGGAAACGCTGGCATGCCAGGGGCATGCATAAATTAGATTATCCCAAATGGGAAGGTATAATATGGATTTTCAAAAACTTATTTATCTGTTTAGATAACATTATCCAAAATTATAATTGAAAAATATTGAGTTGGGGAACACTGATGTAGTGGAGGTCTGTATTTAGGAGACAGCAAAAAAAGTGAGAAAAGAGTTTAAGTGGTAGACTAAATTTCAATCCAAACCTGGGCATTAGTTCTAATATCAATTGGTGAAGATGAGTCACTACATAATATATTTGAAAGTTTAGGGGATAAATTAACTAAAGGTAGATTTTGTAATCAGAGATTTACTAAAGGAAAAAACAATGGCAAAACAACCAAAAAATGAACTATATATAATTTAGAGCATTGTCCCAACAATTGTTTTTTTTTAACAAAGAATAGGGTCTGCAGATTTACTAAAGATCGGTTTTAAAACTGACCAAGTCCCGACTTCAAAATGTTGGCAAACCTGCCCAAACAATAGGCCTGCCTGAGGCAGGAACATTTGGGAGAAGCACTGCACAGATCAGAATGATTTGTGCAGGCTTTGCTGTGTAAAAGCAAAGAAAGAGATAATTGTAAAAAAAAGCAATTGTGTGGCCTCCCCCACTAAACCCGTAACCAGCCCCGGTCCTCTCATATCATGAGAGTGCTGCTCTAAAACAATCAGTTTATCCCTATGCATTTTATATGTGAGTGTCCTTGAGTAACCATCAGGATACTGGATGAGATAAAATATGGGCATGGTGTTTAAGGGGCTTCACCTCAAAAGTTATAAGTAGTACAAAGCTGAAATTTGCCATGGACAGGTAGTACTGTCATTCAAAGCTGCCTGCCAAATTTCAGGGCAAAAAAATGAAAAAATGAGGATTTGGGAGTAATCTAATGTTCCAACTGTCAGTTTTTTCTGATACTCTGTTAGGACCACTTTTCTGTTCTCTATGGGGGATTTTTGGGAAGGCATAACTCAGGGTAGGGGGCAAATCTAGACTTATGGTTTGTTTTATTAGGTAGCTATTGTTCCAGGGTAGGGCCTTTGGGGGTACAGGTAATTTAGAAAGTTACAGTTTTTAAGCTATTACCTAACACTTGTGCCATTATAGAGATAGAAAGATTAAATTCCTTGCGCAGCCTCAGTAAGAGCCTCTAGTAGGTGTGCTCATTTGGCTTCATTTGGGTGCTGTGGGTGGTAGTGGGGGCTGGGACTGGGGGGAAAGGAATCCAAAGTTTGCTGTGGTCAGGACCCGGGGAGGATGTAGCAGGTATTAGCGTTGGCTGAGACCCAGGGGAGACAGCAGGCGGCGGTAGTGGTGGTGCAGCCGTTTGCGGCTGAGGCAGGGCGAGCAGCTCGTGAAGTCTGCATCTGTGAGTGAAAAAAAATTAAACATCGTGGCCACCCCCCTGCCCCCAAAGAGCAACCAGCTCCGGGCTTTTAGTGTACAGTGCTGTTTGTTCAAAATACGGAGAACAAACAACATAGGGGTCCCCTGTATTAAGCACAAACAGCACCAGGCTAATCAGAACCAGTCCTGCTTGCCAGAATACAGGGGACAAATGACATAGAGGTCCCCCTTATTCAGCGCAACCAGCACTGGGATCTGATCCGGTCCTGGTTCTGGAAATAATGGGGAAAAAAGAAAAGCCACCACTGGAATTTTTCTACCGGGGGCTGATGCCACTGCGAGGGGAGCCCTTTCACCGGGTCCCCCAGCCAAAGCATCAACCCTGACCGCTAGTCAGCCCAGTCCAGGGTTCACTGGGAAGCTGGGGACCCCCCCCAATAAAGGGGTCCCCCTCTCCAGGGCACCGCAGACCTAGGGTGATATCCTGGGGCGGTGGGTGCTGGGTTGATAGTGTAATGTGGTGTAAAAAAGAGAAGTTAAATATTGTCTTTTGCTGTGGAACTACAGTTCCCAGCAAGCCTCCCCTCCCCCGATATGCTGGTACTTGGAGAACCACAAGTACCAGCATTTGGGTCATTATTGGCCCGCTGGTACCTGTAGTTCTAATGCAAAATAAATAAAAGTTTATCAAACATACATGCACTCACACATGTACACACATGCACACACACATGTACACATACTCACCTATGTATCCCTTTAGCCATCGGCCCCCTTCTCCAGTAGTTTATTCATAGGTTACCTGTGAAAAAATATCCATACTCACCATCTCCTATGCGTGGATTGGTCCTCTTGGGTCCAAAGTAGGCACTCCCTGGGCCTGGCAAAACAAAAAAATGAAAATATGCAACCCACGGACATTAGTACTGTCCTACAAGGACAGTACTATGCGAATAAGAGCTTAGCGGCAGGATTTCACTATGGAAACGCCGCCGCTGAGGGCTCATTGGCTGAGAATGGCAAGCCTTCCACCTCTCAGCCAATAAACGGTTCTCATCATTGACTTCAATGGTTCGAACCGCGCCTGCCGATTTAAAATATGTCACCTCAGCACCATTTTTAAATTCAAAGATGACCACAGCAATTCAATCACAGCTCGTGATGTCATCACCCCGCCCCCTCAGTCCATCGGCTGGGTGGCAGGAGAGAAGACCTGCCGAAGCAAGAAAACACCGGGGGAGTCCTGGATGGGTGGCGCCCTCAAGGTGAAGTTGCCATGGAAGTGCAGGGGCAGGCGGCAGCCATGAAAAATAGCTTAAAGGCTGCTGCCTCCCAGGGGAAGGTGCAGCACAATAAAATAATAAAACAAACAGTCTGTTTTTTTTTATTTAATATTCCTTTTACGGGGTACTATAGGTACCAGCAGGCCATTAATGCCACACTTGCTAGTACTGTGACTCTCCAAGTACCAGCATGTGAGCGAGTCTTGCTGGTACCTGTAGTTCTACTGCAAAAGACAATATTATACTTCTATTTATTTACACCACATTACACTATGGCCTTCATTCAGAGGCGGCCGTATGGTCTACGACCGCACGGCCGCCTCGATGTTTGTCAAGTGCGCATGCGCACGAGGGAGTCGGCTCCTTCGTGCGCATGCGTGAGACCGACAGCGCCGGTCGTAGCAGGTCTCTTTCCAAAGGGGGCGAGCTGTCGATGTTGATTGACAGCTCGCCCCGCTTGGAAGGCGTGCCGGGGGGTGGCAGCCCAAACGGAGGCATTCCCATGGGAACGCCTGCCGTTTGGGGGAGGCCCCACTGACATCACTAGTGATGTTAGTGGAGAGCATCCGGCTCAGACAGAGCCAGAAGCTCTCCAGGGCTTACGACAAGTGAGACCCTACCCTAGGGTCTCATCGTAAGCCCCGATGTTCGCGAAGGTCTCTGACCATCGTGACCATCACCCTAGTGGTCGTTAGAGCTGTGGGTGTAAACCCACAGCCTAACGACCGAAACAGAGGCGGGTGGTCAGGATGCAAGCGGCCGCCCAGTTTCTGAGCGACCGCTTGCATCCTCCGACCGCCTCTGAATGAGGGCCTATCAACCTGGCACTCACTGCCACAGGGGTGCCGGGGATAGCCCCGAGCTATCAGCCTAAACTTGTGGTGCCCTGCAGAGGGGGACACCATTATTTGGGGGTCCCCAGCTCCCCGGGGATCCCAGGCCTATGCTAACTAGCGGCAATGGTTAATGCTTCAGCTGGGGGGCCCAGTGAAAGGGCTCCCCTGGCTGTGGCATTATCCTCTGCTAGAAAAAGTCCGGTGCTGGTTCTGGAAGATACAGGGTAACCATACTCATTTTTTCCCCTGTATTTCCAGAACCAGGACCAGCTCAGAGCCAAGTGCTGGTTGTCCCCACGTCGGTTGTCCCCCCGTATTTTGGCAACCAGGACTGGTTCTGAAAAAACTTCTGCTGGTTGTGCTTTAGTACTGGGGACCCCTACATTGTTTGTCCTCCGTTTTTTCACAACGAACCGGTCAAAAGCCCGGGGCTGGTTGTGTTCGGGGAGGGTGATGTCCCTTTTCTTTCATTTTCATTTTACACAATTTCAAATTTTAACACTGATGCATAGATGGTTATCACTGATTCATCCATGCATCTGTGTCTTATTTTCTCAGATGCATTCCCAGCACCAGTGACCACCTCTGTCACCCACTGATGACCCTGTGCACTGCTGCCACTGGTCCGCATGCCACTGCCCCACACCCCTGCAGCCCGCCTCCACAGCGTCACTCCCTGTGCATCCCCAAAAGTGTGCCGGCCTTCCTCCACCTTCACTAATGTACCCTAATGGTGCCGATTCTGTGTGTATATATATGTATATATTATATATATATATATATATATACATACACACACACACAGTATCTACAGTCTGTAGCTTGGCACTGCGGGTGAAATGGTGCAGCTGGAGGATGTCTTCCCACAAATATCAATTTAACTAATGGAAACCTGCTTGGTCCTATATGGAAAAGAGTAGGCAGCTTTCTTTTGACTAATAAAACGTGTAGTGATCACCGATATAGTAAATACATCATCAATGTTTCAAGGTCCTAAGAACTTTTTATTAGGACTAATAATAGTGCAAAAACAGGACCTAGCCCTTATATTGCCCATTCCTGCACTGTCTTTCCTTGTTGTGGGCTCGTGGGGTGACTGAGGATTCAGCAATGGATAACCCAGCTGACCCAGGTCCAACAATTCTTCACAGAAGTCCCGCCCCCAGCCTTCGGAACTCAGCGGCATGCAGACACAGGCACAGCAGGTCCCTTTCTAAGGTAAGAAACCATCACTAGGTCCTGTTTTTTCACTATTATTAGTCCTGATGAAAAGGTTTTAGGGCCTTGAAACATTGACTATGATTTTACTATATCGGTGACAAATACACATTTTATTGGAGTCAAAGGAGTACCGCCTATTCTTTTCCATATGGGGCCAATCAGATTTCCATTGGAAAATTGATCTATCAATCTATCTATCTATCTATCTATCTCTCTCTGTATATATTAGGGATGAGCGGGTTCGGATTTCTGAAATCCGAACCCCCTCGAGCCCCCCCGATCTGAGTTGGGAACCGAGTCCGGCTCGGGTTTTCCCGCCTGACTTGGATCTCAAATTGAGGCAAAACGTCATCATCCCGCCTTCCGGGTCTCGCGGGTTTTGGATTCTTAAAAGGTCCCTGCGTCGGCACCATTTTCATTCTGGCTGTGGTCAGTGAAAAGGGAGGGTGGGATCTAGGGCTTGCTGGGCTGTGTTGTGCTGCTGTTGTCCATAGAGGCTGGCTGGGCTGTGTTGTGCTGCTGTTGTCCATAGTGGCTGGCTGGGCTGTGTTGTGCTGCTGTTGTCCATAGTGGCTGGCTGGGCTGTGTTGTGCTGCTGTCATAGGGGCTGGCTGGGCTGTGTTGTGCAGTCAGTTGTCCATAGGGGCTGTGTCAACTTCAAAGTCTATAGGGGCTGGCTGGACTGTGTTGTGCAGTGTCCCATAAAGGCTGTAGTCCTAAAGGGGTGCTGTAGTGTTGTCCAGGGGGTGATCTGTCCATCAGTGGTGCTCCCCCAAAGTGCACTCCAAAAAAAAATTAAAAACATTTTTTTTCTGTGTTTGTGAATTGTGTGCGCAGTAGCCGCATGTGCATCAAGAAAGTAACGCCAAGCATGCGCCTGTGTCATAAATCAAGGGCCGGCTGGCTTGTCTGTTAAAGGGTGCTGTAACTCCCAAAGTGCACTCCAAAAAAAAATAAAAGAAAATTTTTTTAAAGGGCCGGTTTGGACATCTGGTCCGGACTGAAGGACCTGCCAACAATTTCTGACATGTGTACTGTCACTGCATATGATACTGTTACCATTGTCAGAATGGTGGAGGATTACATTGGTGACAGCATCCAAGTAGGCATTTCAGATTGTCTGTACCTGTACTGGCAGGAAAAAGAGGCAATTTGGAGGCCCCTGTACAAACTGGCTCTATTTTACCTGAGTTGCCCCCCCTCCAGTGTGTACTCCGAAAGAGTTTTTAGTGCAGCCGGGAACCTTGTCAGCGAAAGGCGTAGGAGGTTGCTTTCACACAATGTGGAGATGATGATGTTCATCAAAATGAATTATCAATTCTTCCAAGGAGACCAGCCTCCAGAATGTACAGAAGGACCTGTAGTGGTGGATTCCAGAGGGGATGAATTAATACTCTGTGAGGATGAGGATATACACAACACTGTAGAGGGTGAGGAATTGGTGGATGAGGAGGATGAGGACGACATCTTGCCTCCGTAGAGCCAGTTTGTGTAGGGACAGATTAATTGCCAGCTTGATTTGTGGGGGCCCAAACGAACCAATAATTTCAGCCACAGTCGTGTGGCAGACCCTGGCGCTGAAATGATTGGTTTGTTAAAGTGTGCATGTCTGGTTTATACAACATAAGGGTGGGTGGGAGGGCCCAAGGACAATTCCATCTTGCACCTCTTTTTTTTCTTTACATTATGTACTGTTTGGGGCCTAGTTTTTCAAACTGCCATCCTGTCTGCCACTGCAGTGCCACTCCTAGATGGGCCACGTGTTTGTGTCGCCCACTTGTGTCACTTAGCATAGTCATCCAGCTACCTCGGAGCAACCTTTTGGCCTAAAAACAATATTGTAAGGTGTGAGGTGTTCAGAATAGACTGGAAATGAGTGGAAATTAATGTTATTGAGGTTAATAATAGCATAGTAACAGAAAAACCCACAAATTCTGTGATTTTAGCTATTTTTATGCTTTTTTCCCAAAAAAATACAGATCCAAAACACAAAACCCAGAACCCAAAACACGGAAGGGTGGTTTTGGCAAAACCAATCCAGATCCAAAACATGAAGAAAGATCCAGATCCAAAACACGAAAAGAGGCCGGTGCACACCGCTAGTATATATATATATATATATACACATATACAGATGTGTCCTCATACACTATTGTCACAGTCATGCCAAACAGCACAAGGTAACATGCTACTATGCTTGTGTCTAGCATATTTTTTGGTCAAATGTGCATCTTAGTCACACAAATGAAACAATTTGATGCAATTAAACCTGTTGATGAGACTGCACTAACAATTAATTTGATATTGACACTTGTACATGTGTGGAAACGAGTCTGAATCTGTATACAAAGTGCTATGATGCTGCAGTTGTTGCTTTTTTGTATGCCTAGTTCTGTTGTGCTTTATCTGCAACTTTGGACATATTCAAAATTAATTTATATGTGGTTAAAGTCATAGCCTGGCATTCTAGTACATAATGAGCGGTGTGTCGCTGTGTCTTCAGTGCAAATAAGATGCAAATTTAAAGAAAATGTCACTTTGCTTTATTGCTTGGCATGTCTCACTCACGTCAGGCAACTTCCACCACATGACAGGTTCATGCTCATTGTATGAGGACACACAGACACATGTATTAGAGATGAGCACAGAACTCTTTGTTTTGTTATTGGTTCTAGATAAATTATTTGGACCTGTTTTTGTTCCTACAGTACTATTATCATAAATACCATTATTTTCCAATCAGTTCAAGTCAATGTTGACCACCTCACAGCTCACAATCTTGTTTTCACCAATATTGGCCAAAAGCTACAGTGACACAAACATATGGTAGGTTAAAAAATATAGCACATCTATGAAATATGGTGGCACAGCAGTGGCAGACAGGATGGCAGTTTAAGAAACTATAGACCCTATACACTGTGTCACGACCCAGGTTTTGTGGCATGGAGGTTTGCGATCCTTACCAGTGAAGGTGCTGTGGTGCAGTCCTTTTGGCAGGGGAGCTGGCGTGTGAAGTTTGGGGTTGCATCTATGCAGAGGTCTGACAGGGGTAAGACTAGAGGCGTCTCTGCATCAGGGCTGTCTTTGTCCATGTGACATAGCAGGACAATCGTCTGTGGGTCATCTGCTCTCTCTGGCCTTTTCTGTTGCTGGGTATGTAGGGGTGTTTGGAGTGTCCTGTAGTTGCCAGTGCAACATGTTTCACAGCATCAACTGTGAGAGAGAGTTCCTGCGCTCCTGAACCTGAGACCTGTGCTCCGGTGCTTGCCCCCGCTCCTTGTATGCCTTCAGCTCCCTGCAGCTTGCACCGCTCTGCCTTGCCTAGCACTCTGCTGGATATCGCCCTGCCCCTTCCACCAGACCCACTCCTGCCTGAAACGGTCTCCGCAGTTAACCCATTCCTGTACAGCCATCATCACAGCATTACCAGATTCTCCTTTCAGCCATCATCACAGCATTACCTGATTCTCCTTTCAGCCATCATTACAGCATTACAGGATTTTCCCTTCAGCCATCATCACAGCATTTCCAGATTGTCCTTTCAGCCATCACAGCTTTTCCGGATATCCCTCTCAGCCATTACTCTGCATACCCGGATATCCATTTCACCTTTAAAGTCTATCTGGATTCACCTTATTCATCTCTGTCACCATACTGGACAGTTGTTTATTCCCACTCACTACAGTTTCCTCCTGCTACATTTATTAGTTTGTTATTACTGGACTTTAGTTTATCTTTTTGTTCATGTCTACCAACATTCAGATTAAACAACCTACTTTTCAGTTTAAACCTGTTCAGGTTTTTACTCCTGTTACCACCCCAGGTCCACAACAAACACAGACTCTAACTCACTGTTTTCAATAACAATAATTAATAGCCTAAAAGTAGAGCCTAGTAAAAAATATAATATAATTACCAACACACTTTACCAAACAGCAAATTACTGGACTCAGGACCTCATTCAGAGCCAGACGCTATTTGCGGACGATCGTTCTGAAAAAGGGGCCGGATATTTAAATTAAGCACTCACTCTTTGCGATCTGTGGATGCCTCTATGTCAGAGCGAGCATCTTAAAAATGCGCTCGCTATTTTCGAAAGACGCCGCTTTGCCATTCGCATCATGTCATCTCCGCTATTTATTAGATTAATCGGGAACATCGAAAGGCATCTGAACTGCTCGCAGTGCTTGTGGTAGGATTTACTTGCCGCTATCACTGCGAGCAGTTCAGGCTAAAAGACAACCAAGTTACGTGGTCGATGACGCTGCTTTGTTAATTATGCACTCCCATAAAATGCCGTTTTCACCGTTTGGCATGCCTGCGTTCGGATCTCCACTCCCCCATTTTCAAGCACCTTCCCCTGTTACCACCCACAAACGCCTCATTCTGTCACTCAAATTAGCAGCCCCTCGCTGTTTTACGAGCGCTCGATTTCCGACCGCAATGACTGGTTGGCGCATGCGCATTACGACCCATATGCATGCACAGTTGTGCGAACATCGCTCGGAGCGAACGAGCGGCCGCTTACGAGCGGCTCTGAATCAGGCCCTCAGGCCAGTATAGGTTATTGCTGCTGGAGTGACATCTAGTAGAAAACTAGATTAACATCAAGCTTACTCCAAAAAGGCCCTTAGCCAGTACATGTGATTGGAGGTGAAGTATTTACTGAAAGATAAAGCATTTTCTACTATAAGGAAAAGTAAATCCAAAACCTGGTACAAAGTATTAAAATCCAAGCTTGCAAATGTGATCATTCAAATGCAAACTGAGGGCCAGATTCAGAGCTGGACTCTCTAAACGAGTGCCCGCTCTGAATCAGGGCGTTTTTTTTTTTAGTTGCGGCCTCTTGGCCGCTCGCATAGCTGTGGGTTACCACCCACAGCTTATGCGAGTGGCCATGATGATGGTCGTGTTGGTCAAGACCATCGCGACCATCAGGCTTGCGACGAGACCCCTGCGGTAGGGTCT